>OX359270.1:28638555-29838555 GCA_947179155.2 Hedera helix
TGTCAAAAAGCCAAATGTTCACGACGACGTGGCACGTGGCGCCACTTCATTGGTGGCCCTTTTGGCATATAATCAGTTGGAAAGAATATTGGAGAAGAAAATCATTTATCTTCCTCGAAGCAAATAAAAATTGATTAGAGACTGGAGGTCATCTTCTCACGTTTGGTTTTTCCTTCTCAACGTCTTATGGTTTTCTAATTAAAATTAAATCCAAAAACTGAGGAGGATTTTCTGTCATATTATGATTTTATATATGGGCATTCACTTCTGTACAAGTTTTTAATTTAAAATAAACAGGAGCTGACCACAGCTCATTTGGAATTAGTACTTTTTTTGTGGTTGCTATAATAGACAATCTACCTGCATCAATGTTTCTATTTAGAGAGGTAGTTCCTAGATACTACAAATAAAAATATATATATATATATATAATATGCAAAAAGAAACTGATGTTAGCATATGAAAATATATATAATAATTTTATATAATTTTTCTCACATAAATAGTGAGTACGACCCAAATAAATGTGTCAAGATTACATACTATTTTAAAATATTAATTTTCTTTTACGAGTGAATTTCAACGGGGTGTCACTTAGCCATGTTCGTCGCCTAAGAAATAGGGTAATACATGGGCTATCTGCTATAGCTCATGTCTGATGTTCTTTCTTTTACAACATTTTAGTTAGGAAATACTCACTCGAGTATTTCTCCGTTGGTTGTACATGACATTCAAGCTTGAATAAATTTAATTCTTGTTGCGACTTCTTTTCAGAAAAAATAAATAATAACCAAAATATTTCTACTTTCAAAAGGAATACAAACTCATAGGCGAAATTGCTCTACTTTCCAAAGAGATATAAACTCAGAGGCAGATGTCTCAGACAGTTGTTTTCTATCTTGAAAGTTTGTAATGGATTTTATTTTTGAATAAAATAGGAAAGTTCTCAACTGTATTATATATATATAAGTCTAATATTTTTAATTGAATAATAAAAAAAAGTTAAAAAAAAAAAAGAACTAAAGTTTTCTTTCACTCTGAAAATAACAGAGTCAAAGTATGAAACTTTAGTATTTTTCAGTATATTAGACAGGCATTACGAGAGCACTTTATTACTAAAAAGAACTCCATTCATTTCTTAAAAGTTGAAATTACAACTACCAGAATCAAGGATGATACGATGTACGAGTCCGAAATTGAGTCTGAATATAAACTTTCGGGTCAGTACATATCTTCAAACTGATATAACTTTTAATTCAAAAAAGTTAGAAATTCATAATATATCAAATCGAAACTAATAACGAGCTCTATATTTAAGCACAAAAACTTGTTCTAAGTTATTTCATCATTAGTTTCCTTTTCCTGAATTGTTGATGGAGGGTAGTTTATGGCCGTAAATATGTTTATTAGGGTTTTTAAACAATTACGTTTTATTCATTTATTGAGATTATTTTTTTGTTCTCTTTGTTATATTTTTTTTTTTGTAAATTCAAAGGATATATCTCGTTTGTGTTAATATAATATATAACTAACTATTTATATTTGTATTAGAACGTTACAATGTAATCATAATATTGCGTCAAAAATCACTAATAAAAAACTATTCTTACAACGATAAAGAGAATATGTAACATATTAATTAAAAACTATTCTTACAACAATAAAGAGAATATGTAACATATGCCATAACCAAGCTCGAATATAGATCAGGCTTAACAAGATCATAGCATTTGACAAGAAAATAGTGAAATGTCTAAAATTTCAAAAAGACAATCCCTCGGTATTACTTTTTGTATATTTTGATGTCTCTCCACCTTGATTCCATGTAGTAACTTATATTTCTCGGTGCAGCATAAACTCCGCATTTTAAGTACAATTCTCCAGGCCCTTGATCGTGAATCTGAAACTTTTTTTTGCCGTTGATGTAAACTCTGATCTTACCTTTATCCACATCATGGAATAGATTAACCCGTTGATGAAAACTGTGATCTTACCTTTATCCACATCATGGATTAGATTAACCCGGAACCATTTATCGTATAGATTAGTTGCCACCAATTTACTACTGTAGTACCTCATATTCCCATCGAATATTCTTAATAGTATAGTTGTATTCCCTTGAGCTGCACCATGAATTTGCAGTATTGTATGACCTGAGGTTCCATTTGGGACAAAAGCATGGCCTTCAAACTGCCATACTCCAGATGAATAGTCCACCCCCTGCATCAAGGTCAAATATTTAAAGATATATGATATATAATCAATCTTACATATTCCAACTTTCTATAAATAAGATTACCATTTGACTTTTCGATTTTTTTAATACCAAGATTATGGTTTGAAAAAATTCATTTAGTGTAATTTATTTTTTGATGAACTTACACTATTACACTTCAATATTTCAATTGTAATTAAGGGCCTAGGGGGAATTTGTCATGTAGGGCATTGAAAGAGTGCAATTCTGTTGTTTCATTTCATATCTCATCTGGTGTATATTTTAAACTGTATACAGATACAAAAAAAGAGAAGGAATACATGGGTTGAGATAGCAGATGAGATAAGATATGAAACAGTATATATGAATTCGTCAGAAAAAGAACCAAGGGGAACCTTATCTTTAATTTGCTATGCAACGTTTTCGGAAAGGGTCAGGAAGGAACTTGGGGGAGCCTTACCTTAGCCATGTACCGCTTGTGGAGAAGGGTCAGGAGGATCACTAACAGGACTCTTACCTTCGTCATGTAGTATTTGTGCTAACTTTGCTAGGGATATTAGGCTTGAATCTGTGATTATGCACAGTAAATAAAGGTCTTACAATCTAAGTGCATCTAGACAAACCTTAAAACACGCAAGGACACTAAAAAGTCAAATAAGACGATTATTTCTGGAAGGCAAAAATATGTAAATAAATGTTTATACTAAATAGGTATGTTATGTATAAGGGACTAGGGAGAAGGTTGGGGAATAATTACCACTATGCGAAGTTCTGTGCGCGGCTGAGTCAGGCTACTGGGATCGTGTGGCTTATCATCAGCATAAACCCAAAACCTGCGAACTCCATTTACAAAACTGTACGCTGCTCAACTGGTATGTCATATGGTTTTTGGATCAAATAATTTGCTTCTGTTAGTGGTACAATGGTGAATCCATCTGTGGGATCAGAACTACATGAGAGCAGATGAATATCAGTCACTAATCCAGCAAGTCCCAAAAAAAGAAGCACATTTTGACAGGAAAGTTTCATCTCTCTCTCTCTCTCTCTCTCTCTCTCTCTCTCTCTCTCTCTCTTCTTTGTTTTCAACTTTAAAAGATGATAAGTAGATCTATTCAGTATGGGATATCTATTGTAAGTTGGTATAGTTTCTATTTATAATATTTTGAGACTTGGACATTGCTGTTCTCTCCTCCAATTGATTATAATTAATAGTTATCATTACAATGAGTTAATTTGCATGATTATTCAATTAATTTATTTCCTGGTTTTATATACAAGGTATTGGTGTAATCGTTGATAAAGTTAGAGTTTGGTAAGTGTTTTGCTCTCAACCTAATTTATTTTCTTTATATGTATTCTTTAATTTATTGAATAAGATTTTGTATTTTGTGGAATTTTTAAGTACCTATATTATTAAAATTCAATTTTTGGAATACATTTTAATCCTAAGGATTTAGGAAAAAGTTAGGGAGGTAATTGTTACGAGTCATGATGAATATCTATCTAAACACAAATTATTGGATATCCGATTAACGGTAATAGAAAATGATCATATTGCATTGTTTCTATTTGATAAAAGATATGTGATTATCAGTGATTGTTATTGTGAGTGTTCGGTATGAATTCAAGTAAGACTACTAATAGTGTATATGTTTTCTACACTACTTTTACTAATTTTAGTCGAATAATTTATCCATATGATTATTGTTGAATGCAATCAACAATCATCAAAATACTATCGAACTAATCATTTATGTATTATTTAGTAAATCGTATTAAAATTTTTAATATGTTTATAAAATAATAATTTATGATTTATTCAATTATTAAGCACAAAATTTTCAAGTATGTCTTTAATAATTAACTCAACTTATAATAATAAATAACAAACAACACCACATATTTTGTATTGGCGATGAGTTATTTTAGTTAAACTAAACATGTCGATAAATAAAAAAAACTAAAAATTTAAAATTTAAATGTAAATTATGCTACTAATAAGGATATTTATGTCCCAACTATTAAATATAAAAGATATTTTGTCTAAATAAAAATTTCGAGAGGACCAGTATGTGGTAATTTCATATTACCACCTATGTTTAGGTCATCTTATTATCAAGAATCTTGACACTTTACCTGGTATTTGATTATCAAAAATATAATATTATCAGTGTAAAAAACACAATTTATAAAGATGACCGGCTCACGTTATCAATATTTAAAATGACCATTTTAGATAATTTGTAACAAATGCCCCTTTAGAAAATATAGATTCAAACCTATTCCATTGTACAATAAAAAAAGTGGTGATCTATGAAAATCTAGTTTGATTTGTTCCATTATTTAGTTAATCTGAAGTAGTAGTCCATTTTTTTAAAAGGACGTCCCATTGTTGAGTTCACCTTCAAAATCTAGGTACTGGAACTCATGTTATTTAGGAGGAAATTAGATATTCTGTTTCATTCCCTATTGTATTTATTGTCTCATCTCATGTAGTGTTATAAAATTATTTTTAGCTATTTATAAAACTAATTCTAAGTAAGAGAATAAATAATATTTGATAAAAATATATAAAAATGAAACAATAGATGAGATAGGAGTCGAGACAAAAAAATTTCAAAAATATATATGCATGGAAATTATTTGTCAACACTCAATAGAACAAGAAATTGAAGTGACATGGGAGACTATTTTTTTTTTTGGAGGGAGGGGGGGGGGGGGGGGGGTGTTTTTGTGTCAAGCTTAATTCTTTTTTATTGTTCTTCTTTTGTCTATAATTTTAAATATATTATTTTTTTATTTTTTTAATTAATTTGTTTTATCTTTTTATTTAGTCATCAAAATTTTATAAATTTTTAATGTTATCTTATATAATTTTTACACACAATACATGTACCACCGAATACTAAAGAAGTAAAATATAAGAATTATATTGTACATAGTTAAAATACATCTATAGTAATAAAATGTAAAATGAAGGATAAAAGATAACAAACTTCTCCCAATATCAGGAAGAAAATAAAATGCTATGTGTTGGGAATTAAGTCGTCGCAAATCAAACATTATGAAATAAAGAGAGTTAAAACAATAAAAAATGTAACATGAAAAATCTTTAAAGGGAAAAAATATAGGCTAAACTCCAAATCACCACAATCACAATAATAACGGGCTTACACATTCCTCCCAAGTTTTACGTCATAAAACTTGAGGTTACACATAACACGTTACAACTTTTTGTACGAACTAAAAGCTGCAAACCCCTAATTCCTAGAATACAACTTTTTTGCACTGAATATAAAAGTAACAAAAACCTTCTCCCTTGCACAAAAATAAAACTCACTCACACCATCTTTCTCAACTCTTAGGATGGTACATGACTTTTGGTTGTGCTACATTTCATTAACTACACATAAGACTCTATTTAAAAATAACCACAACTTTTCTCTTTTTATTTAAAATATGACACTTTTATAATAATACTTTTATAATTTTTTTTCTCATAATAATACTTTTATAAAGAATAAGACACTTATTAAAATTATTATACGCAACGTTATGACATGAATGAATATTATGTAAAGTGGATATTTGTGCAAATATTACTTTTAAAGAAAAGACTCTCTTGAGAAATTCTTGTACTCCTTTTAGATTTACCAACACTCAGAGTAATCTGACTATTGTGACGCCCCCAAATCTGGGCCCACACAGCCCAAACTTGAGTCGTCAAAATACTACAACAAAATTATTACAACAAAGCACAACGTACAACAATACAGTGTATAATAATACACAACTAAGTCTTCACTATTATTGCCACACTATTTTACAAAACGTGAAGACTATGATAACTATTCCTCGAACCCTCACTCCATTCCCCGGCTAGACCCTGTTATGTTTTCATCTCCTGTTGAAAAACAATGGAACAAAAGAAAGGGTGAGCTCAAATAGCCCAGTAAAGAATATCATGACTAAGATAATGACGAATAAATTATCATTAGTCTTCAACAGTTGAGTTCTTGATAGAATACAATAGAATACAAGGTTTATATCAAAAACTGCAGTTAAATTCTTAAACAACGTTCAGATCAATAATAGCAGCGGAATGAGTAATCTATTAGAAGAATAATGCAGACTATAATGTCCACTCGGTTCTCTTTTTAGGAAAAACATCATCAACTTTTATCATCTGAAATATCATTAGTCAAGATAATACAAATTCACAGTTCCTGATCATAATCATGCACATCAACAGTTCATCTTTGTACTACGGGCCAAAGATATTCAATATAGCACCAACGGTCATGATTATACCAGATTCAGCCTTTGGTCATAATCATACCAAACAACAGTTCATCTTTGCACTACGGGCCAAAGAGAACTTTCACCACGTGCCATAAAAGACACCGAACAGATGTATCGCCTTTAACCTATTATATCGCCTTTAACCTATCATCTGTTCAACAAATATATCACATCTGTGCCCCCGGCCACAGATATTCACAACAACTTAATTTTTGGATGATTAGAATGATATAAATGATGAACAGAAGAAATAGGATAACAATAAGTATCGGAAGTTTACTTTGTACAGATTCAAATAATGTCCAAATTGTCAACATGATGTGGAGTGAAATTTAAAAATGATATTCAAGATCCACAGTTCAGAATAACGGTTACAATTCAATAGAAAGGTTCACGTAAATAGGAAGGTTCAGTTGAAATAATGAAGTTCAACTATTATGGAACATATAATATTTTCAGGAATTATAGAAGCAATAGTTCCATAATAAATTTCGATTTAGGAGTATGAAAGAAAATAATATCCCTTACCGTAGCAGGTTTGATTAACAAAAGGTGAAGGAAATTAATACAAAGGGTTATTCACCAACAGGCGGCAATCCGCTCCGTAAGGTTATTCCCACAATTTAATAGAATTTGAGTACAAAGAGTTATTCACCAAACAGGCGGCAATCCGCTCCGTAAGGTTATTCCCACAATTTAATAGAATTTGAGTACAAAGAGTTATTCACCAAACAGGCGGCAATCCGCTCCGTAAGGTTATTCTCAGAGATTAATAATGAATGAATACGAAAGGTTATTCACCAACAGGCGGCAATCCGCTCCGTAAGGTTATTCCCACAATTTAATACATGGAAATAAAATGCACGTCTTATGAGTAAGGAAGAAACAATATTATTATCGAGAATCAAATAATGATAATCCCTTACCATAGTATGTTTGAATAATGGAAGATGAAAAAGATGGTATCCCTTACCATAGTACGTTTGAATAATGGAAGATGAAAAAAATGGTATCCCTTACCATAGTACGTTTGAATAATGGAAGATGAAAAAGATGGTATCCCTTACCTCAACACGTGACTGGATATTGATTTAAATGAGGTTGATTAACTTGAACAGTACACGTATACTTATAGATCTTCACAAATACTCAAGATGACTTAAGCACACTTAGAGAGAACTTTCACAAGAAGTATTTAGAGAGAGAAAGAAAGAACAAGTAAGGAAGTTTATGAAAAATCCTTAAGTTAAGGCTTCTATTTATAGCCAAAAATCTTATCATTCATTTAATCTAAACCATTCATTTAAAGATCATCTTTTAATCTACACCATCCATTTCAAATATTATATTATCTTTAATCTACACCATTCATTTCATATCACCTAATAATCACCTAACTTTATATTATAAACAAATCAATTTAATTATTCAACAATAATTCACACTTTAATCTACACCATTCATTTCATATCACCTAATAATCACCTAACTTTATATTATAAACAAATCAATTCAATTATTCAACAATAATTCACACTTTAATCTACACCATTCATTTCATATCACCTAATAATCACCTAACTTTATATTATAAACAAATAACTTTATCAATTCAATTATTATGACTAATTGTTATAAATACAGTATAGTTAGCTCTTAGATATCAAGTCAATAAATTAATGAAATACAACTGTTTAAATAACATCATAATAGAGATAACAATAATGTAAAATAAAGCATACGTTACTGTGTAATGACAATTATTGATTCAATAATGTGAATTACTGTGCATATGTTACTGTGACAATTATTAGGTTCAATAATTTTAAACACAGTGCAACAACAATTATTGACTCAATGATATAAAATACAGTGTAATGACAATTATTAAATCAATAATGCAAAATACTGTGTAACAACAATTATTGAATTGATAATATAAAATATTATGCAGTGACAATTATCGATGAAATGATGCGTAACAGTTACGGTGTCAATTATCAGACCAAAAATATGAGACACTATGCAATACCGTGTGTTACTGTAGAGTACCGAGTGCTACAGAAAATACCAATAACTACCGTATGCTACTATTATTTTATCACCGGTATTTTAACAGTTCCGTTGACTATTTTTATTTAAAAAGGTTATTTCTGTCGTTTTCTATATCCGACAAATATTCCGTTGTGGGGTCCACCAATAATTTGTTATTTCGGCGCCGTCGGACCAAACGAATATTCCCCGACCAAACGAATATTCCCCGACAAAGCGAATATTGTCCGACAAAATAAAATTTGCACATAACATCCTTAACTTTTAACTTTATCGATTTAACCACTTACTGTTTAAAAAAAATATCTATATGAAGAAAAATTAAATTTTGTATTTCATAAAATTCGGGGTCTTACAACCTCCCCTCCTTATGAAATTTCGTCCCCGAAATTGACGTACCTGACATATCGAAGAGGTAAGGATACTTAGATTTCATCTCAGATTCTAGCTCCCAGGTCATTTCCTCAGTATCTTGGTTCCTCCATAAAACCTTAACTTGAGGTATAACCTTTGAGCGTAGGATCTGCTCCTTCTTATCCAGGATCTTAACAGGTACCTCCTCATATGTTAAATCTTCTGCTATAACGTCTGGTTCTAACTCAATGACGTGGTTTGGGTCCTTCACATATTTACGTAACATAGATATGTGAAAAACGTTATGGATGCGAGACATACTTGGTGGTAGGGCTAGTCTGTAGGCTACGGTTCCTATTCGATCGAGGATTTCAAATGGGCCAATAAATCGAGGGTTAAGCTTTCCTCTCTTTCCGAATCTCGTAACCCCTTTCCATGGAGAAACACGTAAGAATACATGATCTCCGACGTTGAAACTTTCGTCTCTCCGATGAAGATCAGCATAACTCTTTTGTCGTTCTTGTGCGGTCTGTATTCGTTGTCGGATCATTTGGATCTTTTCGGTCGTCAAGCGTACCAACTCGGGTCCCAACAATTTTGCTTCTCCTACCTCATTCCAACATATTGGAGAGCGACACTTCCTTCCATACAATGCCTCGAATGGAGCCATGCCTATGCTTGCTTGGTAACTGTTGTTGTAAGAAAATTCCACCAACGACAAGTACTTATCCCAACTTCCTTTGAAGTCTAATACACAAAGTCTCAAAAGATCTTCGAGGGTCTGGATCGTCCTTTCCGATTGTCCGTCCGTTTGAGGATGGTATGCAGAACTAAAACGTAGTTCAGTGCCCATAGCTTTTTGTAGACTGATCCAAAAGCGTGAAGTGAATCTAGGATCCCGATCAGAAACTATGGAAACTGGCATGCCATGCAATCTCACGATCTCATTTATGTACATACCGGCAAGACGTTCAAGTGAAAAGTTTTCTCGTATAGGCAAGAAATGAGCAGATTTGGTCAATCTATCTACGATCACCCAAATTGCATCTAAGCCTTGAGAAACTTTTGGAAGACCCGTCACGAAGTCCATATTGATGTGTTCCCACTTCCATTCGGGAACTTCAAGTGATTGTAATGGACCTTTAGGAACTTGATGCTCTGCCTTGACACGTTGACAAGTTAGGCACCTTGAGATAAACTCTGCAATCTCTCTTTTCATATTGTTCCACCAAAATGTATGTCGAAGATCTCGATACATCTTGGTACCTCCTGGGTGGATTGCAAACGGCGTGTTGTGTGCCTCCATCATGATTTTATGCTTTAATTCAGGATCGTTAGGAACACAGAGTCGAGAGTTGACTCGAAGTATTCTTTTCTCGTCGATTCTTGCTTCGGGAATGGCACCTTCTTGTACTTTCTTTATCATGTTTATCAGTTCCGGATCGGTAGCTTGAGCAGCTTTAATTTTATCGATTAAAGTTGGTTCTACTCGCACGTGAGCAATCTTCGAGCGGGTCCCTGGTGTCTTTAGCTCTATCTCCATCTTTTGCAAGTCGTACAAAATACACTTTTGTGTTGTCAGCAGTGCACTTGTACTTGCATAAGATTTTCTGCTCAAAGCGTCAGCTACAACGTTCGCCTTTCCCGGGTGATACTGGATTGTGTGGTCATAATCCTTTAACAGCTCAAGCCAACGTCGTTGTCGCATGTTGAGTTCCTTCTGGGTGAAGAAATACTTGAGATTTTTATGATCCGTATAGATATCCACTTTTTCTCCGTACAAGTAGTGTCTCCAGATCTTCAACGCGAAAACGACTGCTGCCAACTCTAGATCATGAGTAGGATAATTTTTCTCATAATCTTTGAGTTGTCGAGAGGCATAGGCTATAACTTTTCCATGTTGCATAAGGACACAGCCTAGACCTTTGCCAGAAGCATCGCTGTAGATAACAAATTCTCCTGATCCTGATGGTATGGTTAGAACAGGAGCTGAAACAAGTCTCCTCTTGAGTTCTTGAAAACTCTTCTCGCATTCCTCGCTCGATATAAGTTTTGTACTAGAATGAATGATACCGATATCTAGTAATTAAACTTTCAACTCTTGGTGTTCTATGGGAGCCATTTGGTATGGGACTTTAAAAATGGGCTTAGTGCCGGGTTCAAGATCGATACAGAATTCAATTTCACGGTTTGGGGTAAGCCAGAAAGTTCCTCAGAAAAAACGTCAGGAAACTCATTAACAATGGGAATATCATTCAAGTTTTACGTGTTTTTGTTCAAATCAGTGACATGAGCTAAAAAGGCTTGACATCCGTTTTTCAATAAACGAATGGCTTTATGGCTAGAAATAACAGTTATAGATTTCAATGGTTTAGTTGCTTGAATTTGCATGACAGGTTGATTAGGAATATGAAAACTAATAATCTTATGAAAACAATCAATTTTAGCATGATGGGTAGTCAACCAATCAATTCCTAAAATCACATCAAATTCACGCATCTCCAAAGAAATAAGGTCAACAGGTAATGTGAGGTTGTTGATTTGAACTAGGCAAGATTTATAGATAGTAAATGTAATAGGTATTTCTCCCAATGAGGTTTCAACTGATAAAACAAGATTTAAGTTTTCAATAGTCAAATTTAAACGTTGAGTACATATAGGTGAGATAAAAGAGTGGATAGAGTCAGTATCTAATATGGCATAGACTTCACGAGAATTTATGAATAGCTTACCGGTTATCACCTCATTCGGTTTCTTGACTGTTATCGTCAAATCGAATCCCGAATACTTCATTCGGATCTTCACGTATTTCAACCATGGGAATACCACTGAATAATTTTCTAGCAAACTGTTTCTCGGGTTCATCAACTTCATCAGTAGTAAGGTACCAATGATTTCCATTAAAATAGTATTTTCGATAGACTGCAGTTTCCACGATAGTGACTAACTTAACCTGAATTCCTCTAAATTGTAACGCCCAAAAGTATAGAAACATCATTTTTAAATAATCTTGAAAATCATAGCTGGAACACCATAAATCCCAAAGACTAATATGAAAAGTCCATATATTCTGATCCTTTGTTATAGAGCATAACCATGTGATATCACTCTCCCAATTAGTGAGTAAATTAAAGGCAATAATTTCCGCAAGTTCGTTACTTCCTTTAATTGCTTCTAAGAATGGATCTGGAACGACTGTAGCAGAGCTTTCACCTTCATCCTTACTGGATAGAACACGCATAATTTTTGCCTTAGGCAAATGATTCAACTCTGAGTTTGTAAGAAGATTATTCGTCGCCTCTTGTTTTGCAGCTACATTTGTTTCGGTAATTTTATAGTTAACCTCCTGATTTCCAGATGCCATAATTAACTGTGGTCACAAAATAAATGTTAGTTCAAATAAACTGACTCATCACTTCATGTTCCTACATTCAAATCGACTCATTAGATAATAAAATCTATTTTAGGTAGGACACACTAGTGACTGATTCTATTCGTCTCTCCCCTCCTAGTTCTACCCCAGATCTCCATTAAAGACCATATCCCTAAGCTCTGATGCCAACTGTGACGCCCCCAAATCTGGGCCCACACAGCCCAAACTTGAGTCGTCAAAAGACTACAACAAAATTATTACAACAAAGCACAACGTACAACAATACAGTGTATAATAATACACAACTAAGTCTTCACTATTATTGCCACACTATTTTACAAAACGTGAAGACTATGATAACTATTCCTCGAACCCTCACTCCATTCCCCGGCTAGACCCTGTTATGTTTTCATCTCCTGTTGAAAAACAATGGAACAAAAGAAAGGGTGAGCTCAAATAGCCCAGTAAAGAATATCATGACTAAGATAATGACGAATAAATTATCATTAGTCTTCAACAGTTGAGTTCTTGATAGAATACAATAGAATACAAGGTTTATATCAAAAACTGCAGTTAAATTCTTAAACAACGTTCAGATCAATAATAGCAGCGGAATGAGTAATCTATTAGAAGAATAATGCAGACTATAATGTCCACTCGGTTCTCTTTTTAGGAAAAACATCATCAACTTTTATCATCTGAAATATCATTAGTCAAGATAATACAAATTCACAGTTCCTGATCATAATCATGCACATCAACAGTTCATCTTTGTACTACGGGCCAAAGATATTCAATATAGCACCAACGGTCATGATTATACCAGATTCAGCCTTTGGTCATAATCATACCAAACAACAGTTCATCTTTGCACTACGGGCCAAAGAGAACTTTCACCACGTGCCATAAAAGACACCGAACAGATGTATCGCCTTTAACCTATTATATCGCCTTTAACCTATCATCTGTTCAACAAATATATCACATCTGTGCCCCCGGCCACAGATATTCACAACAACTTGATTTTTGGATGATTAGAATGATATAAATGATGAACAGAAGAAATAGGATAACAATAAGTATCGGAAGTTTACTTTGTACAGATTCAAATAATGTCCAAATTGTCAACATGATGTGGAGTGAAATTTAAAAATGATATTCAAGATCCACAGTTCAGAATAACGGTTACAATTCAATAGAAAGGTTCACGTAAATAGGAAGGTTCAGTTGAAATAATGAAGTTCAACTATTATGGAACATATAATATTTTCAGGAATTATAGAAGCAATAGTTCCATAATAAATTTCGATTTAGGAGTATGAAAGAAAATAATATCCCTTACCGTAGCAGGTTTGATTAACAAAAGGTGAAGGAAATTAATACAAAGGGTTATTCACCAACAGGCGGCAATCCGCTCCGTAAGGTTATTCCCACAATTTAATAGAATTTGAGTACAAAGAGTTATTCACCAAACAGGCGGCAATCCGCTCCGTAAGGTTATTCCCACAATTTAATAGAATTTGAGTACAAAGAGTTATTCACCAAACAGGCGGCAATCCGCTCCGTAAGGTTATTCTCAGAGATTAATAATGAATGAATACGAAAGGTTATTCACCAACAGGCGGCAATCCGCTCCGTAAGGTTATTCCCACAATTTAATACATGGAAATAAAATGCACGTCTTATGAGTAAGGAAGAAACAATATTATTATCGAGAATCAAATAATGATAATCCCTTACCATAGTATGTTTGAATAATGGAAGATGAAAAAGATGGTATCCCTTACCATAGTACGTTTGAATAATGGAAGATGAAAAAGATGGTATCCCTTACCATAGTACGTTTGAATAATGGAAGATGAAAAAGATGGTATCCCTTACCTCAACACGTGACTGGATATTGATTTAAATGAGGTTGATTAACTTGAACAGTACACGTATACTTATAGATCTTCACAAATACTCAAGATGACTTAAGCACACTTAGAGAGAACTTTCACAAGAAGTATTTAGAGAGAGAAAGAAAGAACAAGTAAGGAAGTTTATGAAAAATCCTTAAGTTAAGGCTTCTATTTATAGCCAAAAATCTTATCATTCATTTAATCTAAACCATTCATTTAAAGATCATCTTTTAATCTACACCATCCATTTCAAATATTATATTATCTTTAATCTACACCATTCATTTCATATCACCTAATAATCACCTAACTTTATATTATAAACAAATCAATTTAATTATTCAACAATAATTCACACTTTAATCTACACCATTCATTTCATATCACCTAATAATCACCTAACTTTATATTATAAACAAATCAATTCAATTATTCAACAATAATTCACACTTTAATCTACACCATTCATTTCATATCACCTAATAATCACCTAACTTTATATTATAAACAAATAACTTTATCAATTCAATTATTATGACTAATTGTTATAAATACAGTATAGTTAGCTCTTAGATATCAAGTCAATAAATTAATGAAATACAACTGTTTAAATAACATCATAATAGAGATAACAATAATGTAAAATAAAGCATACGTTACTGTGTAATGACAATTATTGATTCAATAATGTGAATTACTGTGCATATGTTACTGTGACAATTATTAGGTTCAATAATTTTAAACACAGTGCAACAACAATTATTGACTCAATGATATAAAATACAGTGTAATGACAATTATTAAATCAATAATGCAAAATACTGTGTAACAACAATTATTGAATTGATAATATAAAATATTATGCAGTGACAATTATCGATGAAATGATGCGTAACAGTTACGGTGTCAATTATCAGACCAAAAATATGAGACACTATGCAATACCGTGTGTTACTGTAGAGTACCGAGTGCTACAGAAAATACCAATAACTACCGTATGCTACTATTATTTTATCACCGGTATTTTAACAGTTCCGTTGACTATTTTTATTTAAAAAGGTTATTTCTGTCGTTTTCTATATCCGACAAATATTCCGTTGTGGGGTCCACCAATAATTTGTTATTTCGGCGCCGTCGGACCAAACGAATATTCCCCGACCAAACGAATATTCCCCGACAAAGCGAATATTGTCCGACAAAATAAAATTTGCACATAACATCCTTAACTTTTAACTTTATCGATTTAACCACTTACTGTTTAAAAAAAATATCTATATGAAGAAAAATTAAATTTTGTATTTCATAAAATTCGGGGTCTTACAACTATACTCAAAGAAAATACCCACAATATTGTAATATAAATTTTTGTTTTTTTAATGTGTTCTTTGTTGTAACGACCCCGAATCCGGGTCCCCCGAACCTCGAACTCGGTTCAACACGAGTACAACCTTTTTCTTATTGTTCATGAATTACAACAATATTATAATTGCTAAATAATCATTTATTTACAATTTTACAACATCTCTTTGTATTCCAGAATCGAAATCTTTATACATTCCTAGTATGTCTCAATATCATACATGATACGACATTCTATTACAATCAATTTGAGTATTTAATACTCATATAACATACCGACTAAGTCTTATGCTACAGAATCATTTACCTGTCCAATTCGGACTGATATCTACAATAGATATTTAGATCTTCAATGGAAGTAATATATTTTCCTGTTCCTTGTTCTTTATCGAGAACTTCAGGTAACTAGCCTTATCTGAAAATGTTGGTTTAGGCAAGAGTGAGCACGACGGCTCAGCAAGTTCAACAGCTTCACATAACACATTACATGCTTCACATAAAATTTACAATTTATACTAACATCATGTTTTTCATGTATTTCAGTTTATGACATACTGCTCATGCATATCATGCCTCGCATTTAATTTATGCTTCATGTCTAACCTCTATCATGACATATAGTTCAATACAGAACAATTGTCTTAAATCAACTACCGCATATCAACAGTTCAAATCAACTTATTGCACAAAGGCACATTAAAACATCTTTGCACATAACCACGTATGAGCACATCTCAGTTTAATAACAAACTTATAATTCATGCACATAATACAACACGTTCTGAAAAACTTGCCTGGACTTGTATAACCAGCTTACGTTAATCTTTCACGTTCCTTGCACCACCTACACGGTATGTGAGATCAAAGGTGCACAATATCAGTCAAAGTTTGACCCAATACTAAATCTTATTTTAAAGATATTTATTTCTTCTTATCATCCCCTTTATTTAATAAGGTTAATTTCATATTTTAGTCTCTCTTTGACTTGACTCAGTGTTTCATATTCAACACCATAAATCTTTTGTTCGAAACTATGCAATTCTGACATTTATTAATGTCACTGCATTAAAACTTGGACCCTATACTTATTTAGGTCGATCCACCAATTAATCACTAATGGACCATACCCTTAGTTTAACTTAATCACATCATTTATCTCGATACCTATCATAATATTACCCACCTTGGATAATATTTTAAATTTTACTATCAATTAGTAATAACTTATAATGTTATTTAATTGTTAAATAACACTTTAAACAATCATTACTATTATTAATTTATTTTTAATAATAGTTTACCTTAATCATTATTATTAATCTTTTAATAATAATTTAATTGCTTGCTAATATTATTACCCTTTAATAATATTTTAATTGACTTCTCATTATTATCAATCATTTTAATAATAATTTAATTGTTCATCAATATTATCAACCATTTAATAATATTTGAAATCCTCACGTATCATTAGTAATTATTTAATAACGATTCTACCCTTAACTATTATTACCCAATAGTTAATTACTTGTTAAACAATATTATTAATTCTTTAATAATATTCTAAATCTTTATTTATCATTATTATTTATTTAATAATGATTTAACTCTTAACTATTATTATTTAATAGTTAATTAAACGCTAAATAATATTATTAATCCTTTAATAATATTTTAAATTAATTACATATCATTATTAATTATTGAATAATGATTTAATTCTTAACTATTATCATTTAATAGTTAGTCAATAATATTATCAATATATTTTAATTACTTAATAATCTTCTTTCGATTAAGTAATAATTTATTCCACTTAATTACCATTTAATTATTATTTAATATGAATTAAATAATAATTAATTAACTAATTATCCGAACTCATTATTTAATATTAATTAAATAATAATTAATTAATTAATTAACCTTACTTATTATTTAATATTAATTAAATAATAAATAATTAGTTTATTAACCTTAATTATCCTTTAATTATTATTTAATATTAATTAAAAAATAAATAATTAGCTTTCTAACTTTAATATTCTTTAATTATTATTTAATATTAATTTAAATAATAATTATTTATTTATTTAACTTTACTTATTATTTAAGTGCAATTAAATAATAAATAACTAACTTATTCATCTTAACATCCTTTAATTATTATTTAATATTCATTAAATCATAATTAATTAATTACATAACTTCATATATTATTTAATATTTATTAAATAATATTTAATTAGATTATTAGCCTATTTATACACTAATAAATAGCTAATATATAGTGAATCACTCCAATAATTTTAATTTTTTTTTATAACACTTAACTGGCATGCCAATAGGTCAAATATTATTTTTCTGAAATTAAAAATAATTTCCCCATACTTATTAGCAATTTAGTAAGCTTTAATCCACCATTAATTCTAATAAATACCAAATTACAAAACATTTCGGATTTTAAATTTTGATAATTTTCTTTATAAAATTATAAGCATTTTCTCTTTTGGAACCAACCCAAGAACCGGCCTAAAAATGCCCAAACCGGCCCTACCTAGAAATCATGAAAAACCGAAAAAAACCGAACCGACCGGTTTTTTTTAAAAAATAGGCAGATTGCTTTTATGCTTTTTCAGACTTGGGGTCTCCGGCTAGAACGTGAATAAAATGAAATATACAAGTTCGATCGAGGCCTATTTGGTATCGATGGATTCGTAACTTCCCGAACTACATTTTTCTATCATCAAACATCAAATTTGGATTTGTTTTGGTCACGGAAATTGACTCCAAACCGGACTGTTGTGCACAGCCCTAAAACAATGGGGTGTTTTGGTAGAAAATCCATATCTTGCTCATTTTAAATCGGATTTTAGTCATTCAACTTGGAGAATCTTCATATTTCATGGATCTATCACCCAAAATTGACGGATCATAAATCCGACTTACGGATCGTGAACAGTAATTCCGTGAAGGGGCTGCTACGTATTAGATTAATTTGTTTTCGTCGGTAAAAATTTATTCAGTGAGTTTGATGAAATTTTTCATCACAAACACATATAAAAACCCATGTTAAACCCATGTAACCCTAGATATACCAATATAGCATGGATCTATCCATTTAGACTTTGAAAATTATATTTCTACCATAGAAATTACATAATACCCAAAGAACAATATCAAGCTAGAAGGTTTTATACCTTTTGTTGATTATCCTCTTTGTTAGAACTTTGAAAAGACTTGGATGATCAATTTTCTTACATAGATAACTTCCTCTTGAGGAGACCTCCATCTTTAAACCTTGCTCCAAGATCATCCAACCATCAATGCTCACAAGATCTAACTTTCTTTTTCTTTTTCTCTAGAGCTTTTCTCTATTTTCTTTCTCTCTAGCTTTTCTAGTAAAAAGACTAACAACCATATCACAAGTGTGGGAAGCACTCTATATATAGCAAAATGCTAATACTTTATTAACTCTCCTAATTCACCAACATAGTCAATTTAGAGCTTAATTGAGATTACTATAGCATGGATTGATTGACAACTTGATTGACATCCATCAAGGTTGCTTGTAAGCAACTTTTGGAGTGTAAAATAAGCAAAAATAAAGCCACACACAACATCTACATGTGGCCCCCCCCCCCCCAAATTCGGGATTTATCAATTTACTACACCATTTTAGCTTTATTTTTATATCCTATATCATTATATAAGTATCCATATATATATACACTAATGTATATATATTGACCACCACTTTGACTACCATTTGGGCTCCACATTGGACCCTAGGATTTAATATATTGGGCTCATTCAACTAATTGATTTGGGCTCAATTTATTTACTACATTGGGCTAATATTAAATACCCTATGTTACATTTAATTAAAACAAACATTGGGCTTGGTTAATTATTACATAAATCAATGTTCAAATTAAATTATATGGACTACTAGGTTAATTAATTTGACCTAGTTTAATACCTCAATTGGACTTATAATATAATCCAATTAGACTTACCTTTAATTATCCTACCACATTGGGTTACATAATTAACTCACCCATAGTTAATTCTCAACACTACTTTCCTTCCTCCATCAATTAACCAATGTTTGGTTAATTCTCTCTCTTGTCTACCAACTAGGGTTATTCAATTAACCCTACATTAGTTAATTCTCTACACTCAATCAATACTTGAAAAATATTCTTCCAACACATTGACCATCATTTACATGACTTTCCTTCTTAATCCATACTTAAACTAATTAATTTATTAGTTTTATTGAGTATCTAATTTACTCATCTTCTTGTTTGGCTAACCAACACAACTCTAGGAATATATAACTATGTATATATATCCTTATAATCATCTTCACTTCTCAAATGAATTTATTTCCTTAATAAATTCTCTATATGCATCATTACAATATTCTCACATTTAATTTCTAGCAAATAAATTATGTTAAAAAAAAAACGTTCACTCAAATTCTACACATCTCACTTATCAAACTCTCGGTTTTAAACCATAACCTTTAATTGATTATTTAAAATCTTAATTACAAATCTTGTAAATATCTGAGATATTACATTTGTTGCTCAATTGAGCAACCTATTTCTAGGGAGAGGATTGCAATTAAGTTTGACAAAATTGTACTCAGTTGAAAAAAAAAATGTGTGTGCAATGTGTGCACGGTGGGTTGCACACTTTTTTAGAAATGGAGGAGTGTGATTAGGTGGTGCCGAGAAGAATTCTTTTACTTAAACTTTTTGAATTTTTTTTTCATATAAAACAAAACTTATTATAATAAAATAAATAACTTTATATATATTATATTCTAATAAAACAAATAACTTTATTATAATAAAACAAATGACTTTATATTATATCAGATAAATTTTTTTCTTCCACTCAGTACTTATTTCATTTCCATGTGATTCAGCTCTTCCTATCAAAATTATTTAAAAATTTATGTTGTTTTGTAATATTCAGAATATCAACCAATAAATGGAATATACTAATTTAAGTCATGTTACAACAGTAATAATAATAAAATAATGTAAGAATACATTACTGTGATAATTATTATCTTAATAATGCAAGATACTGTGCATTTACTACTGTGACAATTATTGATCTAATAATGTGAAATGATGTGCAATGTCAATTATTGTTTCAATAATGCCGAATACTGTGTAACAACAATTATTGATGAATACTATGAAATACCATGTACAACTGTGTAGTACCGTGTGCTACTGTGTAATACCGTGTGCTACAGTGTAATACCATGAGATACTAAATGCTACTATTCTTTTATTACTGAGTATTTAAATAGTTAAAAGTGATAGTACCGTCGACTATTTTTATTTAAAAAAGTTACTGCTATCGTTTTCTATATCCGACAATATTTCAATGTAGGGTCCACCAATGATTGGTTATTATGGCGTCGTCGTACGGATCAAATATTCTCCGATAGAACGAATATTCCTCGACAATTCGAATATTATTCGACATAATAAAATTTACACATAACATCCTTAACCTGTAACTTTTATCAATATAACACCTTACTGTTTCAGAAAAATTTATATGAAGAAAAATTAAATTTTTATTTCATAAAAATTGGGGCCTTACAACCTTATCTCCTTATGAAATTTCCTCCCAAAAATTGACGTATCTGGCATTTTGAAGAGGTAAAGATACTTAGATTTCATCTCAGATTCTAACTCCCAGGCCATTTCTTCAGTATCTTTGTTCTTCCATAAAACCTTGACTTGAGGTATAACTTTTGAGTGTAAATCTGCTAATTCTTATCTAAGATCTTGATAGGTACCTCCTTATACGTTAAATCCTCTACTATAACGTTTAGCTCCAACTCAATGATGTGGTTTGGGTCTTTCACATATTTACGTAACATAGATATGTGAAAAACGTTATGGATGCGAGACATGTTTGGCAGTATAACTAGTCTATAAGCCATAGTTCCTACTCGATCGTGGATTTCAAATGGGCCAATAAATCGAGGGTTAAGCTTTCATCTCTTTTCGAATCTTGTAACTCCTTTTCATGGGGAAACACGTAAGAATACATGATCTCCAACATTGAAATTTTTGTTCCATTGATGAAGATTAGCATAACTCTTTTGTCGTTCTTGTGCGGTCTATATTTATTGTCTGATCATTTGGATCTTTTCTGTTGTCATGTGCACCAATTTGCGTTCCAACAATTTTGTTTCTCTTATCTCATTCCCGCATACTAGAGAGCGACATTTTTGGCCATACAAAGCTTCAAATGGGGCCATGCAATACTTGCTTGATACACAATAAAAAAAACGGTCATTGCACGGACCCGTCTGTCGCTAATGACCACATTGCCGTTGACAAAGAGGTTATTGGTGACGGATCTGTTCGTCGGCAATGTTGTTGCCCCACGCTTCCGTCAACTGTCGTCGGTAATGAACCAGTAGCGACGGTGTCATTAGCGACGGACAGTCCATCAGCAATGACAGTATTGGAGACAGATTGGCGATGGATTATCCATCGCCAATGATTACTATAATAATAAAAGTAAATAGTCTTTAGCGACGGACTGCCAATCACTAATGAAAATTGTCCGTCGCTAATAGCTTTTATTTTTTTTAAATCGTGCCAGTCATTTGCAATAGAATAGGCCGTCACTGATTCCTCATTGCCGACGGTCATTGCCGTCGCCAATGACTTTTTAATTTTTTTTTACTTTTTTAAAATTTGCAAAATCCCTTGTTTTTTTCCATATACATAATTGTACCTGTTATAAACCAAAAATAACAATTAATTCTTGACTAACGTATACCAATAACAAATAATTCTTGACTAACGAATACCAATAACAAATAATTCTTGACTAACGCATACCAATAATTCTTGACTATCGCATAAACCATAAAATGTAATCATTGTATAACCAAACTACTAGATATATAAATAAAAGTAAATATAAACTATCAAACTAACTAAATACAATACCCTAGTCTGTACAACCCAAACTGTAGATAGATACATCTAAGTAAAAAATATACAAAGTGCTATATCCCCATGTCGTCGTCATCATCATCATCGCCATCGACAGATAAGTGAATATCGTCCATCGTGCCACTAACGGTCCCATCTTCAGCACCATCATCAGCATCGACTTGGTGCTACGCCTACGGTTTCGTGTTGTTTTGATGTTCGGGGCGAGTTTTGGTCTACCTTTCCTATATTTGTCTAAGTTTTTTTAAAATAAGTTAGGTAAATGAGATTCTAACTCGACCATTGGAACTTGGAATCGAGCTTCGTAAGTTGTCACTATTACCATTTGACTTTTAGATTTTTTTAATACCAAGATTATGGTTTGAAAAAATTCATTTAGTGTAATTTATTTTTTGATGAACTTACACTATTACATTTCAATATTCCAATTGTAATTAAGGGCCTAGGGGAAATTTGTCATGTAGGGCATTGAAAGAGTGCAATTCTGTTGTTTCTGGAAGGCAAAAATAAGACGATTATTTCTGGAAGGCAAAAATATGTAAATAAATGTGTATACTAAATAGGCATGTTATGTATATGGGACTAGGGACAAGGTTGGAGAATAATTACCACTATGCGAAGTTCTGTGCGCGGCTAAGTCAGGCTACTGGGATCGTGTGGCTTATCATCAGCATAAACCCAAAACCTGCGAACTCCATTTACAAAACTGTAGCGCTGCTCAACTGGTATGTCATATGGTTTTTGGATCAAATAATTTGCTTCTGTTAGTGGTACAATGGTGAATCCATCTGTGGGATCAGCACTACATGAGAACAGACGAATATCAGTCACTAATCCAACAAGTCCCAAAAAAAGAAGCACATTTTGACAGGAAAGTTTCATCTCTCTCTCTCTCTCTCTCTCTCTCTCTCTCTCTCTCTCTCTCTCTCTCTCTCTCTCTCTCTCTCTCTCTCTCTCCTTTAGATCTATTCAGTATGGGATATCTATTGTAAGTTGGTATAGTTTCTATTTATAATATTTTGAGACTTGGACATTGCTGTTCTCTCCTCCAATTGATTATAATTAATAGTTATCATTACAATGAGTTAATTTGCATGATTATTCAATTAATTTATTTCCTGGTTTTATATACAAGGTATTGGTGTAATCGTTGATAAAGTTAGAGTTTGGTGAGTGTTTTGCTCTCAACCTAATTTATTCTCTTTATGTGTATTTTTTATTGATTAAGATCAATGTGACTATGATCCATGTCAAATATTTGGATTTTGTGAATTTTTTAAAGTACCTATATTATTAAAATCCAATTTTTGGAATGCATTTTAATCCTAAGAGTTTAGGAAAAAGTTGGGGAAGTGTTTGTTGCAAGTCATGACAAATATTAATCTAAACACATATTATTAAATATTTGATTATCGGTAATAGAAAATGATCATATTGTGTCGTTTCTTTTTGATAAAAAAAATATGATTATCAGTAATAGTTATTGTGAGTGTTTGCTATTAATTCAAGACTATTAGTAGTGTATATGTTTTCTCCTATTGATCTTTTACTAAAATATCCTTGTACTAATTTTAGTTGAATAATTTGTCCATATGATTATTGTTGAATGCAATCAATAATTATCAAAGTACTGTCAAACTAATCAATTATGTATTACTTAGTAAATCGTATTAAATTTTTTAATATGTTTATAAAATAATAATTTATGATTTATTCCTTTATTAAGCACAAAATTTTCAAAGTATATCTTTAATAATTAATTCAACTTAAAATAATAAATAACAAACACCACCACATACTTTTTATTGGCAATGAATTATTTTAATTGAACTAAATATGTCGACAAATAAAAAAAAATTTAAAAATTAAATCTAAATTATGCTACTAATAAGGATATTTATGTTCCAACTATTAAATATAAAATATATTTTTGTCTAAATAAAATTTTCAAGATGACCATTATGTGGTAATCTCAAATTATCGCGTATGTTTAGGTCATCTGATTACCAAGAAAGAATCTTGACACTTTACCTGGTATTTGATTATCGAAAATGTAATATTATCAGTGTAAAAGACACAATTTATAAAGATGACTAGCTCACATTATCAATATTTAAAATGGCCATTTTAAATAATTTGTAACAAACACCCCTTTAAAAAATATAGATTCAAATCTATTCCATTGTACAGTAAAAAATGTGGTGATCTATGAAAATCTAGTTTGATTTGTTCCATTATTTAGTTAATCCGAAGTAGTAGTCCATTTTTTTTTTAAAAGGACGTCCCATTGTTGAGTTCACTTTCAAAATCTAGGTACCAGTACTCATGTTATTTAGGAGGAAATCAGATATTCTGTTTCATTGCCTTTTGTATTTATTGTCAATATTTATTGTCTCGTCTCATGTAGTAGTATTACAAAATTATTTTTAGCTATTTATAAAACTAATTCTAAGTAAGAGAATAAATAATATTTGATAAAAATATATAAAGATGAAACAATAGATGAGATAGGAGTTGAGACAAAAAAAATTTCAAAAATATATATGCATGGAAATTATTTGTCAACACTCAATAGAACAAGAAATTGAATTATATTTTATACAGTTAAAATACTTCTATAGTAATAAAGTGTAAAATGAAGGATAAAAGATAATCAACCTCTCCCAATATCGGGAAGAAAATAAAATACTATGTGTTGGGAATTAAGTCGTTGTAAATCAAATAATATAAAATAAAGATAGTAATTAAAACAATATAAGATTTAATGTGAAAAATTTTTAAATAAAAAAAATACTGGCTAAACTCTGAATTTTCACTATCACAATAATAATGGGCTTACACATTCTTCTCAAGTTTTACGCCATAAAACTTGAAGTTACAACTACTACGACACAACTTTTTGTACGGAATAAAAACTACAAAATCCTCCATCCTAGAATACAACTTTTGTGCACAGAATATAAAAGTAGCAAAAACCCTCTCTCTCACACAAATACAAAACCCACTCACACCCTCTCTCTCTCTCTCTACTCTTTAGGATGATACATGACTTTTGGTTAGGCTACACTTCATCAACTAAACATAAGATTATATTTATAAAGTAACCACAACTTTTTTTTTCTTATTTAAAATATAACACTTTTATAATAATATTTTTATAAAAATAAATTTTCTTTTCATAATAATACTCCTATTAAAAATAAGACTCTTATTAATATTATTATACGCATCGTTATGGCACGAATGAAAGTTCCTGTATTCGCCATAATAATGCCTATGAAGAATTCATCTTCACGCCTTTATGGCGGGTACTGGAACTCTTGAAATTTTTCATACGCACCATAATGGTGCGTGAGGGGAGGTTCCTTTTTAAATTGCATCTGTTGAATTTAAAAAATACTCCGACAATGAAAAATGGGTTAAGGGTGCTAAGTGTTGTATAATTAATTTTGCCTGTGAATTACTCTCTTATATATATATATATATATATATATATATATATATATATATATATATATATATAATGTTTTTTGAAAAAAGAAAAAAAAGAAACACTACAATCGTTCCACATGTAAGAGTTATTTTTTTAAGTCAATTTATAATAGCAACAAATCTTTAAATATATAAATTTTCCCATTTTCTTAATAGCCCTATAAGAATATTACATGTTACGGTCTGTATTTGTCCTGATTTATATATGTACTATAAAACACATTTTATACTACTATACAAGAAAATCTTAATTTAACAAGAAGATACAAAATTGTCCAAATTAAAAAATTAGGTTTAGCCATCCAATAGCTTGGGTTTGCTCCATTGTCAAAAAGCCAAATGTTCACGACGACGTGGCACGTGACGTCACTTCATTGGTGGCCCTTTTGGCATATAATTAGTTGGAAGAATATTGGAGAAAGAAAATCATTTATCTTCCTCGAAGCAAATAAAAATTGATTAGAGACTGGAGGTCATCTTCTCACGTCTGGTTTTTCCTTATCAACTTCTTACGGTTTTCTAATTAAAATTATTATTCATCCAAAAACTGATGAGGATTTTCTTTGTCATATTATGGTTTTATATATGGGCATTCACTTCTGTAGTTTTTAATTTAAAATAAACTGGAGCTGACCAGATTAGTACTTTTTTTGTGGTTGCTATAATAGACATTCTACCTGCATCAATGTTTCTATTCAGAGAGGTAGTTCCTAGATACTACAAAAATAAATAAATAAATAAAATATAATATGCAGAAAGAAACTGATTAACGCATATGAAAATATAATAATTTTACATAATTTCTGTAACGCCCTCATATCTGAATACTCCCTACTACAAATATGGTAGTCACTATACACTACTCTACACAATATCTACTAGTTATATTATTATTATCACTAGTCTATTACATAATTTACATCCCAGGTCTTTATGTACTAATATTTACATACTACTATTAAGACATTAAATGAGCAATACAAATATTAACTTTCTTCTTTTAATTTCTCTTTTCCTTTACTTTTGGCTTGCAAGCTCTCTGAGAATAATTAAACGAACAAATGTAATAACCAAAAACATTATGTAATATTATTAATAAAATAAAATTTTATTTGAAAATTTCTTTGCGTAACGGAGATGATTATTTATGTGAATATATATATATATATATATATATATATATATATATATATATTAAGTAAAGGAAAAGAATGATTAATTAAGAGATTAAGAGCTTGAGTTATTAATTAATCAAGCTTAAATGTAATGATGATAAGATGCTAAGTCGAATTATAAATTAGGCCCCATGAAAATGATAAGTAATGTGGTTATGTAATTAATAGACTAGCCTAAGTGTAAGGTCTATGAGTAAGTTCAATAAGGGTAAAGGAGATTAGTCCAATGTAATGGTTAGATATAATGTGATGGTTAGATATAATGTGATTAATTGAATTGAAGCCCAATGTGGTATAAGTCCAAGAGGAATTAAATGTAAGCCCATTAGTTATTCTTGTTGTGAGATAATAAAATACAATAAGAATATTCATAGTGTGGCTCAATAGAATTAACAAGGAGCCCAATGAGAATGATAAAGGAAGTCCAAGAAATGAGTTTTACTGTAATTGCTTAAGCCCAAGATTAGTTTCATTCTTTAAGTAAGAAAGGCCCAAAGGATAGCATAATCAATTGGCCCAAGGTGGGGGTCCAATTTCCAGAAACATGGGAAGAAGGAAGAAGGAAAAAGAAGGAAAAACTCTAGAAAATCCGGCCACTCCTCCCCCATCCCTCTAAAATGTGAGCTATGATAATTACTCCATAAAATAATGAAGATTAGGTGGAAGCTTTTAACCTAATCTTGTTGGACCCTTGGTTAATACTTAATTGGGTTAGATAAATACAAGTATATGTACATGTATACGTATAGTATGTGTATATGAGGATGCCTTATAAATAGTGCTCTCCTAATTTAGTTTAGCTCATTTTGCTAAGTTGGGAGAAATAGAGAGCTAAAGAGAAAAAGTAATCCTCAATTTTGTCAATTTTTAACACTAAAATGAAGTATCCAGTATGCGTCTTATCCAAGTGTCCAGTGTTGAACATGAGTACTTTTGGGCAAAGTGAATAGTCTATGTAATATAGGATATAGATGCATCATACGAGGATACGAATATTCACCAAATCTCAAAATATGAGGATTCAGGTGATGGGGAATTGGACACATATTTTTTTGTATGTCTAGCTATATATATGATAAAAATTTCAACAAAATAGATATTATAAGAGAAGAATACAAAACATCAAACAATAAAACTTTAATATTTTGAAGTCATAAAAATAACCAAAAAAATCATAGATAAATTAAAACATATGAGTTATAACGCAGGATTGAATCCCTCAGAGTTCCCAAGAATCAGAGTATTTAGTGCAGGGATATATACGGTCAGTATGGGCTTTGATAAAATATATATAATAAAAAAAATATAAAAAGTAGATATAAGTTTAATATTATATAGTGATAATTATATAATGGAGAAAGATAATCCAAGGCAGCCTTAAAAAAAGCTACTTAACAAAACAACATAGTTTTGTATTAAATTTAAAATTATAAATTTTTTATTAAAACCTAAAAATAAAAAAATTAATCCTAAAAGATAAAATTACGTCGTTTTACTAAGTAGTCTTAACCAAGCTTGGCCAAGGCATTGCCTTAAATAACTTTTTTTCCTTATATAAATATATTGTATGCCAGACACAGTGATATAAAAACTACAAAAAGATTGTTAATCACTAACTAATGTGGGGTCTAAGCCTATATAAAGTGCGTAAACTCATCCTCATATGGGTAAAGGTCTATGAGGTATTGAACAATATATAAGCCTAGTAGAGGACTATAGACAAAAGTATGTGTATAGACCCAAGAAGGAAAAAAAAAAGTTAGTCCGTAGAAGCAGTGTCCGTCACTACCCACACCCTCTAGTTCCGTCGTAGTTTGTTGGGGTAACAAAGAATTCATGCTTCCTAGATGAAGTCGCTTATTTGGATGAACTTTTGGTGATTGAGGTCCTCTGTTCTTCTTCGAGTAACCAAAGCATATTTATTCGAATCATTAAAGCACTTTTGTTTGAAGGTCAAAGTCTTTTTGTTCGTAGGTCGAAACCATTTTTGAAAACATAGATACTTTTTTGCTTGATGGTTGAAGTTGTTTTGGTTGTAGGCCAAAACCTTTTTCTCTAACACAAAAGCTTTTTTACTCGAAGGCGAAGTATCATTAATGGTTGAAGGTTATTTTTTGGGAAAACTTGGTGGGAAAGCCTATAGCCTTATTGTAGACTAAATATATTTATTTATTTTGAATTAAAGGAGCTTAATTCATAATAAATAATATTAGAATGATTCAATTTTATTTATTCTACAACTAGTACAATATAGAACCTAAAATGTTACACCATAAAAGAGAAATATTTATTTTAAAAGTAGACGGCTTAATAGTAATAATAAATTAAGTATATTTAATTTATACTATGATGATAGAATAAATTAAATAGCCTAATATTTATAATTAAGCATTTTAAAAATACTAATTATAAATTAATAAGAGGAGTCTTATTATTATTATTATTATTATTATTATTATTATTATTATTATTATTATTATTATTATAAATAATTAAGTTCAAAATGGTTTAGGAATTGTAATTATTATAATAATTAATTTAGTTCCTAATTAGATTGAGAATTAAATTAAAACCCTATTCCTAAAGAGTTTATGAGAGTTGAGTAAGTCTATAAATAAGAGGGGTCTTATTACAGATATGGTTGTTAGAAGTATTGTTAAAAGAATACTTATAATTATCTACATATGAGGAGCTAGAGAGAGAGAGAGAATTAAGGTTAGCCACCCAAAGTCTAGAAGAACTTGAATCTAATTCTTCAATTCATATTCTCTTAGTGGATCACCTTTAGAGTGCTGCAAAAGAAACTCGGGAATCAAAACAGAAAAGAATCAAGAAGTTTAATCAAGCAGCTTGAGATCGATCGCTGCGCTAGGCAACAATGCATTGTAGCGCAGCTACGCTAACAAGCAGCGCCGATGCGAAAGGCCCAGTGCCGTTGTGCTATCACATAGCGCCGCAACGTTGGAGCGAAACTCCGTTTACGGATGATCCAAGAAGCTTTTTAGAAAATGTATAGTTTAATAATGAGTGAAGTTCAAATGCATAGAAGTGCAGGAACTTGCAATAAATTTAGAACATGTCATTTTAAAGGTGTCTAGTCGAAACAAATGGTATCGACTTATATCTACAAAAATTCATAAATAAATAGAACTTTAAAATTTTAAATATACAGCTATAAGCTCTTTCTTGGTCCAGAGCAACTTTTTTTCCCGATTTATGACTTTAAGCTTTTTTGGACCAAAGCCAAAAAAAAAATTTGTTGATATATTTTTTGAGGAAAGCTTGTTAGGCTGAATTAGGGATGAACTGGGGGTGGCGAGTGAAGGCCACCAATTAACCCTACTAGTTTCTTTCTTTCTTTGGTATGCACACTTTTGACCATGGACCCTCATTAAGTTTATATATTGTCCAATACTCATAGGCCTTTACCCATGTGAGAATGGGTTTGTCCACTTTATATGGGCTTGGTCGCCACTTTATTTAATGATTTATATTCTTTTTATATTTTATATCATTGTGTTTGGTATACAGTATTTATTTATATAGTTATCACTATATTATGTTAATTTTTTATTAACTTTTTATATTTTATATATTATATTAAAGCCCCCACCAGGCATAACTTCTCCGTGCATCCTTAAGTCGAATCCTAAGATTTTTTTTTTATCTACAAATTTAAGCTTCTTTGGGTTGAAACCGAAGCTTATTTTAGTTGATATCTTTTTTGGAGAAACTGAGAAAGCTTGGTGGACCAAAGTCTATTTAGCCGAAGCCTAATCTTTTTTCTTCCAATCTACTACTTTTTTTAGCCCAAACTTGAGCTTTTAAGTCAATATAAAAAACTTGGTGGGCCAAAGCCTCTTTGGAAGAAACCTAAGATTTTTTAGTTTTCACCGATCTTTGGCTTTATATAAGCTTTTTTATTAAAGCTTTTTTAGTCAATATATTTGTGAGCCAATCGTTCATGTACGCTGAGGTGATTTCTTTGTCCCCCGTCTACTTTTGAACTTTATAAAGTTGTAAGGAATGAGGTGAATTATGTAAATTTATAGGAGTAGCTGGGTTGAGATAAATTTTCAGGAAGTAACTCATGGACTTGGTTGTAAATTTTCTAAAAGAACTAGCGGCTTCAGTGCAACATGAAAATGCCTAGGCAAAATTTGTAGTGTTCTTCATAGCCATGAGTGCTGATTGCACTTGTTCACCATATTAGGCCTTGTCGGGCTATTTGGATTTGTATAAAGCACTAATTAAGTTGAAGCTAATTTGCAAAGTTCAGCCAGTTCTTCTTGGTTAGTTGGATTTTGAACTCGCTTGGAGTTGCATCTTAAACAAGACACTCTTCTTCACTCATGTTTGTATCTTCAGAATCCATACCATTAGCTGCAACCATTTTCCTCTCCATTTTGCTCAATTGTGAGTTTTGAAGCTAGACAGACGAGCATCCACAACATAAATTTATGAACACAGAACAATGATAAGGTGACATATGATTAAGAACTTTATTCTCTTCCTAAAATTCGTTTTTCTATGTATAACATCTTTGATGGATCCATTATGAAGTGAAAATTAACTCCGTATTTTAGGATTTCATTAACTATTAGATCCATAACAACTAAATAAAGAAAGAGGGAAGAGAATTTAGGAAGATAAAAATTAAAAGTGAATTTGTTTTTTGAAGTCTCCATTTATAGAGGAACATGTATCTAGGGACAAACCTATGCGCACGCGCAGGGGGGGGGGGGGGGGGGGGCTACCCTAGATTTTTGGGAAAAAAATTTATCCCTAAAATTTTAATATTTTTAGTTGAGGCCCCTCTAAGATTTATTACCAAAATAAACTATCTATTATATTCTTTAAAAAATATAAGAAATCACTTCCTATGTTCCAAATATAAGAGTTATTTTAATTTTTTTTTAAGGCAAATGAACTAATTTATAAATATATCATCCCATGTTTTTGGTTCATTATACGAATATCAAATTTTATAGCCTCCTCTTGCTCCACTTTATATACTATAAAGTGTTAATATATATTGCAACACAAAGAATCTTATTCCAATTAAAAAGTATAAAGTTGTCTATAAAATTTGGACTAGGAGTGGTACTTTTTTGCTAAATTATTCACGATCTTATAATATGTCCCCCCCCCGGGCGAAAAAATATTCCTAGCGGATGACAGATTTATATTTGTTGGTAGGTATGGGTATACAAACAACAGATCTCATATCCATAAGATAGATCTGGGCTAATCAACAGTAGATATGAGATTGTGAGCACTATAATTGAGCTAGTTCTTTGTGTGTGTGTGTGTGTCATCTCTTTGGATTTAGTGTTAGAAAATACTATTTCAGATCAGTGATGGTAGAAGATAGATCAAAATGATGGAGCTCAGGTCTATTAGGATGATGACTCGATGGGAACTTGTCGAAGAAAATGATGTGGAGTAAGTAATTTAAATTTTGACAAAATTTTTGACGACATGGGACTTTGTAGAAAGCCCCTTCTTCTAGTGTCAATGTTAATGCCATATTTTGTTATGGAGATTGTTGACAAAATTACTAGCCTATACAAGATAATAAATCGATAACCTGATGGCGGTAAACGGCGAGGAATTCTCCAGTATAAGAATTAGTACAAACATTAAGGTATTAATATGTGAGGGACATAATGTATTCTAGAGTGTATTAACTTGAGTGTGCATGTCTTGTGAATGATCCGAGAAAATATAATCTTGGTTCTATGGTGGACTAATTGGACTTGACTTGTGGTATAGTCCCTTTAGGTCTTCCATGTGAACAATATTCTAAATTTGGGTTTTGTTTAATGGGTCCAGTTTGGTGAAATCACATCCTAACAATGTCCTACGGCCTGCATTTGCCGGAAAAAGCTTAAAGTTGTAGATCATGAAAAAGCTTATAGTTGTAGATTGAAAAAAATACTTGTGCTTTGGCCAAAGAGGCTTTTGCCCAACTAGTTTTTTCCAAAAAAGATATTGGCTAACACTTCATCTTCGGCCCCAAAAAACATAAATTCATAGATTGGGAAAAAATATTAGATTTTAACCAATGAGGCTTTGACCCAGCTTTTCCTGAAAAGGATATTGGTTAAAAAAAGCTTCAGCTTTAGTTCAAAAAAGCTTAAAGTTGTAGATCGGGGAAAAAAATAGGCTTTGGCGACCCACCAAGCTTTTCCTGAAATATAGGTATCGGCCAAAAATACTATTTCGGCCTTCAAACAAAAAAGTTTCAATGTTCAAAAATAAGTTTTGTCTTGCATACAAAATATAGCTTTGACCTTTGAGGAAAAGTGCTTCGATGGTTCAAATAAATGTGTTTTGGTTGTTCGGACAATAAATAATAGCCAACTAAAGTTCATTCGAATAAGTAGGGAATTTAATAAAAAATAGGCCCAACTCAAATTCCAACAAACATTATACTCCCCCATCTCATTCAAATAAGCTTAGGGAGCTGGGAAAAATGTTAAGATATGATTTCACCAAAATGGACTCAATAAACAAAGCCCAAATGTCCTATGAGGATATGGCTGCCCAAGGGTTCTCTATCTCAAGTTAAGCCCAATTTTTAATACCCATAAATTGGTCTACCATGTAACCAAGGTTGAATCTTTCTATCTCTATGCCTATAATAATTCTTACACTAGAGAGTTCTCTGGTAACTATCATTGTAGGGTCACCAGTTTGCAATCTTGTGTAAGTTACTAAATTGGGGACAATCTCCTTGGAGATATGACATTAATATTAAGAATTTAATGAATAAATTATGTCTCTCTCTCTTCATTTTTCTAAAAATACATAACCTTAATATTCATTTCTCTAATAATAAAGAACCTTGAGACTCACTGTGATATTCCAAACCTTAACATGAATTATGTAATAAATTTTTGAATATTAATATATAAGTAAACATGTTTGTACTTGACTTTATGTGTAATTACTTTATGTAATTAATATTGTGTGTTGTTATATATTAACAAATGAAATAAAACACTATAAAATTAAATTATAAAAACATAATTTGAAAACCCTAAATCTAATTAAGAAACCCTAATTAGTAAACCTTAACCTTAATTAATAAATCCTAACCCTAAATTGCAAACCTTAAGGGTTAAACCCTAAACCCTAAAGAGGTATGAAAAATGACCAAAATACCTTTAAATTCTCAACCACATGAAAGAGGAAGAAACAAAGTTTGTTTTCTTTTCCTTTAACCAAAATGAAGATAAATTTGTGTCCACACAATTTGAAAATGGTGTAGTCACCATTTGTAATGATTCAAATGCATTAAATGGCCATTATGAACCCTATAAACCGACCTTAACATTGATCAACTTGGGAGATATTAGATCAAATTTAATTGGGAAGTAAAGTGGCTTAAAGACCATACAACCCTAACCTTGGCTCTCCTATAAATAACAAGCCTCACAACTGATGAAACCAATGAAATTTACAACACATATCAGTTATAAATAAAGTCCAATAAGCCTCCCAACCATTATAGATCAGAATCAAGAGATAGATTCCGAAACTTTGCTTAGAAGGTACAAAACCCTAATTTTAGTGTAGATCTTTAATCTTTTGTTGAATGTTATCTTTAAATGTTTAGAAATGACTGATTTTATGTTAAAAGAAGATCTGAGTTGTTAAAACAATGTTTAGAAATGACTAATCCCCTTTGTGTTGATGCAACATGGGAAGGTGATCGCGTATGCGTCACGTCAACTCAAAGATTATGATCCTACCCATGATCTTGAGTTAGCCGCTATAGTATTTGCTTTAAAAATATGGAGGCATTACTTGTACGGGGGTACGGGGAGAGGTGTGAGATATATACAGATCATAAAAGTCTAAAATATATTTTCACACAAAAAAAGTTGACTATGAGGCAGAGAAGGTGGCTAGAGTTGATAAAAGATTTCGACTATAAGATCTTGTATCATCCCGAAAAAACCAACGTTATGGCGAACGCCCTAAGTAGAAAGAACTAGGAGAAATTAAACATAAGGCACTGTTAAAAGATTTTAATAAACTTAAAATTGAGGTGAGAGTTTCAGTTAACCCTACCCAGAAGTTGTTCATAATGGAGAATGGTTTGACTTTACTAGACAGAGTCAAAGAAATACAGGAGAAGGATGAAGATTTTAAAAAATGTAAAAATGAGATAACTCACATAAAGAATGTCAAATTTCAAGTAGACAAAGATAGGGTATTGAGGTAAGGGAATAGAATATGGGTACCATCAAATCAAGAGTTAAAAGATGAAATACTAACAGAAGCCCATAACTCTAAATTCATTGTTCACCATAGTAGTACTAAGATGTATAAAGACTTGAGTCGATACTTCTGGTGGTTGAACATGAAAAGGGAAATGACGGAATGGGTAAGGAGATGTCTCACGTGTCAAAGAGTCAAAGCTGAACACCAAAGACCTAGTGAATTAGTAAAACCCTTAGAGATTCCTGAGTGGAAGTGGGACTACATCACAATGGATTTTATGGTAGGTCTTCCAACCACACAAAAGGGTTATAATGCCATTTAGGTAATAGTAGACCATCTCACCAAATCAACCCATTTCCTACCTATTAAAGTTAGTTTTAACCTAGATCAACTAGTCAATCCATATATTAACGAAATTATCTCTAGGCATGGAGTCCCTATTTCTATAGTGTCCGACCGAGATCTACGGTTTACTTCAAACTTTTGGAGAAGCCATAAAAAATACTTAAGAATCCAGTTGAGATTGAGCACAACATATTACCCACAAACAGACGAACAAAGTAAGAGAACCATTCAAACATTAGAGAATATGTTAAAAACCTGTATCATGGACTTCAAAGGAAGTTAGGAGGATCAGTTGCCTTTGGTAGAGTTTTCCTACAACAACAGTTACCATGCCAACATAGGGATGCCATCGTATGAAACCTTGTACGATAGGAAATGTAGATCACCTTTGTGTTGGGACGAAGTCGGTGAACAACAAATATTAGGACCTGAGATAGTCCAACAGACCACTAAGGTAATTCGAATCATAAGCGAGAGATTGCAATCATTGCATGATCGATATAAGAAGTATGCGGATCAACACAGATAACAAAGAGACTTCGAGGTCAGGAGCCACGTATTCTTGAAAGTGTCCCCTTGAAAGGGAAATATACGTTTTGGTAAGAAATGAAAGTTGAGTCTGAGATTCATTGGACCATTCCTGATATTGAGGAGGATATGTGAAGTAGCCTATGAGGTAGCCTTACCACCTGAGTTAGATCACATTCATAATGTGTTTCACGTATCCATATTATGACCGTACAAACTTGACTATAAACACGTTATAAATTACAAGCCTATCCAAATCGAAAAAGATTTATCTTATATGGAAGTTCTTATCCTGATCATTGATCGAAAGGAATAAGTTTTGCAGAACAAAGTAATACCATCAGTGTAATATCTAAGAAATTGTAACTATTTATATTAATGAAATTAATTAATTACTTGGAAAATTTCTTGTGTGCTTATACATGTATGTATGTTGTAATAATTCAACATGTGATAAATAATCAAGAAGGTAATGATGATGATGAACTTAATTAATTTAAGTTATGTTATATGCCTTGTGTGGCATAATTAGCAAGATGGACTTATTAATTTATTTATGGTAGGTTGATGAAATAATTAAATGGACTAATAAGATTTAATATTTGAAGTTTAATATGAAGTTTATAAAATGTCATTTTGATATAGTCCAATGGGTTAGAAATTAAAGCCCAATATGACTAAGATTAATTATTTTATTATTAAGCCCAATAGAATTAAATGTGTATGACCCAAACTAATGTAATGTGTGGTTCAAAAATAATTGATTTGGGTTAGGCCATGGTAATAAGTTAGTGTTGAGATGGGTGTGTGTGTGTGTATATATATATATATATATATATATATATATATATATATATATATATATATATATATATATATTAGTTTATATATATATGCATACATGCTTTCAAAAATAAATAAATAATAAAATATGTATATATATATTAGTCATGTCCGAAAACTCCTCCCTAGATTGCTTATGTGCTGATTTTTTTTGTAATGAATGTCCATGTGATGGTATAATTAGATAAGGTATGGTGTTTAGCCCAAAAATAAGGAATTGTACAATACTTTTCCAAAATTCATGGAACTCTTGTGTAATGTCTTCCTAGATGGATAAAACCTAATGGATTCATACATGTATATGTATTGTACATGTATGAGAGTTTGGCTATAAATAGGGCCAGCCTATTTCATTTTCCAAGTTTGCTAGAATTGAGTCAAGTGTTAGCTATAGAGAGAAATTGAGAGGAAAAAAAAAAAACCAAGGAAACTCTTGCACCTTGGTGATTTAAGTGGGAGATCAAAGAAAGGAAAAGGTGGAGAGCTACATAAGGTTTATCTCTAGAAGGAAAAGAGCATCCAAGAGGTATAAAAAAATTTCTAACCCTAAACATTTTCCCTTGTAGCATGTTATAACTAGTTATGTAAATATTTATGTTTTGGTGTGTGAGATGTTGTGTATAGAAATTTGTGTGGATTCCAAATGCATGAGAAAGGAGTTGTGAAGGTGTATATATGATGGGTATGTGTTTACATGTGTTTATTAGCTAAATGAGCAAAGGGAATATGGTTTAGCATGAAAACCCTATTTATCATAGTGAAAATATGTGGTTTGGGTAAAAATTGAAATAAAATGTGTAACTCATTTGTGTGATCTAAAAATTGTATGTTGTAGTTCTATGAAATATGAAGAGATTCCAAGTGGAACGAACAAAATCAGAGCTAAAATGAATTTATGGTGAATTTCCTTGTAAAGGATGTTCAAATGAAACTTTAGCTTGAAAAAGCAATATTTTTGGTTAGATAAATATTTAAAAAAAAATAAAAAATAATAATAATAATAACAAATTGGAATGTTGAAGACTTATGAGTTTATGAAACAACAAAACTGATTTGGGCCAATTTGGAGTTAAAATGAGCAAGATATGCAAGATTGAATCAAAAAGGGTAGGAAAAAAAAATCTTTTTAATTTTAATAACAATTAAAAATAATAATAAATAATAATAAACAAATAAAATAATTAAAAATTATTTTATTTGTAATTTAATTAAAATGTTATTAAACAAATAAAATAATACTTTTATTTGTGAGGTAATTAAATATTATTAAACAAATAAAATAATAATTTATAATTATTTTATTTGTGAGTTAATTTAATAATATTAAACAAATAAAATAATACTTTATAATTATTTTATTTGTGAGGTGATTAAATAGTATTAAACAAATAAAATAATACTTTAAAAATTATTTTATTTGTAAGTTGGTTAAATAGTATTAAACAAATAAAATAATACTTTAAAGATTATTTTATTTGTGAGTTAATAATAAAGATTATTTGCATAATTAAAATAGTATTAAAGAACTATTTTAATACATAAGCAATTAAAATAGAATTATGAGTTATTTTAATTGTGAATTAATAAGAGTAAACAATTAAAATAGTATTAAGGATTATTTTAATTGTAAATCAAGGAAGCATATGTAATTAAATATTGTTAGCAATTATTTTTGATTGTGAATTATTAAAGGATGAACAATTAAAATAATATTATGAATTATTTTAATTGTGTACTAATGAAGCATAATTAAATTAAAATGAGAATAAAGGTTACTCTAATTGAGAATTAAACAAATAAAATAATAACTTAAATTATTTTATTTGTGGATTAATAAGGGTGTTCAAAGAATGTAATAATAAGTCATAAACAAATATAATGAGATCATTTTACTGTGAATCATTACGAGAGGATAGAAAATAATGAAGCAAATAGAATAATACGAAGTGTTATTTTATTTGTAATAACTAATGAATGAATTAAACAAGTAGTGTCAAAGACAATTAGGTATAAATGAATAATTTTATTGGATATGATTTGAGAGTCCAAGTTATATAGACTTGTAAGTTAAATCTATTAGATTATTATGTGAAGGTTAATACAATTTAACCCTTAGACGAATATGTTGAACATAGGTTGTTCGAAGGATAAGGAGTTACAGTTCGATAGAGTCGACGATCCAGGCAAGTGCTTTAACTTGTACTTTTATCAATTCGTACAAGTAAAATTATTTGATGGATTAATTCCTGTTTGTCTATATTGCAAAGATTAAATTATTATCTTTGAAACTTGACATAATATCATGTTTATATTCTTGAACGATTATTTGAACCTTAGTTGCGAACATTGAAATTATCAATTGTTCCTAGTCGTGTTGAGATGCATGTCTATGCCATTTGTATCGGCTAGACCAATAGTAAGATCGATTGTTAATCAATCATATTTTTGAGGAAGCCATCCAAACCAATTGCCTTGGTGAGGATTCTTATAGTATGCTGAGATGAACAATTATTTATATCGGGAATCCGACACGCGCGCGAATAGCATGTCTGAATGTTATGCATAACATAGGGTACTTTAGGCTGATCACCTATTGTACTTGTTTATTATTGCGAATTTTCAGTTAAATACTGTTAATTCAAGCATGTGTTCATGGTTCATAGTAACCTCTCAGTTCAATATATTTATTTGTCTGGAATTATTAAAAATTTTGATTTCATGTATATTCTTCAGTCCATAGTGACTTTCCAGTACTATCAATGATCATAATTGGAACTTTTGACACTTCATTGTTCACGATTCATTTATTAAATGCCTGAGTTTTTAATACCTTATTATATGAATCCCGGCACCTAAATACTTACTATTATTGTTGTTATACTTGCTGAGCAAACTTGTTGCTCAACCTTGCATTCCTTAAACTTTACAGTTAAGCCTGAGCAAGGAACTGATTCAGGAAAGGACAAAGGCAAAAGCAAAGTTGCTGAGTAGCCTTATCTAGACGTGGTAGTCAACTTTATTTGATATTATATTAAAACTTATGTTGTATTGGATATTTTAAGTGATGTATGTATTAGTAACGATTGCGAGACTTGGGACGCAAATATTTATGTTATCTCAATGTAAATATTTATTATTATGATATTAGTTTGTTGTATGAGTTGGATCGTAAGGCACCAGATTCGAGGTACATGTATCTGAATTTGGGGGCGTTACAATCAATAAAAGCCATTTGGAGAAATCAGAACATCGAAGAAGCTACGTGGGAGCTTAAGGATAAAATGCAAGAGAATTATTCACATTTATTTTTGTAGATTTCATTGTAAATTTCAAGGATAAAATTCTTATAAGGGAGAATGAATGTGATATTACAAATCTTAATAGGAATTATGTAATATATTTTTTAATATTAATATATAAGTAAACATGTTTGTACTTCATTTTATGTGTAATTACTTTATATAATTAATATTTGTGTGTTGTTATATATTAACAAATAAAATAAAATACTATAAAATTAAATTATTAAAACATAATTTGAAAACCCTAAATCTAATTAGGAAACCCTAATCCAAAATTAGTAAACCCTAACCTTAATTAACAAACCCTAACACTAAATTACAAACCCTAAGGGCCAAATCCTAAACCCTAAAGAGGCATGAGAAATAACCAAAATACCCCTAAATTCTCAGCCATATGAAAGAGGAAGAAGCAAAGTTTGTTTTCTATTCCTTTAACCAAAATAAAGATAAATTCTTGTCCACACAATTTGGAAATGATGTAGTCACTATTTGTAATGATTCACACGTATTAAATGACCATTATGAACCTTGCAAACCGACCTTAGCATTGATCAACTTGGGAGATATTAGATCAAACTTAATTAGGAAGTAAAATGGCTTAAATAGCACTTTGCTTAAAATAGATAAAATCCTAATTTTAGTATAGATCTTTAATCTTTTGTTGGATGTTATGTGTAAATGTTTAGAAATAACTAATTTTATGTTAAAAGAAGATCCGAGTTGTTAAAACACGGTTTCATAACATTTAAATGCATAAAATAAAGAGATTTGATTCTCTGTCCTGGACTGCTCATGAATAGTCTGACGGGGCACTTTGATGCCATAATATATCTAACTTACGTTGTTAGTTTAATCGATGTCAAGCCTTGTAGTTGTAGTATGCCATGTAGTGAAGACACATAAACCATAATCACCTCAATCGGATCACTACACATAAAGTTTCTCTTTTCTTGCACTTTGTGTAACAATGTGCTTTCAAACTGTGAAATTTCAATTGTCTTATGAAATTTAGTATTTGATATTCTATATTTATTGTGCAAGTTTTCTTTTCTCTTGCACTTCGTGCCACAAAGTGACTTTAATTATTGAATTTCATTTGCGTTATGAAGTTCTGCTATATTTATTGTGCAAGTTTCCTTTTCTCTTGTACTCTGTGCAACAACGTGATTTCAAACTGCGAAATTTCATTTGACTTATGAAATTCATTATAATATAATTAATGTGCAAGTCTTTTAACCCTTGTAATATAATTGATTGTGAGTTTTCTGACCTTGTACAAATCTTTGTTTGAGAATTCTTGTGCGATATATGTACAAGCAATGCGTTTACCCCATAATATGCAGTTATTACTTTTATTCAGCATAATATAAGACATGATCTGTTTATTCATGTGAATTTGAATTGATAATATATCAAGACTTGAACTGTTGTTGTCAAACCCAAATGTTTGGTGCGACGTCTATACTGAATCGAGATAACCCCGATATGGGATTTTGGTGCGACAATAATACACTGGCATTTGTGCGCCGTACGAGCACTAATAAGATGATATGCATACTCCTAAGATATAAATAGGTCGATCCCCTATTAAATATCCGAATTAATGATTCCTAAGTCTTATGACATATGAGAATGATTATAATGTCCGGTTGAACAAATCAACTTATGGTTTCTAAGTCTTTATGACTGACAGAATACTGAAATATGTGTGGTTTGACAGAAAAATCTCAATATATATAAATGGAAAATTCTTGAACTAAATGTTCTTTCAATTCAAACACAGTGGAATATAACTTATTAAATGTTTAAAACTAGTTGAGCCTTTTATAGCTCATCCTAGCAAATATAATTTTATTTGCAACGTCGAATGATAACCCCTGGATGTTCCAATGTGGACCCCTATAGAAAGAGGTCCTGCTAAATTAACTTTATTGCTTTTGTTTGTATTTGCTCAAGTCTTTTCAAATTTCGATGTAATAATAATACGATATTTGAAATTATGTAACCGAATTTAAAGTTATGAAATATATTATCATATTTTGTTATATCAATTGTGTTGTACTTATATTTTTAGATGATTTAGAATGTTGTACTGATTTAGTACAATATCTATACGAACTATATATCTGAATAAGGGTATTAAATATTGGGAGTTTTGTAAGCACTGAGGTTACCCTTAATGAACGCCGATACGGTGCCATCTTTACTGGAATGCGCCCCTCTGTTGCCAAGAACAAACTTTATCCTTAATATTGTGAATTTCAGATAGATAGAGACTATTGATATGAAAGAAATATTCATGAGACATGAATCTATACATCCATGTGAGGGTATCCAAACACAGTAATTATTTTGACGAGAACTACTATCTGTTATGGGATATTGTGAATCTTTGATATATATAAGTTATGTGTTATGGAATATTTATAGTTAATCAGTTAGCGTGAGCACCAAATCTGCTACAGGAGGTGTAGAGATTTTGGGGGCATCACACTCACTATGAACTTATCTCGACCCTCATTCCACATTATTTTAAAATTCATAATATACCCATAATTGCTATATATTTTGTTTCAAACTCAAAAGTCAACACTGACAAATCATTTGGGTTTAGTTAGATGCGAGTTCTGGCCCGTATTGGTATAAAATGAACAATAAATTACAGTTGTCTTCTTGTTCTCTCAATAAATGTTCCTGAGAAGGGCAAGTCAAATTTTAACTTGGTGAAAGTGTATCTTATTTGCTGAAGGAGGTTACTAATATAAGTAAGTTATCATTAAGAAGCTCATGCATAAATCTAGTTCTTGAGATTGAGAATTACGACTGGGTAGTTTTTGCTGGAAATAAATTAAGTTAAACTGCTATAAGAAGATTAGAATGTTGGTCTAATTTTTTTTTAGTCAAGATAGAATGGATTTTTATTTTTTTATGTGATATTAAGCATATGTATTATTTATTAAATTAAAAAAAGGATTTTAAGTGCAACTTTTGGAGATATGTTTAAGGGAAAATGTTGGACTATCTCTGAAGTAATCTAACGATTAGCCATGTCCATCGAGGGTAAACCTCATTAATTGATATTTTATCCTTGTTAAGCTACACATAGGGCCTAGTTTATTGCATATTCTACTAAGTGAAGAAATTTAATTTAGATAAAAGAATAGTACAAAAATGCAGATAGATGACAAAAAGTACTTCCAGAAGTAAGTACAAATATAAATAACAAAACGAATGTAAAAACCATTTTGGCATCAATGGAGCACAACTCGCCATTTTATATTTAAATCTTATAAAGAACTTCCTCGAAAAGATCTCACTGAGAAGGCTGAAAAAGATGCATAGAAGGATACTCTATCACACGTAAGCTAACATATATTGATTGCCCACAAAAATCCTAGATTTCCTCTTTATCCATACACTGAACAAAATGATCCAATCCTTTCGTTCTCCGAACTCCCTAAACCTGCAAAGGAGAAGGTCCTCGACATTAGGACAAACACAATATTTACCATAACGCACCACAATAGAGAAAAATCACCATTAATAGTTATTATATAATCTTAAAATTTCTTTTGCTATAAAAGCATTTTTACTTGTGGTTTGCCTCAAGGATGTCCTTAAGTTTAAACATTGTATTATTCCCTAAGTGGCATAAAAGTGATCTAGAAGGGGGGCGGGGTTGAATAGATCATTTAAAATCTATTCTATGCTTGTTTAAACACATTTATTAAATATTTAAATTATTAAATTTAACACATCGAAAATGATTATTTGGTAAAACCCTCTTTTTGATTGTTACTGGCAGTTTTAATTTTAAATAATGCTACTAAAAAGTTATTGCTGATTATAGAACAGTTATAGTAGTTATGATAGTTATAATGTAAGAAGTTAAAGAGATAAAGAGACACAATAATTTTTAAGTGGTTCGGAGCAAAAAATATCTTATAGTCCACTATTCTAGTCCTCGAGTAGGGAATCTGCAAAGTATAGGGTTATTAAGACCAATGTTCATATAGAACCATTACAACTAGACACTTAGTCCTTCCACACAAGATCTGATTCACTTAGAATCAGGTGAGTCACTAAGTATCATCTTACATAAGGTTTTGAAGCCCTCTGACTTTAGGATCCCTCAACTCAACCCCTCTAGGTTTGATACTCAATGCGGTTAAGCAAGTTTTGTAAGACTCTGATACCAATTTTTATTCCCTAAATGGCATAAAAGTGATCTAGAATGAGGTGGGCGTGGGGGTTGAATAGATTATGGGTGGGCATAAAAGTTTTGTAGTTATGATTATTTGACCAAGCCCCTTTTTTGATTGTTATTGGCAGTTCTGATTTTAAGTAATGCTACTGAAAAGTTATTGTTGATTATAGAATAGTTATAGAAGTTATGACAATTATAATATAAACAGTTAAAGAGATAAAGAGACAATAATTTTTAAGTGGTTCGGAACAAAAAAAATTCCCTAGTCCACTCTTTTTCTCCCCGAGTATGGAATCCACTAAGGATAGGGTCACTAAGACCTAGGTTAACTTAGAACTATTACAACTGGACACTTAGTCCTTCCACACAGGATCTGATTCACTTAGAATTAGGTGAGTCACTAATTTTCTTCTTACATAAGGTTTTGAATCCCTTTGACTTCAGGATCCCTAAACCTAACCCTTCTAGGTCTGATTCACTCAGAATCAGACGAGTCACTAAGTCTCAACTTTTGTTGTTGATGATGATGATTGTTAAGGTGCTACTAAGTCTCTTCTTTTCCTTTTCTCCCCATTTGTGTCTCTGCATCTTCTAACCCGTCTTTGTCCTTTTCTTGTTTATCGTTTTCTCCCTTTTTTTTCCAGCATCTTCTAGAACGATACCTCAATCGAGTTGTTAAAGACGTGGATTCTGAGAGCTTTGAAGGTAAAGTAGGAGAGATAGAGGTTCAACATGTACCTTTTTCTCTCCTTCTATCCCTAAGCTCCCAATTCTCCCCGTCAGTGATTAGATTTGAAAAAGGATAGGTGCGTGCTTTTCTAGTCCCACTGATTTGGGGAATACTCTTGCCATGTGATGTGTCATATTATTGGCAGGAGTATGAACTGCATAGTGCAGTTCAAAAATGATGACAACCTGACATCTGAATTTTATATAAGTGAAATCAAATTTGGTATGTGCAGATCAACGCCATAATCCTTTTTCCAAATTATATGCAGGTTCGCTGTTAGTGACCTATATTTTGACGCTTCTGGCCTTTCTCCTATGGGCATGGTCATTTATTTCTTCATAAATTAGTAATACAAAGCACGATCGTTTAGGGCAAATTAAGCTTGATTTATTTTCAAAGAAGGTTTGGGGTGAAGACATAGTTTTCTATAGATTTTAAGAGATTGAGAAGGGTTTGAAACAGATGTGAGTTATTTCTCAAAGGATATTTCTTTATATTGAGAAAATGTAAGTTAATGAATCAGTCAAGAAATTAAATGAATGAATGACTTACTACAATAAATTTTACAGAATATGAAATGATGAAATTTTAAAAGACTTAATGTAAAGCACTATTTTCGCGACTAGTAGGGACACGTGTATAGATATAATTTGTTATTTGAATGCTTAGGTCGGTGTTTAACTGATACACTTGACTTTCATCTGATCTGTATAAGTTATTTTCTTTAATTACTGCCTGTGTAGATTTAAAATACTAGCGATTCTTTTTATTAATTTTTGTAAAATGAAGTTATAGTCTTTTCATATCATAGAGTGACCCTTCTTTGAGTAGTTACTTGAAGAATTTGTATAACCCTACGAGCCTTCATAAAGTGATTTCATTATACGATCTTCTTACTTACATGGTTTGGTCTTTCACAAATTAAGTTTAACATGCCTGTTTTATTAATTATTTTAATTTAATCTAGATTTATTTAAGGTTTAGTAATCACATCAGCACATTAATCATCTGGCTTGATAACACATAATATGTCAGATCAAGATTGCAAGACAATATCATGTCAATATCAATAATAACAACACTAATATTAACATGAATAGGAATAGAACAAATCCATAGTCAGCTAACTGATTTGAAACTTTTGAGCACAACAATTTTCATTTGCAATGTATTCAGCTTCCACAGTAGATGTTAACATTGAGTACTGCCTCTTACTGGACTATAAGACAAGTTCCATTCCTTGTAATTTAGAGATCCTACTAATATTTCCCTGTTTATTTTGTATCCTACAAGATTAGCATCTGAATATGCAATCTGACTAGAGACTCCTTAGCTTGATATAATTATGAAATTGGAGTGTCCTTATAACATTTAAAACTTCCTTTAACAGATGTAATGTTATTTCTTAGAGTTGGTCTAAGATATAGTACATGTGACATCCTAGATTTTTAATAAGATTTCTAAATAAGGATCTTGGTTAATTAAATAAAGATTAGAAGTTAAAACCTAGCTTGAAATGATAAAAAAGTGTAAAGAAGTAATTGAAGTTAATTTAGCGTTTAATCAATGTGTTGAATTTGTAAAGAGAGACTCTTGATATAGAAAGGGCCCTATAGAAGTTATAAGGATCAATCATTAATAAATAGTACATTAGTGGCTCGATATATGATGAAATTATACTAAATATAAATTACTACAGTTGAATGAAAATAGAACGGATTAAAGACAAAGGACATAAATGAGTAACTACGATTAGGTAGTTAGAAAGAAAATTCTTATAGGACACTGTGTTGTGTCAAAATGTGATAGGTTGAATGTATTTATATATATATTTAATCTGAAGAATGAAAGAAAAGTTGAAACTTAGAAAATAAAAGGGAATGATTAAGGAATTTGTAAATTAAGTTTTAGTTATGAATATTAATAACTAGCTTAAGGAATAGGCCTTGAGAGACTAGATTACGATAATGACAAGGTAAGGTAAGTTAGAATGTGCAAAAATAGTAGAACAGTTTAACTTAATCTGTACATTAGGAGTTAACTGAATAATAAGGATTATGAAATTAAATATCTGAAAGTGATTAATGAATCAATATTAATTGATTGAAATGAACTGAGTATTTATACGACCTATAAATACAGAAGGTAATACTCCCAAAAATGAGTAGAAGGAATGAAGAATGCATATATGATGCAATTGTCATGTATGTATTAAGTAAACGAACGAAATGATGTAAAAGTCACAAAATGATAATATGAGCGTAAAAGGATAAAAGATGATGGATTTTAGAAATTCGGACAGGATTCACTTTTCGAGAAAGCGATTTAATGGAAAAAGTGAATATTTTGACTATTTAAAATGTTGGAAATTAAAATTGATTAAATGTAGAACCGAGAAGGTTCGTAGGGAACTAGAAACATAATTTTAGTTAAAGAAAAGTTATTTAGTCAGTTTTGAAATTAAATGACTAATTAATCTATAAAATGAGACTACGTGAAGGTAACATAGTAAAAAATGAATGACCTAATCGGTCGATTAAAAGAAAAATCAATTTAAATGAGCATGAAATAAATTAATGGGAGGAATGTATAAAAGTTCCTTAAAAGGAAATGTCCAAAAAAAAACAAAAAAATCTAGGAAATTGGGTAAATGACCAAAATGCCATTGACAATTTGATTAATAACCTTTGTGTCTTAAGGGGTGAAATGACCAACATACCATTGAAAAATTAAGTAATGATCGTAGTATCCCAATAGGTGAAATGTCAAAAATACCCTTCATTAATTATGTGAAATGACCAAAATGCCCTTGGTTGGGATTAATTATAGTTAAGTTGACTTATCCTAACTTGGGTTAAGTCTCATATAACCTAAGTTGCTAAACAAGAGTTTTCTTTATTTTGTGCGTTGTTGAAAATTAAAACCTAAGTGAAAGAGAGAGATGAATGCTTGAGTTTTGATGATCGGATGGTTAGATGATCATGGAACAAGAAAAAAAGTTGACGGCCTCATCACGGGGAAGCTTTTTATGTAAGAAGATTTATCATCCATGAAGGTTTAAAAATTTTCTAAACTTAAAATTTTAGTTTATGTTAGTTTATGCATGTATTTATGGTTAAAGTTAAAAGTTATGGAAGATTATGTGCCTAGAGTTCGAAGTTCATGGTTAAACCTTAAGATATAATGTTGAAAATGAAAGGGATGTGTGTATTTTTAGATTATATAGCATGTTAGAGACTTTAATATGTATAAAACATGATTTGGAAGTTAAAACTACCTAGGATGGTAATATGTTTATGTAAACATATTTTGGAAGTAAAGAAATTTTGAAAGATTCATATATTTGCGATATAAGTCTACAAAAGTGATACATGAACTCTTTAATGAGTGTATGAAAAGTGGAATCTAAGAATTGGAAAGTGAATTTTATGAAAAATTATGTAAAGTTAATGAAAATCTAACTTTAAGGTGTTTTTTTGGTAATTTTGAAAGTTTAATGATAAAATAAAGTTAAATGGCTTAATTTTATATTATTACCTGTGCCTACGTTGATTTGGTAGTCAACGGATGAAAGTTAAAACGAAAATGCATTTCAAACAATCGAAATCGATCGTTTCGACCTTAAACGAATTTTTACGGACAAATCTCGCCTATTAAAAACCTAAGTTGTTTTAAAGGCATAGACATGTCTTATATGATGTATAGAAATTATATCAAGTGTTGGAATAAACTTTAGAAGTGAATTGCTGATAGAGTTAAATTATACGATATTTTTATTCTCTAATACTTAGTTTTTATATTTATTGTATGCTTAAATGTTTAATTATTTAGCTTATTTTAGTTTTAATAGGTTTTATAGGATTTTAGTTAATTTATGTTAATTTAGGTAATTTTATAGTATTTTTATGGTTCTTTTTATTTATGTGTTTTTATTTATTTTTAGTGTTTTAGGTGTTTTATTTATTATTATGTGTTTTAGGATTTTTAGTATTTTTATATTATTTTTATTTATTTTTAATTAATTTATATTTATTTTTGTAGGAAAAATAAGTTTTGGGGGCAAATCTGTAAATTCAGCAAAACCGGAGGGTCACAGTGCAAATTCCGCAAGACTTTGAGGCTAAAATGGTAATTAACCAGCACCGGTGGCATTTCTGTAATTTCCGGAAAAAGATACGACCGCGCAATGCGCGGGGATGGACTGCCGATCATCGAAACGACGCCGTTTCATCACAACGTACGCGCAATGCGCGCGGTCGCGAAACAGTAGCAGGAACCGGAGAAAAACGGCGTCGTTTTGAGGCCAATACCGCGCAATGCGCGCGGGCTGATGACGCGGTCGGTTACTGTAGCGAAGGACGCGTTTGTTTGGCGCGTTAATTCTCCCAAATCAGATTATTTCGCGAATTTGCTACTTTTTGATTCCAAATTGGATTTTAATTCCAACTAGGGTTAGAATAATAATTATTTTTCTTTTTCTTTTATTTTTATTTGTATTTTAAATCCTATTAGGGTTTGGAAAGATTAATTCCAACTAGGTTTAGGAGGATTTTGGAGCCTATAAATAGAGGGCTTGACACACAATGTAAAATACAACTTTTCTAAGAATAAAAATTCTCTCTTCTATTCTTTAGTGTTCTCTACAATTATGAGTAGCTAAATTCTTTTTCTTGGTTTAAGTGATTGAAGCCATCAAGATTTATACACTGTGAGATCTAATTTATTTTAATTGTTCGATTTATATTTTGATTATTGAATATTCTTCTATGCTTAATTTTATGATTAATTTGTTCAATTGCTAAGAGGCCTACTAGTTTATTATTCATATTAATCTACTGCTATTTGTGAAGCAACTAAGTTTAATAATTGTTTTGCAGATCAAAAGATTATTTTATCTTAGGAAGAATATTCATCTAAATTAAATGCAAACACGTGGCTTGTGTTGTTTAGTTCAACGATCTCTCTAATTCTTTATGCTGCTATTAAAATTAAATCTTTAGCACGTGCCGGAGGTTGTTTAATAGTAAGGGTATTTAGACCACGTGGCTCTACTTATCTAAAATTAAGGAGAGAGGAGAAAAATTATTCCACCTGCGAGTAGTTCTTTCTACGGTGAATCTTCAAAATATTAATTGATTTATTTTTGCATCAGTGATCAGTTGTAAATTCTTGATGGTAGATATTAACTTAAACCAAGGTTTTTTCTTCTCATTTACTTTATTAAATTATTTGCTTAATTATTTTAGTTAATTTTAATTTTATTATTTCTTTAATTAAAAACCCCCCAATTCTTGTTTGCAAAAACATAAAATTAAATAATCATTCTCTGTGGGATCGACTCTTACTTGCACTACTACATATTTATTTTTCCAAAGTAAGATTTTATTTTTGGGTGCTTGCGACATCACACCAATTGCCAAAAATCACAAAGTTAACGAAAAATGTCAAAATGTGTCTAAGTGTGAAAACGTGTTTAAACGTCATTTTATGAGCTAATGCTTCGACAATTTTAAGAATCCAAATGAGTCAAGTAGTATTTTTGTTAAATACTAGGTAGTATGACCTAGCCGTGGTTCAAATTTGAGTATAATTAGATGTAAGATGAAGGGGTTAAAAATTAGCAAAGTGAATGCAAAAATCAAACTTTAGGATTCTACAGAACTGCGCCTAGGCGAGATGTTTTGCACTAAACATCTCGCCGAGGTGAGGTCAAATGCAAGGAATTCGCTGGCAGCGAATTCAGTCGCCGCTGGGGTAAAGTGTCTTGTTCCCGAAATTTTTTTATGTCCAAAAAACTATGTTTTGATGTGGGATGATAGAGATAGGTTATGTAAACCCTAAATTGATAAAAATGGTCAATGTAAAAGGTGTTAAGGTATAATGAAACAAGAAAGAGTATAATTTAACATACTCAAAAACTAAGTAAAAGCATGATAATGTTTATGTAAAAGGTCGAAAATGAGTTAGGATGTGTTATTAACATATGTAATCAAATGTGAAATGAATAGAGACTAGTGGTCAAGTGATTATAGTTTAAGTTTAAAGAAGATAAGAAATGTGATATAACCTTATAATGATATATAGGTTCAATGTTGACAGATAGAGCTCAGATTAGCAAACCGACAAGACAAACATGAAAGACATTCAAGGAACGTAAATGTTAAGTTTATTGATGGTTAACAGGCAAATTTTTTAGAACTTGTTAAAATGTAATAATTCTTCTATGTGAACTATTTGACAGATTATGTGACACTAAATATTTTGAAATGTGCACTTCGTGCAACTTTGTGTTTTAACTATTAAATGCAATATGTGACATTTATCTCTTGAAAATGTACAACATGGTAAAGTAAGGAATGTATGATGCATGCATATGAACTGCAAGCATAAAAGGTGTTATCTGTTAGACTTGTTGAGCCTTTGTACTTACTCTTGCTATAAACTAACATTTTTAGGCAATGTACGAGAAGGCCGGAGGTTCCGATAAAGCTAAAGGATAAGGAATGTTAAATCTTTAGAAAAGCATAAAGAATTTGTTATATGTAATTGTGTAAGGTAACAAGCCAGCTAGATAAATGTAAACCTATAAAGGTATAAGTTAATTGACATCATAGTTTTAGAATATTAAACTTTGTCATTAATAATGAGATATATGATTTGTAAATCCATTGGGGATGAGATGTATATAAGAATTACTCAAAAAAGTTTGGAATGAGATAAGGCTAATGTATTATTATAAGTCGAGTCTTATATGTAATAAACTCGTGTGTATGGTACAGATGTATGTAAACAGGGTTATGTACGGATAGTTATGCATGGTGATGGTATTCACAGGTTAAGTTAAGATAAATCATAAGATATATGATTTTGAAATGTAATAGACTAGGTCATGATTTAGGTATTTATGATCTAAGTTCTAATGTATAGAATGTGAAGATTATGATTATGAGACAGATGATGAATGTAAGCTTTAATAAACAAGTTTATGAACTATATTATGATTATATTATATGATTATAAGGATAAATGTTATGTTTTAACGCACGAGATCATCATTAGAAAATGATGAAGTTTCGGGAAGTTACAGTATAAGTGTGTGTTGAAATATAATGGTAAGTGTACTTACAGTTAAGTACAGGAGAAAGCCATCCATACCTCTGTGTTGAGTAGAATCAATACACTTTACCTTGTATATCTTTGTCTAGCTTAATTGTATGGGCCTTATGTGTCTTTATGGGAGTAACTGATTTCAAACCATTTTCTTTAGAAGGTTTCTTCAGGTTCTTTGTAAGACCCCGAATTTTATGAAATACAAAATTTAATTTTTCTTCATATATATATTTTTTGAAACAGTAAGTGGTTAAATTAACAAAATTGAAAGTTAAGGATGTTATGTGCAAATTTTATTTTGTCGGACAATATTCGCTTTGTCGGGGAATATTCGTTTGGTCCGACGACGCCGAAATAACAAATTATTGGTGGACCCCACAACGGAATATTTGTCGGATATAGAAAACGACAGAAATAACCTTTTTAAATAAAAATAGTCAACGGAACTGTTAAAATACCGGTGATAAAAGAATAGTAGCATACGGTAGTTATTGGTATTTTCTGTAGCACTCGGTACTCTACAGTAACACACGGTATTGCATAGTGTCTCATATTATTGGTCTGATAATTGACACCGTAACTGTTACGCATCATTTCATCGATAATTGTCACTGCATAATATTTTATATTATCAATTCAATAATTGTTGTTACACAGTATTTTGCATTATTGATTTAATAATTGTCATTACACTGTATTTTATATCATTGAGTCAATAATTGTTGTTGCACTGTTTTTAAAATTATTGAACCTAATAATTGTCACAGTAACATATGCACAGTAATTCACATTATTGAATCAATAATTGTCATTATACAGTAACGTATGCTTTCTTTTACATTATTATTATCTCTATTATGATGTTATTTAAACAATTGTATTTCATTAATTTATTGACTTGATATCTAAGAGCTAACTATACTGTATTTATAACAATTAGTCATAATAATTGAATTGATAAAGTTATTTGTTTATAATATAAAGTTAGGTGATTATTAGGTGATATGAAATGAATGGTGTAGATTAAAGTGTGAATTATTGTTGAATAATTGAATTGATTTGTTTATAATATAAAGTTAGGTGATTATTAGGTGATATGAAATGAATGGTGTAGATTAAAGTGTGAATTATTGTTGAATAATTGAATTGATTTGTTTATAATATAAAGTTAGGTGATATGAAATGAATGGTGTAGATTAAAGATAATATAAAATTTGAAATGGATGGTGTAGATTAAAAGATGATCTTTAAATGAATGGTTTAGATTAAATGAATGATAAGATTTTTGGCTATAAATAGAAGCCTTAACTTAAGGATTTTTCATAAACTTTCTTACTCATTCTTTCTTTCACTCTCTAAATACTTCTTTGTGTAAGTTCTCTCTAAGTGTTCTTAAGTCATTCCTAGTTTTGAAATCTTTTACATTCTCCTTTGAATTCCCGAGTGGAATTTTCTTATGTACAGTAGCTCTTTCGAAAAATCATAGTAAATTCATTATTTGTCAGAATTTAATGAATTAAAAGCCTGTCTCTTCAGTTTTTCGTCCTCTACAACTTTGAAGAAGGAAGAAAAGTCATCTGAAATCATCTTCATGCCTTAAAATACTAAAAACCGTAACCTATTCTGATTTTCATCACTATTTTCAGTCTTAGTTTTGAAAATTCATAACTCATTCATATTAACTCCGAATTGAGTGATTCTTGAGTCTATGCCGCCTATGTTTACGAGAGTAACATTATTTTAAAAACATAAAGAGATTTTAAAAACTCTAGAAGACTCAAAAGTCAGATTCTTTACTGCTACATAGACAAACAAGGAAGGATTTGTTCGGCTAATAAACTTGTTTCACAATATCAAGGTAAGGAATGTCATCTTCTTTCATCTTCTATTATTAAAACTTACTACGGTAAGGGATACCATCTTTTTCATCTTCCATTTTTCAAACGTACTATGGTAAGGAATTATCATTATTTGATTCTCGAAAATAATATTGTTTCTTTCTTACTCATAAGATGTGCCATTTATTTCCATGTATTAAATTGTGGGAATAACCTTACGGAGCGGATTGCCGCCTGTTGGTGAATAACCTTTCGTATTCATTCATTATTAATCTCTGAGAATAACCTTACGGAGCGGATTGCCGCCTGTTTGGTGAATAACTCTTTGTACTCAAATTCTATTAAATTGTGGGAATAACCTTACGGAGCGGATTGCCGCCTATTGGTGAATAACCCTTTGTATTAATTTCCTTCACCTTTTGTTAATCAAACCTGCTACGGTAAGGGATATTATTTTCTTTCATACTCCTAAATCGAAATTTATTATGGAACTATTGCTTCTATAATTCCTGAAAATATTATATGTTCCATAATAGTTGAACTTCATTATTTCAACTGAACCTTCCTATTTTCTGAACCTTTCTATTGAACTGTAACCGTTATTCTGAACTGTGGATCTTGAATATCATTTTTAAATTTTACTCCACATCATGTTGACAATTTGGATATTATTTGAATCTGCACAAAGTAAACTTTCGATATTTATTGTTCATCCTATTTCTTCTGTTCATCAATTGTCTCACTATCATTTGAACTAATCTTCAAGAATCAAGCTGTTGTGAACATCTGTGGCCGGGGGCACAGATGTGATATATTTGTTGAACAGATGATAGGTTAAAGGCGATATAATAGGTTAAAGGCGATACATCTGTTCGGTGTCTTTTATGGCACGTGGTGAATGTTCTCTTTGGCCTGTAGTGCAAAGATGAACTGTTGATTGATATGATTATGACCAAAGGCTGAATCTGGTATAATCATGACCGTTGGTGCTATATTGAATATCTTTGGCCCGTAGTGCAAAGATGAACTGTTGATGTGCATGATTATGATCAGGAACTGTGAATTTATATTATCATGACTAATGGTATTTCAGATGATAAAAGTTGATGATGTTTTTACGAAAAAGAGAAGCGAGTGGACATTATAGTCTGCATTATTCTTCTAATAGATTGCTCATTCCGCTGCTATTATTGATCTAAACATTGTTTAAGAATTTAACTGCAGTTTTTGATATAAACCTTGTAGTCTATTGTATTCTATCAAGAACTCAACTGTTGAAGACTAATGATAATTTATTCGTCATTATCTTAGTCATGATATTCTTTACTGGGCTATTTGAGCTCACCCTTTCTTTTGTTCCATTGTTTTTCAACAGGAGATGAAAACATAACAGGGTCTAGCCGGGGAATGGAGTGAGGGTCCGAGGAATAGTTATCATAGTCTTCACGTTTTGTAAAATAGTGTGACAATAATAGTGAAGACTTAGTTGTGTATTATTATACACTGTATTGTTGTACGTTGTGCTTTGTTGTAATAATTTTGTTGTAGTATTTTGACGACTCAAGTTTGGGCTGTGTGGGCCCAGATTTGGGGGCGTCACAGTTTGTATCAGAGCCATATAACGAAGAGCCCCGAGCCTCTCGCTGGTGACTTCCTAGGGAAAGGGGATGCACCGAAGCCAGACTCTCCGTAGGGGACGCCTATAGTACAGGTGGCAAACTGATAGGTACCATTGTGAGGTGCTGTCCCTATGGTGGGATGAGAGTCACAATTGGCATCAGAGCTTAGGGATATGGTCTTTAATGGAGATCTGGGGTAGAACTAGGAGGGGAGAGACGAATAGAATCAGTCACTAGTATGTCCTACCTAAATTAGATTTTGTTATCTAACGAATCGATTTGAATGTAGGAACAGGAAGTAATGAGTCAGTTTGTTTGAACTAACAATTATTTTGTGACCACAGTTTAGTATGGCATCTGAAAATCAGGAGTATAACTATGAAATGCCCTGTACGTCAATTTCGGGGACGAAATTTCATAAGGAGGGGAGGTTGTAAGACCCCGAATTTTATGAAATACAAAATTTAATTTTTCTTCATATATATTTTTTTGAAACAGTAAGTGGTTAAATTAACAAAATTGAAAGTTAAGGATGTTATGTGCAAATTTTATTTTGTCGGACAATATTCGCTTTGTCGGGGAATATTCGTTTGGTCGGGGAATATTCGTTTGGTCCGACGGCGCCGAAATAACAAATTATTGGTGGACCCCACAACGGAATATTTGTCGGATATAGAAAACGACAGAAATAACCTTTTTAAATAAAAATAGTCAACGGAACTGTTAAAATACCGGTGATAAAAGAATAGTAGCATACGGTAGTTATTGGTATTTTCTGTAGCACTCGGTACTCTACAGTAACACACGGTATTGCATAGTGTCTCATATTATTGGTCTGATAATTGACACCGTAACTGTTACGCATCATTTCATCGATAATTGTCACTGCATAATATTTTATATTATCAATTCAATAATTGTTGTTACACAGTATTTTGCATTATTGATTTAATAATTGTCATTACACTGTATTTTATATCATTGAGTCAATAATTGTTGTTGCACTGTTTTTAAAATTATTGAACCTAATAATTGTCACAGTAACATATGCACAGTAATTCACATTATTGAATCAATAATTGTCATTACACAGTAACGTATGCTTTCTTTTACATTATTATTATCTCTATTATGATGTTATTTAAACAATTGTATTTCATTAATTTATTGACTTGATATCTAAGAGCTAACTATACTGTATTTATAACAATTAGTCATAATAATTGAATTGATAAAGTTATTTGTTTATAATATAAAGTTAGGTGATTATTAGGTGATATGAAATGAATGGTGTAGATTAAAGTGTGAATTATTGTTGAATAATTGAATTGATTTGTTTATAATATAAAGTTAGGTGATTATTAGGTGATATGAAATGAATGGTGTAGATTAAAGTGTGAATTATTGTTGAATAATTGAATTGATTTGTTTATAATATAAAGTTAGGTGATATGAAATGAATGGTGTAGATTAAAGATAATATAAAATTTGAAATGGATGGTGTAGATTAAAAGATGATCTTTAAATGAATGGTTTAGATTAAATGAATGATAAGATTTTTGGCTATAAATAGAAGCCTTAACTTAAGGATTTTTCATAAACTTTCTTACTCATTCTTTCTTTCACTCTCTAAATACTTCTTTGTGTAAGTTCTCTCTAAGTGTTCTTAAGTCATTCCTAGTTTTGAAATCTTTTACATTCTCCTTTGAATTCCCGAGTGGAATTTTCTTATGTACAGTAGCTCTTTCGAAAAATCATAGTAAATTCATTATTTGTCAGAATTTAATGAATTAAAAGCCTGTCTCTTCAGTTTTTCGTCCTCTACAACTTTGAAGAAGGAAGAAAAGTCATCTGAAATCATCTTCATGCCTTAAAATACTAAAAACCGTAACCTATTCTGATTTTCATCACTATTTTCAGTCTTAGTTTTGAAAATTCATAACTCATTCATATTAACTCCGAATTGAGTGATTCTTGAGTTTATGCCGCCTATCTTTACGAGAGTAACATTATTTTAAAAACATAAAGAGATTTTAAAAACTCTAGAAGACTCAAAAGTTAGATTCTTTACTGCTACATAGACAAACAAGGAAGGATTTGTTCGGCTAATAAACTTGTTTCACAATATCAAGGTAAGGAATGTCATCTTCTTTCATCTTCTATTATTAAAACTTACTACGGTAAGGGATACCATCTTTTTCATCTTCCATTTTTCAAACGTACTATGGTAAGGAATTATCATTATTTGATTCTCGAAAATAATATTGTTTCTTTCTTACTCATAAGATGTGCCATTTATTTCCATGTATTAAATTGTGGGAATAACCTTACGGAGCGGATTGCCGCCTGTTGGTGAATAACCTTTCGTATTCATTCATTATTAATCTCTGAGAATAACCTTACGGAGCGGATTGCCGCCTGTTTGGTGAATAACTCTTTGTACTCAAATTCTATTAAATTGTGGGAATAACCTTACGGAGCGGATTGCCGCCTATTGGTGAATAACCCTTTGTATTAATTTCCTTCACCTTTTGTTAATCAAACCTGCTACGGTAAGGGATATTATTTTCTTTCATACTCCTAAATCGAAATTTATTATGGAACTATTGCTTCTATAATTCCTGAAAATATTATATGTTCCATAATAGTTGAACTTCATTATTTCAACTGAACCTTCCTATTTTCTGAACCTTTCTATTGAACTGTAACCGTTATTTTGAACTGTGGATCTTGAATATCATTTTTAAATTTTACTCCACATCATGTTGACAATTTGGATATTATTTGAATCTGCACAAAGTAAACTTTCGATATTTATTGTTCATCCTATTTCTTCTGTTCATCAATTGTCTCACTATCATTTGAACTAATCTTCAAGAATCAAGCTGTTGTGAACATCTGTGGCCGGGGGCACAGATGTGATATATTTGTTGAACAGATGATAGGTTAAAGGCGATATAATAGGTTAAAGGCGATACATCTATTCGGTGTCTTTTATGGCACGTGGTGAATGTTCTCTTTGGCCTGTAGTGCAAAGATGAACTGTTGATTGGTATGATTATGACCAAAGGCTGAATCTGGTATAATCATGACCGTTGGTGCTATATTGAATATCTTTGGCCCGTAGTGCAAAGATGAACTGTTGATGTGCATGATTATGATCAGGAACTGTGAATTTATATTATCATGACTAATGGTATTTCAGATGATAAAAGTTGATGATGTTTTTACGAAAAAGAGAAGCGAGTGGACATTATAGTCTGCATTATTCTTCTAATAGATTGCTCATTCCGCTGCTATTATTGATCTAAACATTGTTTAAGAATTTAACTGCAGTTTTTGATATAAACCTTGTAGTCTATTGTATTCTATCAAGAACTCAACTGTTGAAGACTAATGATAATTTATTCGTCATTATCTTAGTCATGATATTCTTTACTGGGCTATTTGAGCTCACCCTTTCTTTTGTTCCATTGTTTTTCAACAGGAGATGAAAACATAACAGGGTCTAGCCGGGGAATGGAGTGAGGGTCCGAGGAATAGTTATCATAGTCTTCACGTTTTGTAAAATAGTGTGGCAATAATAGTGAAGACTTAGTTGTGTATTATTATACAATGTATTGTTGTACGTTGTGCTTTGTTGTAATAATTTTGTTGTAGTATTTTGACGACTCAAGTTTGGGCTGTGTGGGCCCAGATTTGGGGGCGTCACATTCTTCGTTTGATTTATAAGGATTACTTTTTCAGTTTGCTTCATTTATTGTTCTAAGGAGAAGTTCTGCTAACCCGTCATTCTCTTTTCAAACTTGTTCTGCATAAGCTTGGCTAATTTCTTATAAAATACAGTTAGTAGAACCGAACATTACATTATTTACATAACTTTGTACTAACAATGCTTTCCCTGTGTTTTCTCTAAGAGGTAGTGTTGTGTCTATTTTGCCTGTAGTGAATCCATTTTTAATAAGTGACAAAAATTAGATATAGTTTCATATCATGCTCTGAGTGACAATTATTATTCATATAATACCTTATTTAGTTTGCAAAGAAAAATGAGGAGAATTAACTCAACAAAACCTGATTGCTAAGTATAAACCTTTTTCTAGAAGTTCATCATAAAGAAATGCACTTGTGACATCCATTTTGAAATAGCATGAACTCCAGGTGGGCAGCATAAGTGAGAAACATCTTGATAGCTTTCTATACTGGTGCAAAAGTTTCTTTTCAGTTGAATCTTTCTTCTTTCAAACTAGTCTTGCATTGCTTATGTTCAGCTTGAAACTTGAAAAGCTTCATCAATCATTTTCGATTCTATTTGGAGTTCAAATAGAAGTTTTCATTCTGGATTACAGATTTTGTGTTGAATCTTGTTGTTGGATCACCAATGTTGAGATCTGATATGTGATTCATTGTCTGTCTTCTTCTTACTTGAATGTCTATTCTTGTGCCTTCTTACCTGAGTTCTAGCAAGATGGAGTTCTAATATTGATAATTCATTGATTTGTAGAGACTCAAATGTGGACTTGTTGACTCTTCGATTTCTTCGTTGGCTCTATGATCATTGCAGTAAAGATAGTAAAATCGATCTATTCTTTATTTTCACATTCCATCTCTACGATCAGTGAGATATCAATCATAGTGTCCACTTGTTCTTTTATGTTTGAAAGGTTGAAGATCGTGATATCATCTTATTTTCTATACCACCAGTTAGCTAAGACTTTGACTTCCTTTCTTCCACAATTTGTATAATATTTTCTTAATCATTGAGTGAATAAGATGCTTGTTTCCTCTTTCCAACTGACACTTAGCATAAGTTTTTCTTTAATGATAATCAGTTTGAAGAGTTTAGATAGTAGACCTTTGGGAACTTAATTCTAGATCTTTGTCCTAGTAACTGATTGTGTAGGAGGATTCCTAGATATTCCTTATAGCATAGAGAATTGTGCTTCAATCCTTCAAACATGTGATACTTTCTTGTTTGTGATGATACCATCTTCATAATTTTGGTAACCCTTATTCCCTTGAAGTTTACCAGAGAAGCTAAGTTTCTCAACATATGTCTTTGAGTAGCCAATGATTTGATGCCAAGTTTATTTAATGAAGCTCATTTCCTGCATATTGTCTTTGTTTTGGTAATCATAATCATTTGAGTCCATTCAAGTTAATTTCTTTTGAGAACCCACAAGTGTGTTAATTTTGGGTTATCCAAACACAAAATATGTATTAAAGTTATACATAGCAGTAATGCGATCATGAATATGATAAGTATTACAATTTGTACCTTAGATACTTCTGTATGTGTTTGGAGATTTTCTTAACCTAGGCATGTATGAAGCTATTGAGTTTTTAGGCTTTCTTTTAAGTTTATATTGTTTCTGCAATTTTATTTGTTTACTATTTTAAGAATTTGTGGAGTGACAGATAATTTTATGATTGTTATCAAGTAGCCTGGTAGAGTGAGTTGATGTTTATCTCTTTTTAAGTGATAAGCAATTCTAGTCTTATTTCTGAGACACTAATCCTAGGTTTTGAGAGTTTTGTGACGCCCCTAAATTCGGGTACTCTTACCTCAGACTTAGTGCTCACGATCTAAACATCTAAACAACATATAATACTAATGCGGAAATAAATAAACATATGTTGTCTATTACAAAAGGTCTACTATAGTTCCCAAGGTCTTAACCTTAAATAAAACATCTTACATAAACAAAAGATTATATAACATCCTATTTACAATAACTACTGCAATAGCTACTCATTAGCTTTGCCCTTGCCTTTGTCTGGCCTACCCCCTTCCGGGATTTCTAGCTTAACTGCAAAAGTTTAATTAAGCAAGAATGAGCAACAAATTTGCTCAGCAAGTATGAAAAGAAATTATGATATAAGATAGCAATAAAGTTTTAACATGCCTTTACAATTAAACAATAACTGTGAAGAAATCTGACAATGAGTATATCATCAATAATAATATCTGACTGAATTAACATGCTGAGTGGTTATACAAAACCATGAACAAACTAAGGAAAGTTAACAGTCGAGAAAACTGATAACAATCTCATCTACTAAGTACTTGAGGGGATCAGCCTCTTGTACTTGAAATATTGTGCACAACATTCTGCTGTGTCGGTTTAAAGATTACCGATCAACTTCCCCTATTTAGGGTTGTTCATCTCAGTCTAACATTTGATTCCGCCCCATACCGAATGGTTTGGATTAGCTTCAATGAATAATTAAAGATTCAATAAATGAATTAAATTCTCATTCTAGCTGAACAAATAGCTTAGACTTATTCTCAAAGAATTAGTTTATTTGACAATATACTTCAGTTCGATAAGTGAACAACATGCAATAAGTAATCGTCAATAGAATTTATGATTGAAATCAACAATAAAGATTTAATCTCATAATGATGTGGAATAATTTAACAATATTAATCCACTACTATACTTGGAAAAATAATAACTCGGAAAAGAGTTAGGGTACTTGCAATATAAATTAAGTTCAGGGTTTAGGAACTTGCCTGTTTGTCGATTTACGACTAATTCTCTTAATCGAAGAATAGTAATACAAATAAGCAAAAGTGTCAAGCTCTTAAAATTCTCTGAACCACTTTATGCAAATGCACATTAATAATCACATTGGGCAGCACATTAATAATGCATATCGACATTAAAAGAGTTGAAATATGATACCTCACTGATATTAATTTCTTGATACTCAATGGTGATGTCCTTTGAACATTACGTGTGCACATATTTAATTCTAGTTGCCTTCTTCTTCACTGGAGCTTCTGATTTCCTCATGCTAGATTAACTAAACTCAGTGATGAACTTATTTTCTTCTTGGCAAATCCTTTTTCTTATACTCAGTTATTATCAGACATTAATCTATCTAAGGACATTTATCAAAATCAACACAGTATAAGAGTCGATTGATGAAACGCCATGATTCATATAAGAACATATATATTCTCTTTAAAGGGGATTAAATGATTTTTTTTCATCATTGAGAACAATATCTTTTTCTTCTGGCTTTTGTATTTAATATTGTTCATTTCCTTTGTTTGAGCTTATTAGTGAGTCATTCTTTATGAAGCCGATGCAGAGTTTATATTGTGTAAGCTTTTTTAAATCTCTGGTGGAATAGACCTCGATATCCTGTTGCTGGGTGAAGCTCACATGAACTTGGTGTTGACATCCTTATTTGAATAAGCCTTGATAAAGACTTTTAAGAGTTTGAAAAGAATGTTGAACCTCTCTTTGTTAGTGATAATGGCTTTATCTGTGAAGTCATTTCATTCATGTAAATCAGGAGAGATTACTTACTTCGTGTATCAGTTCTAGAGCCTTCATGCATTTTTGATTGAGCTTTCCCAATCTTCCTTAGTCGTTTTGTTGTTCAAGCACAACCTTGAACAGTTAGTCCTCTAGATTCATAAATAAGATCTTATTTCCCTGTTTATTTGGAGCAACTAGTTGCTTCTGTAGTGTCTGTCAAATCTGATATGCTTTGGCATCTATTTTCTTAGGATTTTTATTTAGTTGGAGATGAAGCCGAATATTGTTGGCCGGAATACATATACTGTCATATATAACTTCAAATAATTATTCATCATTAACATTCATAACTGCATGCACTTAAACATTCTAGTATGAAAATTTAATTATGTTGCACATATGAGAATTTCTGCATAGTATAGCTCAATGTATACCATAGGATCTACTTAATGTGGTTAAACAAGTTTTGTGAGACTCTGATACCAATTTTTATTCCCTAAGTGGCATAAAAATGATCTAGAAGGGGGGGAGGGGGGTGAATAGATTATTTAAAATCTATTTTATGGTTGTTCAAACATATTTACCAAATATTTAAACTACTAAATTTAGCACAGTGAAAATGATTATTTGGCCAAACCCCCTTTTTGATTGTTACTGACAGTTCTAATTTTAAGTAATGCTACTGAAAAGTTATTGCTGATTATAGAACAATTATAGCAGTTATGACAGTTATAATATAAGCAGTTAAAGAGATAAAGAGACACAATAATTTTTAAGTGGTTCGAAACAAAAAAAAAATCCCCTAGTCCACTCTTCTGCTCATCGAGTAGGGAATCCACTAAGGATAGGGTCACTAAGACCAAGGTTAACTTAGAACCATTACAATTGGAAACTTAGTCCTTCCACACAGAATCTGATTGACTTAGAATTAGTTAACTTAGAACCATTACAACTGGACACTTAATCCTTCCACACAGGATTTGATTGACTTAGAATTAGATGAGTCTAATTCCCGTCTTACATAAGGTTTTGAAGCCCTCTGACTTCAGGATCCCTCAACCTAACCCCTTTAGGTCTGATTCACTCATAATCATGTGAGTCACTAAGTCTCAACTTCTGCTATTGATGATGATGAATGTTAAGGTGCTGCTAAGTTGACATTAAGCTCTGTTCGTCTGATATAACTTAGCATATATGTGATTTCTCTTTAATATTTATCTCTGCAACTCTTGTATATATCTTTGTCTATTCTGCTCTGGTTCTCTTCTTGCTGGAAATCACTTTTTGCTCGATCCTCCAAAGTGTAACGTAACTTTGGGTTGTTGATATTTCTATTAAGCATATTGATCCCCTTCTTCGGTCTTCTATAAATCAGTCTTTTTCTTATTATCCTTCATTTTTATATAAACTGATCATTTCTCTCTGTTTTTGACCGATTTTCTTTTTTCGACCTGATTTTTCTCTGTTGGTCGACTACCCTTTTTGTTTTAATTTGAAATCAATTTATATTTCTTCTGAGAATTTGCTCGTTGAGAAGATATTGTTTGTCCATTGACTCCTCTGTTCTTGATAGACCTTTGATGTTGACATTTCAAGAGTGTGTCAACTTTCTCTTTGTTAGGACGTTGTCACATCAGTCTTTTGTAACGGTAAACTTGGGACTGTTGTTACTTGTTCGAACTAGCTGTTAGACATAAATTCTCATATCTTCATTTTAAGCTTAGGATTATTGGTATTCACTTCATGACTTTCTCTTATTCAGATATTTTCATTGTCTGTTCTTTGTCAGAGCTGTCATACTTTACGATTTATAAGTTCTCTGTTCTGCTCTGCGAGTTTTTGCTTTTTGATTTCAACTTTATGATCTTCAGCCTTGCCATCTTTAGTATGTTTAGCGATTAATTGTCATGTACTCTGTGATTTCTTCAGTCTTCATATCATAGTCAATCCATCTTGCTCAATGATTCTCATGACTTTGCCTTTGTGTATGTAGTGCAGTAGTTCTACAATCTTGCTTTTAGTTCTACGATTCCCTAGACAAGCTTAGTTCACTTCCTGAGATAAGTGAACTAAGACTTCTCCTTTTATAAACTTGGTCTTCTGTTATTCTCAAGTTCATTTTTCTTCTTCTTCTTGATCAGTTCTCCCTTAATTGGATACTTGATGTTTGCAAGATTATGGACTCCACTTTTTTTATTCAGTGCACTCCTTCTGTTGTAGTGGATTTCAAATGTCCTTTTCTTCTAATAAGCTAGTTATTGCTGAATTATGCTTTGGTAATTGTCTTTTTCAGCTAGTTTATCTTAATCTACTTATTTGTTGGAGAACTCTTGATGAAGACACCCCACTCATGTGTCATAGTGAATTTTTAGTTGTGCTTCAAAATTCCATTAACTAACCTCCACAAATTTTGTCCACGTTTTCTGCGTTTAAGTAGTTGGGTCTATCATCCCATAAAACAAGATGATTTGTTTTATGCTTTCCGTGTTTGCTGCCTTTTATTATTCCTTATTTCTTGCATGCGGGCTCCGCCACAACAACCAACAATAAGCTTTTATTGGTATCATCAGTAAATTAGATAAAATACTCCAAGAAGGAGTGAAAGTGGGGAGTAGAGAAAAGGTGGAGGCATATGCGTGGGTTCTTCCACCAATCAACAATAATGAATGAACGGAGAATATATATATTTTCTGTAACGTTTCTTCTTCTGCCGGTTCCTATTTTTTTCTTTATAAAACAAACCGGAGCTTCCAACTTTAAAGAAAAAGGAAAAACACTTCTTTTGTGACTACTGCTTCTTCCTCTATTTTCTTGGGCAATCCACAAAGACAAGTCTAAAACCTTCATATGTGAGTACACACAAGCGGAGGTTAGCCGTTGAATCTTGGAGGGTGGCCGCTGGAGCCCATATGTATCGAAGGTCATGAACCAGTGGGGGCGAAATCACCTTTTAGGACAGTAGCTTTGCTACACCTCGATTTTGTTCGATTAACAGATAAGTTGTTCCAAATTTTTATTTCAATTTCTCTTGTTAATAAGTTAAATTTCCAACAAATTTGTCTCTCAATACCATTGGCATTATGTTCATTGATAGGTATATCATTGAGACAAGTTATCAATGATGTAACTCTATGTTCTAAAGTGGCTCGACGATGTTTGTGACTCAACGATTTGAGAATATTTAGTTCAGTTTCATTCTACGATATTGAGTACTTTGACTTGTTCAGTACCTGTGAGTTTCTATCTTCACTTCTTTAGCTTCTATCTTGAATTATATCTTATTTTAACCATAATGTTTTGGTTTGAACTGTTGGTGACTGAATTTGAAATGAAAATTTGAGACAGTTTCATTATATTGTACTTTTAGCATGGTTATTCCTCTCTCTCCTCAATGGCTCTCTCTCTCTCTCTCTCTCTCTCTCTCTCTCTCTCTCTCTCTCTCTCTGGTGGTAGAGCATTAACTAATAAAAATTCGATAAATAATATATAAAGTTAAGAAGTGATTTTACTATCCACATCTATAAATTAATTCGTTTATCAATGTTTTATAAAATTAAACGAAGATTTATTTTGTGAAATATTATTAGACATAAAAAAAAAAGAATAAATAAATTAATTAAAGGAATAAAATACAAGTTACCTTTCTCTTTAATCAATTAGGTGCATTAATTATACAAAAGAACTTTGCAGGTAAACCAGTTTTGGATCATTTGAATATTTTTTCTACACGTGTTTCATGCTCACATAATCACTCCACCACCACATTTTTCGAAGATTTTTTAATTTAATTTTAGAAATATTTTTAGTCCCCAAAAAATTCTTATTAATTTTTAAAAGTTAATTTAAAATATTTTAAAATAAAAAATTAACATAATTCATTAAAATTTTGAAAATAATAAATATAATAACTTGTAGTATTTTTTGATAGTTTATGATATTCATAATTGTAATAACATAAATTAAATGAAATTATGTTAATTTTAAAATATTTAAAATTGAATTTTAAAAAATTTATATTAATCTTATAATTTGAATTTGAAGAAATATTTGATGGTAAAACTTATAAAGTAAACCAAGAACGAAAAGAAGAATGATATAAATTACAAACTCGTGTGTCAGTTTTTTAATTGTAGTACATCCACCAAAGTTGTAACTAATAAAATCACTTTTACTTAATTTTTTAAATTTCACATGTTGGAAAAAAGAATATATAATAAAGTTGGTACATTGGATTAAGATCCTCTCAGTGTCAATTATCTTTTAACTTTTTTTTTAAATGCACATTTATCGATATAAAATTATTAATGATATAATAGCAGTCTTCGTCAATAATTAGTGACATAATAAAATTTATTGTAAATAATTATGTCACTAATAATATCATTAAAAATAATATTTATGTCACTAAATTAATATTAAAAAACTAAAAATAAGTGTATTTGAAGGAATCCTAATTTGTATATTAACTTCAACTGTTATCAAAGAAAAATAATGTTTAAAACGTCAAGTACTGTAAAAATAATTATAAAAATATTATTATACATATATTTACTCTCAAAGTATTATTTAACAATATAAAACAAGAAGCTTCTTAAGCATAAATTAAATTTTATATATATATATATGTTGGGCAGGCTCATCTGGCCGTAAAATCTTCATATAGATATGCGGGGCAGGCTAATCTGGCCGGGTGAATAACTAATAAACATAACGTTGCCGACAAAGCCAATATTCAACTGCCCGCCATTGGGTCAATGGGATGGACCATATAATCCTCCACCAGTCCATTAACCCCTAGTGTTTGACTTTATTTATTTAAACAGAGTAGTCCTGCTAATTTACTAGAGAAGTTTAAAAAATTGTTTGGAACAAAATTTAATGAAGTAATAAAAATTCTCAAGTTTTTGTTAAAAAAACTAATGATTCTAGTTAACTTGAACCTGGGTAGATAACAATCGCATCAAGAACTCTATAAATACGAACAATATAGGTTTTATGTGCACTAATATTTATATGTTAACTGTACATATATATATATATATATATATATATATATATATATATATATAAATTTTACTTCTTGAACAAAACTCGTGTAGTATATTTAATTATCTCTGTTAGTACACAACTAATATACAACTGCTAATGCAAGTAATAATACTCGCACGCAAGATATCATTTTATAAGTCACATCAATCCAAAAAATTTGAAATGAGACGATAGGATGAATCTTTATAAATAGCACTGCCCCAAGTCTCACATAAACCATAAGAATCTTGTAGTCATTTAGTAGTAGTATCAAAGGCTTATCATATATTCTACTCTTATAATTTGATACATAGAATGGCTGAAGAGAAGCACCACCGCCACCTCTTCCACCACCACAAGGAGGAAGAGAATTCAGTTGAGGATTACAAGAAAGAAGAGAAGGAGCACAAGCGCCATGAACACCTTGGTGAGCTCGGTGCCGGCGCTGCCGGTATCTATGCCATGGTGCGTTCTACACTCTTGTAAATTAATTGGGTTTTCAATATTCTTAGGGGTCAATCCATGACTAGTGTGAGATCAATAATATTATTATTCTAGCTGGTACATCTAGATCTGTCCAACAAAATATTTAAGGATTGAAAAAATTACATTCCCCTTCTTTAAAGAGCAGAAGACAAAAAATAATTGAATCAACACTAGTTGGTAATATTGTTCTATCTAGTGCATCTCCCAACATCCAAGGATAGATCTAAAAGTCTAAGATATTCTAAAAAATCACCTTCTGCTCTTTAGGAAGGCTAAAAATAAAAGATCCTTCCCCTCCTCTAAGGGGCGGAAGGATAAATTAACCTTTTGAGCCTAATGTTATTATTAAAATAAGTCGGATGTATATTCCTAGTCTATGTATGCATAATTTAATAAAATTTGTTGTATCTACAATTATTATAGAAGTATGTATTTTATATTATCGGATTATAACAAAGTAGTAAAAAATACTAAATTAAATTATGTGAATGAGCTTTTTCTTTAAGCTTTAATAGAAATAATATTTTATTTTATGAAAGAAAAAAATACGTTTAACGAAAATAAATTAAAATTCTTTAATAAATTAACAAGCATTTTAGAATACTACAGTTTGCATTTTTTCACAAGCATTTAAAAATAGATGGGGTTTTGAAATCCCCCAAATGATCATAATTCATGCAAATCATAATTAATGCAAGTTTTTTACTTATTTTTATTAATACCAATAGGGTCAATTTTGCCTTCCGCTTTTGTATTTTTCTCTATCCTTAGATTTTTGTTTGGACGATCTTGGATGTACTAAATGAAATAGCACTACTATATAACGTTAGATCTGGATCAGCCCCGATGTATATACTCGTAACTAAGACTTGTATCGAGGATGCATCAATTAAATATATATAATTAATGAGTGTTTATATAGGTAACACAGAGTATATGGGTCCCTATTATGTTCATGCGTTATGATAACTTTATTTCTGATCATGTTAAAATACAACATAAAATCAATTGAATACAGAAAGGTCTGAAATATAAAGATTACATAATGAGCTATTTTTCAAGTCTTATGTATCATTATGGTCTATGAATCTCAACGATATTCATGTTTCATATTGATTTAGGGTCCCCTTAATTCACTTGATTTTACCTGACCATATTGTCAAAAGTTATTAAGCATTACATGAATTAAACAATACGTTTTTGAGTGAAAACAAAAGTATCAAAACGCACTTTAATAGGTCTGTAATAGGATCTAGTAACCCTGTTCTAAAAAAAAAATCAAGGTTTTAGAATTCATGTTTTCAATTATCTATCATGTTGATGGAAATTAATGATTTAATTAACAGCATGAGAAGCACAAGGCAAAGAAAGACCCGGAGCATGCCCAAAAGCATAAAATAGAGGAAGAAGTCGCGGCCGCGGTGGCGGTTGGAACCGGGGGATATGCATTCCATGAGCATCATGAGAAGAAAGAAAGTCATGGAAGAAGATGAAGAGGCTTATGGAAAGAAAAAGCATCACCACCTATTTTAATTAATTATTTTAGTGCATATCCGTAAGTTTTTATTTTTATTTATGTTATTAAACGGTGCTACTAAAATAATCAGATATGTGAGGATATGCACTTATGTTGCGTAACTTGTGTTTGCTTAATTACTAGGCCACTCTATACATACATAGACCTAGTAAAACTGTGTTACTTGCGTTTTGTTTTGCCTTCTGAATAAAATAGTTTTTGTGAGATCATCAATAATGCTATGTGTTCATACACCGGATATTAAAAACTTTTTTTATGAATGTATCACAAAAAATGAAGATGTAACTTTCTTTAAACAGTGATAATAAAATTAAAAAAAAAAAAAACTTTCTTTAAACAAGTGTAGATAAATACTGTAATGACCGAAAAAATTACAAACTTAATTTTTTATTATTTAATACTATATGTGACCATGTATATTTGTGCGTATGTGTGATGTGATGAGAATTGTAAGATAGTTACTTTAGTTAATTGGAATTAACTAAGGAATGAAAAGAAATGCAAGAGAAACCTATGTGATGAGATCACAAATCTTGAATGTTGGCCTTAAATGGTTATTCAAAAGATTAATAATCACTAATTAATTTACTATGGAATTAATGAAGAAAAATAAAATAATTAAATTAAAGACTAATGGACTAGCCTAGGTACATAACTGAGCAAGTCCAATGACATTATATGGCAAGCCATATATGAGTATGAATGAATTAATTAAGCAAACCCAAGCCATTGTGTATGCTAGGGTTTATAGTTAAACAAATTCTTGTAGTTTAAATTAATTATAAAATAGCAAGTTTAATTGAATTATATAGCGAGTCCAAATGATTTAGTTAATTAAGCCCAATTAAAGTAAACTAGTAGCTCAAAGTGATTTACTAGTAGGAAGATTAATGTGTCTTGTGTTGGTAAATTAAATGAAGCATAACTAACAGCCCAAAGTAATTAATATTGGGAGCCTAATAAATGTAACATGGGAGCCCAAATGAAATCAAATTGGTGGCCCAAACAAGTTGAAACAATGAGCCCAAGGGAATTAATTCTAGTATCCAAATAGTGGCTCAAATGTTACATATGTTGGTGTATATATGTATTAATGTATATATAATAATATGGGATAAAAAAAAATAAAAAATGCTAGAGAAGTAAAGGGTAAAAAGTGGATCTTGCTTTTGTGGATTAAGGACTAATTAACTAGATGTTGGTTGATTAGAGAAGTTAAGTAAAGTTAGTCAAGTCCTATAAATAGAATGTTCCACCTAATCTTGTAAGAGTTTGATCATTTGAAAGTTCACCAAGTATAGAAAGTTGAGAGTATTTGAAAGTTTATAAGCAAAATAGCTAAGAGAGATACACTTTGAGAGCTTGTTGTGCTAGTCATTTTAGGTAGATATGGTGAAAGTGGAGTCTTCTAGCTTGATATCTTACTTTGGTAGGAAAAGAAAGAGAGCATCTAGATCAAGGTTTAAAAGTATTATTTCCCATAGTCTTGTAGTTTTCTTTTATATATTTGTTCCTACTATTGAAGAAAACCTAGTTTCTTTAAACTATATGGTTATGTATCCATATATTGTTGTAGATCTAAAGTTATGTGTCTATTTGAGGTATTATATGTTTATATATGCTAGAAGGTATGTGAAGATGTACATAAATATGTTTACCGGTATAAAAAAAAAACCTAACTAGATGTGTGGTTTGATGATTTGTGTTATGAGTTGTGAATGTTATTTTTTGTGATTTCTATGGGTTGAAAGATAGCTCTATAAGTTATAAAAATAACTCAACTTGAAAAATTGAAAAATGTGGTAAGATGAGCAAGTTATGGTCTTTGTACCAAAATATGTCGTTTTTAAAACCCTAGTCATTCGATCATAGTTTTTATGTCAAAAACGTTTTCAAAAATACGATCAATCCATAAAATATTGAAGAACATTAAGTTACGAAGATAACAAATTAATTTTGGTGTCATTTGAATATGTGTAACATGTTTTATTGAAGATTGAATCAAAAAACTCAAGTTGGAAAAAATTAGAATTGTTTTCTACCAACAAGTGCTGCAGCGCCTGTCCGAAAATTTTAATAAATTGATTTAATTTTAAAACGAGTCGGGTCAGTGTAGTCAGCCAAGTCAGGTCGAATCTTTTGAATGCAAAATAGGTCAGAAAATTTTAAACTAAATAATATCATTATTATGCTAAATTTAAATAATTAAAATATTATTAAAGGATTAATAATATTATTAAAGGGATAAAATATTATTAAAAGAATAAAAATATTCAAAAATGATTAAAATATTATTAAATGATTAATAATATTAGAAAATAAATTAAATATTATTAATTGATTAACAGTATTAGAAAATAAATAAAATATTATTAAATGAATAATAATATTAGTAAATGAATAAAATATTATTAAATGAATAATAATATTAGTAAATAAATAAAAGATTATCAAATGAATAATAATATTAGTAAATGAATAAAATATTATCAAATAAATAATAATATTAGTAAATGAATAAAATATTATTAATTGATTAATAATATTAGAAAATAAATAAAATATTATTAAATGAATAATAATATTTGTAAATGAATAAAATATTTTTAAATGAACAATAATATTAGTAAATGAATAAAATATTATTAAATGAATAATAATATTATTAAATGATTAATAATATTTAAAAATAAATAAAATATTATTAAATGAATACTAATATTAGTAAATGAATAAAATTTATTAAATGATTAATAATATTATAAAATAAATAAAATATTATTAAATGATTAATAATATTAGTAAATGATTAAAATATATTTAAAGGATTAATAATATTAGTAAATGATAAAAGTATTATTAAATGGTTAAAATATTATTAAATGATTAATAATATTCGTAAAGGATTAAAATATTATTAAATGGTTAATAATATTAGAAGAAAAGTAAAAACCTTATTAAATTATTAATAATTTTAATAAGTGTTTAAAATAATTAAGTGACTAAAATATTATTAAATTGTTAATAATTTTCCTAAATAACTAAAATGTTATTAAAATGATTAATAATATTTGTATGTAGTTACTATATTATCAAATGTTGATAATATTATGAAGTGATTGGTATATTATTAAATGTTAATTATATGATTAAAATATTATCAAAGATTGATAATATTATGCAGCGATTAAATGTTGTGATTAAGTGTTAAATGATTTAAGTGATATATAAAAATGTTATTAATGTAAAAATAAACCTGTATGCGAGATACTGATTGATAGATCAACGTTATTAATGTTAGGCCATCTAAATGTAGTAATTTAAGTTAATTAACAGTAGACAACGGAACAGACAAGTTTTCTAACTCTACTTAAATTATTGTTGCGCAAGTTTTATTGAACTTATTTAATTGTGCAAGTTCCTAAACTTAACCTTGTATTTATTTTTCAAGTTTTCTAAGTGGGATAATTATTGAAAATCATTTTACATTGTTATAAATTATTGATATCCGCACTTGGTGCAATTAAAGCCTTATTCTATTATTGAATTATTGAAGTTTTAAAGTTATTTTAAATCCATGAACTGTGTAAGAAGAAGTCTATGCTATTTGTACCGGCTAGACAATGCATGTATTAATTCATTAGCTTGATTATATTTTTGAAAGTTTATCCAAACTAGTAGTTTGTGTTGAAGGTTGTTTTGATTTGATGATGATGATTGTTGTGCAAAAATGATTGTGGTAAATGTGCTTACATTGTTGATTGTCAATGTGTATCTGACAAAGTGCTTATATGTTAATGTGCTTATGTGCTTAAGTGATTATGTGCGTAGATACTCTGAAAGTGCTTATGTGCTTAAGTGACAAAGTGATTATATTATGTTAATCAAATTATGTGTCTACATGATCATGTGTGTATGATATTTTACCTATGTCTAAATACTGTAAATCCAGACACTTGTTTAACACAAATATGATCTTGCTGAAAACTATCTTGTCTTATAAAAGAATACGAAAGTTATCCGGTTCAAATGTTGTAAAGTCCTTTTTAAAGATATTTGTGTACAAAAGACTTAGATTTTAAAGATCAGAAATGTTAGGTTGATCTTTCAGTAGGAGTCATTCTGCATAAAAGATGTATGATATAAGCAGAGTAGCATAAGAATGAATCATTGCTGTATTTATGTATGACAGAGTCTGTAAAGTCCTTTCAATATATAACGATTTAATAATGTAAGAAAGGACTTAGTTAGAAAAGATCAAATCTGTTAGGTTGATCTTATGTTAGATCTGATCAGTCTACATGATCGTAGAATGGACTCTACGATTCAAAGCAAAGAAGACTCAACGATTCTGTATAAATCGTAGAGTGAACTGTACAACTCCTTACCTGAATAACTCTACGATCTTCAAAGAGAGACAGATGTGCAAGAGGTCTACAAAATAGACAAGCTAAATTAAAGAACTGATCAAGTACAAATCGTAGAGCATAACTCTACGATCGTCGAACAGGCAGCTAAGAAGACCTGCAGTTAACGCAGAACCAAAAGTGAAATGTACTCTACGATATACACAATCTAGCAAGATCGTAGAGTAAACTTGAAGAGCAAGCACATACGAGAACTACACAATTTGCACAGTTAGAAGAAATCATAGAGTGAAACCGGATGTCAAAGACAATACAGAAGACTGTTCTACGCATAGAACAATCGTTGAGTAGAAATAAAGGATGTGCCAACTGAGACAACAACTCAACGATTCCACTAAAAAGCACTGCAGTCAGCAATTTCACGACTAACGCAGAAGGACAAGCTAAGTAGAACAGAATCATAACGCAAAGCACTGTAGACAAACTCTACGATTTGAACACAACAGCAAGATCGCAGAGTAAAAGAGAAGATCGCTCCAACTCAACCATTTACCCGACATACTTCAAGTAACGAGTGGAGCTGAATTCGTAGAGTCCAAATGAGCAGACAATCACTCTACGAATTCAATATAAGAAGCAGCAAAGAATCATAACTGCGATATGGTGCGAGAGGAGAGAGTGTTTTTCTCTTCCAGATTCGAAAGAGATTAAGTGCTTTTAAGATACAGATGCATGTCAGAGTCACAGAAGACTTTGTGCCTAAACAACTATAAGTCAGGACCCACTGCTCAGGAAAATGGTGAATAAAGTCAGACTAATGGGACATCTCTAAATGCATCAGAACAGCTGGTTCTAAAAGTCAAGGAAGGTATTTATTAATGGATCAGAAGATTAATTAGCAAAGAATATAATAATCTGTACTGAACAACTCTGGAAGTGCAACGACTATAAATTCAGAGAAAGCTAAGCTACAGTTTGATATCTCAGAACATGTCAGAAAAGGGAAGAAGAACTGACACAAGTAGCAAGAAAGTCAACATCGAAGATATCAAGGATCTGCACAAAGCCAAAGTAACCCAACAGATCTTTCAAACGGTAAAATATGAACAAAGATATAAAGGCTTTGATAATTAACAAAATAAAAGTTGTTGAAAAAAAAAGAGAGGATACTGGACAACAACAAATCGTAGTGTAAAACAAAGAAGAATACGCTGAAGAACACTCTACGATCCACCAGAACACTAATACTGAATTGAGAAAGACATAGAGTGAAATAACTCTATTACAAGATAAGTGTTCAGAGCTGCTAGGCACATAGTAGAGAGAAGCTTAAACGCCAACTTGATACAGATATGGAAGCAACTGAGTACCAAAAGGAAGAAGCATTACAGTCATCTCAGAAGTCCATCTCGAGAAGCTATAAACAGTCTATGATAAGAAGGAACAATTGAGTACCTAAAGGAAGGAGCGTCACAGTCATCTCAGGAGTTCGTCTCGAGAAGTTATCAAGTACCAAAGGAGCTGAAGTTCAAAAGCCTAGCAGCAGGTGATCACAAGAAGATATTAAGCATATAAAGAAGTCAAGCATCATTGCCGAACTCAATATCATTTCAGGAATGATCACATCCTGCTACTGAGTATTTAAAGACAATGGAACTTAAAGTACAACTCAGTAGCAACTCCAACATCTATCAACAAGCAAGGAGCCAAGTTTGTTGGACTTGAAGAAGGCAGTTATGTCCTTGTCTTAGTGACTAAATGAGCCAAGTCTGCTGGACTTGAAGAGGGCAGTTGTGTCCTTATCCTAGTGACTAAACTAGCCAAACCTGCTGGGTTTAAAGAGTTTTTGGGGAACCAGAGTTTCCAGGCGTGATGAGCTTGAAGGGTTCTGTATGAACCATTCTTAGTGGATTTCCTACTCATTGTAGTAGAAGAGTGGAGTAGGAGTTATTCAATCTCCGAACACTTAAAACTCTCTGGTGTCATTTACATTCAGTCATTTACATTCTGTTATATATATATAGATATAACTGCTAAAATTGGTTTACTTGACAAGTGGCTATCTTCAATACAGTTTTAATTCAACGGAGAAGTTTTACAAATCTTTAAGGGGAGTTTTCAAACTAATATTCCGCTGTGCAAACAAATCTTGATTAAATGAATTAATTGGTAATAAACTTTTGAAGTTAAAGAAAAAGTTTTAAGAGATCTATTCAACCCCCCCCCCCCTTCTAGATCACTTATGTGTCTCTGGGAACTAACAGTTTGTGTGAACTCGTATGATGAAACTGAGCAGGACAACCCTTTTAAAAGGGTAATTTTGTCGAGAATTTGACTCTGTGTACGAATATATGCCAAAATGTTATGCATATAAATTGGATATAAGATGACTGATCCCCTCAAGTATCATGTTTGAGTGTCGTAGTTTTAATAACTGTTAAACACTCACGAGGTGGTCATTAAAGGCTGATAAGTCCTCCCGAGGTGGTCAGTAAAAACTGATAAGTCCTCACCTATGTTCTAGGTCCTTAGTGATCAACTCAGCAATAAATATTCTAAAAGCATCATTTTATTAAATATTGTTTGTATGTTTTCAGACTTCACAGTTATTTTATATTGTTGAAGTATTCGTAAACCAATTTTTTTATTTTTTATTTTATGATATATCTTTTATTGTTTATTTAAAACTTACTGAGCAAAGTAGTTGTCCACCCTTGCTATATCATGAATATTTTTCAGTTGAGCTCGAGTGCTCATATAAAGGCAAAAACAAAGGAATGACAGATGAGTAAATGCTTAGAAAAAATTATTATCGTTATTATATGTTTTGTGTACTGTAAACCTTTTGTATTATCAGGTAACTAACATGGGATGATGGTATGTTTTGTAAAAGAACAAATGATGTATTTTTCATTAGATATTGAATATTAAGTTTATGAATATTGTTTAAGTATTGGATCGTGAGTACCGAACTTGAGGTTCAAGGGACCCGAATTTGGAGGTGTCACAAATACTCCTTTTGTCCCTAAAAAGTTGGCTTTGTTTGATTTTTTTAGTCAAATCAACTATTTTTGTAATAAAAAATTATACTATTTTCTTTTAAATAGATGTGCAATAACTATTATCATAAGAAACTGTATTAGATTTATTATTACTTCTAATTTTCATGAGTTTAAAAATTAAATAAATATACTTAATTTTTAATTCTAAAATTAGTTAATTTGATCAGAAGAAGTTGATCTAAGCCAATTTTTGAGAAAGAGATAGAATAGATGCATCTTGAAATATTCCGTGATAACTTTTGGTGTACATAGAATTACTTGGAGGTAAAGTTTATTTATTTATATATTTTTTGAGGTAAAGTTTATTTATTGGTATTAATATTGGTTTTTTTGTAATTGTTGTTTTTATAAGGTTCTTGGAGCCATATGTAGGATAAGGCTTTTAATTATCTTCTTCAAGGGTAGTGGCATTTGTTTCCGATGTCTTGTTGCCGGTTTGTTTTCAACAGGCTTAATCTTTAGCATGTATTAAAGCCCAACTAAGAAGGTTTGACAGTCTAGCCCAAATATAAACAGCCAAGCACCTGAGAGACCCAACTTTCTGCAGGTGCCCCAAAATGCTTAATTATGACTAGCCCAAATTGTTTTTGTTCTTAATGAACTTCTTTAATCCTACACTATCAAATTTTTACTTCAATTCATAACGTGGATAAAGAAAATTGGAGAAAAATTATATGATGATAAGCAATAATCATATGCTGCTAGTGAGTGTGAGCTCAAATTCTCTTTTTCGAAACCATGTTCCTCTGTTTTTGTGCATATTTAACCCTTAGATACATGTTAATTTTTGTAATTTTAAAAATGTAAAACACAATCCAATGACTTCAAAATAATTGAAACAGAGAAACAGGGGTTTTTCGTAACAGATGAACTGAAACCAGTGAGTGCTAGTATTGTGGTAGGTAATAAAGGCGGAGTGTTTTACTTTGATTTTAAAATTCTTGATGCATGTAAAATTTTAACAAGTGATATTTTCACATTTATTTTTGATATTTTTATATATTTCTCTCTCACAAGTGAATTCAACTCCACGTAAGAAAAAATCGTGTGAAAATATCGAATAAACATATAATAAATTTCATTCAAGTCACCATTAAGAAATGTCATCATATCTAACACTTAAGATGTAAATTCTCTACGTAGTGCAACAAGTAGAAATCATCTTCGATCACAACATGAGAAAATATTTTTAAAAATCAATACCTTTCTTTTGCATATAGCATTTTACAATTACTTTTGAATGAAAAAGCTTCAACAAGGCATTCAGGTTTTGGGGGCGGGGTTGGGGTTTTTGTTGGTTGAAAGGGATGTCCCAACAGAAAATAAAGTTAGTTTATTCATAATTTAAATTTCTCTGTAAACAAGGGACTTCATACAACCTAATCAGACTATTTGCAGTGGTTAAAGAACCTCTTTTATCTGTTGATTGCCTCCTAGAATCTTACTAATTAAACTTAGGGTAATTGGATCCGGTTCAGTTTTGAATTGATGATGATTTTTCAAACCAAACGGTTAATAGTTGTTTGCTTCTGTTTGTCAAATAGGAGTTTAATTTTTGGTTATTGTAATTTTCATATATCACTAAATTTTATGGTTTATAATTTTCATATATCATTAAATTTTAGGGTTTTTGGACTGACGCTAATAGATATTGTTCTATGACGGAGATTTTTGAAATCATGACTAATAGGGTTTGCCATCCAAGTATTTACAGGAGGACTGGGATAATAAAAATTTATGGTCAAACTTTATCCATTTATATTTACACGAGATATAATAGTTTGAAGCTTGGCGCGCGAATATATATATATATATATATATATATATATATATATATATATATATATATATATATATATATATATATATCCCCCCCCCCCCCCCCCCCCCCCCAAAAAAAATTTAGAAGTTCTTACAACATGAATATCAGTGTATTTGTCAAGTGTAATATAAATTTAGATTAAACTTAAGTATGTGGACTTATTATGATATGAAATTAGGGTATTTGTCAACTAATTTATGCATGATTTATTTTTATTACTCCTTTGTAAACACTGATTTTTCAAGAGTTTCATATATTTCTTAATGTCTTTAATAACAGGAGAGAAATTCTCAAAGGTGGTTAATGAATTCTATATAGTTGTAATATTGTCTCAAGTCTCAAATTATTGGAGTCTTCAAAATCTACTTGGAATACGGGGGTGGTAGCTATTGGAGGAAAAAATGGGCATTTCAGATTCATAGTAATTTGTTGAAGCCAGATTGCTTGGGAACTATGGTCTAACTCACGACAACGGATGTTGGTGTTCAAAGAGGTTTGCAGATGGACGTAGACGCCCGCTGTATGATATCTTGAATATATTTCCTTTAAGAAAGTAATATCCCATTGTCCAATGGAACGACTTCCACTCATAGAAAATAATGTAATGTACCCAGATCCTTAAGCGAGAACTTGCTGTTTAACACAAGGATCAGTTTATCAATAGCCTCATTAAAATTTCCTGTCAATATAATGTCATCGACATAGACCAATAGTATTAACTGTTTTGATCCAACATGAAATACGAACATTGATGTGTCAGAACGAGATGTTAAAAAACTTAATTGTATGAGAAAATTAAACAATCGTGAGTATCATGCACGTGGTGCCTGCTTAAGGCCAAACAAAGAGCGATGTAGTTTACAGACATGACCAAGATTATTAGGATCCTCAAACCCAGGGGTTGAAGCATAAAAATTGTTTCTGACAATGTCCCATGTAAGAATTCATTATTAACCATTGTTTTAAAATTCGGACCGGACCAGCGGTTCGACAAGAACCGGTTGGCATGCCGGTGCAGTTTAGCCAAAAAAATCGGTTTCCATCCACTCGGTCAAAACTCGATTAACTTACCGGTTAGTTGATCCGATTTTAAAATTTTTGTTTTTTTTTGCACAAAAATATTTTTATTTTTAAAATTAGATATTTTTATTAATATTATAACATTATTTCACTATATTTTAGCTTATAAAAAATTAGATATTTTAAAAATTTACTAATTATTAATAATATATTTTTTATGTATTTATGATGTAACTAGTTCAATAACAGTTCGATCACTGGTTGGACCAGTAACTTATCCACCCGATACCCTTTCCAATTTGATAACCGGTTCGAGTCTTCAAACATTGTTATTAACATCCAGTTGTTGAATTTTCCAGAACTGAGAAATTGCTAGAGAGAGAATCACCCAAATAGTAGTAGGCTTAATAACCAGACTAAAGGTTTCGTAGTAGTCTAAACCCTCTTCCTGATGATAGCCCTTAGCAACAAGACGGACTTTGTATCTTTCAATTTTCTCATCAGCCCTCGTTTTAAATTTGAACACCCACTTACATCCAACAATGTTCATAGAATGCGATTTAGGAACAAGAGTTCACGTACCATTACTCAACAAGGCATTAATTTCATCAGCCATTGCTTTGTGCCAATGGGGAGGGCGTTTTGCTTGGGAAAAGCAGGTTGGTTCGGAGAGTCTAGAGTGAGTTTAGAGCTGATGGTTGAAAATCCCCAAGCCATTAACAGTAAGAATTGAGATGACTAAATTCTGTCTCTCTCTTCATTTTTCTAAAAACAAGGAACCTAATAATCATTTCTCTAATAATAAAGAACCTTAAGACTCACTATGAAACCCTCATCCCACATTATGTTAGAATTCATAATATATACCAATGATTGTTATATTTCTTTTCAAACTCAAAAGTCAACACTGACAAATCATTTGGATGTGAGTACTGACCCATACAGGTATAAAACGAACAGTAATAAACAGTGACAAAATCAAATTGTTTTAAGAGGGGGTTAAAATATATCATGTCGCATCTACCGGAGTCAAAATATATCATGTCAAAATATCAAAGAGCTCACAATTCTTCCTCCACTTGACTAATCATCGTATCTGCATCTACCGTAGTCATATGAACCCCCCCCAGGTTCGCTAGTGGTAGTAAATTACAGTTGTCTTCTTGTTCTCTCAACGCATGTTCCTGGGAAGGGCAAGTCAAATTTTAACTTGGTGAAAGTATATTTTATTTGCTGAAGGAGGTTACCAATACAAGTTATCATTAAGAAGCTCATGCATGAATCTAGTTCTTGTGATTGGGAATTCTGACTGGGTAGTCTTTGCAGGAAATAAATGAAATTGAACTGCTACAAGAAGATTAGAATGTTGGTTTAATTTTTTTTAGTCAATACAGAATGGATTTTTTTTTATGTGATGTTGAGTATACGTATTATCTGTTAGATTAAAAAAGGATTTTAAGTGCAACTATTGGAGTTATGTTTAAGGGAAAATGTTTCTCTGAAGTAATCTAACAACTAGCCATGTCCATCGAGAGTAAACCTCATTAATTGATATTTTATCCTTGTTAAGCTGCACATAGGGCTGGTTTATTGCATATTCTGCCCAGTGGAAAGAGATTTAATTTAGATAAAAGAATTCTACAAAAATGCAGATGGATGACAAAAAGTCCTTCTAGAAGTAAGTTCAAATATAAATAAGAAAACGAATGTAAAACCCATTTTGGCATCAATGGAGCACAACTCGCCAGTCCCTATTTTAATCTTATAAAGAACTTCCTCGAAAAGATCTCATCGAGAAGGCTGAAAGAGATGCATAGAAGGATACTCTACCACACGTAAGCCAACATATATTGATTGCCCACAAAAATCCTAGCTTTCTTCTTTGTACATACCCTGAACAAAATGATCCAATCCTTCCGTCCTCCGAACCCCCTAAACCTTCAAATGGGAAGGTCCTCTACATTAGGACAAACATGTACAACATTCACCATGACGCACCAAAATAGAGAAAAATCACCATTAATGGTAATTATATAATCTTAAAATTTCTTTTACTGTTAAAGCATTTTTACTTGTGGTTTGCCTCAAGGATGTCCTTAAGATTAAAGGATTGACTTTCAGTATTATGTGAAAGTATAAACCTCATGATTGATGTCTGGGAACTGATAACCAAAAAGAAAAAAGAAAAAAGAAAATTATTTGCCTGTTCTTTTACTTTATGCACGCTCTTTTTGAGTATCTGCATTTTATGCTAATTAGTACTACTGCCTTGTGAAGCCGTCATTAATATTTTCATAGTTCCCCATAGCCTGTAGATGTATACTCTTATAAGTTTTTCCTTTAGATGTTATTTTCCCATCATTTTCAGCATCCTCTCATATGTTTTTATCTTAGCATGGGTTTCTTTGGGTTTGATGAACTTCAAGTCCACCTTTCTTATATTTCATGATACTTAACCTTCCTTACACTCTGTTAGTTCTACCTTCAAGTGGACCTACTGTGGATTGATTAATTGATCTTTGATGCCGTTCATAACTGTGTGAACTTCTTTCTTGACCTCTCTTCTGAAATATTGGTTGAATTATTGTTTGCCAATTAGGTTGTAGCAAATTAAAGAAGCAAACATTTTCTTCATTTGATGAATATACTATTGGCAAGTTAATTATGAGAAACCTGTATTGGTGGACTTCTATGCAACTTGGTAAATTCATTTCCCCATTTAAGAACTGAAATGGGTAATCACTTTGTGTTATACTAATGCATCCTTTTTTTGTGTTACTTGGACTACTATTGTAATAATATAGAGCATACATGCAGCGGAAATGAATCGAAAAAATAATTACATATTTCCGATTACCTTTGAAGCGTATGCCCACAACAACGAACGGCTAGAATCTCGTGCACAACGAACAATAATTCTCAGCGATAATTTAGACTACTAACGAGTGCTAAATTATTTCCCACAATTCTAGAAGCTACAAACTTTCAAGCTTTAGAATAACTATTCTAATGGCTTATATGAAGCTCTCTATATTGCTCTCAAAATAACTTTTGTTGCTTGGTTTCTTGGTGTCTACAATGATCAGCATTGCTCTCCTTTTATACTACTCTAAGAAGAGTAGCTCATGTAACTCCCAAAGGAATTAAGAGCAATGTAACCTATGTAACTCCCAAATAGGTTTAAGAGCAATATAACTCTCATCCATGTAACTCATGAAACCCCCAATAGCTTCAATGGAGAGGTTATGATCACATGTTCATTGTATCTAGACAATGAACAATGTGGGTTATACCCATCGGGTCATCCGCTCCATGGGCGCTCCGATTTGGGTCCATAACCCAACATCTCCCACTCGCCCATGGCGAGGACGACGTTGTTATCATATAAGCCAATAAAGTCCAAACGTGTAAGTTGAAAATTTGTTTAGCCACCGAATCGTGCGACCGCTGAGTTTACCTGCAATGCGGGAGCTCTAAATCAAACCTGTTAGGGCCAAAATAGAGACATCAACCCTTTTAACAAAATATGCAATGTGGGAGCCGTCATGCTAAACTGGTTAAGTTTTGCATTAAGGCTACAACCTCTCAAACTCATAGTACCCCAGATTAACTTTAATTTTCACCTTGTTAAGTATCTCTGATCCCTCAGAAAACCGTACTTAACCCCTTTAGGCCTTTTATGTTTTGCATCTCACTTATTACTATATCGTTTTCAAAAACGTTATAGTTGTCGACAATAAGTGCAGAGCAGGATGAAATTAAGTTATCTTCCCTTTGCCCTAATGTTACTCAAATCTGAATCAACTGCTTTCCCAGAATCACCCCATATAGTCTCATAGTCCAGACTTTAGGAAATGAAACCAAAGTAGCAACATTAATTCATCTCTTTGTAACATAGTCAAAGATCACAAAGAGTACTTAATAAAAGGATCAAGGAATGCCTTATCCTTTATAAGAAAAAAGAACAACACACAGTGAGAAAATAGGGATTATTTTTCTCACCTCCTTTATTTTGTCGCTAAAACACATGTATATTCTCACAACCTACTAATTAAATAGTCTTGTTGTGTGAACTCAAGTCTAGTCACTCCCTGAGTGTCTAACTTAAAACCTTCAAATTGCTCGCTTCTTGAAGCGCCAATTTTGAAATTTTACGTTCGCTTAACATGTCACGGTAGACAATCTCACAACTGTGAGTATATGTCATACAATCATACCGTGCGGATCTTAGTTCAGTCACTCCTCGAGTGCCTAACTCGAATTCTTGAATTGCTCGCTTCTTTAAGCGCCAACTCTGATATTTCGCATCCGGTTAATTACCAGGTTAATATGGATAGTGGGACTTACCATATTCGGTCAAATATACTTGACCTCATCTTGGTTCTAACCAAGGCGATATATTAACATATCATTTTTCTCACTACTAAGCGCCGATTGACCACAATCCGAAGCGTCAATAACTCGCTATCCAAAGTGAAAATAAATGAAAATATCTCATCTTTGCTCGCTTTTCAGCGCCAACTGATTGTTTACTTTAAACATCAATTGCTCGCTATCTAAAGCGCCAAAAGCGATTGCTCGTGTGAGAGAGCCAATCAACCCGTTAGACATATAATTATAAAATACATATATAATATGTAGCTATAGTTAATAACTGTGTGAACTCAATTTATCATATACCAATAAAGACAATGTGGGAAATAGAAAGTCTTTGCATTGAATGATAAATAACTCCAATATTATATCCAATGATATTAATTTCTAATATAAGCCAAATAATAAGTGATACACTGAAACGACATAAGTACATCAAACCCTACGAAGTCCTAAAGAACGAACATGTCTTTGAAATGCATCTCTAGGAATCGGCTTCGTTAGGGGATCAGCAATCATCTGATCGGTAGGTAAGTACTTTAGTACCACTTCATTATTTGCTACGTTCTCTCGAATAAAGCATGTCCTCAAATCAATATGCTTTGTCCTGCCGTGATACTTGGGATCCTTGATAAAATCAAGTGCCGATGTGCTATCACAGAAAACTGTCACAGGATCCGAAGCACGAGGTACAAGATTAAGATCCTCAAAGAATCTCTTTAGCCATAAAGATTCTTGGACGACAGATGTACATGCTACAAACTCTGACTCCATCGTGGATAAAGTCACACAAGTTTGTTTCTTGCTTAGCCAGGTGATGGCACCTCCATTTAGTAAGAATGCATATCCTGAGGTAGATCTTTGGTTCCCACGATCGCCTCCATAACTAGCATCGGAGTATCCAACTAAGTGAAGATCAGGTCCTCCATAGCATAACATGTAATCCAATGTGCCTCTCAAGTATCGCAAGATCCTCTTAATTGCTCTCCAATGTGCATATCCAGGGTTTGACTGGTATCGACCAAGAACATGAACTACAAATGCAATGTCTGGTCGTGTACACTGAACTGCATACATCAATTTTCCAATAGCTGTAGCGTATGGAACACGGGACATCTTTTCAATTTCCTCGGGAGAGGTAGGACAATGCTCAGGGCCAATAGCATCACCTTTTGCAATAGGAGTGTCTATAGGTTTGCAGTTGTTCATCTGGAATAATTCAAGAACCTTCTTAAGGTAAGTCTCTTGGGACAAACCAAGAAGCTTTCTTGATCGATCTCTAAAGATCTTTACTCCAAGAACATAAGATGCTTCTCCCATGTCCTTCATTTCAAAATTAGAGGACAACCACCTTTTAGTGGCGACAATCATCTCCTTATTATTCCCAGCAAGTAGAATGTCATCAACATACATTGAAAGGATAAGAAACTTTCCATTGGACCTTTTGAGATACACGCAATGGTCCTCTTCGATCATCGTAAACCCATCATCAATGACTGCTCGATGAAACCGAAGATACCATTGTCTAGATGCTTGTTTCAAGCCATAAATGGAACGTTTGAGCTTGCAAACTTTGCGCTCAAAACCTTTTTCAATATAACCTTCTGGTTGTTCCATGTATATCTCTTCGGCAAGTTCTCCATTGAGAAACGCCGTTTTTACGTCCATTTGGTATAGTTCTAGATCCAAATGTGCGACAATAGCTAATAAAAGACGGATCGAGGCAAATCTCACAACAGGTGAGAAAGTTTCCTCATAACCAATCCCTTCTTGCTGTGTGTAACCCTTGGCTACTAAGCGAGCTTTATGTCTTTCAATGGAACCATCAGCCTTGCGTTTAACTTTGAGAACCCATTTGTTCCCAACAGCTTTTCGCCCAGTTGGAAGATCAACCAAGTCCCAGACTTGATTAGTCCTCATAGATTCCATTTCTTCATCCATTGCAACTTTCCACTTTTCACTTAATGCAGATGATATAGCTTCTCGATAAGATCGAGGTTCATCATGATCTTGCGTATTAGCCATAAAAGCATTCCCCTCAATCTCAAAATGACGACGTGGAATATTGCCTCTTTGACTTCTTCGCATTTGAAGAACAGGTGACTCTTCATTTGACGGAAGAGTACTTGAAAGTATGTCACTCCCACTATCTATAGGAGCCAAAGGAATAGGTTCCTCAGTCTCAACCATCTGATTAGGTGCGCCATTTTCTTCCTCCATCTCATAAAAGTCTTTATCCTTGCTAACATCACCTCTACTCGGAAAATCCATTTCTAGAAATTCTGCATCTCGTGATTCAATTTCAGATATAGTCCCATCAGGCTGCTCTCCAATGAACACATAGCCTTTGGAGTGTTCAGAGTACCTTATAAAGATACACTTCTTACCCCTTGGGCCCAACTTCCCATACTTATGAGAAGTGTTGTGAACATAAGCTGCCGAACCCCACGGCCGCAAATTGCCTAAATCAGGCTTTCTGCCGGTCCACAATTCATATGGGGTGGACTGTACTGATTTTGAAGGAACTTGGTTAAGTATACGTGTCGCAGTTAACAATGCGTCTCCCCAAAAAGAGATAGGCAAATTAGCTTGCGCCATCATAGACCTTACCATGTCAAGTAGTGTTCTATTTCTTCTTTCCGCCACACCATTTTGTTGCGGAGTACCAGGAATTGTCAGTTGCCTGATAATTCCTTTTTCCTTACAAAGTTCTTTAAACTGATCGGATAAATACTCGCGGCCTCGGTCAGTTCGGAGTGCTTTAACATTTTTCTCCAACTGATTCTCAACCTCAATCAAATAACGTCTAAAGCAGTCAAGTGCTTCTGACTTATGAGAGATTAAGAACGTGTGCCCGAAGCGCGTGAAGTCATCTATCATAGTAAGGAAATAAGAATGACCACGTCTATCCTTCACATTCATTGGACCACATATATCCGAATGAATAAGCTGCAATGGTGTATCTGCCCTTGTGGCTTTACCAAATGTTTTTCTTGTAGACTTACCTGCTAAGCAGTGTTCACAAGTAGGCAAGTTGACCTTAGCGAGTGGGCCTAGAAGACCTTCTCGAGCTAACCTGGTCATCCTGTCTTGTCCAATATGGCCCAATCTAGTATGCCATTTAATTGAACTATTATGTTCACTCTCAGCAGAAGTAAGATAAGTATATGAATCATCAATATTACAACTAGAATTAATGATATCCAAAACCATTAAACCATTATTAATAAAACCAAAACCATAAATATTCGTCCCATGAGAAATAATAACTCGTTCTTTCTCAAAAACCACAGAAAAACCATATTTAAGACTAGCAAGAACAGAAAATAAATTCTGCCGAACATCCGGCGCATAAAGTACATCATGCAGAATTAATGCTGAGCATCCTCGCATTTCTAGTTTGTAAGTGCCAATTCCTAGCACGTCCACACTAGAGTCATTCCCCATGTATACTTTTCTGCCAGCTGGAATGCGGCGATACTCTTCGAACCCAGCTCGATCTCTGGCTATGTGGTCCGTTGCTCCGGAATCTACAATCCACATATGGAGAGATTGAGCAACAAAAGTACTAGAAGTAACATTACACATAGTTTGATCAAAACTAGGAAGTACCTTCTTCGGCTCAGTGCATTCACGAGCGAAGTGCCCTATCTTGCCACAGTTGTAGCAGGCCATCTTAGCCTTGTCCTTCTTGCCACCTCTTTTTCCTCTTTTTCTCTTGTCGCCTGCATTTGCTGCCTTGTTAGGCGCTGGAGCAGGAGTAGCAGCAGCTTTCTTTCCATTATTCTTTCGCTTGGGTTTCCCCTTGCGAGAACTGGACTCAGCAACATATGCCTTGGATGGCCTAGCAGCTTCTAAGCGCTCAGCCTCAAGCTCCAAGTGACGCCGAATATCGTCAAAGTTTCTGATATTCGGGTTGTGAGTCATATTAACCCGCATATGTTCCCAACTATCTGGGAGTGAGCGAACCACAGCTGATATCTGCTGCTCATCAGACAAGTCATTGCCAGCAGCCTTTAACTCTCGAATCATGTTTGACATTATTCGAAGGTGCTTTTTCATTGAATGATCAGCCTCCTTCTTATAACCATCAAACCTGATAGTTAAGCCGCGCAACCTAGTCAGTGAGGTGCCTCCAAATTTGGTTTTGAGAGCTTCCCACATCTCATAAGCAGTTGAGTACTCTTCGTATTCAAACAAGAATTCATTGTTCATACTGCTTAAGAGAGTGATGCGAGCAATTCTATCTTTCTTGCGCCAATTTTCAAAGGCAGCAAGCTTATCAGCATTCTCAGCATCATTTTCAGTGGGTTTCGTTTCTTTTGTTATTAAAGTCTCTTCCACTTCCAACTCCTCAAGGACCATGCGGACCTTACGATGCCAAACATCATAATTATCCCCATCGAATTTGTTACCCTTATTAAGATCGGCAATAATTTGTTTTGAAGCCATCTAAATAATCGAGAGAACTTTATTAGAAAACATTTAAGAGTTCACCACAGTATTAACTTATCTTTGCTGCATAACATAAACTTCTTAAAATAATCAAAGTATAAACACAAAAAGGAAACTTTGCTAAGCTTGGGAATCACAATTTGTGTGTATATTTAACTATTTTATTATAGTTTATTTAGCACAAAAATATGCATTGAATTTAAGATTTAAACAAAAGTTTTATTTTCTTAAATTCCTCCCACTAAGTTCAAGCATATATATATGTGTTTCTAGCATGTATTTAATCTCTAGTATGCTTTTACAAACTTGAAAAAACATTTAAATATTCCAAATATTTTGTGAAGATTAAATAATTACACATATTATTCCAAATAATATGTAATACCATGCAAACCACATAATATAGCTACCAAAAAATTTCTAACAGCATAATAACAGTTTATTAACATTCTGTAAATTTTCTGGATTTTTCTGAAAAATACACAATTTATACAAATAAATTGTTCATGCATATTTTGACTAGAAAATAAGTTTAGGCCACTTTATCAAAACATTTTTCAACACCCTTGGTGGATAAATGATAAAATAAGTTTCTGCTGTTCAAAAAAAATTTTGGACAGAAAACTAACTTCCCAATATTTTTAAAACAATTTTTTAAAGCAATTTTTAACTATAAAACTAATTTCTGAAAATTCCAAGTATATCAAAAAAATAATTTTTATATACAGAAAACCCAGAAATTACACATAAAAGTTACTGTAAAAATTTTGTTGGCTGGAAAAATCGGGAAGGCGGCGCGTGTAAAACACGCGCCACTGTCGCGCGTGGGGATTAGCAGAAAGTCCGCGCAATGCGCGGTTGACTGCCACCTCGTCGCTGACGTGGCACTCCTGCCACGTGTCACCATCTGATTGGTCCACGTGGCAGTCAATCCGTGACCATGATGACGTGGCAGCTGACGTGGCGGCTGACGTGTCTGCCACGTGGCGTCGACAGAGCTGCCACGCAGTGCTGACATGTCTGACACGTGGCGCTGACGTGGCTGCCTCGTCATCATCTTCAACCTTCAGCTAGGGTTTTCAGATGGCAAATTACAGTTTAGTACCCTTTTTTAAAATGGCCATAACTTTCTCATTTTAAGTCGAAAAAATGCGATCCACATATCCACGGAATCGTATCGAAAAGTTCTACGCAACCATGTTATCAGAATTTTCATACAGTGTCCGTGGAAAAACAGTTTTTGAAAAAACAAATGCTTCAAAAACAACTAGGGTTTGATTTTTCTCCCAAAATACAAAGCCATTTTGCACGAAATTTTCGCACGCATCTGCTCTGATACCAATGTAATAATATAGAGCATACATGCAGCGGAAATGAATCGAAAAAATAATTACATATTTCCGATTACCTTTGAAGCGTATGCCCACAACAACGAACGGCTAGAATCTCGTGCACAACGAACAATAATTATCAGCGATAATTTAGACTACTAACGAGTGCTAAATTATTTCCCACAATTCTAGAAGCTACAAACTTTCAAGCTTTAGAATGACTATTCTAATGGCTTATATGAAGCTCTCTATATTGCTCTCAAAATAACTTTTGTTGCTTGGTTTCTTGGTGTCTACAATGATCAGCATTGCTCTCCTTTTTTACTACTCTAAGAAGAGTAGCTCATGTAACTCCCAAAGGAATTAAGAGCAATGTAACCTATGTAACTCCCAAATAGGTTTAAGAGCAATATAACTCTCATCCATGTAACTCATGAAACCCCCAATAGCTTCAATGGAGAGGTTATGATCACATGTTCATTGTATCTAGACAATGAACAATGTGGATTATACCTATCGGGTCATCCGCTCTATGGGCGCTCCGATTTGGGTCCATAACCCAACAACTATGAAGTAGACCGGCCTTGGTAAGAATTTCCCCGAGGACATTCTGTTCGTAGGAATGCAATGAGAGTGAACCTAAAATGTTGTTGCAGGTGCAGTCCTTGTCAAATCACGGATCCTGTCCTCAACGAATTCGGCGCTTTATTGGAAGATAAGATCGATCCAGCTGGTGAAAATTGACACAGAAAAGTACTCGAGCATTGCAGACAAGTACAGAATACCAACTTTATTCATATTTAAAAACGGAGAACCCTGTGATCGCTTTGTAAGTGAAAACATATTTATTGTATTTGGATCATTTGAATATCTTTTCTACAAGTGTTTCATGCTCACATAATCACTCGACCACCACATTTTTTCAAAAAAAAATTAATTTAAAAAAAAAATTATATATTCTGGCGGTCCAAATTCGAAGATTAATATTGACTTTTTAAAAGTTAATTTGAAATATTTTTAAATATAAAATTGGCATAATTCATTAAAATTTTGAAAACAATAATATTATAACTTGTAGTATTTTTTAGATAATTTATGATATTTATACTTGTAATATATAAACTAAATGAAATTATATTAATTTTGAGTTTGAAAATGTTTGAAATTAATTTTTTTGTATTTGATGGTAAAACTCATAAAGTAAACCAAGAACGAAAAGAAGAATGATATAAATTGCAAACTTGTGTGTTTTGATTTTTTAATTATCAATATATTTTCATATATTATCATGTTTGGCAATTGTAATTTTACAAAACAAATGCCACAATACAGGACTCTAACGAAAATAACAAGTACAAAGATCATGAAACCTAATCTTGTTTCAGTAATATTGAATATTATATAATTTAAATTTGAGTATTGCTATGTTGACAATTTATTCTTTTAATTATTTTTTTATATCAAAAACGGCTTATAAAATAATATGAAAAAGTGTAATTAGTTGATGATTCACCAAAAATTGTTGTGTCCAGTAATAATAATAATCGACCACAATCAACAACATTATTTTGTATCCATTTTTTGTAACTATTTTTTATTACTAAAATATTATTAAAATTCATTATTTTGTATCCATTATAGTAAACATTATTTTAACCATACAAAATTATTAATGATATAATAACGGTATGTCAATAATAATATCACTAAAAATAATATTTATGTAATTAAATTGATATTAAGAGAAATTAAAAAATAAATATATTTGAGGGATCTTAATTCATACATTGACTTTAGAAGGCCACTGTTATCAAAGAAAAATAATGTTTAAAACATCAGTGTTGTAAAAATAATTATAAAAATATTATTATACATATATTTATTCTGAAAGTATTATTTAACAATATAAACCAAGAAGCATCTTAAGCATAAATTAAAATTTTCTTATAGATATGTGGGGCAGGCTCATCTGGCCAGGTGACATAACGCTGCCGACAGACCCAATATTCAACTGCCTCCCACTGGGCCAATGGGATGGACCATATAGCCCTCCACTAGTCTATTTACCCTTTGGTTAAGGATGGATAATTGTTTGACTTTATTTGTTTATTTTTTAAAAAAATATAGTTGAGATAAGATTTGAAGGTGATATTTACCATTTAATAAGTGGATATAAAAGTTTTTTTGCTAATTAAAGCAAACACCTGTCATATCCAATTATACTATGATGGACCCATATGCTAAATTTTGTAGATTATCAATTGTAAATAAAAAGGAACCAATAAATACACTACATCATTACTCATCAATCTACCCCATATTTTAAAATTGTATATTTTATTTTATTTGAAATTTGTAGTAGAGTGTAAATGTTGAAAATGAAAGTTAATTAAGTAGTTTCCTTAAAAGTATGTGCCCGGTTATGAAGAACTCGACTTCTTAGGTCTAGATAGATTAAATAATGAAATGGACGGGGTGAATGTATTGTTTTAAATGGTGATATTTCAATGGTGATATTAGAAGTTTTAATTTTTTTTTATTTTAAAAAGTGTCAAAAATGATGTGTAATTATAACATAGATCTCATGTTGTTGATTATGTAATAAATTATTATTAAAATATTAAATATCATGTTAATTGTGAAAATCAACTTTAATAACTCAGTTGAAACAGAGTAATTCAGTTAATTTACTGGAGAAGTTTTAAAAATTGTTTGCAACAAAATTTTACGAAGTAATAAAAACTCGCAAGTTTTTGTTAAAAAATCTAATGATTCTAGTTAACTAGAACCTCGGTAGATAACAATCGCATCTAGAACTCTATAAATATGAACAAGATAGGTAAATGCATAGAATAATTTTATGTGCACTAAGAGTTGTATGTTAATTGTGAATTAACATGAAAGAAAAAGTACATAAATTTTACTTCTTGAACCAGAATTATGTAGTATATTTAATTATAAGAAAATGATATTTTTATATGTATTTATGATATTTTTATATGGTTCTTTTACACATGACATAAAATAAGTCTCATCTTCAAGTGAGAGAAAATTATATAAAAATATCAAAAACACATGTAGAACAAGTACTCCCATAATTATATATCTCTGTTAATACACAGCTAATGCGAGTAATAATACTCACATCCAATATATCTATATAATAAAACACAACTCATTTTGTATCTTTTATTTGACAAAGTACAACAACGATTAAGATCTTTCAATTTTAATCTAATGGCTCACATTTCATCTCACACACACAATTTTCTCCCAAATCAACACTCAATTTCACACCCATTCATTCAAATTTGAATTCAAAATAATAATAATAATAATAATAATAATGTTAATAATAATTATTATAATTATAATAATATTAATAACAATAATAATAATTATTATTATTATTATTATAATAACAACAACAACAACAACAATTATAATAATAATAATGATGATAATAACAATATCATAATAATATTAATAATGATAATAACAATATCATAATAATAACAATAATGATAATAACAATATAATAATAATGATAATAACAATATAATAATAATAATAATAATTATTATTATTATTATTATTATTATTATTATTATTATTATTATTATTATTATTATTGTGGTGGTCTGGTGAATTATGATAATTGTTATTGATGATTGTAAGTTTTGTAGATATGTTTAAATTTTTCTAGATATCTATTTTTAAAGGAAAATTAATTATTATGGTGGTGTGGTGAATTATGATAATTGTTAAGTGTGTTTGTAAGTTATTTTAGGTTTTAAAGCATCTTTAAATAATGTAGTATTTTTTAAATTTTAATCTAATTTTTGGTTACGTCGTGCCTTTAGGTACGGATAATTACTAATCCTTTTATAAGTTATATCAATCCAAAAAATTTGAAATGAGAAAATAGAATTAGACTCTTTATAAATAGCACTGCCCCAGTCTCACATAAACCATAAGAATCTTGTGAGTCATTCAGCAGTGTCAAGGGCTTATCATATATTCTACTCTTATAATTTGATACATAGAATGGCTGAAGAGAAGCACCACCACCACGTCTTCCACCACCACAAGGAGGAAGAGAAGCCTGTTGATGAGACGTATTTACCCTATTCCGAGACCTCAGAACATGATGACAAGAAAGAAGAGAGGGAGCACAAGCGCCATGAACACCTTGGTGAGGTCGGTGCTGCTACTGCCGGTATCTATGCCGTGGTACGTTCTACAGTCTTGTAAATTAATTGGGTTTTCAATATACATAAGGTTCGATCCATGGCTAGTGTTAGATAAAATTACTAGTACATCTAAAGTTGTCCAACAGAATATCTAAAGATCGAAAAAAATACATTCCCCTCCTTTAAAGAGCGGAAAGCAAAAAATAATTGAATCAACACGAGATGATAATACTGTTCCATCTGTGTATCTCCCAACATCTAAGGATATATCTAAAGGTCTAAGATATTTTAAAAAATCACCTTCTGCTCTTTAGGAAGGCTAAAAATAAAAGATCCTTCCCCTCCTCTAAGGGGCGGAAGGATAAATTAACCTTTCGACCCTAATGTTATTATTAAAATAAGTCGGATGTATTACTGGTCTATGTATGCATAATTTAATAAAATTTGTTGTATCTAGAATTATTATAGAAGAATGTATTTTCTATTATCAGATTATAACAAAGTAGTATAAAATGCAAAATTAAATTATGTGAATGAGCTTTTTATTTAAACTTTAATAAAGATAATATTTATTTTATGAAGAAAAAATACGTTTAAGGAAAATAAATTAAAACTCTTTAATAAATTAACAAGCATTTTAGAATACTACAGATTGCATTTCTTCACAAGCATTTAAAATAGATGGGTTTTTGAACCCCTAATTAATGCAAATTTTTCGCTTATTTTTATTAATAACAATATGGTCAATTTTGCCTTCCACTTCTATATTTTTTCATATCCTTAGATTTTTATAGTACTACCATATAACATTAGACCTAAATCAACCCCGATGTATATACTTATAACTAAAACTTGTATCGAGGACGCATCAATCAAGTATATATAATTAATGAATGTTTATATAGGTAACACGGAGTATGTGGGTCCCTATTACGTTCATGCGTTATGACAACTTTTTTAATCATGTTAAAACATTTAACTTAAAATCAATTGATATTAAATACATAAAGGTCTGAAATATAAAGATTACATAATGAGCTAGTTTTCAAGTCTTATGCATCGTAAGGACCATGAATCTCAACGATATTCATGGTTCATATTGATTTAGAGTCTCCTTAATTCACTTGATTTTACATGACCATAATATTGTCAAAAGTTATAGAGCATTACATGGATTAAACAATGCGTTTCTGAATCAAAATAAAAGTATCAAAACGTACTTCGCTAGGTCTGTAATAATATCTACCCTGCTGTATACAAGAAATCAAGGTTTTAGAATTAATGTTTTCAATTATCTATCATGTTGATGGAAATTAATGATTTAATTAACAGCATGAGAAGCACAAGGAAAAGAAAGACCCGGAGCAGGCCCACAAGCACAAAATAGAGGAAGAAATCGCGGCCGCGGCTGCAGTTGGAACCGGGGGATATGCATTCCATGAGCATCATGAGAAGAAAGAAGCCAAGGAAGAAGATGAAGAGGCTTATGGAAAGAAAAAGCATCACCACCTATTTTAATTATTTTAGTGCATATCCCTAAGTTTTTATTTTTAATTATGGCGTTATTAAACGGTGCTACTAAAATAATCAGATATGTGAGGATATGCACTTATGTTGTGTAACTTGTGTTTGCTTAATTATTCGGTCACTCTATACATACATAGACCTAGTAAAACTGTCTCACTTGCGTTTTGTTTTACCTTCTGAATAAAATAGTTTTTGTGAGATGTTTATGTCTTGTCATAAAATACTTGTGTTTATGCCTTTTAATTTCATTCCCAATTTTTTATGATGGTGGAACATAGGTGTGTAAGGGGTAAAGGTGCATGTGGTGTCTCCCAAGCCAACACACTCACAAAGGAGATCATCAATAATGCCATGTGTTCATTGTTCATACACCGGATATTAAATGAATGCTCTTACGATGCAACTTTTTATGTATGTATCACAAAATATGAAGATGTAACTTTCTTCAAACAAGGATAATAATAAATAATAAAAAAAAACAACTTTTTTTGAACAAATGTAGATAAATATTCCTTATGTCTTTCAAAAATTAGTTTAGTTTGATTTTTTTAGTCAAATTAACTATTTTTATAATCAAAATTTATATTATATTTTTTAAACATAAGTGCAATAATTATAATTAAAAAAAAAACTACATCGAATTTATTACTACTTCTAATTTTTATGAGTTTAAAAATATAAATGAGTACGTTTAATTTTTAATTCTAAAATTGGTTAATTTAACCGGCATAAATCGATCTAAGCCAGTTTATGAGAAACAAATGAAATAGCTGCATCTTGAAATATTCCGTAAAACTTTTGCATACATAGAATTACTCAGAGGTAAAGTTTATTTTTTTTAATATATTTTTCGAGGTAAAGTTTATTTATTGGTATTAGTATTGGTTTTGTTTTTTGTTGTAATTTTTATGAGTATTTTGGAAAAATAAGTATAAGTGTATAATATTTAAACATTATATTTATTTTAACTATTAAAAAATAAGACATGACATTAAAATCCGTATTATGTCTTATTTTTTAATGATTAAGATGGATGTAGTGTTTAATTTTGTATTTGAATTTTGTGTTTTTAAACTTATCTTTCTAAGCAATGTTTTTAAAACTGGACAGGACCGGACTGACGGTTCAACCGAAATCGATCAATATTTCGGTTCAGTTTGTCTCGTACACCCAATTTTTGCCAAAAATCAATAAAACCCAATAAACCGGTAATTGAAACTCAGTGAACCGATCATTAGTTCACGGGTTTTACCGATTCAAGCTTTATATATTAAAAAAAAAAACTTGGGACTTTAGTAATTCAACAGATGAATAGACGGAGGAGGTGGAGAGAGAGACCTGGTGCCGAAGAGGGAGGCGGAGGAGGATTGCTGCCATTAACGATTTCTACGGTTTCTTCTTTCTTTGTGCGGCTAATGGCGGCTCTGATTGGGGTGAGACTTGGGGAATTTTTGGTGGGTCTGATGGAAATGGAGGTGGTGCTGATGAAAGGGTTTTTGAAGTGGGTTTTGAGGGATAATGTTTGGGATGATGGGGTTTTGGAGGAAGGGAAGGTGAAGAGGGTTGCTTCCATGGTTGACGTTGGCGGATGAGGAGAGAAACTGGTTCAGTGAGCTTTTTAAGTTTATTAACTTATCCACTGTTCTAAAAATTCCCGCCTAGGTCCGATTAATCCCCGCCTAGGCGCTAGGCCCTCCCCTGCCGCCACGCCTAGGCCGCCTAGCGCCTAGCCTATGTCCAAGGAGAAAAAAAAATCCCTCCAGAGAATTATACGGGACTGGGCGAGCAAGACAGAGAAATTAGGCGAGGCATAAGCGAAAAATTTAGGGTTGCAATTATTTTTTTTTTAATTTTAATAACTAAGCTACAAAACGACGTCATAAGAATAGATGAAGAAGTTGAAAGCTATTCGGGCCTTATTTGGGAAGCGATTGGTGAAGCATCCGAAGCGGATAGCGTGCTAGAGCTTAAGAGAAATAATAGAAATGTTAAAGTAAGAAAACTCCATGATTTTTTTTTTTTGTCTGAAAATGATACGGAAGAGGGAAATGAGGAGTACGAGTGTGAGCCCAATGGGGACATTATCTTGAAAGAATATAGAAAAAAAAAGAGTTATAGAGAGATATAGAGGTATATGGAGATGAGGACTATTAGTTTGTATTTTTTATTATTTGCTTGTGTTTGAACTTTAAACAATTGCGTGTTTTTGTTTGAACTTTGACATTAGCAACATGGATATGTGTTTGAACTTTAAGCAAATGCCTTTATTATCTTTATTATAGATTGTTTTCCTTTATATTATTATTTTGTTAGGATAAATGTAAGATAAAATATTAAAATTGACATAAAATAAAAAATCCCGCCTAGGCCCCGCCCAGGCCCCGCCTAGGCCCCCTAGGCGCTAGGCCCCCCCCGGCCGCCCGCCTCCCGCCTAGCGCCTTTTAGAACCTTGAACTTATCTGTTGGTGCTTTTGCTGGGGGAGGGTAGTTCGGTAAATGTAAACGAATTTAAATTCTTAAATTACATAAACACCCCTTTGACTGAGTAATGGATTTTTTTATATAAAAAAAAAAAGGACTATAATGGAGTCTTCCTAAACTTAGGTGGCATTTTATAAAATTATGTACTAAGAACTTCGATAAATAGTCGACTCTTTTTAAACATAATTTAAATGAAAAAAGCGATTTGATAACTAATTTATATACTATGTTTGAATATAATATTTTATTATTTAACCCGTAAATCCAACAAAATAAAATTAGAGGTGAGGGTATTAATGTGAATGACGAAGCTGTAAGGGTAAATAAAAAGGATGGTATAGTGAAATTAAAATTATAAAAACAAAACCAAATAAAAAGATGTCACAAAATCAAACCTCAAAAAAGTGAAAAGACTATTCAAGGAATCAATTTATTTTATTTTTTTATTTGAATTAGTTATGAGCATTATTTAATATTTTTCTTTTCATGTAAATTTAGTATTTATTTGAATTGTATAAAGTAAACATTGTACAAATAGATTTAGTTTTTTTTTTCTGGATAAAATAATTAATTTTATATATTTGATAAATATTATATTTAATATATAATAATAATTAATATATTTATTATTGATTACATATTAATGACGTTATTCGGTTAATAACGGTTCGATCACTGATTGAACTAGTAATCTATTCACTCGATAATTTTTTTAATTCGATAATCGATCCGATTTTAAAAATATTGCTTCTAGGAGCAATAAAAAGGATAGGGCTTTTAGTTACCTTCTTAAAGGTAGTGGCTTTTGTTTCCCGTGTCAGGATACTAGCTTGTTTTCAACCGGCTTAATCTTTAGCGTGTATTAAAGGCCAACTAAGAATGTTTGACCTCTAGCCCAATAATAAACAAGCAAGCACTTGAGAGACCCAACTTTCTGTAGGTGCCCCAAGTGCTTAATTATGACAAGCCAAAATTGTTTTTGTTCTTCGCGAACTTCTTTAATCCTCATTAATAATACGATACTATCAAAATTTTACTTCAATTCATAAGGTGGATAAAGAAAATTGGAGAAAAATTAAATGATGATAAGCAATATCCATATGATAGTATTGTGGTTAGTAATAAAGGCGGAGTCATAACCGGACCAATTTGGTTCGACTTTGATTTCAAAACTCTGATGCGCGTAAAGAATGAATATTCTCACATGTATTCTTGATATTTTTGTATATTTTTCTCTCGCAAGTGAGTTCAACTCCTTATTTGAGAAAATAGTTTTAAAATATTAGAAAATACAATTAAAAAAAAATCATCCAAATCACCATTAAGAAATGTCATCATATCTAGTAGTTAAGATGTAAATTCTCTACTGCAACAAGTAAAAATCATCTTCACCACGTGAGAAAATATTTTTAAAAATCAATACCTTTCACCATAGGTCTTGCCTTCTCTGTCTTCTTTTCTCCAACTTCATTTTTTACTATGTATACTCATTTAATAAGGTAATAATATTCAACATCTAGAGAAAGCTTTAAATATTTGGATTTAACTATAAAGATATAAAGTTGTAACTAATAAAATAACTTTTACTTAATTTTTTAAATTTTACATGCCATGATACTCCTATACTTTGGAACAAAGAATATATAATAAAGTTGGTACATTCGATTAAGTTCCTCTCAGTGTCAACTATCTTTTAATATTTTTTTGGATACACATTTAGCAGTACAAAATTATTAATAATATACTACCATTCATCGTCAATAATTATAGACATAAAAAAATTTTTGATAAATAATTATGTCGTTAACAGTATCACTAAAATAATATTTATGTCATTAAATTGTTATTAAGATAAATTAAAAAATAAGTGTATTTGACGGGATCCTAATTTGTACATTAACTTTAGAAGGCCACTGTTGACAAAGAAAAATAACGTTTAAAATGTCAAGTTTTATAAAAATAATTATAAAAATATTATTATGCATATATTTACTCTGAAAATATTATTTAACAATATAAACCAAGAAGCATTTTAACTCTTAAGCATAAATTATAATTTTCATATACATATGTGGGGCAGGCTCATCTGGCCGTAAAATTTTCAAATAGATATGTGGGACAGGCTCATCTGACCGGGTATCTAATATACATAACCTTGCCGGCAGACCCTATATTCAACTGCCTCCCATTGGGGCAATGGGTTGGACTTGATTAAGGATGACTTCCTGTCCATGTAGTTGACATACGATACGAAGGTGATATTTACCATTTAATTAGTGCATATAAAAGTTTTTTTTTGCTAATCAAAAGCAAACACGTGTCATACCCAATTATATTATGATGGACATATCTGCTAAATTTTGTAGATTATCAATTTTAAATAAAAAGGAACCCCGATGAATTCACTATATATATATATATATATATATGAGTTTCGCTCTATGTAATGACTCAATGATAGATACAATGACTTAATATAAAAATAGTATGGTTCACTATTAGTGAATCATACTATTTTTATATTGAGTCATTATATCTATCATTGTATGAATCATTAATCATAACAAAATTATATATATATAACTCATTAATCAACTCGATATTTTAAAATTGTATATTTTATTTGAAATTTATAGTAAAGTGTAAATGTTGAAAATGAAAGTTACCTAAAAGAACTCGACTTCTTACTTCTTAGGTCTAGATAGATTAAATAATGAAAATATGAAATGGATGTTTTAAATGGTGACATTAGGAGTTTTAAATTTTTATTCTTAAAAGATATTTCAAATGATGTATAATTATAATATTAGTTGGATAGATTTCATGTGATCGGCTATGCAATAAATTATTATTAAAATATTCAATGTCATGTTATTTAAAACTCACTTAAAACTAAAAAATTAAGATTCCTAACATTAATCTTTAAATTAATTTTAATAACTCAATTGAAACAGAATAGTCCAGTTAACTTGCTAGAGAAAGTTTAAAAAATATTTGCAATAAAATTTAATTAAGTAATAAAAACTCGTAAGCTTTTGTTAAAACAACTGATGATTGTAGTTAATTTGAACATGGGTATATAATAATCGCATCAAGAACTCTATAAATATGAACAATATAAGTAAAAACGCATGAATAATTTTATTTATACTAACAATTGTATGTTAATTATGCATTTACAGGGGGGGAAAACATAAATTTTACTTTTTGAACGAGACTCGTGTAATATATTTAATTATCTCAGTTAATGCAAAGGTAATGTACAGCTGCTGATGCAAGTAATAAAAGTCGCAAGCACGATATCATTTTATAATATAAGTCGCATCAATCCAAAAAATTTGAAATGAGACAATAGAATTAGACTCTATAAATAGCACTGCCCCAAGTCTCACATAAACCATAAGAATCTTGTTAGTCATTTAGTAGTATCAAACGCTTATCATATATTCTACTCTTATAATTTGATACATAGAATGGCTGAAGACAAGCCTGTTGATGAGACGTATATAGCCTATTCCGAGCCTGTTGATGAGACGTATATACCCTATTCCGAGACCTCTGAACATGATTACAGGAAAGAAGAGAGGGAGCACAAGCGCCATGAACACCTTAGTGAGGTCGGTGCTGCTGCTGCCGGTATCTATGCCGTGGTACGTTCTACACATTGGATCACCACTAGATGATAATATTGTTACATCCAGTGCATCTCTCAACATTTAAAAATAGATTTAAAAGTTTAAGATATTTTAGAAAATCACTTCTGCTCTTTAGGAAAGCAAAAAATAAAAGATCCTTCCCCCTCCAAGGGGTGGAGGAAGAAATTAACCTTTGACCCTAACGTTATTAATAAAATAAGTTGGGTGTATATTACTAGTCTATATACATATATATATATATATATAGCGTTAAATATATATTTTTTTACTGTACTCAATCCCAATTTATATATGTATTATTGTACTAAATTTTTTTACAATCAAGTTATTTTACTCGATTTTTTTTACAAAAAATAAAGTTTTCATCAAAAATCGATAACCATTTAACAAAAAAATGATGTGACAATATTAAATATCATTTTCATCATTTAACTAGAGGTAAATTTACAATTGCATCACTGAAAGTCGAAATAATAATAATAATATTAATATTAATAATAATAATACTTTCTCCGTTACACAAAAAAAAAAAGATTAGTTTTATTTTTTTAAAATTAATTTGAGGTATTTTAAAAATAAATTTTAATTTAATAATAATAATAATAATAATAATAATAATAACATCTCCGTCACAATAAAAAAATATTATTTTTGTTTTTTAAAAATTAATTTGAGGTATTTTAAAAATAAATATTAATTTAATAATAATAATACCATCTCCGCAACAAAACAAAACAAAAAAAGAACATATGCAAATTTTATCATTATTATTATTAAATTAAAATTTATTTTTAAAATACTTCAAATTAACTTTTAAAAAGTAAAATTAATCTTCTTCTTTTTATGTAACAGAGAAAGTATTATTATTATTATTATTATTATTATTATTATTATTATTTTGTCTTTCAGTGATGCAATTACAAATTTACCTCTAGTTAAATGATGAAAATGATATTTAATATTGTCACGTCATTTTATAATAATAATAATAATAATAATAATAATAATAATAATAATAATAATAATAATAATAATAATAATAATAATAATAATAATAATATAATACTTTCTCCGTTACACAAAAAAAAATTACTTTTATTTATTATAAATTAATTTGAGGTATTTTAAAAATAAATTTTAATTTAATAATAATAATAATAATAATAATAATAATAATAATAATAATAATACTATCTTCGTTACACACAAAAAATATTATTTTTATTTTTTAAAAATTAATTTGAGGTATTTTAAAAATAAATTTTAATTTAATAATAATAATAATACCATCTCCGCTACACACAAAAAAAGAGTATATGTAAATTTTATTATTATTATTATTTTATTTATTTATTTATTTATTTATTATTATTATTATTATTATTATTATTATTATTATTATTATTATTAAATTAAAATTTAATTTTAAAATACTTCAAATTAATTTTTAAAAAACAAAACTAATTTTCTTTTTTTGTGTAACTGAGACGGGATTATTATTATTATTATTATTGTTGTTGTTGTTGTTGTTGTTGTTATTAAATAAAAAATTATTTTTAAAATACTTCAAATTAATTTTTAAAAGGCAAAACTATTCTTTTTTTCTTTTTCTTTTTTTGTGTAACGGAGATGGTATTATTATTATTATTATTATTATTATTATTATTATTTTATTATTATTATTATTTTATCTTTCAGTGATGTAATTATAAATTGACCTCCAGTTCAATGATGAAAATAATATTTAATATTGTCACGTCATTTTTCTGTTAAATGGCTAATGGTCTTTGACAAAAATTTCACTTTTTGTAAAAAAATTAGAGTATAATGACTTAATTGTAAAAATAATCAGTACAATGATGCATATGTAAATTTGGGTCGAGTTTAATGGGAAAAAAATATATTTAACCATATATATATATATATATATGCATATTTTAATAAAATTTGCTTTATCTACAATTATTATAGAAGTATGTATTTTTTATTATCAGATTATAACAAAGTAGTATAAAAATACTAAATTAAATTATGTTAATGAGCTTTTTCTTTAAACTTTAATAAGGATAATATTTTATTTTATGAAGAAAAAATACATTTAAGAAAATAAATTTAAACTCTTTAATAAATTAACAAGCATTTTAGAATACTAAAGATTGCATTGCTTCACAAGCATTTAAAAATAGATGGGTTTTAACCCCCAAATGATCATAATTAATGCAAGTTTTTTACTTATTTTTATTAATAACATTAGGGTCAATTTTGCCTTTTGCTTTTGCATTTTTTTGTACCCTTAGATCTTTGTTTGGAGAGTCCTGGATGTACCAGATGAAATAGTACTATTATCTAGCATTAGAGCTTGATCAACCCCCGATGTATATACTTGTAACCTAAGGTGATGTTTGATAAAGATAAATAATTAAGATATGAATGGTTAATATATCTTAATAATTTAGATAATCCGAGAGAAATAACATCTGAATCTATAAAAAAAATTATAACAAAAAAGTGAGTTGTCTCTTAATGAAACTATTTTTTTATTTTAAAGGATAAAATTTTATTTAATAATTTTAAATATTCAATTTAATAAAAATTAGTAGATAATATTGTTGAATGTATTTATATAGAAAAAATTACCAAAAAAATTTCATTAAGAGGCACCTCTTAGTGATTTGGACTTAATTTTATGTTTTATCCATTAAGATGTAAGTAAAATTTTAACAAACAACTTTTGCCTCTTACAAATTTAATTGTGAATTTTTTTTAAAGGGTATTAAGACCTAAAATAACAAAATATATGACTTGTATCGAGGACGCATCAATCAAGTATATATAATTAATGAGTGTTTATATGGGTAACGCTGAGTATATGGGTCTCAATTACGTTCATGCGTTATGATAAAAAAATTTCTGATCATGTTAAAATATTCAACTTAATTAAAATCAATTGGCATTAAATACAGAAGGGTCTGAAATATAAATATTACATAATGAGCTACTTTTCAAATCTTATTTATCATAATGGACTATGAATCTCAACATATTCATGTTTCATATTTATTTAGAGTCTCCTTAATTCACTTGATTTTACATGACCATCTTAATTGTCAAAAGTTAAAAAACATTACATGGATTAAACAATGCGTTTTTGAGTGAAAACAAAAGTATCAAAACGCTAGATCTGTAATAGTACTTACCCTGCTGTATACAAAAAAAAATCAAGGTTTTAGATTTCATGTTTTCAATTATCTAATGTTGATGGAAATTAATGATTTAATTAACAGCATGAGAAGCACAAGGCAGTGAAAGACCCGGAGCATTCCCACAAACACAAGATAGAGGAAGAAATCGCGGCGGCCGCGGCGGTTGGAGCAGGGGGATATGCATTCCATGAGCATCACGAGAAGAAAGAAGCCAAGGAAGAAGATGAAGAGGCTTATGGAAAGAAAACGCATCACCACCTATTTTAAGTATTTTAATGCATATCCCTAAGATTTTATTTTTAATTATGGTGTTCTTAAACGGTGCTACTAAAATAATCAGATATGTGAGGAAATGCACTTATATTGTGTAACTTGTGTTTGCCTAATTACTAGGTCACTCTTTACGTAGATAAACCTAGTAAAATTGCGTTCCTTGCGTTTTGTTTTGCTTTCTGAATGAAATACTTTTTGTGAGATGTTTGTCTTGTCACAAAATACTTGTGTTTATGCTTTTCAATTTCATTCCCAATTTTTTACGATGGTGGGATGTGGGTGTGTAATGGGTTCAATGTAGTGTCTCCCAAGTCAACACACTAACAAAGGAGATCATCAATAATGCTATGTGTTCATACACCGGATATTAAATGAATGCTCTTACGATGCTATTTTTTACGTATGTGTCACAAAATATGAAGATGTAACTTTCTTTAAGAATTGATAATAAAAAAATAAAAAATAAAAAATAAAAAATAAAAAAAAGACAACTTTCTTTAAACAAGTGTAGATAAATACTTCTTGTGTCCTTAAAAAAACTGGCTTAGTTTGACTTTTTAAGTCAAATTGGTCATTTTTGTAATAAAAGTTTATACTATTTTTTGTTAAATATAGGTGCAATAACTGTAACTATAAGAAACTACATCGAATTTATTAGTATTTTCAATTTTCATGAGTTTAAAAATATAAATGAATATGCTTAATTTTTAATTTTAATATTAGTTAGTTTGATCAGAAGAAGTCGATCTAAGCCAATTTTTTAGGAACAGATGAAATAACTTCATCTTGAAATATTCAGTGATAACTTTTGGTGTTCATAGAATTACTCGGAGGTAAAGTTTATTAATTTTTATATTTTTTGGGGTAAAATTTATTTATTGGTATTAGTATTTGTTTTTTTTTTTTTAAATGAGTTTCTTGAAGCCGTATGTTGGAAAGGGCATTTAGTTACCTTCTTAAAGGGTGGTAGTTTTTGTTTCCCACATCTGGTTGCCAGCTTGTTTTCAACAGGCTTAATCTTTAGGATGTCTTAAAGCCCAACTGAGCCCAAAAATAAACAGGTAAGCACTTGAGAGACCCAACTTTCTGTAGGTGCCCCAAAAGCTTAATAATGGCAAGCCCAAACTGTTTTTGTTCTTAACGAACTTCATTAATCCTTATTAATAATAAGATACTATCAAAATTTTAGGACAATTCATAAGGTGGATAAAGAAAATTGGAGAAAAATTAAATGATGATATGCAATATTCATATGATGCTAGTTGAGGGCTAGTATTGTGGTTGGTAATAAAGGCGGAGTCGTAAGTGGCCCAATTTGGTTTGACTTTGATTTCAAAACTCTTGATGCGTGTAAGATTTTAAGAACTGATATTTTTATATATGTTTTTGATATTTTTATAATTTTTTACATAAAATATCCTTGGGATATCATATACCCATTATTAATTCTACCTAATTTAATTTCAAGAATTACACCAACAACACTTAGTCTTTCATGTCAAAGTTGGATGATAACATGGATTTAGCATCATAAATCACATTTAGATCAGTTCCAAATATCAGCAAGTCATCAACTTATAGGCAAACAATCACACCAGTTTTATCTACATTAAACTTAGTGTTAATGCATCTACATCATTTATACCATATCCATTAGAAGTCATTATACTATCAAATTTATCATGTCACTATTTATGTGCTTGTTTAAGATCATAAAAAGACTTAACTAGTTTACAAACTTTATTTTCATTTTCAGGGGACTCAAAACCTTCAAATTGAACTATATAATTATTTTTTCTAAGTATATATTAATAAAAGCAGTTTTGATATTCATTTGATGTATAATCAAATTATGTATAGTAGCTAGAGCAATCAAGGTTGTAATGTCCTAGAATTTCCACATCTTTATTAATTAAATTATTAATTTAATTTCCAACGAGTTAGTTTTATGAGATTATTTAAATCTTTTTATGTGATTAATTAATTATGTGATTAAATAATTATGTAATTAATTACTAAAATTAATTAAAGGGGGTCACTAATATGTTATTAAATTAGTGAACAAACCCTAAAGTTTTAATATCAAAATAATTGATAAGTTTCCTATTAATTAAATATTCAATTAAATTGAATATAATGAGTGAATTAAATATAATAAATTAATTAATATAATTATTAATTAATGTAAATAATGTGAAATATTAATAATAATATTTATTAGTCCATTTAGTAATTTAATACTTAGGGGTTAGAATATTTAATTATTTATTCAATCTAATTATTTATTTAATCATGTATTGAATAATTAATGTGTAAATTATTAAATTAGCCCAACATGGGTCAATTAGTAGCCCAAGTGGAGAATAATAAAATTTCACAATTTAGTAGCCCAAACAATTTAATAGAAGCCCAATTGGTATTTTAAATTAAAGTCCAATGATTGGCCCACTTGGAAAATACTTAAATTAACTAATAATTATTAAAGAAAATGGAAAGTGACAATCAAATTGGGACAAAGGAAGAAGTTCAGCCGTGAGCATGCAAGAAGGAGGAGAAAGAGTGTATTGTTATTATTATTATTATTATTATTATTATTATTATTTGATTTTTCATTTAATTAATAAAAGGGTTGCTTGTTTTCTTTTTGTAGTACATGCACCATGCTTCTTTTCACCTAATGTGGTTAAATCCAATAGGTGCATGATGGGCTAAAATTATTAGATATAATTTGTGTATCTAGTAATATTTCAAGTATACTTGAAATGTGAGATATACTTCATTTTATTTTTCAAGCAAAAGAGAGCTAGAGAGAGTTGAGAGAAAACTTTAATTGAGAGCATAATATTTGAGAGATCAAGTAAGAAGAAGAAATCCTAAGTTAGTTCATGCCATCCTCCTTCACAACATATTTTGGAAAGAAGAGGAGAATAGCTATCAAAACAAGGTAGTTATTTTTAAACCCTAATCTTGCTTTTCTTTCAAGTTATGGTATAAATATTAGTGTAATAATTTCTATGGTTAATATCATGCTATGTATGTTTATATAGTTGATCATGTGTTTAACTTATGTGTTATGAGTTTTATTGAATGAAAAACATGTATTTGGTGGTGTGAAAATAAATCTCAAAATAATGATTAACGATAATTTTTGATAATATTTAGATTTAATGCTCTAATATTATAGAACATTAAATCATGAGAAAAATAAAGTTTGAATCACTCAAAATGGAGTTATACACAAAAAGTTATGATTTGTGGTAGTTTATGTGATGTAAAAATTTTTATAAAAAAATAATGATATTAAATCATGAAAAATTAATTTTTCATGTTATAAATTAATATAAGGTGATTGGTAATTTTTTTGGATTTTTATTGAGGATTTAAAGCTTACTTGATGGTATATTTTTAATTAAAATGGGTACTGTTCACGTTCTGTCGGAAGAAAAAATTTTAAGGGTTTCCGCGCAATGCGCGCCTGTCACTGTTCACCGAGGACGCGGAGCCAAACGACGTCGTTTGGCGTCCGTGGAATTTTACTCCGCGCGTTATGCGCGGAGGCCATTTCCGGCCTTTCAAAAACGACGCCGTTTTGGTCCGAAAAGATTATAACGCGCGCCATGCGCGGTAGTTATTTTTCCGGCGAAATTACAAGTTTGCCCCTCCGTGTTTTTTTCCCGGCGAAATTACCATTTTGCCCTCGGATCAGTTTTCTGATTATTTACGAAACTGTCATCGGTCCGGTTTTTCAACTTAATTACGAAAATGCCATTCGTGTTAATTTTAATTAATTTAAATATTTAAAAATTAATTTAAAATTATAACAAAAATAATAATAATACAAAAATAATATTGGGGAGGATATTTTTCATTAAGTTTAATATTTAAATATTTTAAATATTAATCTAGTTAGCTAAACCATGGTTAAGTTAAATAAATTTATTATTTATTTATTATTTTAAATGTTAATAATAAATAAAGATGATAAATTAGCAATTATTATTTAATGCCTATTAAATAATATTTAAAGAGAGATAAAATTTATAAATTAATTATTTATTATTTAAATATTATTAAATAATAAATAAGGATAATTAAGTAATTAATTATTATTTAATTAACATTAAATAATGATTAATGGAAATTAAATTATTAGAGTAATAATTTATTATTTAATTAAAATAATAAATAAGAATGATTTGATTATTATTTAACCTTAAATAATAATTAAAATTAATTAAATAATTAATTATTATTTAATTGACATTAAATAATAATTAAAGGGGATTAAGATTAGTAAACTATTATTTAATTTCCTTAATTAAATAATAAGTAAGGTTAATTACTTAGTTAATTATTGGTTGATTAACACTAAATTAAAGAAGGTTAAAATTAAGTTAATAATTATTTATTATTTAATTATAATTAAATAATAAGTAAGTACAATTAGTTATTATTTATTAATAACTAGAGTTAATTAATTAATTTCTATTTAATCAATATTAAATAGTAATTAAAAAGAGATTGAGTTAATAAAATAAATTGAATTTAATTAAAAAATTATAATAAGTTGTTTAAAGGTTTAATAAGTGTCCAACACTTAAGAAAAATATTTTCTAACTTATTAAATTATTAACCTAAAATGATTAAGTGTCTATAAGGTTAATAATATTGTTTTGACTACTGTAAATTATGTGTTAGTACTTATGTGTGGTAAATAAGTTCGTTATTTAAGCGTATAGTTATGCAAATACGCCGTACTAATTATTAGGCCGACTGTATTAATGTTAGGTCTTTCAAAGCAAGTTAGTTAAAGCTAGACAATTATTGTAGCTGAGCAAACAGGCAAGTTCTCTAACCCTACTCAATTATTATCGTTGAACAAGTTTCCATACTTGTATTTATTGTTAAAGCTTGAAGTGGTTTAATTATTTAAAATTATTCCACATCCATATTGTTTATACAATCGCACTTAGTGCATTTGAAGCTTGTTAGTTCTTGATTCATGAACTGTATTAAAAATGTCTGAAGCTAATAGTTCAGCTAGACATTGCGTTTCTAAATTCAATAACTTGAATACTTTTAAAAGCTTATCCAAACCATTGTTGGGTGCGGATTTCTTATATTAAGTCTGAGAATTGAACAACCCTAAATTAGGGGATTTTGTGTCGGGAAACTGACTTTGGGCGCCAGTGACTAAATGTAATGCATATACAGCGGGTTGAATAGGCTGATCCCCTTGAAAACCAAACAACTCAAAGGGTCAGAGGAAACTCTATTACACCCTAGTTAGTTCAGGGTCCTTAGTGACCACTCAGCATTTTAAGATTCAAATATTCTGTTTATTAAAATTTGAATCCTGTTTCATTCACAATTGTTATATCTATTGTTGAATCATTGATGATATTTCCCATTCATTCATGATATATTAAATCTTTATGATTGTTCTAAACTTGCTGAGCAAACTAGTTGCTCATTCTTGCTATATCATGAACCATTTTTCAGATAATCCTGATTGCTCAAAGAAGGATAAGGGAAAAGGAAAAGCCAGAGCTTAAGTTAGCTTATGCATGCTAATTAGATCTTTAATTATGTATTTACGGTTGTTAAATTTTTGTAATTCCTTGTGATAGGAACTGTTATTATGTTAAGGTTGATAGACCCTGGTATTGTAACCTTTTGAAGGGAACCAATATGTATTATTCCGCGATATTTAAATGCAATGTATGTATTTAATTGTTAGTAATGTGTTGAATAGTGAGAACCAAACTCGAGGTTATGGAACCCGGATTTGGGGTCGTCACAGGTTGGTATCAGAGCTGTAGGTTAGAAACGTTAGGATTTGCGAAACCTAAGTTATAACCTTAGTATTAAACTCATATCGAATGCGTTAGGGGATGAATCGGGGAGATTCATCATGTTGTGTATTGTTGGAGATGGATTGAGAAAATCCATCGAGCCGAGATGTACATGATAAAATATCATTTCATTTCATCAATGAATATATTTTATTGCTGTACTAACGTGTGTTATTGTTTTATGATATAGGATGGCAGAGATCGGACAGTCGAGTCGCACTGCTGAGGAGGACTATATTGATATCCATATGGATACTGCACAGCCGATGGTGGCTGCACCCGTAGAGGAGCCAGAGTCAGATCCTGAGGAGGGGGATCGTGTGGAACCCGTCTGGGGCGGAGTCATGAGGCCTTACAGTGAGGATGAGGCAGAGTCAGAGGAGTCTGAGGAGGAGGAGTCAGCTGATGGCATGGGCACCACTGCCACTGACATCATAGAGGGACTGACCGATAGGAACGAGGGGCTGGAGGCAAGGGTCCAGCATCTAGAGGAACAGAATCTGACCCACCAACACATGGAGGATCAGTATAGGGATGCGGCTTATCAGTTCTCTGGCGAGAACACAGAGCTGAAGGAGAGGATTGTAGCACTTGAGGATCAAATACAGGAGTACGAGGATTCGGTGGAGCACTTTGCAGTGCTGACACATCAGCTGGTAGATCAGGATGTAGAGCTGCAGGCTAAGTTAGCAGTAGCTGAGACTAGGTTAGCCGAGGCTGAGCTGAAGGTTCAACAGGTTCAGGCAGAGAAGGCCGCCATCCGTGCACACTGGCAGGAGGCGATAGAGGACCGTATAGAGATGGAGAGACAGCGGGATGCCGCTTATGGTCAGATGATTGAGCTAGAGGAGGAGGTCCGCGAGAAGCGGGTGAGGACGGATAGACTTAGCTATGTCTACCGATCTTCATATGGTAGGCTTCAGAGCAGGGTGCACTACTACCCAGCTGAGGAGGGCCAGTCTATGCACACCATCAGCAGGAGTGTGGTGATGGCCATCGGGGATGAGGAGTATGACGACGCGATCCGTAGGGGGATGCGTAGTCAGTAGTAGTAGTTGTTGTTTTCTAATTTCGTATGTAAATAGATGCAGTAGAACCCAACTTTTGTTTTATTAGAGGGTTAATATGTCACTAAATCCCAACTCTAGGAAGTTGTAGGATATGTCAGATCCCATCTTTTGTAGCTTCTCTGGGATAGAAGCATTTATAGCAGTATGCTTTTGATGTAAAGTGTTATGCACTCCTGTTTTAGCATATGAGTATAAATGCAGTTGAATTTATGTTTATATGCGTGTTGAAATAATTACTTGTATTTTAGCTAAACATTGTCTAAGATACAAAATAATGAAATGAAAAAGATGAAACCAGTATAATAATGTAATTTTTTGTTTATAACAGAAAATGCCGCCACGTAGACAACCACCAAGGAACCAGGGGGTAGAAGAGTCAGTTAACAACGACGTGGGGGGACACAACGTAGACCCTATGCAAAACTTTGTCGACATGCTAGCTGAGGCAATGCAAAACCGCCACCCTGTTGTAGCAAATCCACCACCACCACCACCAACTCAGTTGGCAAATTTCAAAGATTTTAAAGCGGTGGGACCGCCAGAGTTTAGGGGAATGTCGGACCCGATAGAGGCCCAGTCTTGGATAAAGGAGATAGAGAAGGCGTTCGTTATCGCAAGAGTAGCTGAGGAGCAAAAGACAGTTTTTGCTACCTACATGATGAAGGGCGAAGCCAATTTCTGGTGGGAAGCCAATCAGAATAGGGTTGGGGATGGTGTGGTGCCCTGGACAAAATTTAAGGAAATATTCGACGAGAATTATTTCCCGAAAAGTATGAAGAGTAGGATGGAGGTAAGGTTTCTAGAACTGAAACAGGAGAACATGTCGGTACCGGAGTACGCGGCAAAATTTAATGAGCTGGCCAGGTTCGCTCCACATCAAGTAGACACGGAGGAACGCAAGGCCAGGAGGTTCGAGAATGGATTGAGACCTTGGATATTCAACAAGGTAGCAGTACTGCAGATTGATTCATTCGCAACTTTGTTGGAGAAGTCAATTATTGCTGAAGGAGGAAGCGACGCGTTAACCAAGTACAACCAAGAGAGAAACAAAAAGAAAAATGAAGGGGGAAGCAAGAACAACAACAGTGGAGGCAATAATAACAGCAACAAACGTAAATGGGACAACAGCAACAACGACAAGAGCTCGGGGAATCGACAAGGAAGTGTTCAGAAAAAGCCAGCATGCAATATTTGTGGAAAGAATCATTTCGGGGAGTGCAGGAAAGGCAAGAACACGTGTTATAATTGCGGTCAGGTGGGACATATTTCTCCAAATTGTCCCCTCCCGAAGAAAGTGAGATGCTTTTCTTGCGGAGCATCTGACCACTTGATAAAGGATTGCCCTAAGAAAAAGAATGACGGGAGTAGCGGCTACAAGGGCAATAACAGTAAACTGGCTATCGGGGGACCGGTACCACAGAACAAGCCGACAACCCGGACATTCAATATGACGGTGCAAGATGTCGTGGGGTCAAAAGACGTGGTGTCAGGTATTATTCCGATCAATAATATAAATGCATATGTATTGTTTGATTCGGGTGCTACCTGTTCATTTGTGTCTGATGATTTCACTAGACGATTAGAGTTGCCTAGGGACAAACTAGAAAACTCAATGAACATAGAAGTTGCTAATAAAGAGGTGATTCCGGTAGAGTACATACATAGAAATTGTTGTGCTGAAATCAGGGGTCAGAAATTAAATGTGAATCTAATTCCAATACGTCTGGGGGAATTTGATGTATTACTTGGGATGGATTGGTTGTTTAACCACCGGGCGATAATTGATTGTCAGAAGAAGTGCATACACCTTAAGACACCAAATAAGTCTAAGGTTGTATTTTATGGCAGCAAGTCGTCAAGACAGTTTTCTTGTTTGACGATGATGCAAGCCAAGAAATTATTGAAGAAAGGTTGTGTAGGGTATTTGGCTCATGTGGTTGACACACAAGTGGTGAGTCCCGGGATGGAGCAAATACCAGTAGTCAGGGAATTTATGGATGTTTTTCCAGATGTACTGTCGGGTTTACCGCCGGACAGGGAGATAGAATTTGTGATTGATTTAGTACCGGGGACAGCACCGATATCGAAAGCACCATATAGGATGGCTCCGGTAGAACTGAAGGAATTGATGGTGCAATTGCAGGAGTTGTTAGATAATAAGTACATTCAGCCAAGTGTTTCTCCATGGGGAGCACCGATGCTGTTTGTAAAAAAGAATGATGGATCGATGAGATTGTGTATGGATTATAGAGAGCTGAATAAGGTGACAATTAAGAACAAGTACCCGTTACCACGAATTGACGATCTTTTCGATCAATTGAAAGGGGCGAAGTACTTTTCAAAGATTGACTTAAGGACTGGTTATCATCAGTGGAAAGTCAGGAAGGAGGATATATGTAAGACCCCGAATTTTATGAAATACAAAATTTAATTTTTCTTCATATATATTTTTTTTTGAAACAGTATGTGGTTAAATCGATAAAGTTAAAAGTTAAGGATGTTATGTGCAAATTTTATTTTGTCGGTCAATATTCGCTTTGTCGGGGAATATTCGTTTGGTCGGGGAATATTCGTTTGGTCCGACGGCGCCGAAATAACAAATTATTGGTGGACCCCACAACGGAATATTTGTCGGATATAGAAAACGACAGAAGTAACCTTTTTAAATAAAAATAGTCAACGGAACTGTTAAAATACCGGTGATAAAAGAATAGTAGCATACGGTAGTTTATGGTATTTTCTGTAGCACACGGTACTCTACAGTAACACACGGTATTGCATAGTGTCTCATATTATTGGTCTGATAATTGACACCGTAACTGTTACGCATCATTTCATCGATAATTGTCACTGCATAATATTTTATATTATCAATTCAATAATTGTTGTTACACAGTATTTTGCATTATTGAATCAATAATTGTCATTACACAGTAACGTATGCTTTATTTTACATTATTGTTATCTCTATTATGATGTTATTTAAACAGTTGTATTTCATTAATTTATTGACTTGATATCTAAGAGCTAACTATACTGTATTTATAACAATTAGTCATAATAATTGAATTGATAAAGTTATTTGTTTATAATATAAAGTTAGGTGATTATTAGGTGATATAAAATGAATGGTGTAGATTAAAGTGTGAATTATTGTTGAATAATTGAATTGATTTGTTTATAATATAAAGTTAGGTGATTATTAGGTGATATGAAATGAATGGTGTAGATTAAAGTGTGAATTATTGTTGAATAATTAAATTGATTTGTTTATAATATAAAGTTAGGTGATTATTAGGTGATATGAAATGAATGGTGTAGATTAAAGATAATATAATATTTGAAATGGATGGTGTAGATTAAAAGATGATCTTTAAATGAATGGTTTAGATTAAATGAATGATAAGATTTTTGGCTATAAATAGAAGCCTTAACTTAAGGATTTTTCATAAACTTCCTTACTTGTTCTTTCTTTCTCTCTCTAAATACTTCTTGTGAAAGTTCTCTCTAAGTGTGCTTAAGTCATCTTGAGTATTTGTGAAGATCTATAAGTATACGTGTACTGTTCAAGTTAATCAACCTCATTTAAATCAATATCCAGTCACGTGTTGAGGTAAGGGATACCATCTTTTTCATCTTCCATTATTCAAACGTACTATGGTAAGGGATTATCATTATTTGATTCTCGATAATAATATTGTTTCTTCCTTACTCATAAGACGTGCCTTTTATTTCCATGTATTAAATTGTGGGAATAACCTTACGGAGCGGATTGCCGCCTGTTGGTGAATAACCTTTCGTATTCATTCATTATTAATCTCTGAGAATAACCTTACGGAGCGGATTGCCGCCTGTTTGGTGAATAACTCTTTGTACTCAAATTCTATTAAATTGTGGGAATAACCTTACGGAGCGGATTGCCGCCTGTTGGTGAATAACCCTTTGTATTAATTTCCTTCACCTTTTGTTAATCAAACCTGCTACGGTAAGGGATATTATTTTCTTTCATACTCCTAAATCGAAATTTATTATGGAACTATTGCTTCTATAATTCCTGAAAATATTATATGTTCCATAATAGTTGAACTTCATTATTTCAACTGAACCTTCCTATTTACGTGAACCTTTCTATTGAATTGTAACCGTTATTCTGAACTGTGGATCTTGAATATCATTTTTAAATTTCACTCCACATCATGTTGACAATTTGGACATTATTTGAATCTGTACAAAGTAAACTTCCGATACTTATTGTTATCATATTTCTTCTGTTCATCATTTATATCATTCTAATCATCCAAAAATCAAGCTGTTGTGAATATCTGTGGTCGGGGGCACAGATGTGATATATTTGTTGAACAGATGATAGGTTAAAGGCGATATAATAGGTTAAAGGCGATACATCTGTTCGGTGTCTTTTATGGCACGTGGTGAATGTTCTCTTTGGCCCGTAGTGCAAAGATGAACTGTTGTTTAGTATGATTATGACCAAAGGCTGAATCTGGTATAATCATGACCGTTGGTGTTATATTGAATGTCTTTGGCCCGTAGTGCAAAGATGAACTGTTGATCTGCATGATTATGATCAGGAACTGTGAATTTGTATTATCTTGACTAATGATATTTCAGATGATAAAAGTTGATGATGTTTTTCCTAAAAAGAGAACCGAGTGGACATTATAGTCTGCATTATTCTTCTAATAGATTACTCATTCCGCTGCTATTATTGATCTGAACGTTGTTTAAGAATTTAACTGCAGTTTTTGATATAAACCTTGTAGTCTATTGTATTCTATCAAGAACTCAACTGTTGAAGACTAATGACAATTTATTCGTCATTATCTTAGTCATGATATTCTTTACTGGGCTATTTGAGCTCACCCTTTCTTTTGTTCCATTGTTTTTCAACAGGAGATGAAAACATAACAGGGTCTAGCCGGGGAATGGAGTGAGGGTCCGAGGAATAGTTATCATAGTCTTCACGTTTTGTAAAATAGTGTGGCAATAATAGTGAAGACTTAGTTGTGTATTATTATACACTGTATTGTTGTACGTTGTGCTTTGTTGTAATAATTTTGTTGTAGTCTTTTGACGACTCAAGTTTGGGCTGTGTGGGCCCAGATTTGGGGGCGTCACAGTTGGCATCAGAGCTTAGGGATATGGTCTTTAATGGAGATCTGGGGTAGAACTAGGAGGGGAGAGACGAATAGAATCAGTCACTAGTGTGTCCTACCTAAAATAGATTTTATTATCTAATGAGTCGATTTGAATGTAGGAACACGAAGTGATGAGTCAGTTTATTTGAACTAACATTTATTTTGTGACCACAGTTTAGTATGGCATTTGGAAATCAAGAGGTTAACTATGAAATTACCGAAACAAATGTAGCTGCAAAACAAGAGGCGACGAATAATCTTCTTACAAACTCAGAGTTGAATCATTTGCCTAAGGCAAAAATTATGCGTGTTTTATCCAGTAAGGATGAAGGTGAAAGCTCTGCTACAGTCGTTCCAGATCCATTCTTAGAAGCAATTAAAGGAAGTAACGAACTTGCGGAAATTATTGCCTTTAATTTACTCACTAATTGGGAGAGTGATATCACCTGGTTATGCTCTATAACAAAGGATCAGAATATATGGACTTTTCATATTAGTCTTTGGGATTTATGGTGTTCCAGCTATGATTTTCAAGATTATTTAAAAATGATGTTTCTATACTTTTGGGCGTTACAATTTAGAGGAATTCAGGTTAAGTTAGTCACTATCGTGGAAACTGCAGTCTATCGAAAATACTATTTTAATGGAAATCATTGGTACCTTACTACTGATGAAGTTGATGAACCCGAGAAACAGTTTGCTAGAAAATTATTCAGTGGTATTCCCATGGTTGAAATACGTGAAGATCCGAATGAAGTATTCGGGATTCGATTTGACGATAACAGTCAAGAACTCGAACGAGGTGATAACCGGTAAGCTATTCATAAATTCTCGTGAAGTCTACGCTTTGTTAGATACTGGCTCTACCCATTCTTTTATCTCACCTGCATGTGCTCAGCGTTTAAACTTAACTCCTGAAAATTTGGACTTTGACTTATCAGTTGAAACCCCATTAGGAGAAATGACCATTACATCTACTGTCTATAAATCTTGCCTAGTTCAAATCAACAACCTCACATTACCTGTTGACCTTATTTCTTTGGAGATGCATGAATTTGATGTGATTTTAGGAATTGATTGGTTGACTACCCATCATGCTAAAATTGATTGTTTTCATAAGATTATTAGTTTTCATATTCCTAATCAACCTGTCATGCAAATTCAAGCAACTAAACCATTGAAATCTATAACTGTTATTTCTAGCCATAAAGCCATTCGTTTATTGAAAAACGGATGTCAAGCCTTTTTAGCTCATGTCACTGATTTGAACAAAAATACGTCAAACTTGAATGATATTCCCATTGTTAATGAGTTTCCTGACGTTTTTCCTGAAGAACTTCCTGGCTTACCCCCAAACCGTGAAATTGATTTTTATATTGATCTTGAACCCGGTACCAAGCCCATTTTCAAAGCTCCCTACCGAATGGCTCCCATTGAACTTCAAGAGTTAAAAGTCCAACTACAGGAATTGTTGGATACCGGTTTCATTCGTCCGAGTGCATCACCTTGGGGTGCTCCTGTTCTATTTGTGAAGAAGAAAGACGGGAGTATGAGATTGTGCATTGACTACCGAGAATTGAACCATGTCACCATCAAGAACAGGTACCCGTTACCTCGGATTGATGACATGTTTGATCAATTGCAAGGCGCTCAACATTTCTCAAAGATTGATCTCCGTTCTGGATATCATCAGTTAAAGGTTAAAGCTGAGGACATTCCAAAGACTGCTTTCAGAACTCGTTATGGGCATTATGAGTTCTTAGTCATGCCTTTTGGACTAACTAATGCTCCTGCAGCTTTCATGGACATGATGAACCGGATATTCAAGGAACATTTGGATCATTTTGTAGTTGTCTTTATTGATGACATCCTCATATACTCCAAGAGTCGCGAGGATCATGAACAACACCTGAGATTGATACTACAAAAGCTCCGTGAAAACAAATTATATGCCAAGTTGAAGAAATGTGAGTTCTGGCTTGAGGAGGTCGCGTTTCTAGGGCATGTGATTTCTAGTCAAGGAATATCAGTCGATCCTGCGAAGATTGAAACGGTACTAAATTGGGAACAACCCAAAACAGTAACCGAAGTCCGAAGTTTTCTGGGTCTAGCTGGTTATTATCGGAGATTCGTAGAAGGATTTTCTCGAATCGCCACTCCATTAACGCAGCTTACTCGGAAAAGCACAAAATTCATATGGAGCGAGGAATGCGAGAAAAGTTTCCAAGAACTCAAGAAGAGACTGGTTTCAGCTCCTGTTCTGACCATACCATCAGGATCAGGAGAATTTGTTATCTACAGCGATGCTTCTGGCAAAGGTCTAGGCTGTGTCCTTATGCAACATGGAAAGGTTATAGCCTACGCCTCTCGACAACTCAAAGATTATGAGAAAAATTATCCTACTCATGATCTAGAGTTGGCAGCAGTCGTTTTCGCGTTGAAGATTTGGAGACACTACTTGTACGGAGAAAAAGTGGATATCTATACGGATCATAACAGTCTCAAGTATTTCTTCACCCAGAAGGAACTCAACATGCGACAACGACGTTGGCTTGAGCTGTTAAAGGATTATGACCACACAATCCAGTATCACCCGGGAAAGGCGAACGTTGTAGCTGACGCTTTGAGCAGAAAATCTTATGCAAGTACAAGTGCACTGCTGACAACACAAAAGTGTATTTTGTACGACTTGCAAAAGATGGAGATAGAGCTAAAGACACCAGGGACCCACTCGAAGATTGCTCACGTGCGAGTAGAACCAACTTTAATCGATAAAATTAAAGCTGCTCAAGCTACCGATCCGGAATTGATAAACATGATAAAGAAAGTACAAGAAGGTGCCATTCCCGAAGCAAGAATCGATGAGAAAGGAATACTTCGAGTCAACTCTCGACTCTGTGTTCCTAACGATCCTGAATTAAAGCATAAAATCATGATGGAGGCACACAACACGCCGTTTGCAATCCACCCAGGAGGTACCAAGATGTATCGAGATCTTCGACATACATTTTGGTGGAACAATATGAAAAGAGAGATTGCGGAGTTTATCTCAAGGTGCCTAACTTGTCAACGTGTCAAGGCAGAGCATCAAGTTCCTAAAGGTCCATTACAATCACTTGAAGTTCCCGAATGGAAGTGGGAACACATCAATATGGACTTCGTGACGGGTCTTCCAAAAGTTTCTCAAGGCTTAGATGCAATTTGGGTGATCGTAGATAGATTGACCAAATCTGCTCATTTCTTGCCTATACGAGAAAACTTTTCACTTGAACGTCTTGCCGGTATGTACATAAATGAGATCGTGAGATTGCATGGCATGCCAGTTTCCATAGTTTCTGATCGAGATCCTAGATTCACTTCACGCTTTTGGATCAGTCTACAAAAAGCTATGGGCACTGAACTACGTTTTAGTTCTGCATACCATCCTCAAACGGACGGACAATCGGAAAGGACGATCCAGACACTCGAAGATCTTTTGAGACTTTGTGTATTAGACTTCAAAGGAAGTTGGGATAAGTACTTGCCATTGGTGGAATTTTCTTACAACAACAGTTACCAAGCAAGCATAGGCATGGCTCCATTCGAGGCTTTGTATGGAAGGAAGTGTCGCTCTCCAATATGTTGGAATGAGGTAGGAGAAGCAAAATTGTTGGGACCCGAGTTGGTACGCTTGACGACCGAAAAGATCCAAATGATCCGACAACGAATACAGACCGCACAAGAACGACAAAAGAGTTATGCTGATCTTCATCGGAGAGACGAAAGTTTCAACGTCGGAGATCATGTATTCTTACGTGTTTCTCCATGGAAAGGGGTTACGAGATTCGGAAATAGAGGAAAGCTCAACCCTCGATTTATTGGCCCATTTGAAATCCTCGATCGAATAGGAACCGTAGCCTACAGACTAGCCCTACCACCAAGTATGTCTCGCATCCATAACGTTTTTCACATATCTATGTTACGTAAATATGTGAAGGACCCAAACCACGTCATTGAGTTAGAACCAGACGTTATAGCAGAGGATTTAACATACGAGGAGGTACCTGTTAAGATCCTGGATAAGAAGGAGCAGATCCTACGCTCAAAGGTTATACCTCAAGTTAAGGTTTTATGGAGGAACCAAGATACTGAGGAAATGACATGTGAGCTAGAATCTGAGATGAAATCTAAGTATCCTTACCTCTTCGATATGTCAGGTACGTCAATTTCGGGGACGAAATTTCATAAGGAGGGGAGGTTGTAAGACCCCGAATTTTATGAAATACAAAATTTAATTTTTCTTCATATATATTTTTTTTTGAAACAGTAAGTGGTTAAATCGATAAAGTTAAAAGTTAAGGATGTTATGTGCAAATTTTATTTTGTCGGTCAATATTCGCTTTGTCGGGGAATATTCGTTTGGTCGGGGAATATTCGTTTGGTCCGACGGCGCCGAAATAACAAATTATTGGTGGACCCCACAACGGAATATTTGTCGGATATAGAAAACGACAGAAGTAACCTTTTTAAATAAAAATAGTCAACGGAACTGTTAAAATACCGGTGATAAAAGAATAGTAGCATACGGTAGTTTATGGTATTTTCTGTAGCACACGGTACTCTACAGTAACACACGGTATTGCATAGTGTCTCATATTATTGGTCTGATAATTGACACCGTAACTGTTACGCATCATTTCATCGATAATTGTCACTGCATAATATTTTATATTATCAATTCAATAATTGTTGTTACACAGTATTTTGCATTATTGAATCAATAATTGTCATTACACAGTAACGTATGCTTTATTTTACATTATTGTTATCTCTATTATGATGTTATTTAAACAGTTGTATTTCATTAATTTATTGACTTGATATCTAAGAGCTAACTATACTGTATTTATAACAATTAGTCATAATAATTGAATTGATAAAGTTATTTGTTTATAATATAAAGTTAGGTGATTATTAGGTGATATAAAATGAATGGTGTAGATTAAAGTGTGAATTATTGTTGAATAATTGAATTGATTTGTTTATAATATAAAGTTAGGTGATTATTAGGTGATATGAAATGAATGGTGTAGATTAAAGTGTGAATTATTGTTGAATAATTAAATTGATTTGTTTATAATATAAAGTTAGGTGATTATTAGGTGATATGAAATGAATGGTGTAGATTAAAGATAATATAATATTTGAAATGGATGGTGTAGATTAAAAGATGATCTTTAAATGAATGGTTTAGATTAAATGAATGATAAGATTTTTGGCTATAAATAGAAGCCTTAACTTAAGGATTTTTCATAAACTTCCTTACTTGTTCTTTCTTTCTCTCTCTAAATACTTCTTGTGAAAGTTCTCTCTAAGTGTGCTTAAGTCATCTTGAGTATTTGTGAAGATCTATAAGTATACGTGTACTGTTCAAGTTAATCAACCTCATTTAAATCAATATCCAGTCACGTGTTGAGGTAAGGGATACCATCTTTTTCATCTTCCATTATTCAAACGTACTATGGTAAGGGATTATCATTATTTGATTCTCGATAATAATATTGTTTCTTCCTTACTCATAAGACGTGCCTTTTATTTCCATGTATTAAATTGTGGGAATAACCTTACGGAGCGGATTGTCGCCTGTTGGTGAATAACCTTTCGTATTCATTCATTATTAATCTCTGAGAATAACCTTACGGAGCGGATTGCCGCCTGTTTGGTGAATAACTCTTTGTACTCAAATTCTATTAAATTGTGGGAATAACCTTACGGAGCGGATTGCCGCCTGTTGGTGAATAACCCTTTGTATTAATTTCCTTCACCTTTTGTTAATCAAACCTGCTACGGTAAGGGATATTATTTTCTTTCATACTCCTAAATCGAAATTTATTATGGAACTATTGCTTCTATAATTCCTGAAAATATTATATGTTCCATAATAGTTGAACTTCATTATTTCAACTGAACCTTCCTATTTACGTGAACCTTTCTATTGAATTGTAACCGTTATTCTGAACTGTGGATCTTGAATATCATTTTTAAATTTCACTCCACATCATGTTGACAATTTGGACATTATTTGAATCTGTACAAAGTAAACTTCCGATACTTATTGTTATCATATTTCTTCTGTTCATCATTTATATCATTCTAATCATCCAAAAATCAAGCTGTTGTGAATATCTGTGGCCGGGGGCACAGATGTGATATATTTGTTGAACAGATGATAGGTTAAAGGCGATATAATAGGTTAAAGGCGATACATCTGTTCGGTGTCTTTTATGGCACGTGGTGAATGTTCTCTTTGGCCCGTAGTGCAAAGATGAACTGTTGTTTAGTATGATTATGACCAAAGGCTGAATCTGGTATAATCATGACCGTTGGTGTTATATTGAATGTCTTTGGCCCGTAGTGCAAAGATGAACTGTTGATCTGCATGATTATGATCAGGAACTGTGAATTTGTATTATCTTGACTAATGATATTTCAGATGATAAAAGTTGATGATGTTTTTCCTAAAAAGAGAACCGAGTGGACATTATAGTCTGCATTATTCTTCTAATAGATTACTCATTCCGCTGCTATTATTGATCTGAACGTTGTTTAAGAATTTAACTGCAGTTTTTGATATAAACCTTGTAGTCTATTGTATTCTATCAAGAACTCAACTGTTGAAGACTAATGATAATTTATTCGTCATTATCTTAGTCATGATATTCTTTACTGGGCTATTTGAGCTCACCCTTTCTTTTGTTCCATTGTTTTTCAACAGGAGATGAAAACATAACAGGGTCTAGCCGGGGAATGGAGTGAGGGTCCGAGGAATAGTTATCATAGTCTTCACGTTTTGTAAAATAGTGTGGCAATAATAGTGAAGACTTAGTTGTGTATTATTATACACTGTATTGTTGTACGTTGTGCTTTGTTGTAATAATTTTGTTGTAGTCTTTTGACGACTCAAGTTTGGGCTGTGTGGGCCCAGATTTGGGGGCGTCACAATATACCCAAGACGGCATTCAGAACTCGATATGGGCATTATGAGTTTCTGGTGATGTCGTTTGGACTAACGAATGCGCCAGCCGCATTTATGGACATGATGAACAGAATATTCAAGCAATACTTGGATAAATTTGTAGTCGTGTTCATTGACGATATTTTGGTGTATTCCAAAACGGAGGAAGAGCATGCTGAACACCTAAGATTGGTGTTGGAGATTTTACGGAAGGAGCGGTTGTACGCTAAGTTTTCAAAGTGTGAATTCTGGTTGGAGAGAGTTCAATTTTTAGGTCATGTTATTGACAATGAGGGAGTTTCGGTTGATCCGGCGAAGGTTGAATCGGTAATGAATTGGGAACAACCAAGGACGCCGACAGAAGTAAGAAGTTTCTTAGGGTTAGCGGGTTACTATCGGAGGTTCATTCAAGACTTCTCAAAGATAGCAACACCGTTGACCAACTTAACAAGAAAGACGGTGAAATACGTGTGGACGGAGAAGTGTGAGGAAAGTTTTCAGGAGTTAAAGAAAAGACTTAGTGAAGCACCTGTATTGACCTTATCAGACGATACAGGAGGTTTTACGGTCTACAGTGATGCATCGCACAAGGGGCTTGGCTGTGTGCTTATGCAAAATGGCAAAGTCGTTGCGTATGCGTCCAGACAATTAAAAGATTATGAGAAGGGATATCATACCCACGACTTGGAATTGGCAGCGGTAGTATTTGCCCTTAAAATTTGGAGGCATTATTTGTATGGAGAGAAATGTGAGATATTCACAGACCATAAGAGTCTAAAGTATATCTTCACACAGAAGGAGTTGAATATGAGGCAACGGAGATGGTTGGAATTGATCAAAGATTATGATTGTGAAATTCTATATCATCCCGGCAAGGCCAACGTAGTAGTGGATGCTCTGAGTAGAAAGAGCAGGGAGAAATTGTTCATATTGACAGATCAAGAACAATTGGTTCAAGAGATGGCTCGAATGGAGTTGGAAGTGAGAAGTCCAAACGAGTCAATAGAAGTCGAGGTGAGCCCAACCTTGTTAGATAGGGTGAAAGAGGCTCAAGACAAAGATGAGGAATGTGACAGAATCCGGAAGAGGATGACCGATGGAGAAGAGGTCAAGTTTAAAATTGATAGCATGGGATTGCTGAGATTTGAAAATCGTGTTTGGGTCCCGCTAGTACCTGAATTACGAGAGGAAATTTTGCAAGAGGCCCACAGTACGAGATACTCGATACATCCGGGGAGTACGAAGATGTATCAAGATCTACGTCAGCATTTTTGGTGGCCGAATTTAAAGAGGGAGGTTGCAGAATGTGTCAGCCGATGCCTAACTTGTCAAAGGGTAAAGGCCGAACATCAGAGACCAAGTGGATTGTTACAGCCGTTAGAAATTCCTGAGTGGAAATGGGAGCATATCACAATGGATTTTGTGGTAGGACTTCCAGCAACACAGAAGGGATATGACGCAATTTGGGTGATTGTGGATCGGGTAACAAAGTCAGCGCACTTTTTGCCGATCAAGATTAGGTTCAGTTTGGATCAGTTGTCCAAATTGTACATCAAAGAGATAGTTTCAAGACATGGGGTGCCGGTATCGATTGTGTCAGACAGAGATCCGCGCTTCACGTCAAAATTTTGGAAAAGTCTTCAGGAGAGATTGGGGACACAGTTGAGAATGAGTACAGCGTATCATCCGCAGACCGATGGGCAAAGTGAGAGAACAATTCAGACATTGGAAGATATGCTTAGGGCCTGCGTGATGGATTTCAAGGGCAGTTGGGAAATCCATCTACCACTAGTTGAGTTTGCATATAACAACAGTTATCATGCGAGCATAGGTATGCCGCCTTACGAAGCTTTATATGGCAGAAAATGCAGAACACCTCTATGTTGGGATGAGGTAGGAGAACGCCGACTGTTGGGGCCAGAATTGGTTCAACAGACAGTAGAAATTATCAAGGTAATAAGAGATCGGCTAGTAGCAGCTCAAGACCGTCAAAAGAAATACGCCGATTTACATCGACAGAAACGAGACTTTGAAGTGGGGAGTTTTGTGTTCATTAAGGTATCTCCCTGGAAATGGAAGATCAGATTTGGAAAGAAAGGGAAACTGAGTCCAAGGTTCATAGGACCATTCGAAATATTGAGGAGAGTGGGTGAAGTAGCATACGAGGTAGCTTTACCTCCTGAATTGGAACATATTCACAATGTGTTTCACGTGTCAGTATTGCGGCCATACAAACCAGACTACAAACACGTTATCTCCTATGAACCAATTCAAGTCGGGAAGGATTTATCATATGAAGAAGTTCCTGTTCAGATACTCGATAGGAAGGAACAGAAACTGAGAAATAAGATAATTCATTCTGTCAAAGTACTTTGGAGGAATCACGCCATTGAAGAAGCTACGTGGGAATTAGAGGAGGAAATGAGGGCAAATTACCCATTTTTATTTGAGTAACCTTATTTTTACAATTCCGAGGACGGAATTTTTATAAGGAGGGGAGACTGTAATGTTCTAGAATTTCCACATCTTTATTAATTAAATTATTAATTTAATTTCCAACGAGTTAGTTTTATGAGATTATTTAAATCTTTTTATGTGATTAATTAATTATGTGATTAAATAATTATGTAATTAATTACTAAAATTAATTAAAGGGGGTCACTAATATGTTATTAAATTAGTAAACAAACCCTAAAGTTTTAATATCAAAATAATTGATAAGTTTCCTATTAATTAAATATTCAATTAAATTGAATATAATGAGTGAATTAAATATAATAAATTAATTAATATAATTATTAATTAATGTAAATAATGTGAAATATTAATAATAATATTTATTAGTCCATTTAGTAATTTAATACTTAGGGGTTAGAATATTTAATTATTTATTCAATCTAATTATTTATTTAATCATGGATTGAATAATTAATGTGTAAATTATTAAATTAGCCCAACATGGGTCAATTAGTAGCCAAAGTGTAGAATAATAAAATTTCACAATTTAGTAGCCCAAACAATTTAATAGAAGCCCAATTGGTATTTTAAATTAAAGCCCAATGATTGGCCCACTTGGAAAATACTTAAATTAACTAATAATTATTAAAGAAAATGGAAAGTGACAATCAAATTGGGACAAAGGAAGAAGTTCAGTCGTGAGCATGCAAGAAGGAGGAGAGAGAGAGTATTGTTATTATTATTATTATTATTATTATTATTATTATTTGATTTTTCATTTAATTAATAAAAGGGTTGCTTGTTTTCTTTTTGTAGTACATGCACCATGCTTCTTTTCACCTAATGTGGTTAAATCCAATAGGTGCATGATGGGCTAAAATTATTAGATATAATTTGTGTATCTAGTAATATTTCAAGTATACTTGAAATGTGAGATATACTTCATTTTATTTTTCAAGCAAAAGAGAGCTAGAGAGAGTTGAGAGAAAACTTTAAGTGAGAGCATAATATTTGAGAGATCAAGTAAGAAGAAGAAATCCTAAGTTAGTTCATGCCATCCTCCTTCACAACATATTTTGGAAAGAAGAGGAGAATAGCTATCAAAACAAGGTAGTTATTTTTAAACCCTAATCTTGCTTTTCTTTCAAGTTATGGTATAAATATTAGTGTAATAATTTCTATGGTTAATATCATGCTATGTATGTTTATATAGTTGATCATGTGTTTAACTTATGTGTTATGAGTTTTATTGAATGAAAAACATGTATTTGGTGGTGTGAAAATAAATCTCAAAATAATGATTAACGATAATTTTTGATAATATTTAGATTTAATGCTCTAATATTATAGAACATTAAATCATGAGAAAAATAAAGTTTGAATCACTCAAAATGGAGTTATACACAAAAAGTTATGATTTGTGGTAGTTTATGTGATGTAAAAATTTTTATAAAAAAATAATGATATTAAATCATGAAAAATTAATTTTTCATGTTATAAATTAATATAAGGTGATTGGTAATTTTTTTGGATTTTTATTGAGGATTTAAAGCTTACTTGATGGTATATTTTTAATTAAAATGGGTACTGTTCACGTTCTGTCGGAAGAAAAAATTTTAAGGGTTTCCGCGCAATGCGCGCCTGTCACTGTTCACCGAGGACGCGGAGCCAAACGACGTCGTTTGGCGTCCGTGGAATTTTACTCCGCGCGTTATGCGCGGAGGCCATTTCCGGCCTTTCAAAAACGACGCCGTTTTGGTCCGAAAAGATTATAACGCGCGCCATGCGCGGTAGTTATTTTTCCGGCGAAATTACAAGTTTGCCCCTCCGTGTTTTTTTTTCGGCGAAATTACCATTTTGCCCTCGGATCAGTTTTCTGATTATTTACGAAACTGCCATCGGTCCGGTTTTTCAACTTAATTACGAAAATGTCATTCGGGTTAATTTTAATTAATTTAAATATTTAAAAATTAATTTAAAATTATAACAAAAATAATAATAATACAAAAATAATATTGGGGAGGATATTTTTCATTAAGTTTAATATTTAAATATTTTAAATATTAATCTAGTTAGCTAAACCATGGTTAAGTTAAATAAATTTATTATTTATTTATTATTTTAAATGTTAATAATAAATAAAGATGATAAATTAGCAATTATTATTTAATGCCTATTAAATAATATTTAAAGAGAGATAAAATTTATAAATTAATTATTTATTATTTAAATATTATTAAATAATAAATAAGGATAATTAAGTAATTAATTATTATTTAATTAACATTAAATAATGATTAATGGAAATTAAATTATTAGAGTAATAATTTATTATTTAATTAAAATAATAAATAAGAATGATTTGATTATTATTTAACCTTAAATAATAATTAAAATTAATTAAATAATTAATTATTATTTAATTGACATTAAATAATAATTAAAGGGGATTAAGATTAGTAAACTATTATTTAATTTCCTTAATTAAATAATAAGTAAGGTTAATTACTTAGTTAATTATTGGTTGATTAACACTAAATTAAAGAAGGTTAAAATTAAGTTAATAATTATTTATTATTTAATTATAATTAAATAATAAGTAAGTACAATTAGTTATTATTTATTAATAACTAGAGTTAATTAATTAATTTCTATTTAATCAATATTAAATAGTAATTAAAAAGAGATTGAGTTAATAAAATAAATTGAATTTAATTAAAAAATTATAATAAGTTGTTTAAAGGTTTAATAAGTGTCCAACACTTAAGAAAAATATTTTCTAACTTATTAAATTATTAACCTAAAATGATTAAGTGTCTATAAGGTTAATAATATTGTTTTGACTACTGTAAATTATGTGTTAGTACTTATGTGTGGTAAATAAGTTCGTTATTTAAGCGTATAGTTATGCAAATACGCCGTACTAATTATTAGACCGACTGTATTAATGTTAGGTCTTTCAAAGCAAGTTAGTTAAAGCTAGACAATTATTGTAGCTGAGCAAACAGGCAAGTTCTCTAACCCTACTCAATTATTATCGTTGAACAAGTTTCCATACTTGTATTTATTGTTAAAGCTTGAAGTGGTTTAATTATTTAAAATTATTCCACATCCATATTGTTTATACAATCGCACTTAGTGCATTTGAAGCTTGTTAGTTCTTGATTCATGAACTGTATTAAAAATGTCTGAAGCTAATAGTTCAGCTAGACATTGCGTTTCTAAATTCAATAACTTGAATACTTTTAAAAGCTTATCCAAACCATTGTTGGGTGCGGATTTCTTATATTAAGTCTGAGAATTGAACAACCCTAAATTAGGGGATTTTGTGTCGGGAAACCGACTTTGGGCGCCAGTGACTAAATGTAATGCATATACAGCGGGTTGAATAGGCTGATCCCCTTGAAAACCAAACAACTCAAAGGGTCAGAGGAAACTCTATTATACCCTAGTTAGTTCAGGGTCCTTAGTGACCACTCAGCATTTTAAGATTCAAATATTCTGTTTATTAAAATTTGAATCCTGTTTCATTCACAATTGTTATATCTATTGTTGAATCATTGATGATATTTCCCATTCATTCATGATATATTAAATCTTTATGATTGTTCTAAACTTGCTGAGCAAACTAGTTGCTCATTCTTGCTATATCATGAACCATTTTTCAGATAATCCTGATTGCTCAAAGAAGGATAAGGGAAAAGGAAAAGCCAGAGCTTAAGTTAGCTTATGCATGCTAATTAGATCTTTAATTATGTATTTACGGTTGTTAAATTTTTGTAATTCCTTGTGATAGGAACTGTTATTATGTTAAGGTTGATAGACCCTGGTATTGTAACATTTTGAAGGGAACCAATATGTATTATTCCGCGATATTTAAATGCAATGTATGTATTTAATTGTTAGTAATGTGTTGAATAGTGAGAACCAAACTCGAGGTTATGGAACCCGGATTTGGGGTCGTCACAAAGGTTCTAATCGATGCGGTTCTCACGACTGGGGAATAAGTCTCAAAGTAGTCTAGGTCTTTCTTTTGCTTCTATCCTTTAGCTACTAGCCTAGCTTTGAACTTATCGATTGATCCATTAGGTTTAAGTTTTCTTTCAAAAATTCTTTTACAACCAATTGTTTTAGTACTAGGAGGCAAGTCAACTAATTCCCAAGTATGGTTTGTGTAATAACCAAGAAATTTGTAAAGAATATTTTTAAAGAAAATGAGGAATTTTTTGAAAATGATTATCACTTATGTGTGTACCTGTGATTATGTGATAGAAAGATATGAAACTAGCTAATTTAAGGAACTTGAATTAAGTGTGAATTAAAATAAGAAGCTAAGATAAATTATAAATTTTAAGAAATGTGTGACAAGCTTAAGTTGTGAATTAACTAAGTTTGAGAGTTAAACCTTGCATTTGTGGCAAGAAGAAATTTCGAGATGATTAATGAAATTATAATTATGTTGATGAATTAGGCAAATGCTTGATTAATTCATGAAAGCGGATTAATATAAATTCAAGATAATAATTGAGTAAATTATGAATTATGTTCATGATGAAGAATGATTAAGTCCAAGTATTAGGAGAATAAGTCTAGTAAGGAATAATTATTGGTTAGTCCAATATATGTGCGTGATGTGGAACTAATTTAGCCCAACCTTTATATATATTAATGAGAGTTGTGGGAGAATTGTTGAAGCCCATGGTTTAGTCCATATGGAAGTTATATTAAGCTCAACATAAAGTTCAAGTCAAGGCCCAAACATTTGACCCAAGTTTGGACCCCAAACTCTAAAATTTTGGAAAGTGAAAAAAAAATATTGAAAAATCCGGCCCCCTAGGTACTCCCCCATCCTTGTGCAATGTGTGGATTTTGAGCTTTGCAAAAGCTCCTCATTTTACTCCCATGAAGGTCAACTTTTCCCTAAAAGATAGAAGCATGTTGGACTTAATTAAACTAAACCCTAATTGTCGAAGTGTTGGAAGATTAGGATTAATTAATCAAGATTACTTGTGCTCTATAAATAAAGCTCCTTCCTAACTTGGTAGAAGGTTACTCATTTTATGAAGTGTAAGAGCTCTAAAGAGAGTAAGAAAGAAGATAAGAGAGAAAGAGTGAAAGTATGAGTGTAAGTGTAAGAAAATTTACCAAGTGTGAGTAATATCTTGGTGGATTAAGAGCAAGTAAAAGCAAAAAAGAAGAAAGAAAGCCATTGTGGAGCATTTAACAAGGTTTCTAACTAAGAGAGAGAGAGAATTACTAGAAGGTACAACAACACTCTCACTCAAACTTTTAAGTTTTATTGGTATATTTAGTTATAAATGCCTAGATCATGCTTGGTTGTGGGAACCCTCAAATCGATGACCTTTTTGATCAACTTAAGGGAGTAAAGTATTTTTCAAAGATAGATCTGAGAATCAGATATCATCAATTGAAGGTGAGGAAGGAAGATGTTCCTAAGATGCTATTTAGAATGCGATATAGACATTACGAATTTTTGGTAATGTCATTTGGATTAACGAACGTCCCAGCATCGTTCGTGAATTTAATGAATAGAGTGTTTAAGCAATATTTGGACAAGTTTGTTGTGCTTTTTATTGATGATATCTTAATTTACTCCAAGACCTAGGAGGAAAATGTAGAACACTTGAGATTGGTGTTAGAGACATTAAGAAAGGAGAAGTCGTACGTAAAATTTTCAACATGTGAATTCTGAATGAAGATAGTACAATTTTTGGGACATGTGGTTAATAAAGAAGGAATATCAGTGGACCCTGCAAAAGTGAAAGCTGTGATCAATTGGGAGCAGCTGAAGACTCCGACGGAGGCGTCTAATTTCTTAAGGTTAGCGGGGTTTTATCGGAGATTTATTCAAGATTTTTCTAAGATAGCGACCCCGTTAATGAATCTAATAAGGAAGACAGTAAAATTTGTTTGGACGAATAAATGCGAAGAAATTTTTCAATAACTGAAGAAAAGATTGAGTGAGGCACTTGTATTGTCTTTATCAGATAGTACAGGGGGTTTCGTGATATACAGTGACACATCACACAAGGGACTTAGATATGTTCTGATGCAGAATGAAAAAGTCATCGCGTACGTGTCGCGACAGTTAAAAGACTATGAGAAGGGGTATCTGACTTAATGATTTGGAGTTAACGGCGGTGGTGTTCACTTTAAAGATTTGGAAGCACTATTTGTATGGGGAAAAGTGCTATATATATATATACCACAAGAGCCTAAAATATATCTTTACATAGAAGAAATTGAATATGAGGCAGATAAGGTGGTTGAAGCTGATTAAGGACAGTGATTGTGAAATTTTGTATCATCAAGGGAAAACGAACATGATTGTAGATGCTTTGTGTCGAAAGGAGATGGAAAAGTTATCGATGTTGACGGCTCAGTAGAAGTTAATAGAAGAAATGACGAAGATAGAGATAGAGGTGAAGGGACCAAAGGAAATAGAAGATAAACTATTTATGATAGAAGCTCGACCAACATTACTGGATAAGATAAAGTAGGCGCTAGAAAATAACAAGGATTATGAAAGAATAAAGAAAAGGACAACAGAAAATGGCAAGGAGTTTAAGGTAGATAAGGAAAGAATACTGAGGTTTGAAGAGCGAGTATGGGTTCCGGCAGTATAATAATTATGGGAAGAAATTTTGCAAGAAGCGCACAACTCGACCTATTATGTTCACCCATAGAGTACGAAAATTTATCGAGACCTTCGCTAACATTTTTGGTAGCCTGACATGAAACAAGAAGTTGTCAAGTGTGTCAGTAAATGTTTAACTTATCAGATAGTCAAAGCGGAACATCAGAGGCCAATCAAACTATTACAACCATTGGAAATAGCATAATGAAAATGGGAGCACATCACGATGAATTTTGTAGTGGGGCTTCCAATTACACATAAAGGTTATAATTCAATATGGGTTATTGTGGACAGGCTGACGAAATCAGCACACTTTTTGCCGATAAAGGTTTGATTTAATTTGGTTTAATTGGCAAAACTATACATAAAAGAGATTGTGTCAAGGCACGGGATACCGATATCTATTATATTGGATAGATATCCACGTTTTATGTTAAATTTTTGGAGGAGTATACAAGAATGCATGGGAACTCAATTGAGACTGAGTACTGCTTACCATCCCTAAACTGATGGACAGAGTGAGGGAACGATTCAGACACTAAAGGATATACTCAGAGCTTGTGTTATGGACTTTAAAAGAAGTTGGGACAACCATATATACATAACCTTTACCCTTCTCGTTCGTTCTTTTTATCCTTCCTCACATCGGGTTACTAGTCCGAACTTTATCTGTCAACATTGAACCTACATGTCAATATAGGATCATAACATCTTTTATAATCCTTTTCAAACTCATCTCATAAATATTCAACCATTCGTCTCTAATCATTTCACATTTGATGTATTATACCTTACATATGTTAATAATACATCCTAACTCGCTCCCAACCTTTTTTTTAACCCTTAACATGATTTGGCTTAGCTTTAGGCATGATATATTATGTCATTCATCATCCCATTATACCTTAACACCCTTTACATTGACCATTATTATCAATTCTAGGGTTTATATAACTTATTTTTATCATTCCACATCAAAATATAACTTTTTAGAAGTTTAAAATTTATTCAAATGCACAGAAATCTCGCCACGGCGCCATCAGAGCTCATTGGCCGCGAAATGCTCTCGGCCATGAACAGTACATTTGGCCGCTGCGCAATGTTTAGTACAAAACATTGCACCTAGGCGCAATGTTCAAAATCAACATTTTTGATTTTTACACTACCTTTGCCGATTTTTAAGTAGAATTATGTAATTTATACTTAATTATTTGTGACTTTTTAAGTATTTTTAGTGTTTTAGGTAATTTATTTAATTTTATGCATTATTATTATTTTTAGTATTTTTATATTATTTTTATTCAATTTATATTTATTTTTATAGGAATTAATTAAAATGGATGGCAGTTTGATAAATTTCAGCAAAGGGTATCCGCGCAATGCGTGCGGCGTAAAAGAGATTAGCAACAACCGAGCACAACGACACCGTTTTGGTCTTGGATGGGCAACAGTAGTACCGCACATGGCGTGGCTATGGGACAGGAAAGCAAATTGCGCGTCATACGCGGTCAGCTGTATCAATAAAGAAGCGTGCAATGCGCGATGGATCAGGCGGTTGACGCATGTTTGGCTCATTATGTCAGCGAGTTGTGCAGCTTTTCTTCTTTTTTTTTCTTCTTTTTTTCTCTTCTGCGTGGGTCCTAGGCATAATGTAACAGATTTCTTCTGCATGGTCCAACAACGAGCATGAAGCAAATAAATTAAAGACTCCAATTATAATTTGGAAAAGGAAAATAAATAAGAATTTTATATTTATTTTATTTTGTATTTTAAATCCTATTAGGGTTTGAAAAGTGTAATTCCTATTAGGGTTAGGAGGTTTATATAGCTTATAAATAGATGGTTTGAGATACACTTGAGGGGGAAAAACCTTTCATTAGAAAAATTATCTCTTTTATTCTTTGGTGTTTTCTATAGCTATGTGTAGCTAAATTATTTTTCTTGGTTTAAGTGATTGAAGCCATCAAGATTTATACACTGTGAGATCTAATTTATTTTAATTGTTCAGTTTATATTTTGAGTATTGGATATTTTTCTGTGCTTAATTTTTATGATTGATTTGTTTAATTGCTAGGATGCATACTAGTTTTTTATTCACATTAATCTACTGATTTTATCTTACGAAGAATGTTTATATAAATTAAATGCAAACAAGTGGCTTGTGTTGTTTAGTTCAACGATCTCTTTAAGTCTTAAAGCTGCTATTAAATTAAATCTTTAGCAAGAGCCGAAGGTTGTTTAGTAGTAAGGATATTTAGACCAAGTGGCTCTACTTATCTAAAATTAAGGAGAGATGAGAAAAATTATTTCACCTGCGAGTAGTTATTTCTACGGTGAATGTTCAAAATATAATTGATTTATTTTTGCATCAATGATCAATTGTAAATTCTTGATAGTGGATATTAACTTAAACCAAGGTTTTTTCTTCTTATTTATTTCATTAAATTACTTACCTATTTATTTTAATTAATTTAATTTTTCTTAAATTAGAAAACCCGCCAATTTTGGTTTACAAAACATAAAATTAAATTAATCATTCTCTGTGGGATCGACTCTTACTTGAACAACTACATATTTATTTTTTAAAGTAAGATTTTATTTTTGGGTGCCTACGACAGCACACTAAATTTTGGAGTCAAATTTGGACCACATCTAGACCTCACTACATAGTATTTTATAAAAATATTACTTTGGTCATTTGGCTTCTTGAAATCATCGAAGCAATAGCCCTTAGGAGGGTGTTTCAAAACATTTCAACACTTAGAAAAAATTTCAATTTTAAAACTCAATTTTTCAACTTTGTGATTTTTGGCCAATTGCTTCCAAACTTCATTCTAACACTTGACATAGTTTACTTAGGTCATATATGACATGTTCAAACTTTTAAAGCCATAAAACTTCGCACGAGATGAGATTTGTCCATTAAAATCCATTTCTAGTCGAAACGGTCGATTTCGATCGTTCGAAACTCATTTTTATTCTAATTCTCATCCGTTGATTACCAAATCAACGTAGACACATGTAATAACATAAAACTAAGCCATTTGACTTCATTTTACCTTTAATTTCTCAAAATGGCCAAAAATCACCTTTTGGTTGAATTTTCATCAATTTTACCAAACTTTTCATTTTCATAACTTATGTTATTCTTGGCCTCCTTTTTGCAAAACTTGGTTCCAACACGTCATTTAACACATGTAACACATATTTGACTTGCATAGGCCTTCAAGACATTTAAAATTTTCAATTAAATTCATTTTTTTAAAGATTTCATTTTAGGAGCCGACGAACGTTTTTAAAAGTTTAAAATTCACATTTATTGTCATAGACACCAAACGACTTCCAAATCGTTTCTAACATGTGTAATTTCATAAAACTTAACTATTTAGCTTGATTTAAGCTTCATTTGCATGAATGGCCAAAAATCACTCTTTGGTGAAATTTTTGCCAAATTTCCAAAACTTAATACTTGAACCCTCTTTGAGTTCTCAACTCTACACTTCATATACAATAACACATACACATTTAACAACCTTGTCTTCTATCTGCACATTCTAATGCACTTTACAGATTATGATTTGGTCTACATGCAAATCATAGCCTAATATTGTAGTTTTCTATCACAAGTCATTCCCTTAAACCATTTAGGCATCTTAAATGTTATCTAATATGAAATTTCTCACTTATCTAACATGATCAACACTTTGAACTAGGTGTTCATCAAAATTACCAACAAACAACACACGATCCTCCATGAATCATGCTCCTTAACTTTAAATATGTGCCTAAAGAGTGCACCACCTTTGTTCTAGCATACATAAGCTTAAGGCTTCATGATTAATCAAACATATACCACATAACTTACATAAATCACATTTTTCATCTTAAATACATGTATGACTTCTCTTGTTCTTGCATAAAAACACAAATGAAAATTTATGTGGCTAGAACACATTCAATACCTTCTTTGTGCTTTGCTTCTCCTAGCTATGTACCTCCTAATGGTTGGATGATCCATCTTGCTAGCTATTTCTTCTTCCTTTAAACACTTTTCCAGCAATTCCTTCAAGGTTTTTCAAACCCTAGCTTTTTCTCTCCTTTTTCTCTCTTTTGCTCACTTTGCTGGAAAACTGGAATGATAAATAAGATGAACACTTGCAAATGATATACATATATATATATATATAATGCTCCAACACTTAACCATCCATGATTAGTTTAACCCTTGCATGGTTAGGGACATATAAGTCATTTCCCATCAACTAGCAAGGACATATTAGTCATTAAACCATTCCAAGACACAATTGTTATTTCCTAAATTATCAAGGGCATTTTGGTCTTTTATCAAGAAACCTAGAGAATTTAATCTCTAATAAATCATACTTGCTTAATTTCAATCCATTTCAACTCTATTTTCATTCAAGCTTGTTTCATTATGCTTGAATTTTATTCCCTCATTAAATACCTCATAACTTGCTTATCCCATAACATTTTTCATACTTTGAAAATTGGATTTCATTACTTATCTATAATAATTGTAAATTTGCATAACATTGTACTCTCCATTATCTACTAACCTTTTCGGTTCTCATTCAATCAATTTCACTTTCCAATATCTTAATATAATCGAATTGCTCATATTTTCCATAAACCGCTTTCTCAAAAAGCGAACATCAACCGGATTACCAAAATCCATCGTCATTTGTCCCTTTTTAAGCTCGTAATACATCCATTACAACTTTACGCCCTTTTACATATTTACATAACACCTCAGTGCCAAATTTGCACTATACCTACATACTACATTCTTTCTACACATTCTCATGGTATTACCTTCCATATTTATGATTCGCATAAATACATACCTTATTCAAATCAATTATATCAATTTCTTAATAAACTCCAAATATTCACATATCATCCCTTTAATCCTTTATTCTCTAGCTTTAAACTCATATTTCCTTCTCAACTCAAATACATATATATATACACATATTCATACATTCAAGTTATTACCTGCTGACACATCATAGCGTCCTACATTAATTATTTTTCGTCCTTAACCTTTAATACATTTTACTTCCATTCAACCACATAGGTCTCTTTAGCACATTGATTAAATCATAATTATATTTAATCACATATTAATACATCATAGCCTTCTAGCCCAGGTTTTAATCTTCTAACCTTTACTTAAATAATCAAATTCTTATTTAAAATCCTTGTAAAAATTCGGGATGTCACAGTAGCTGATTCTAAACCATACTTCTTAAGTAGATATTTAATATACTTTGATTGACTTATGAAGATTCCCTCATCAGTTTATTTTACTTGAAGTCCAAGAAAGTAGTTTAACTCTCTCATCATACTCATCTCAAATTTGCTCTGTTTTTACTTAGTAAATCTCTCACACAATTTTTCATTAATAGAGCCAAAAATAATGTCATTTATATATATATGAACTAATAAAGTTTTATTCTTATGTTTCCTAAATAATAGAGTTGTGTCTACCCTGCCTTTAGTAAATTCATTTTCAATATAAAAAAAATAGTAAGTGTCTCATACCATGCTCTGGGTGCTTGTTTTAAAATATACAGTACTTTATCTAACTTATAAACATAATCAAAAAGAGTTAGAATGATAAAACCTTGGAGTTGTTCCACATAAACATCTTCTTGAAGTTCTCCATTTAAGATTTCACTTTTGACATCCATTTAAAAGACTCTGAACTTCATGTGGCCTGCATAGGCTAGAAACATCCTGATAGCCTCCAGTCTTGCAACAGGTGCAAAGGTCTCATCATAGTCAATTCCTTCTTGTTGTGAATACCTTTTAGATACTAGTTAAGCCTTGTGATCACCCCAGCTTCATCCATATTATTTTTTAAAATCCATTTGGTGCCAATAACTGGATGATCATCTGGTCTTGGGACTAGTCTCCAAACCTTACTTCTTTCAAACTGAATTAGTTCTTCTTGTATAACTTCAATCCAGTTTGAATCCTCTAATGCTTCTTCAATTTTCTTGGATTCCATTTGTGAGAGAAAACTAAGGTAGAAATATTTGTTTTAAGTGGCAGACCTTGTTCTTACTCTAGCATTCGGATCTCCAATGATTAGATCTTGAGTGTGATCTATTACCCATCTATTTCCCGAGCGAACATCAGTTATGTGTCTTCTTGTCTAAGTTTTTCAAGATTTGGTTCGGCATCAACAGCTTTATTAATTTATAGAGTTTCCATTTAAGGAGCCAGAGATACTACGATCTCCTTATCGAGCATCACGATCGTAGGGCCTGGTACTATAATTTCATCCTTTGTGATCGTGTGCCTCTCCTGCTTAGCGATCGGAGGGTCAATCTTTACGATCTCATCAAGTTAAACAGCTTTATTTGGTTCACTTTGGTCAGTTTCATCAAAAGTAACATAGATAGAGATGTCAACAGTTAATGAATCCTTGTTAAACAAACTTTAGGCTTTGCAGTCCATAAAGTTTCCAAGTAAGATTCTTTTATCAACCTTAGGTTGAAATTTTATCAGATGCTTTTTGCCATTATTGAGGATGAAACACGTACAACCAAACACATAAAAGTAGCTGATGTTTTCGTTTTCTTTTTTTCTACAGCTCGTAGGGCGTCTTCATATACATAGAGTGAATTAGAGATATATTATAAGTATAGCAAGTAGTGTTGACTACTTCAGCCCAAAAGTATTCAAGAAGATAGGTAACTGCAAGAAGTGTCCTTCCTGATTCAATTAATGTTATGTTTCTCCTTTCAGCTACTCCATTCTGCTGTGGAGTTCTCGAAGTTGAGAAATTATGATTGATCCCATTTTCTTCACAGAATTGATTCATCTCAGAATAATCAAACTCTATACCATGATCTCTTCTTATTGACTTGATTTTCTCGCCCTTCTCATTCATAACCAACTTGAAGAGATTGATTATTTGTGTGCTGATTTCATCCTTAGATGTTAAAAAAATACCCATGTGAATCTAATATAGTCATCAACTACCACCCGTGTTTACCTTTTTTCTCCAAAGCTAGCTGTTGAAATTGGTCCAAACAGATCCATGTGAAGCAGCTGTAAAGATCTTTCATTTGAGTTTATTTCCTTGCTTTTAAATGAGTTTTTGGCATGCTTCCCAAGTTTGCAGGCTTTACAAGGTCTTTCTTTAACAAAGTCTAGCTTGGGTAGCCCTTTGACTTGATCTTTAAAAGCCAGTTTTGAAATACTCTTAAAGTTTAGGTGAGACAATCTTATGTGCTACAGTCAACTGACATCTTTTGAGGCTTTGGCAAAGAAGCAAGTTGTTGTTGTGGAATTGAGCTCAGAGAGATTGATCACATATACATTGCCTTTTCTTGATCTAGTTAGCTTTAGAGAGTTGGTTTCCAAGTCTCAAACTTGACACTGATTATTAAGAAATATGACTTGATGACCCTTATCACTAAATTGACTTATGCTCAGTATATTGTTCTTTAATCTTTCAACATAGGCTACTTTGCTAAAAGAAACAGCACAATTTCCAACTGATTCATAGCCTATAGTCTTCCCAAAATTATAATTTCCAAAAATAACTATTGACCCATCTTTAGATTTGAAATTAGACAGAAGAGCTTTGTTGTCAGTCATATGTCTTGAGCATCCATTATCAAAGTACCATATAGATTCAGTAATGCTTGGTACCTAAAGATCATCATTTATGTTGGTACCCATACTTGTTGGGGTCTAGCTTTATTAGTTTTCTTGGGGACCCAAATCAGTTTGATTTTAGGTCAATAATATGCATATTAATGATTATTATCATAACAAAATGCAATTATGTGCCTAGATTTATGACAGTTATAGCATTTAACATGATATATGTATGGATGTGTATGTGGATATCTTCCTACTTGGAACATATGTGAGTCATGCTTTCTTCTTCTTGGTTTGTCATCAATATGCCTCCACACTGTTCTACGGTTCTAAAGTTTCGTAGAGTAAGAAATAGCTCTATGACTAGGACCTAGTTGGTTCGCAGAGTAAGTTTTATTTAACTCTACGATCCTTCGAGGTACATTCGTAGACCTTGATTTACTCTTTGATTTGACAAAACTCAGACTAGTATGTGACCTATTGCCCTTGGGAACAACAATTTGGTATGCAAATATTGAACAGTTTTCAATGGTAGGCTTAACTATCTCTGTAAATTTCACAACCACAATCCATTTATTAAGAGAAGAGAAGAGGCATAGTTATTGTTGGTTTCCAATTGATTTTCCACAATTGGGAATGAAGATTAATCTTTAAATCTCAAACCAGATCTATCAAAGACAACCCTCTAACTTTGACTAGGCAATTTATAGATGGGGTAGATATGTTCCACATTGAGTTAGTCTTTTCTAGTTCATTTATCTTAGAGGCTAGAACAAACTCTCTCTGTGCACTAGTGTCAGTTATCTGCCTCAAGTGTGCATTCTCAGCTTCAAGTCTGGATAGAGAGACAGTACTTCGTAAAGTTGCTTCAAGCGTCACTTGCATTTTCTCTTTCTCCTCTTGAAGAAGAGAATAATCTTTTGAAAGAACCCTGAACCATTTCATATATTAATGTGGATCTGATGTTATGTCCTGCAATGCAACTCTTAAATCATCAATACTAACATCATGGGAATTAAAATTGAATACCTCACTAATGTCAACTTCTCTACGATCACTGGTTATGCTGGATTTCTCCTCCTACCATCAAACAGAGGTTGACCACTTGTGGTTCTTCATCATCACTAAATTCTACACTGGTGTCATTCTCAAAATCACTCCATGATCCTTCTGTTACAAACCATTTACCCTTATTATTATTATTATTATTATTATTATTATTATTATTTTGTTATCATTGGAATCTACATTGAATATACAGAACCTTATACAAATACTTTGCATTCACCTTCAAACAAACTTAAGCAGATCAATCCCCAAGGACCATCAACTAACTGGACTAAAATCATTACACCCTATTTTAACTACCGACTATCAAAAACTATATCAAATCCAACCAAACTAACCTAAATTAACTAATTTCTGATCAAACACTAACAACAAACAAGAACATGATTTCTGCAGAAAAAACAACTAAGCACATACATATTTTCTTCACCATGATATTCCATGCAATTCAACATTTTAACTTCTTTCTGATTTAGAACTTGGATTCAAATCCTCCTCGCCGCTTTCGAAATCTCTCTGTTTTTAGCAACACTGTCAGCAAAAACTCTTACATTTCCACAATTCCTAAAGAATTTATGATCTAGGAGCTCCCATGCCCTTGGCCTCTTACCCGGATCATTAGCCAAACACTTGGCCACCATTTTACCAAAAGAATTGGAAAATCTTTTACCCTTTTTCTTCCAAATCCCTTTCAATTTTTCAACCACCACATTCTTCCTTTTCTTCTTTTCCTCTCCACCTTCATCTCTTTCCTCCCATAATCTGTCTGGTAACTTCTGTTTTTTACTGATTTTCTCAGCCAAATTAAGCAAATCTTGGCGCCTCTTAACTCGGATTTCCCCATAAGCCAACTCCAAGGCCACAATTCCCAAATTCCAAATGTCTGATTTTTGTGTAAATCCTTCATATCTCTGTCCTCCCCTTTTAGTGTCCAAAATCTCCGGCGCTCTTCCCCATTTTGTGATGTGTTTCATTGCCAAATAACCGGAAGAAGTACCCACCTCCTCTTCTTCATTCATCTCGGCCCGATTCGTCGCAAAATAAGGGTCATAAACAGAAGCTGCAAATGCCAGTTTGATTAAGGCTTCAGGGTGATGAAAAAATATGTTTCCGGCAGTGATTTCCCCATGAATTTCTTTGGGATAGCTGTGAATTGAAATCAGACCATAAAGGGTACTTCTCAGAACAATCTTGATGAAGTTTTCCGGCAACACACCTCCATTTTCAGGCAAAAGTGACCGGAGGGAAGACACTTCTCTATAAGGAAAAGCAATACAGAGATATCCCTGAGAAAGAAAATTGGAGTTGATTTTCAAGATATTATCGGACCGCTGGCACTCGTTTCTTCTCAACCCTGCCATCGCTTCTCTGAAATTCTCTCTATTATCTCTAATCTTGACCAATTTCACAGCTACCGTGGCTTTTTTCCTATGAATCGCGGCGGCGCCAGTGATGGGGTCGGGGCCGGGAACGAAGGCGGCAGAATAGACAATTGAGCGGCGGGGCGCGGCGGTTCCGATGGATTTCTTGATTATATAATCGTCGTTGAGATCCTCAAGCTTTAATGCTCTGTTTTTCTTGGTGATTTTCTTCAATGGGTCGATGCTAGTTTTTCCTTTATCAGTCATTGAAGGAGAAGGGTCAACAGTAATTTCAGTGGGAGTTGGTTTTTCTGTATCAGGAGCCATTGAAGAAGAAGGATCAGGAGTGATTTCAATGGGGGAATCTTTTTCTTTGTCAGCTGCCATTGAAGGAGAAGGATCAGGGGGAGTATTTTCAGTGGAACTACTTGTGGCAGCCATGGAAGTAGAGATGAAGTATGAATTAAAGATTTGATTTTTTGGTGGAGGAAATGAAATTTACGGGGGTTTTGAGAGGTTTTATAAAAGTAGAAGAAGCAGAGTCGGAGGAGAGAGAGAATATCGGCGGTTATAAGATTCTTGAGTGGCGATTATGACAGTTGGAAATTTTGAATCTTGATGTTGGGCGCACAAAAAGGGTATGTTTTTGGATTCAGGCTATGACTTCTGTCCAAAACCGAAATGAGGGTCAAAGCTTGAGAAGTTTTATTTATGCAGAAACAGATGGAAGAGAGATGGGGAAAGAGAGAGAGGATCTTGACGGTTATTAGTCTCGAGTGACAGTTATGACAGTTGAAGTCCTTAGTACTGTCATACACATTTGTGGTGCACAAAAAAATATACTTTTGGCTTAAAAGGATGACATCTGTCCAAAACTAAAATGGAGAAGTTCTGTATCAGCAGAAATAGAGTAAGATGAGAGAGAGGATCTTGACTTTTATGTCTTGAGAGTATTGTTATCTTCACTTCTAGACTTTTCTAGTTCCATTAAAGGGTATACTTTGACTTTAAAATGATGACATCTGTACAAACTTAAGATTAGAGGGGTGAAGCTTCTTGGGTTTGCCCTCTCAAGAGTTTGGAGTCCAAAAAGTGAGTTACAATTTTTTGAAAGGCATTTAAGGTTTATACTTTATAATAGCCAAACTGAAATATAATTATATTTGACCATGCTCTTAAAACGACTTTTCACCTAAAAGAATCCAATCCATATGTGAATATTTTACTGACTCCTTCTAAATGTTGCGTTAAAAATATGCAGATTCCTGATCTGAGTAAAAATAATAGTATAATCTGTAAATTCATATATCAATATATAAATAATTAATTATATTTCTGCTTGTAACAAAAATTAACTTGTTTTAATTGCAATATATATATATTTTCTATTTTGGTTCTTCCAAATATTAAAGTTTGTAAAACCAGAAGAAACGAACATGGAAAATTAGGAGGATTCATAAAATTTGTAAGCCAAAAGTTTTAATGCTAAAAATTGGAGGGTTCATCATAAGGTCGTTCATTAGTAGAGGCAACTCTAATTTTAGAGTCTCTATTTGTTCTTTAACTCTTATCCTTGTACGGATTTCTTCCTTTCAGATTTTTTATCTATATTGATTTCTAGACCGAAGTCTCCTAACTTCTTCCTCCAACTCTTGTACTTCACCCTTCAACTTCCTATTCTTAACTATCAATTCCCTTCTAGTCTTCATTACAAATTATTCCCGATATTTCATATTGTCTTTGGATGATTCCTCTAACTGAACAACATTAGAGGTTACATCTTCTATCAACTCTTCACCTACTGGGGCTGTCATAGCCTCATACTCGGGTTCTACATCAATTCCTTCCTAGATGATGGGAACTTCTTCAAGTCCACTTTCCTCAAACATTCTACAACCACTAACATTAATAACAAGCACAACTTATCAGTACCTTATGCGAAAATAATTTATCACATAACACATAACTTTTCTTACTTAATGAATTTTCACAATCAATCTCCTAACTCTTTATGAGTTTTCTTATTTTCTCTATGGTCATAATCCTAAGGTTTTTCCTCACCTAAGGCTTATAACCTAAAGCTCTAATACTAACCTGTGACATCCCCAAATTCAGGTCCCTCGAACCACAGGTTCGGTGCTCACTATTCATCATTTGACAAACATTCATAAACTAATAATTCAATAACTAGCAAAAAATAAACATAAATTCGTTACAAAACGTACCATCAATCTTAGATCCCACTAACCTTAAATACATCACAATTACCTTATAACAAAAAGGTTTACAACATAAAAATAAAAACTAATTACTTCTACTTGTTCGCCTTTCCTTTGCCTTTGTACTACTTATATCACTCGAACTTAGTTGAAAAATAATTCATGATATAGCAAGGGTGAGTAACTACTTTGCTTAGCAAATTTAAATAAATAATAAATGATATATTATGAATGAAAAAGAATTAACTTTTGAAACTTCAACAATATTCAAGAATTGTGAAGACATGCAACTTTGAATAATAACTTTCAATTGATTTAACATACTGCTTTTTCATGCTGAAAGGGCACAAGACGTGAACATACGTTTTGACTATCTATAATACCATGTAGACATAAGACTGTCATTTTATTTTGAATACTAATAACAATTTCAATTGTAATATCTGAATATGGATACTCTAGGTGATCAGCCCATTGTACCTATATATTGTGATAACCATCCAATTTTGTTTTGACCGAAATTAGTACATCTGACCGTAGTTTTATCATTTCATAATGATTTGTTCATTTCAATTTTTTCCATCAGATTCTGCACCACAATAATATGATTTGAACTAACTTCAACAATATTCAGATTAATGAATTTAATGTATATATGGTCTAGTCGAACAATTGGTGTGACGACCCCGAATCCTGATTCCTTTAACCTCGGATCCGGTTCAACCCTAGTACTACATTTTATTTATTGTTTATGAATTACAACAATATTATAATTGCTAAATAATCATTTATTTACATTTTACATCATCACTTTCTATTCCAGAATCGCAATCTTTATACATTCCTAGTTTGTATTAATATCATACATGATACGACATTCTATTACAATCAATTTGAGTATTTAATACTCATATAAAATACCAACTAAGCGTTAAACTACACAATCATTTTACCTGTCCAATTCGGACTGATATCTACAACAGACATTTAGATCTTCAGTGAAAGTAATATGCTTTCCTGTTCCTTGATCTTTATCGAGAACTTCAAATAATTTGCACTATCTGAAAATGTTGGTTTAGGCAAGAGTGAGCACGACGGCTCAACAAGTTCAATAGTTACACATAACACCTTGCATGCTTCACATATTATACATACTCTGCATATTATTCCTACATCTTGCATTTCAATTTATAAATGGTTCATACTTCTTATGCATCACATATAATAATCAACTAACCTCTAGCAAATCATGCTTCATGTTTGTACATATTTCACACGTAAGCATACCTCATGCTTATCACATATCACAATTATCATCAATATGTCTTCATGTCAATAATTTGATAACACATTGTAACATATTAATGCACATAAGAGCAAGTTCTGAAAAACTTGCCTGGTTCGCTTCTACCATTTACGTTTATTTGCGTCATTCGTTCAACCTACAATTTATATATAAAATCGACATAAACATTAGTTATAATGACTATTAATTAGTCTTAACTTAAGACATTAACTTCAAATTATTAACTTTTAAGATGTCCGACAAACAAACTCTTAAGTTCTTGACAAAAACCCTAGCCCAAACCTAATTGGACATATCGGGTAAACTTAACCAACTTACACCTTTGATGTGATAAAAAATAGTAACTGCAAGTGCACAGCATCAAATTGAAGAATGGGCAAGTACAGGTCGAACCACAGAGACTAAATTAATTTTAATGTTCCCTTAATTTATATTCCAAACAAATTAGAAATAAAAAGTGATGAAGATGATTAATTAACTAAATATTGCAAATTAGAAATTAATAACGAAAACTAGTAATTAGAAAAACTACCTAGGAATCTGAATCCATTAAATACTAACATAATAATTAAATTCTTCATTTCCTTAATTAATTTCTAATTATTTTTTCTTCCCTTAAAAATAGTGATTTATATAATTAAAATGGGCAAGCATAGATTATGAAAATTTAAGGATTAACTATAACTCATCAAAACTTCATCGAGTAATCATGAATTGTGAAAAACTCATATCTTAACAATAACCTATTAAAACCTCGCAATTAATATAAAATCAAAACAAATTATGCGCGAAGGTATAATTAAATGAATAATTAAACATTAATATCGGAACGAAAAGAATATATTAATATGCAATATTTAATTTCATCTTCATCCTAGATATTAGAAATTTAGCTATCCATAGAATTCATAATAAAGAAAAATAAAATTAAAACTTTTAATATAAATTGCATAAGATAAATTAAAACTAATAGAATAAGAATTAAAAAGAAACTTTAATTTGTAAAAGTAACAAAGAACTCCCTGACTTCAATTGCCGAAAGAGAGAAAGAATAAAATAAAATACTACACATATTCTAAGCCTCTACCGTAACTGCAAGAAAGAAAAATAATATCCCCCTTACTCTCTAAAATAAGACTCCTATTTATAGGGAAAATAAATTGAACCCTAATCTAGTTTGGAATGACTTGGACTCTTCTTTCCTTTTTGATTTCAACTTCTACATGGTAATATTGGAGTCCAAATAAAAATCAACTTGAAAGCTTTTTAGAATCTTTTTCCAACTCAACTTTAATTATTTATTTATTTCCTGCAAAACAGAATAAAATATATTAATTAAATAAAATAAACATATAAAATAATAAATATTAAAATATTAAAATGCATAATTATGTGTATATCAACCTTCACTACACGTTCATTGTACAATCCACTTTTTATAAGTTGTCTAAATTAGTCACAAATAAACTATTTACATCAGTTTAATTTAATTAAACATTCTTCTTTTTCATAAATTAATGATTCGGACATTTAATAATGTACCAAATACTTCAAAATATTATCTTCCTTTGATAATACACCACCACGTTCACATATTATTAATCATTTAATAATATTTTACTTACATATTAATATTATTTACCATTTAATAATATTTTAATCACTTATTAATATTATTAACCAGTTAATAATATTTTAATCACATATTAATATTATTAACCATTTAATAATATTTTAATTACTTATTAATATTATTAACCATTTAATAATATTTTAATCACATATTAATATTATTAACCATTTAATAATATTTTAATCACTTATTAATATTATTAACCATTTAATAATATTTTAATCACTTATTAATATTATTAACCATTTAATCATATTTTAATCACTTATATATATTATTAACCATTTAATGATATTTTAATGACATATTAATATTATTAACCATTTAATAATATTTTAATCACTTATTAATATTATTAGCCATTTAATAATATTTTAATCACTTATTAATATTATTTTCCATTTAATAATATTTTAATCACTTACTAATGTCATTAATTATTTAATAACATTTCATCATATACTAATGTTAGTACTCATTTCATAACATTTTAGTTACTTACATATTTAATCATTTAACAATATTTTAACAATCCTCAAATCCTTTAATGATTATTTAAATAATAATCTCTTAAATAATTAACCCCGTTTATTATTTAATATTCATTAAATAACAAATGATCATTTTATTCGCTTTATCTCCCTTTAATTATTATTTAATATCTATTAAATAATAATTAACTAATTATCCTTATTTATTAAAATAATAAATAATTACCTTATTAACTTTATCTTTCTTTAATTACCATTTAATATCCTTTAAATAATAATTAATTAGCTATTTATTATTTAATATTAATTAACAATTTATTATTCAATATTAATTAAATAATAAATAATTATTTTATTAACTACATATCCTTCTTTATTTATTGTATAATAATAAATAATTAGTTATTGTATTTATTTGCTTTAATTATTATTTACTATCAATTAAATAATAACTTTTATTTACTTTATTTATTATTTATTATAAATAATAAATAATTATTAAACTTGGTCCCAAATTAATTATATTAATTTTTAAACATTTTTATCCATTTTGGACTTAAATGACCCGAACCGACCCGACCTGGAACGGAAAAGTGCACTGCCCGTGAACAGTGTCAAGGGCCCCGACCCTCCTTTATAGTGCAAAACAAGGGCACCGGCCCTTGTGTTGCAGAATCTACTAAAATGCCATTTTTCAGGTTTTTTAACTTTTGCTCCTTTAATTAAAACTGTCATAACTCCTTCATTACAAAATATTTTGGGGTGATTCTTGAGTCAATTCTCATTAGAATTTCCCCCTCTACAACTTCTCTTTAGATCACAAATCCAAATTCCAAATGGAACAGGACTCTAAACGCCTCACTAGGGAAAAGTGAAAACTAACTTCACAAATTATTGGTTCAAAAATCATATCTTAACCATAACAACTCACATGAACATTATACCAACTAGGTTTTATTCTTAACTTATATATTTACCATATCAAGGAAGAAAATATCATACCTAACTTTTAGGTTTCAAAATATAAAGCTCCGAATCACACGTTCATTTAGGGTTCCGTCTGTAAAAATCATTTTCATACATTTTGCTAAACTTTTCAACACCAACACCCATAAATATTCATGTTAAACCCATGTAACCCTAGATCTTCCAATCTAGCATGGATCTAAACATTTAGAGCTTGAGAATAACTTTTCTACTATAAATATTCAATATAAACATAATGAACTTCAAAACTAGGGTTTAGGGTTAGTGTTATACCTTCTAGACTTGTGAGCTACTTTTCTCCCCTTTCCAAAATAAATGATAGAGTTAGATGACATCCAAGAACAATCCTCTTGAAGTAATAGACTTGGCTCACTTGACTCGGTAAGAACTCACTAAAGAACTCACTAACTCACTACCATTTTTCTTTAACTCACCGAGTTAACTCATTAGAATTTACTACTCTCTATAGAAGAACTCATGCAAAATTTTTGTAACATCAAACACATAAACCAAGTCTTCTATTTATAGTAGTATAATTTTATACATATAACACATATATGTATATAATGGACATCAACCATTTTCATAAATTGCTAGCATTTAATTTGAGTGTTCCACACACTAGCTAAAGCAAGCAAAATGAATAAATTTTGGAGTCCATGGACATCCTTTAAACAACCGGCCATGCCCCTTTATTTGACCAAAATTTACAATTATTTTATTGCCAAAATTGATATATTCATGCCTTCTAGAAGCTTATTTAATTGGGTCAAAATTGGGTTTTGAAATTTAATCATTTGGGCCATGGATACTCCTTTAATCCATTGAAATGTTGGGCTACTAAATTAATTTACTAGGATCCCAATTAATTAAAATATTGGGCTAGATTAATAAAATACCCAATCACATAGAATTTTTCACAAGTCCATCACTTAATTTAATTAATTGTCTTGTTTAAATAATTAAGGAACAATGTAATAATCAAATTTAATTTAATTTACGTAATCCAATTGGACTTTCCATATTCAATATTAATGGAATATTTAATTAGGGTTTCTTCCAAATAAATCTTAGGTTAGTCTGTTAATAAATCCATTAATCGGACTTCCTTTATTAAACTTAATTCAATAACTTCCTCGGACAAATTATATAATCCAATTCACACTTTAATTTCCTTAAATTTAATCTACTAGATTAATTCCTTTAGGGCTCCCAACAATTAACTAAGTTGGGTTACCGTAATTAATTCATTGAGCTAGGGTTTGACACAATTTAATTAGCTCATTGGGCTTGAAAATTAAATCTCACCATTAGGCTTCTCTACATTTCCATTGGGCTTGCTACACCATTTCATTGTACTAGTCAATTAAATCAATATTGGGCTTTATACCACAACATAATAATTAAGTTAATTACTTAATTAATTAACTTCATAATATTGTCATTCTAGACAATCATCCTAAATTTTCTACAACTTTAACTAATAACTAATATAATTAACCTACTTAATTATATTTCATGACTTAATATTTAAACTAATTAATTTATTATTTTAATTGAGTATTAAATTTACTCATCCTCTTATTTGGCTAGCAAGCACACTTTAAGTATATATGTTTATCAATATAACCACCTTCACTTCTCAATTGAATTTATTTCCTTAATAAATTCTCTACATGCATCATTACAGTATTTCTACATTTAATTTCTAACAAATAAATTATGTTAAAAAAAATGTTCACCTATTTTCTACACATCTCACTTCGACAACTCTAGGTTTTAAATCATAACCTTCAATTAATTATTTAAAATCTTAATTACAAATCTTGTAAATATTTGGGGTATTACAATTGGCATAGATCTTTCTCTTTAAATAATTCATAATAAGAACGGTCATATTAGCACATGCAATATATAGCCGAAACAAATAGCATAGATATATCTCATTAAATAGTTCATTTTGAGAACCTGTCATTATAATTCATGTCATATCTAGCCGAAATAATTGGCATAGATCTTTCTTTTTAAATAGTTTATAATGAGAACAGTAATGTTTATGCACATTAGTACGAATATCAATAATAATATAGATATAAAATAATTATTAATAATTATTTCATCATGTACTACGAAACTAATTTCAACTTCTAGATACTTAACATAATAAAAACAAGTATATAAAACTTGCATAATGAAACAAGTTTGGGTTTCAGAATAACTTGTCAAATAATTACATGTTAAGGTTCAGAGAACTTGCATGTTCCGCAGACTACTGCTATTCAACTTAAAATAACTTTCGTTCAATAACCTAACATTTAATAACATTGATCTACCAATCAACATATCACATAACTTTATTATACAGCACTTAAATCATCTAACCCTTAATCATAACCTTTATTCACTTAATAATATAATCAACCTTTGATAATATTTTAATCACATAAGTATCATTTAATAACATATCAATTATTTTATAATATTATCATCATTGATAATATATTATCTTCAAACAAATATTATTAATCATTTAATAATATTTTAACCATTTACGAATACTATTAACTATTTTAATAATATTTTATTCAATCGTCAATATTATTAATCATTTAGTAACATCTTAATCACTTAATTATTTTAAACAAATATTAACAATATTAATCATTTAATAATGTCTTACTCTTTCTAATAATATTATTTATTAAATAATATCTAAATCCCTTATAAATATTATTAACCATTTAATAATATTTTACACTGTTAATAATATTATTAATCATTTACTAATATTTTAATCCTTTGTTAATATTATTAATTATTTAATAATATTTTATTCTCTTATTAATATTATTAACCATTAATAATATTTATATCATTTATTAATATTATTAATTATTTAATAATATTTTATTCTCATATTGATATTATTAATCATTTAATAATATTTTCATCATTTATTAAAATTATTAATTATTTAATAATATTTTATTCTCTTATTGATATTATTAACCATTTAATAATATTTTCATCATTTATTAATATTATTAATTATTTAATAATATTTTATTCTCTTACTAATATTATTAATCATTTAATAATACTTTAATCATTTATTAGTACTATTAATTATTTAATAATATTTTATTTACTTTTAATATTATTATTCATTTTATTTATTAATATTATTAATCATTTAATAATATTTTAATCATTTATTAATATTTTTAATCATTTAATAATATTTTATTTACTTTTAATATTATTATTCATTTAATAATATTCTAGTCACTTATTAATATTATTAATTATTTAATAATATTTTATTCATTTTCTAATATTATTCATCTTTTAATAATATTTTATACCTTCACTAATATTATTATTTATTTAATAATATTATAATTATTTAAATTTTGTTTAATATTATTATTATATTAAATTACATTTTCTGACCAATTTTCTATTCAAAAGATCTAACCCGACCTGTTTGGACCGATCTGACCCGACCCGCTTGAATTAAATTAATTTTTTAAAAATCTAGAACCACCACTGCGGCGATCCTTAACAGCGTCACAGCGGTCCCCCGGCAGAATATTTCACCGCTGCGGTGGAAGTTCAAATTTTTCAACTTTAGTTTTGAAATTTTTTCAACTTTGATTACTTAGGTTAAATATATCATAAAACTGGCAATACATGATCAAATGATCTCAAATCTATTTTGTTAAATCCATAACTTAGTATTCTTCAAGTTTTCAAGAATCAATAACTTCCAAAAATATTTTTGACAACAAATGTCAATATCCACCAATTAGGGTTTTAAAATTACCCTTTTTAACAAAAATCTCATAACTACTTTGTTTTAATTTAGTTTTCGACGATTCAAGTTAAATTACGATCGAAACTCACTCATCTAACACACATGACACAACAATCACATAAACAACTCACATGCCATAAATCACATATAATCAACCTAGATATCCAACTAGGGTTTTTACTTAAAATATGTTTATCTTTCATCCATATTTTTACATACTAACCATATCAAAACACTTATCATGCATTTTTAACCATGAAACTTCCTACATAATATGAATCTACTATCATAGGACTTCAAGAGTAGCTTTAAAACCATACAAACATATTTGGTTCATTAAAATAGCTTTTTGTCCATAAATCATATATATATATATATATATATATATATATATATATATACACATACATAGATCTCACATAGATCTCATATATTCACATATCTTCCATCATGAACCATCCTTATATCTTCGGATCTTACCATAGATCCTCATCACATAAATTCTTCCATAACCAAGCTTGCTTAAACTCATACATAAAGAAAATAACAACTAAAGTTTGAGAAACTTTTAAACTTTTTATGAAAATCATCTTCTTGGAAATGGTTGGAACTCCTTTTTGATCTTCTTGTATGGACCAAAAATAACCCACACTTAGTAACGCTCAAAGTATTTGCTTTTCTAGAACTCTCACAAATACTCTAGTTTCTTTTTACAACTCTCTCTCTCAAATTTAGTGAATAGAGCAAATGAACCAACATTTGCACAAGTGTTGAATATTTTTATTTATAAAACTCTAGGAACACACCATTAGCTCTCTTAATCAACTAACATTGGTGAAATTGAGGGTTAATCTAGTTTCCTATAGCAAGGAATGACTAGCTTGAATGACATGTTGTTTGCAAAATTTTATAGCAATTGAGTGAAGCATTGCATAGAGCAACTTTGAAGCAACAATAAAGCAAATACTCCACCCTTAGAGGGCCCCACAATGGCTGGCCAAATGGCCAATTTTCTCCCCATTTTTCCTTTTTCTTTTATATTATATAATCATATATACATCTATATGTATATACCTCCATATATATATAGACCAACCTTTTGACTATGTATTGGGCTTCACATTGTACTTAGGAATTAATTTCAATTGGGCTCTTCCATTTAATTTGCTTAGGCTCAATTAATTACTTTCATTGGGCTACTAGTTTAACTTACTTAGACTTTCAACATTTAATTCAATTGGGTTAACTATGCTAACTTACAAGTCTTGGATTTATATCAAGTATTGTGCTAGTATTAATTTACTTGGACTCATCAATTAATTAACACTTAAGCTACTAGTTAAATTTAGGGTCCTTAACACTAATATACAACAATTAGAAAGTAATTACAAAAATAAAACACACACAAAATAATTACAAAAATAAGACAATAATTTCAAATAATTTAATTTCACATTAATAAGGAATCTAAAATCAAGGCTGCCATAATTCAAAATTCAAAATTCAAATCAAATGGATGAAAAACAAAAAAAAAAAAATCTCGTCATCTTCATCCCTCCCAGCTTGCCGCCGCGAATCTCCGCCACGAATTTTTTTTTCCCGTCATCTTCCTCCTTTGTCGTCGCGAATCTTAAGCTTATGTTTCAAATCCTGCGAAAACTCGTCGTCTTCATCCCTCGCCAGTTTGCCGCCGCGAATCTCCGCCACGAAAAATTATTTTTCCGTCATCTTCCTCCTTTGCCGTCGCGAATATCCGTCGCGAATCTTAAGCTTATGTTTCAGATCCTGCGAAAAAGAAAGGGGTGGAAACCAAGCATGAACTGACAGATTATGTTTCATTTAACTTCAACAAAAGTACAACACTGTCAATGAGAAGAAGAAGAAGAAGATGAACACTCGCCCTACAAACATAAGTAAATGGTAACCAACCTTTAATACGCATGTAACCAACCTTTAATACAACGGTAGCCAAATCTTAATACAAAAGGTAACCAAACTGTAATATAAAGGTAACCAACCTTTAATACAAAGGTAACCAAACTTTAAAAGAGAGGTAACCAAACTTTAATACAGAGGTAACCAACCTTTAATATAACAGTAACCAAACTTTAATAGAAAGGTAACCAAACTTTAATACATAGGTAACCAACCTTTAATATAACAATAACCAAACTTTAATAGAAAGGTAACCAAACTTTAATACAGAGGTAACCAACCTTTAATATACATGTAACCAACCTTTAATACAAATGTAACCAACCTTTAATACAACGGTAGCCAAATCTTAATACAAAAGGTAACCAAACTGTAATATAAAGGTAACTAACATTTAATACAACGGTAACCAAACTGTAATATAAAGGTAACCAACCTTTAATACAGAGGTAACCAAACTTTAATACATAAGTAACCAAACTTTTAATAGAAAGGTAACCAAACTTTTATGAATATTTGGTTACACACAAAAACTAAAATAGTTACCTCTGTATAAAGATTTGGATACCAATTGAAATATAAAAAAAATATTTATTGTATTGAATTTTTTTTTTTATCACAGACACGTACTAAACATCACTTGACTTTTGTACTCCCGGTCAGGCCTCAGGGGGAGGCGGCAGGGGAAGGGGGAGGGGGGAGGGGGGAGGAGGAGGGAGTGGGGGTCGGCGACGGCCAGGGGAGGGGAGGGGAGAGGAGGCGACGCGGCTGCGGAAGGGGGAGGGGGGAGGGGGTCGACGGCTGCGGAAGGGGGAGGCGGGAGGGGTCGGCGGCTGGGGAAGGGGGAGGCGGGAGGGGGCACGCGGGGGAGGCGAGGCGGCCAGTGGAGAGGAGGCGGCGTCTGGGGGTGGTGGTCGGAGGGGGTGGGGAGGTTGCTGTGGAGGGGAAGAGGGACGGGGGCAGGAATGGGTCGGCGGCTGAAGGAGGAGGCCGGAGGGGCAGTCGGGGCAAGCGAGGGAGGGGAGATCTGGAGTAGGGGGAGGGAGGCGGGGGAGGGAAGGCTGCCAGGGGAGGGGAGGCAGCCTGAGGAAGGAAGAGGCGGGAGGGGGCAGTCGGGGCAGGCGGGGGAGGGAAGATCTGGAGTAGGGGGAGGGGGAGGCGGCGGCCAGGGGGAGGGGGAGGGGGAGGCGGCGGCCAGGGGGGAGCCGGCGGCCAGGGGAGGGGTGGTGGTCGGCAGAGAAGGGAGAGAGAGGAGGCGGTGGATGAAATGGAGTTAATAAATTTTTTGTTTCTTTTGTATGATAGTGATGATGACAGCAATGAAGATAATATTTAAATTTTAAAATATCCACCTAAATTAAAGGGATATTAAATATAATATATTAATTTTGTAAATAAATATGAGAAAATGTATTATTTTTGTAATTATTTTATGGATGCATCATTATTGTAATTATTTTTAAAAATGTACTAAAATATGTAATTTTCCCTTAAATTTATTTTAAGTTACTAACACTTGGGCTAGTATTTAATTATCATAAGACTTACCATATATTTCATATATGGTTTACTAAATAAATCATGTAAGGCTACATCATTGGGCTCATTATATGAACTACCCATTAATTAATTACTTGGCCTACTAATTTAATTTGTTTGGACTTTAATTAATAAATTCATTAGGTTTGCCACATAATTCAATTAGACTTGCTATTTAAAAGTCAATTGGACTACCATATTAAATTAGTTTACACAACACTAACACTTAACACATTCATGAGCTTGTTTTAATGAAATCCTAATACACATACATACAAATTCTTCAACTTGATTAATTTAATTCATTAGCTACCACAATTCATAATCCACTTCGGTTTAAAATATAGTTATACATACAATTATTTCAACATTGGGTTATCTTTAACAATCTATTTATTTATTCTTTTTCATTAATCATACAAGTAGTTTACTTGTTCATTATTAATTTTGTTATTTGTCATACAAGACCATCATTTAAGATTTGTGATCTCATCACATAAGTTTCTCTTGCATTCATTTTCCTTCTTTAGTTAATTTAAATAAATTTAATTAACTAATTTAGTATATCTCATCAAATAACATATACAAATACATAACACCACTTCACACGTCATATTATCCTATAAAAATAAATAAATAAAAAATTGAGTTCATAATTTTTCAGGTTATTACAGTTTCTGTAACTTAAGATTCATTTGAAATATTTGGGTGAGGGGATCTATTTCAGCTTTGTGTTGACGCTCTAGTTCTGAGATAGAACTTCACGTCATGCTTGGACTATATGATTACAACTTAAATTTATTAAAGTAATTGACTGATTTTTTGTTTCTTTTGTGTTAAGAAAGGTAGAATAGAAAAGTGATATTTAAGAGTTTAGGAGGGTAGTTGCTAAGAAGGTTTTGCTTGGGGAACCTAAAAGGGGGAGGGGGGCGGGGGGGGGGGGGGGAGGGGGGAGAGAAAAATTAAGTGAAGCAATTTACCTTCTGAACCAAACTAAAAAAAATTATACTTTTCTATAATTACTTGCTAACCTCTTTGTCAATATGTGATAAAGGAGTTCGTACTTCCTCTTCTTCATTTTATTTTATTTTAGGCTAAATTGTTAGAGTTATTAGTTCTGTTACTGGTAGTGATGCTTTCTTTGTGTAAATGATGAGCGGAAGTTTTCTATATAACATGATACAGGTGATGTACAACCTACAAGTTTGGTCTAAAGAAACTGTTGTTATTAAACATTTCCTTACTATTTTTCAAGTCTAGTCTCTTTTTTATTTTTATTTTTTATATGTAAATATTTATTTTGCTACTAGTAGAATAAGATTACACAAATCTATCTTGAGCTGGGTGATAATTAAAGTCTGCTGTGAGTTTGCTTTTTATATATGTTCATGTTCCTTTATTGTTTCTCTTTTGTAATGTAGACATTGTTAGCAGCAAAAAATTATATCAAGTATGTATGAGACTACATGGATTATATAAACTTACTATATGAGATGTTTATTAGGTATGGGTGATGCTTGCTAGTAGTAAACTCCTAACTGAAGCGTATGTTATTATTTTGATATCCAGATTGTTTACATACTTGATCAAGTATGTGCATTGGAGAGTGAAATGCTTCTCAAACTAAAGCATCAAAGGCTGAACATATCTCCTAGAATTCTAATTTAAGTCTCAGTCTAAAAATCTTTTTATTTTTTCATATTCTTTTGATTTTACTTTTGGTTAACTATAATTTGATGTATTTAACAATTGTGATGTAAATAATTTTAAATGATATAAATTTATTTATGAATGTTACAGGACATTGTATTGTGTGTTGAATAACAATTTTATTAATAATATATTTTTTTTTAAATTTACAAGGCCTACAATGAAGGCCGGTACTGACCGTCGCTATAGATGTACCTTTAGCGACGGTCAAAACAGTCACTATTGATATGTACTGGTCGTCAAAAAATAAAATCAAACGTGTTTTTGTTCTATTTTTAGCCAACGGCTTTTGCAGCAACAGTCTTTTGGCCTATAACGACCGTCGACGACCGTCGCTATAGGCCAATTTTCTAGTAGTGCCACAATAACAAACCATACTTGGGAATTAGTTAACTTACCTCCTAGCACTAAAGCAAATGTTTGTAAATGAATTTGTGAAAGAAAACTTAAACCTGATAGATCAATCGATAAGTTCAAAAGCGAGGCTAGTACCTAAAAGGTATAAACAAAAAAAAGACCTAGATTACTTTGAGACTTATTCCCCAATCGTGAGAACCACATCGATTAGAACCTTATCAATTAGAACCTTGATTGCTCTTGCTACTATACATAATTTGATTATACATAAAATGGATGTCAAAATTGTTTTTCTTAATATAAACTTAGAAGAAGAAATTTATATAGATCAACCAAAAGGTTTTGTGTCCCCTGAAAATGAAAATAAAGTTTGTAAACTAGTTAAGTCTCTTTATGACCCTAAACAAACACCTAAAGAGTGACATGATAAATTTGATAGTGTAATGACTTCTAATGGATATGGTATAAATGATGTTAATAGATGTATTTGCACTACATTTAATGGAGATGAAACTAGTATAATTGTTTGCCTATATGTTTATGACTTTTTAATTTTTAAAACTAATCTAAATGTGATTTATGATACTAAATCCATGTTATCATCCAACTTTGACATGAAAGACTTAGGTGTTGCTAGTTTAATTCTTGGAATTAAATTGGATAGAATTAATAATGGGTATATGATATCCCAAGAATATTTTGTGCAGAAAATTGTTAAGAAATTTAGACATTTTGATTCAAACCTTGTTAGCACTCCATATGATTCTAGCTTGCACTTAGCTAGACATGATGGTCCCAGTGTTTCATAGTCAGAGTATGCATAAGTGATTGGTAGTTTAATGTTTCAATGAACTGTAGTAGACCTGATATTATATATGCTGTAAAGAGATTTAATAAATGCACTCAAAACCCTAATAGAGATCATTGGACTGCTTTGAGTAGGGTTTTGAGATACCTTAAAGGTACTTCAGATCTTGGTCTATTCTACGAAGGTACACCAACTATACTTGAGGGGTATATAGATGTTAATTGGATATCTTATTCAGATGAGACCAAATCCCCAAGTGGTTATATTTTTACTTTGGGTGGTGAAGCGATTTCTTGGAAATCTTCCAAACAGACTTGTACAGTTCGCTCCACTATAAAGTTTGAGTTTATTGCCTTAGAGAAGATAGGTTATGAAGCAGAGTGACTCTAAAAATTTTTAGGGAAAAGTCCCTTGCAGGCAAGACAAGTTCAATCTGTATCTTTACATTGTGATTGCTAAGCTACTATTAATAGAGCCAAGAACCAGACCTATAATGGCAAGAGTAGGCATATACGCCTAAGGCATAATACTATGAAACAGCTGTTATTTGATGAGATTATATTCGCTAATTTTGTGAATTCGGTGTTAAATCTTGTGGATCCACTGACTAAACCTCTTTGCTGAGTGTTATTGAGTAGCACATCGAGGGGGATGCGACTTTTGCCTATAAAACAAGACCAACAGTGATGGTAACCTAACCTATGTGATTGGTGATCCCATGAAGTAGGTTCATATGGGTAATAACAAGTCATGGGATGGTATGTGAGACACTATCTATCTTATAAATTTTGAACTCATCCCTATGGTGTAGGATAGTGCAGTACTACAATGTTTAAGGTTGAGTATTATAAATACTCTTAATGCTTTCATAGCCCAATATTGGGTGGTGTGTTTAAACTGTATGGCACACTTGATGGAATCACCTACGTGAGTGTTGAGGTGGGGCTGCCTCCTATGAGAACTAGGTAGGTTCTATAGAACGCTCATGAGATCCGGGACTAGCGCATGGCCGATAACGTGCCCAACCACGTTGAACAAACTTACTTAGAGATTGTTATATAAGTGATATGTACTCTTGATTCACACTAAAAAGATGAGGTTCATAGAAACTTTTAGCTTCATCAAATCCCTGTGGGTCAAGTCTTGTTTACTCTATACATTGGTTCATAATCCATAAGACACAAATGTGTATGCATTGTAATTTCTTTTACACTGGCAAATTATTTCTTTCATCTTCTTTTATCTTAAATTCGACATTAATATATGTGGGGGGGTTGTTGGATATATTTTATATATTTTATATCAAAGTCCCATTTTATTTTATTTTTAAACAAAATTAATTTTGTATTCTAATTTATTGTGTGTTTAGATTCGTTGCATCCAAGTTCACTTATTCATATGAGTCCAAATTTATTTAACCAGGTTCATTCTTAATTATTGGGTGATTGATTTGATTATCTTAATTGATGGGTGACTAGTTTGATTATCCTAATTGATGTGTGATTGATTTGATTATTTCAATTGATGGGTGATTGATTTAATTAACCTAATGAATGGATGGTTGATTTGATTGCCATAATTTGTGCAATCAAACTTACTACATATGTTTTATCCTACCTATAAATAGAGACCAACACTTTTATTTCAAGATAAACTCCAAGCAATTCTCTTCTTCTTCTATATTATATTACTTCATTCATCTTATAATTTTCTGCTAGAGAGTAAGGTTGATTCTTGAACTTTTTGAGTATTCTAGTATCGATTACAAGGGAATAGAACTGTTGATTCTTGGAAGTTTATTTCGCTGCAACCTAAAGGCATCTCGTAGGGAAGAAATTATTTCTCAAGGACAGCACCTAGCACGCCTTAGTTCACTGATAAGTTCTTCCAATTTTTTATCTTCTAATAGTATCTATTTATTTGAATTAGGGTTTCCTGTCTATAATTTAAATTTTGGTGCCATTTTCCAATGATCTTAAGTAATAATATATCTTTTGTTGATTTTGCCATGCTCACCGCCATTAAGGCTATGCCTGAATTGACTAAAATCGAGCCTTTTAAAGACACAAATTTTAAACGATGGCAAACTAAGCTTTTTATTGATAATGGACATTGTCAAAGTTGACCACGTGTTGACCAAGCCTAAACTTGTTCAAATTACTGATAATGTTAGTGAGTCTGGTAAGAAAGATTATGAAACTATAATCTCTACATGTTATTCTACTGATAAGTTATGCAAAGCTATCATCTTTAATGCATTGTCAAATGAACTATTTGATGTATATTATTTGTACAAGTCTGCTTTAGGAATTTGGGATGCATTGAATAATAAGTATATTGTTGAAGATGTTTGTGTGAAAAAATATACAATTGGTAATTTCTTGCACTTTCAAATGAATGATGAAAAAGATGTTCCTACACAAATTTATGAATATCATTTAGTGGTTTCCAAGTTAAGCAATGAGGTTATATATCTTCCAGCTCCTTTTATTGTTGGTTCCCTTATTAAAAAGTTACCCAAGTCATGGCAAGATTACAAAAACACCATGAAGCATAAGAAAAAGAAAATAAGCCTTGAAGAATTACTGTGCATATAAGGATTGAAAAAAATAATAAAAAGTTGGATAAGGCTAACAAGGCCAAAGAGTTAACCTCTAAGGCCAATTTGGTTAAAGATATTAATACACCTCCCAACAACTTTAAGGGAAATTTCAATGACCAAAAATCTCACCACAACTATAATGGGTCCAATTGAGACCTTGGTCCCAAGACCAAGTCTAATCAATTCAAAATTTCTGGTGCTAAAGGTCTTTTCTTTTTTCGTGGTATTCTTGGTCATTTTGTGGCTCAATGCAGGAAAAGGAAAGAAAACAACAACAACAACAAAAACCACCATCACCACCACAACAACAATAACAACCATCACATCAACAACCATAACAAGAATCAAACAACAACTGCACTACACCATAGAGAGCCTATCTTGTTGAGGAAAGTGATGATTTCATAGTAGCTATTATGACTGAAGTCAACATGGTAGTTGATGAGAAAGCATGGGTGGTGGACTATGGAGCTACAAAGCATATATGTGCCAATAATAAGTGGGTTTTATACCTATATATTGATTATCTTTTAAATTAATAATTTATGAATTTTTAAGTATTTTATATTAGTTTTAAGTGTTATATGTTATTTTTATATCTTTTGACATTATTTTGTAGGAATTGGAGTAAAGTCTTGGTAGATCAAAGTTTAAAGTTGTTATGCTTGAATTTTTAGCTTGTCAATTACGTAATAGTCACTTTCGGCCTAATTTCAACTTTGATTCAATCAGAATTTTTCAAATCCTAAAACATAAAAGTGGTATATCTACTTCTCGTCTTTTCAAAACATCTTGAATCATCTCAATCGAAGTTCGTATACGAAAGTTATGACCATTTTTCCAACAAACGTCAGAACAGAAAATGGTTCAGCGCCGGGGCGCCCAATTCCAGTGTATTTTCGCCGTCAGGCCGCTAGGTGTCGACCAGACTTGATTATGGATGCATTTTTTTTTATGTTTTTTACTCCAAATTGGGTTGATTTCTTCACATATGTTAGGGATTTGAGATGTAACCTATAAATACATGTTAAAACACATATATTTTAGGAGAATAACATAGGATCAACATAGATTATAGTATATTAGGAATAAAATGTCAATTAGAAGCAAGATTATTATTAGATCTGAGAAGAATTAAAGGAAGGATTCAAATATTCAAAAGCTAAAGTGGAGATCAAACGTTTCAATTATAGATTTTTCTTCTCTATATCTTCCTTTTATTTTTATATTCTGAACGTGATGGATTTTAATATGATTTTGATTTCTTTTTCAGTTATGCGCTAATTTTTAATTAAGATTGGAATTGAACTCAATATGTAATTTAAATTAATTATTTTTTCTATTTAATTGGCACCATATGAATTGGCTCGTTATATTTTGTATTTTTTCTATCAAAGTCATATAATGATATGTGTTTGTGCATTCTGCATGGGATAATTTATATGACTTTGATAGACAGATTATAAATTTATATCTAAATATAATGATATGTGTTTGTGCATTCTGCATGGGATGGGATACATAATTCGTATATAGGATAGACATATACATAATTGCCATGTGTAACCAATTTGAGAATCTAAGTTAAAAATTATTGTTAATGTAAAATCTCATAGACATATAGTTATTTATTTAGCTAGGTGTTCTTTATAATTATGTTGCCTTAGGGTCAAATTTAGAGGGATTTGGTTATATGACATGGACCAAATACGAATGAATACTATAAAGAATTCTCAGGTTAACAATTCATCGTGACCATATAATTAAATAGAGAGATAGAAAATTTAAATAAAACATTGAGGGAAATTATAATCTTAAGTATTTTAAAATCTGATTTTAATCATTGTCACTAGTTTAATTTAGTTGTTAATTTTATTTAGTTTTATTTTATAATTTATTGCAATTGTTTAAATAAAATTAATTTGATATAAAATTAGTAATTAGTAATAATTATTTTTAATTTTCTATGGGTTTGACACTCGACTTAATTACTATATTACTTATTTGTCACGCATACTTGCGTGTAAATTTCTAACTAAAATTAGGCAAACAGCCAAATGTGGAGGATTTACTAACTACACTCCTATCACTAATGAAGAAAAAGTCTACAAGAGAGGCTCTAGACCTACCTCTATTGTGGGAAAAGGAAAAGTGAATTTGAAGCTCACCCCAGGGAAGATTATATCTCTAATTGATATCTTACATGTTCCTACCATTCATTATAATCTTATTTATGTGCCTATTTTTGGAAAAGTTGGGTCAACTGGTTTTTGAAATGGTCTTCACCAAAAATGGTTTTGTGGGGAAAAGATATTTTAATGGTGGACTTTTCCATCTGAATGTACTTAAAACAATGATTAATAATAATGTCAGTACATCTTTTTCTTACTTGATTGACTGTGATAATTTGTGGTATGCTAAATTAGGATATGTGAACTTTTCTTATATCAAACACATGAATGAACTGGGAATATTGAAATATGTAAAAATTACCAACTCTAAAAAATACAAAATTTGTATGGAAGCCAAAACAAGTAAGAAACCTTGTAAATAAATATTAAACTGAGAAACTAAACTTTTAAGTCAAATCCATTCTGACCTTGTTGATATGTCCCAAAACATATCTATAGGAGGTAAGAAATAGTATGTAACTTTCATAGATGACTATTCTAAATACACCCAGGTGTATCTCCTTCAAACAAAAGATGAAACATAAGATAAATTCTTAATGGGTTAAGTGCATATATGACCCTGAAGTATGACCCCTTTTACACATCGTACCCTTACGTTTAAACTCTTTCATCCCTCGATCCATAACACCCTTAAATAAACATTAGTGACCCTTTTGTTAATTCCGTCGAGAAAAATGGCCGAAATTGCCATATGTTTCGATAAATGGAGTATTGTTTGCCTAAATCTTACCTAGCAAAACATGTAAGTATACGTGGTTTAATTGTAGTATAGTAGCAAGTAAGGTATCGTTTCTCACAAGGACTTTCTATTATTAATACAACCAAAAATCAATCCTAATTCACTTCAACCCTAATTAAACAAACACTCGAAATTAATGAATATCGATTAATTGAATATAATTAAATTGATGGAATTAATTGAAACTAATTACCAAGATTTGTTATCAAATTGTAAAACATTAAGGTTATAACTTTCCCTAACACTACAATTAAATCTTTTCATTTTCTATTTAAGTAATCGACCATATAGAGTTGTTAATTGAAAATTCGTATGTATTCTCTAGCCTCTATCGACGGTCAAGCAAATACCGCTTATTCAAATAAATCACTATGTGTCCATGAGATTTAACATTAAATAGAAGTCATTAAGTTCAAATTTTTCTATAAGTTACATATGATATATAGGTATATGTCTATCATATATATAAATCGAGCAATCTATCACATGTTGAATGACAAGAACATACGTTAACATACCCATACCTATGTTTATATTCCATTTGTCAATTTCATACAAACAATCATGCTAATTACTGGCCAAGTAATTATAATTCAAGTATAAGATATAACAAACAACTCCAACACAATCAATTAACATTAAAAGGAAATGAACTACCTTCAATTTACATGTTAGGTTCCATTACAACCTTAAATATGAAGTTTAGTTCATCACTAATTTGTAAACCATTGATACAATTTCAGGCGAGAGTTGAAGAGAACACTTGTCATGCCATTTCCTTACCTTTTCTTTATACAGTTTAGAGTTTTCGTAGGCCTGGAGTCGAAATTCATCAAGCTCGTTTAATTGCAATAGTCGTTTTTCACCCGCTGATGTTACATCAAAATTAAGCTTTCGGATTGCCCAATACGCATTAGACTCGAGCTCAACTGGAAGGTGACATGCCTTGCCATATACAAGTTAAAACGGAGACTTCCCGATTAGTGTTTTGTAAGTGGTCCGATAAGCCCAAAGTGCATTGTCTAATTTCTTTAACCAGTCTTTTCTGTTTGGATTCACCATTTTCTCCAATATCCGCTTAATTTCCCGATTGGATACCTCAGCCTGTACGCTAGTTTGAGGATGGTAGGCAGTTGCAATCTTATGAGTTACCCCATACTTAACCAGAAGTATCTCAAATTGCTTATTACAAAAATATGTGCCCCCATCGCTAATAATTGCCTTTGGTGTGCTAAATCGGGTAAATATGTTCTTCCGAAGAAATCTCAAAATCACTTTTACATCATTGGACGGTAATGTCTCCGCTTCCACCCATTTGGATGCATAATCAACTGCGAATAGGATGTATGAGTTACTGAAAGAAGATAGAAATGGCCCCATGAAATCTACCCCCCATATATCAAATATTTCAACTACCAGAATATTATTGAGGGGCATCTGGTGTCGTTTTGAGATATTGTCAACCTTTTGGCATCTGTCGCACTATAGCACAAATGAACAAGCATCTTTAAAGAGAGAAGGCCAGTAAAACCCAGATTAAATACCCTTGAATGCAGTCCTCTCTCCCCCCATAGTGTCCTCCGTAATCCGAAGCATGGCAATGGTGAAGTATGTCCTGAATTTCTTCCTCAGGTACACATCTTCTTAACAAATGATAAGCACATTGCTTAAACAAGAATGGCTCATCCCACATGTAGAGTTTGACATCGTGCAGAAACTTCTTTCGTTGCTGACTCGACAATTCCGGAGGCATCACACCACTTACTAAGTAATTCATATAATCAACATACCATGGCACCTCTGTCGTAATGGAAAAGAGTCGTTCATCCGAGAATGACTCATTAATTACCACCCCGTCATCTTTTTGCTTCCCCGAATTCTCTAATCTCGATAAGTGATCTGCCACCTGATTTTCGATCCCTTTTTTTGTCCCGAATTTCCAAATCAAAATCCTGAAGTAAAAGTACCCATCTTATCAAACCTGGTTTTGTATCTTTATAAGAGATCAAGTATTTAATTGCAGAATGGTCTGTGAATACCACTACTTTAGTCCCGATGAGATGTGCCTGGAATTTTTTAAACGCGTAAACTACTGCTAAAAGCTCTTTTTCCATTGTTGTGTAGTTGAACTCGGCATCCGACAGTGTCTTGCTTGCATAGTAAATAGCATAAAACATCTTATCCTTGTGCTGACCCAAAACTGCACCAATCGCAAAATCACTCGCGTCACACATCAATTCAAAAGACAAGTTCCAACAGGGGGCAACAATCACCAAAGTTGTAACCAACTTCATTTTCAATAGCTCAAAAGCTTTAATACAGGCCTTATCTAACTTGAATGACGCATCCTTTTCCAGCAGACTGCATAATGGTTACGTTATCTTCGAGAAATCCTTAATAAACCGTCGATAGAAACTTGCGTGCCCTGGGAAACTTCAAATTCCCTTAACTAAAGAACGCGGTGGAAACTTCTCAATTGTCTCAATTATTGCTTTATCCACTTCTATCCCCTTTGTTGACACTCTATGCCCCAGAATGATACCCTATTGAACCATGAAATGACATTTTTCTCAATTTAAAATCAGATTTGTCTCAATGCAATGTTTAAGTACCAGAATTAGGTTCTCTAAACAAAGATCAAAAGAATCTCCAAAAATTGAGAAATCATCCATAAATACCTCGAGATTGTTTTTGACCATATCCTAGAAAATAACCATCATGCACCTTTGAAAAGTGGTTGGTGCACTGCATAATCCGAAAGACATTTGTCTGAATGCAAAAGTCCCATAGGGGCAGGTAAAAGTTGTCTTTTCTTCGTCCTCGAGCGCAATAGCAATCTGATTATACCCTGAATAGCCTCCCAAAAGACAACAATACTCATGTCCAGCCAATTGATCTAGCATTTGGTCAATGAACAGTAGTGGAAAATGGTCCTTACGAGTGGCCTTGTTCAGTTTCCTGTAATCCATGCATACTCTCCACCCAATTACTGTTCTTGTCGGAATCAATTCATTATTTTCATTAGCAACTACCTTCATTTCACCCTTCTTTGGGACACACTGTACTAGACTCACCAAAGCACTATCTGAAATTAGATAAATGATTCATGCATCAAGCCACATAATGATCTCCTTTTTCACTACTTCCTTCATTACAGGGTTCAACCGTCGTTAATGTTCAATAGTCGGTTTAGCCCCTTCTTCGAGTAAAATTTTGTGTATACAAACAGTCAGACTAATTTCCTTTATATCCGCAAGAATCCATCCCAATGCAGATTTATATTCTCTAAGAACCCTCAAAAGCTTAATCTCTTACTCATCTATAAGAGTTGCTGAAATAATCACTAGCAAGGTGGATGAGTCACCCAAATATGCATACCTAATATCATTAGGTAACTGTTTAAGCTCCAAAGTCGGCAGTTCTTCTAATTAAGTTTTAGCACTAGCATTGGACTTCCTCGAATAATCAAGTGCTTCAAACTATTGTTTAAACTTAGTGTACTTTGGCGAAGAATCCAACAATTGCACATACTCCAAAGCTTCTAAATTTTCTTCACTTACAATGGACGCTTCAAGAGGATCGAGATCACCACTACCCACAAATACATAATTAATTGCTCCGTCAACCAAATCGACTCGAAAGCATTCATTTCATTGCCTTAAACACGTCAAAAGTTACCTCTTGGTCTTAAACCCTCATTGTTAGCTGTCCTTTCTGAACATCAATCAATGTTCTCCCCATTGCAAGAAATGGTCGACCCAGAATGATTGGAATGTCCCGGTCCTCCTCAAAGTCTAATACGATCAAATCTACTGGGAATATGAAATTGTCGACCTTAACTAAAGCATCCTCCACAATACCCCGCGGGTAAGTGAGTGACATGTCTACTAACTTAAGAGTCACATTCGTAGGAATAGCTTCTTTTAAACCCAACGGCTGATAAATTAACAGAGGCATGAGGTTTATACTTGCACTCAAATTGCATAAACAACGATTGAAGAACTGGCTCCCTATTGTGCAAGGTATGGTGAAATTGTTCGGATCCTTAAGCTTTGGTGGAAGCTTCTTTTATAAGACTACACTACACTCCTCTGTTAAAGCCACAGTTTGAAATTCATCCAACCTTCTCTTCTTTGACAAAATGTCTTTCATGAATTTGACGTAGCTAGGCATTTGTTCCAAAGTATCAGCGAATGGAATATTAATTTGCAACTTCTTAAACACATCCAGAAATTTTGAAAACTGCCTGTCTAATTTATGTTTTTACAATCTTTGTGGAAATGGAACGGGCACTACTAAAAAAGTATTTTTATCCACTTTTGCCTTCTCATCTAAATAAGCCTTTGAATCAGTTTCCTCCTCTTCGCCTTCTTTAATAACTTCTGCATTCTTTTTTTTTAACCTCTGTTGGTATCTTGGCTTCAGCCCCATGTATTTCTTTGCCACTTCTAAGTGTAACTACCTAACACTGCTATTTCCCTTCTCTTCTTAGGTTCATCTCAGTGTCACTTGGCAAAGACCATTGGAGACGACTACTTATTACATTTGCCAATTGTCCCATCTTGTTTTCAAGGTTGTGAATTGACACTGCTTGGCTTTTTATGTTCATGTCCATCTTATTCATGATCTTGTCTTGTGCACTCATCCTTGACTCGGACATATGTAAATCGAGCAATCTATTACATGTAAAATGGCAAGAACATATGTTAACATACCCATACCTAAGTTTATATTCCATTTGTCAATTTCATACAAACTATGATGTTAATTACTGGCCAAGTAATTACAATTCAAGCATAAGATATTACAAACAACTCCAACACAATCAATTAACATTAAAAGGAAAGGAACTGCCTTCAATTTACATGTTAGGTTCCATTACAACCTTAAATATGAAGTTTAGTTCATCACTAATTTATAAACCATGGATACAATTTTAGCAACATACATATGAATCAAAGTAAAAGAAGTAAAGAGAAAGTAGAACTCGGTTGACTCTGAATTTTCCTTCAACCTCTGACATTGATTTCCCTTTTGTTGCCTCCTTTAATCCTTAGCTCTCAAATCCTCTATCTCTCATCTCCTCTATGTTCCTCGGCTCTCTCCTCCTGTCTACGTCAGCAACTGCCCCAATATAACCATTACCCAGTAATAGAAGGATGTCCGTCAATTCAAACTGTGTTTGGGTCCCACAGAAAAACTCTTCGCTAGTAAACTTTCCCGACGAGCGCCTACTAAGCGCTTAGGCGCTTGTATGATCTGGTTGAAAGTTTAAGCCAAGCGCCTAGGCGCTTGTCTGACAGAGGAAATTATTATTTTGCCATTTTAAGCTCATTTTCCTACAAAATAAAGAGAAAATACCAAAAGTAAATAAAACGAAACTATAGAGCATAAAGATGAATGAAAACAACACAAATCATTAAGCCTAAAGCCTTCGATTTGCAAGTATAAAACCTACTCATCAAGTATAAATACGGTTTGACCGTATTTTTATATATTTAACCGTATAAATTCAACTTTAAAATAATTTAGTTTAACCTTATACAAATAAAATACACATCATCTTCAATTACCTAAAAATATTTTTTTTCTCTTTTTCATCATCTTCGTCATCCACCATAAAACTCAAAATTCAAAAAATATCCAAATTATTCATTATATGCCCTTGCAAATCATTCGTGAAATTTGAAAATCTCAAACTAAAAATCCTAACACATTCATCATCTTCGAATTTGGGATCACAAAAAAAGGTTAAATGCAAATGTTGCCCCTGAACTATAGGATTTTTGGGTATTGAGCCCCTTTCTTTTTGTCAACGCAAATCAAGCCTTTTTTCTATTTAAAAATTTGGATATTTGTCACATGTGCGTTAACTGCTCACGTGGCACCTGTGACATGACAGTTCAAGGGAATAAAGAAAAAAATATTGTTTCTAGCAAGACTTGAACCCAAAATCTCAAATTTGAATCTTGGACCCTAAGACCACCAAATTACCAGAGACTTAGCTACTAATTCCACCCAAAAATAGGTCATATATAATACTTACAAAATATTATTATTATTATTATTATTATTATTATTATTATTATTATTATTATTATTAAACTACTACTACTACTACTACTACTACTACTACTACTACTACTATTATTATTATTATTATTATTATTAAACTACTACTACTACTACTACTATTATTATTATTATTATTATTATTATTAAACTAGTACTACTACTACTATTATTATTATTATTATTATTCATGATTCATGATAGAGGCTTATCTTCGACTCATTTAGTCAGGTAATCGATTGTCAAAATCACAAACTTTAACTGCTCTTTTCCCTTTAGGAATGGTCCTATCAAGTTGATCCCCTAAATAGCAAAAGGAATTGGCAATAGAATTGGGGTGAGCTCTTTAGGAGGCTGATACTAGAGAAAAAAGTTAGCATTTATGACATCTTTTGACAAAATATTTGGCGTCTTGAACTATTATGGGCTAGTAGTAACCTTGTTGAAAATTTTTGTTTACAAGCGTTTTAACTCCAACATGATCTCCACAGATGCCTTTGTGTACTTCTCGAAGGGCATAGTTAGTTTCTCTTAGCCCCATATAGAGAAGATCTTCTATATAGTTGGCCATTAACAAGGTAATATTTTGCTAACTTGTGCTTTATTTTTCACACTTCTATTTTGACCTCGGGAAAAATATCATTTCTCAATAAGTTGATGATAGAAGTCATCCAAGAAACTTCTTAATCAATATCCATGAATTCTTTAGTTGTTGTGCTAGGCGCTTTTAAGATTTTTAGATAGACTGACCCTTTCAGTGATCCTTAATCCCTAGTTGCCAATTTAGACAGCGCATCAGCCATGACATTCTAAGTTCAGACCATGTCAATGAGCTGATACCTGGGAATCCATCTAGTATAGCGTGAACAAGCCGTAAATAATCTTGCAAATGAGTTTCACGAGTCTCATATTCCCCCAACACTTTCTTAACAACTAATTGGGAGTCACTGTAGATGATTAAGTTTCGTACCTCAAGGCTTCGAATCAATCTAAGTCATTCCAAAAAGGCTTCATATTCTGAGATATTATTAGTAGCCATAAAGCTAAACCGTATAGCCTGCTGTATTTTGAATCCCTCTGGTGAAGTCAAGATTTTGTCAGCTCCGCTCCTCAGTCCAGTTGAAGATGAATTTATAAACAATGTCCAAGCTAGATCCTCGGATGATTGTCCTTTGTTTGTAACAGCAATTTTCCTATTTGATTGATCTATCTCAATATCTTCAGGGAAGGAACATTCTGTGATGAAGTCGATAAGGGTTTATGCCTTGATTGTGATTCGAGGGCAAAACTCTAAAGTAAACTAGCTGAGTTCAATTGCCTAAGTTGCCAATCTTCTAGATAAATTAGGCCGACAAAGAACTCTCCTGAGGGGTTAATCTGTCATAATAATAATGGTTTTCCCTTAAAAATATCCTAAGCTTTTTGCTTGTTATGACCAAGATATACGTCAATTTTTCAATATTCAGATACATGGTCTCGATGTCCCAAAGAGAATGGCTAACATAATAAACTGGATTTTGCAAAATCTTCTCTGATTAAGGCTACGTCAATTGCCAAAGGACTCGCTAACAAATAAAGGTATAAGTCATCTGCGGGAGAATCCTTAGTTAATATGTGAGGAGAGGATAAATATTGTTTGATTCCTTCAAAGGCTTATTGACAATCTTCGGTCCAGTGGAATATCTTTTGATTCTTTGATCTCTTCAAAGTATTGAAGAAATAGAAACACTTCTCTGTTAACCTTACCATAAAGCGTCGAAAAGTTGTCAACCTTCTAGTTAATTTTTGTACGTCCTTAAAAGTTTTAAGAGATTGCATATCAAGTGTAGCTGATATTTTTTCAATATTTGCCTTAATTTCTCTTTGGTTAATCATTTAACCCAAGAATTTTCCTAATCCAAGACCAAAGGTGCATTTAGAGCTGGTTTCAGCCTCATATTGTGTTGCTGTAGATTTTGGAAACATTCCTTGAGATTAAACGAGTGGTCATTGATTTTTATACTCTTGACAATCATATCGTCTACATAAATCTCCATATTTTTATCAATATGACTTCCGAAGATCTTATTCAACACACGTTGATAGGTGGCTTTGACATTAATGAAACCAAAGGACATGACTCTATAAGCGTAGCTGGCTCTATGAGTGATGAAAGTCATCTTGGGAATGTCTTCTGCTCATATCTTTATCTGATTGTAGCCCAATAATACATTAAGAAAACTTAGTAAGACATATCTCAAGGTAGAATCTATCAACTGATCGATACCCGAAAGGGGATAGAAGTCCTTTGAGCAAGCTTTGTTCAAATCAGTGTAGTCTACACACATTATCCATTTTTTGTTGTTCTTCTTGACGAGTACCATATTGGCGAGCCATTCTGAATAGTCGATCACAAAGATAAACCATGCTTGTGACGCCCCCAAATCTAGGCCCACACAGCCCAAACTTGAGTCGTCAAAACACTATAACAAAATTATTACAACAAAGCACAACGTACAACAATACAGTGTATAATAATACACAACTAAGTCTTCACTATTATTGCCACACTATTTTACAACACGTGAAGACTAGGATAGCTATTCCTCGGACTCTCACTCCATCCCCCGGCTAGACCTCATTACGTTTTCATCTCCTGTTGAAAAACAATGGAACAAAAGAAAGGGTGAGCTCAAATAGCCCAGTAAGAAATATCATGACTAAGATAATGACGAATAAATTATCATTAGCCTTCAACAGTTGAGTTCTTGATAGAATACAATAGACTACAAGGTTTATATCAAAAACTGCTGTTAAATTCTTAAACAATGTTCAGATCAATAATAGCAGCGGAATGAGCAATCTATTAGAAGAATAATGCAGACCATAATGTCCACTCGCTTCTCTTTTTAGTAAAAACATCATCAACTTTTATCATCTGAAATACCATTAGTCATGATAATAAAAATTCACAGTTCCTGGTCATAATCATGCAAATCAACAGTTCATCTTTGCACTACGGGCCAAAGATATTCAATAAAGCACCAGCGGTCATGATTATACCAGATTCAGCCTTTGGTCATAATCATACCAAACAACAGTTCATCTATGCACTACGGGCCAAAGAGAACTTTCAATATAATACCAACGGTCATGATTATACCAGATTCAGCCTTTGGTCATAATCATACCAATCAACAGTTCATCTTTGCACTACGGGCTAAAGAGAACATTCACCACGTGCCATAAAAGACACCGAACAGATGTATCGCCTTTAACCTAGTATATCGCCTTTAACCTATCATCTGTTCAACAATTATATCACATCTGTGCCCCCGGCCACAGATATTCACAACAGCTTGATTCTTGATGATTAATATAAATAACAGTGATACAAATGATGAACAGAAGAAACAGGATAAACAATAAGTATCAGAAGTTTACTTTGTGCAGATTCAAACAATGTCCAAATTGCCAACATGATGTGGAGTGAAATTTAAAAAGGATATTCAAGATCCACAGTTCAGAATAACGATTATAGTTCAATAGAAAGGTTCAGAAAATAGGAAGGTTCGGTTGAAATAATGAAGTTCAACTATTATGGAACATATAATATTTTCAGGAATTATAGAAGCAATAGTTCCATAATAAGTTTCGATTTAAGAGTACGAAAAAAAAATATTCCTTACCGTAGCAGGTTTAAGAGTGTGAAAAGAATGATATTCCTTACAGTAGTAAGTTTAAGAGTATGAAAGAAAATGACATCCCTTACCATAATAAATTTAAGAGTGTGAAAAAAATAATATTCCTTACCGTAGCAGGTTTAAGAGTGTGAAAAGAATGATATTCCTTACAGTAGTAAGTTTAAGAGTATGAAAGAAAATGACATCCCTTACCGTAGTAAGTTTAAATAATAGAAGATGAAAGAATATGATCTTCCTTACCGTAGTAAGTTTAAGAGTGTGAAAAGAATGATACCCCTTACCTTAACACGTGACTGGATATTGATTTAAATGAGGTTGATCAACCTATATATTTTTAATATAATTAGTAATTACCACATATAAATTTCAAAGTGTATGATAATTCGTATAATATGAAATATCAAAATTATATATATTTAACATAATTTTTGTAGTATAATATAACTACTTTAAAATAGTTTTTAAAATAATATTCCAAAATAAAGCTTCCAAATAAAGCTTTTAAAAATGAATCTTCTCAAAGAAGAGTCTTCTAAGGGAAGATTTGTGAATACCGTGAAAAGTAGGAATTTATGAAATTACTACGCTTTAATAAAAGACTTACTTGAAAATTTTCTGCACTCCTTTTGGCTTTCAAACTCTCAAAATAACCTTACTATTCTCAGAGAAAACTCATAAAATTCTTATAGAAAAATTTTATATTTTAGGTGTGATTTTTCTATTCAGCCGAGCAAGCTATTTATAGAAGAAAATAAGGGTACTATGCGTGGTAGGTGGGAGGCCGGCGCACGCCAGTGCTGAACGAATTCAGTACGCGCGTTTTTCTGAAAATTTAATTTCATATAAAACAAGAACCTTATTATAATATTCATAATAAAACAAATAACTTTATATATTATATTTATAATAAAACAAACAACTTTATATAATATATTATAATAATATAATATATTATAATTAATCAGATATCTTTCCTCCACCTACCATATTTTTCTTACCACCTTATTAGACTAATATCCAAAGTAGCAATAATTAATGTCACAATAGTGATAACAGGAATTCAACGATAATGTAAGAAACACGTTACTGATGATTATTAATTTAATAATATAAAGTATTGTATATTTGCAACTGTGACAATTATTAGGTTCAATAATTTTAAACTACAGTGCACCAACAATTATTGACTCAATGATATAAAATACAGTGTAATGACAATTATTGAATCAATACTGCAAAATACTGTGCAACAACAATTATTGATGAATACTGTGCAATGACCACGTTATCAGATCAATAATTTAAGATACTGTGCAATACCGTATGCTACTGTAGAGTACTGCGTGCTACAGTAAAATACCATAAATTACCGTATGCTACTATTCTTTTATCACCGGTATTTTAACAGTTAACACCGTTGACTATTTTTATTTAAAAATGCTACTTCTGTCGTTTTCTATATCCGACAAATATTCCGTTGTGGGGTCCACCAATAATTAGTTATTTCGGCGCCGTCGTACGGCACGAATATTCCCCGACCAAACGAATATTGTCCGACAAAATAAAATTTGCACATAACATCCTTAACTTTTAACTTTATCGATTTAACCACTTACTGTTTCAGAAAAATATATATGAAGAAAAATTAAATTTTATATTTCATAAAATTTGGGGTCTTACAATGCTGCTAAAAGTTTAGATATCTGCTCATCGATTACCTATGTTTCTGGAGCGATGGTTTGACGTTTTTGCTTTACAAGTTTAACTTTAGGATTTACGCTCAATTTGTGAACTCCCATCATTTCTTCGATTCCTAGCATATTAGTTATAGTCCTTGGAAAAATATCTGAATTTTCTCTTAAAAGGCCAATCAAACAGTTACGGAAACCAATTTGTAGTTTGAGCCCTATTTAGATTATCTTTTTAGTACAATCAGAGAATAATTCTATCTCTTTTGTCTCTTTAGTCGGTGTAGCTAATGGTACAGTGACACCTTCTGTGAAGGGTTCCATCTCGATTTTTATTATTTATTTCTGTTTGCTGACCCCCACAGTAATAGCCTGAAAAGTCTAAAGACATCACTTTCTAGGCATATCTTGATCTCCCACAATTTCACCCACTCCAAACTCGGTTGGAAATTTCATCTTTAGGTGAGAAATGGAAACTATTGCCATAAGTGCTGATAAAGTTGTTCTTCCTAAAATGGCATTATAGTTATTATCCATATGGACCATATAAAATTTTACCATTAAGGAAGATTCTTAAGGAGTCATGCCAAAGATCACTAGTAGATCTATGGTTCCTGCAATCGAGACAAGGGTATTGCCGAAGCCATAAAGAGGTGGTTCATTGAAAAGTTCCAGTTTTCTACCCCCTAAGTCCAGTCAATTGTACGCATGCCCATAAAGTAAATCGATTAAACTTCCATTGTCGACCAACATGCACCTAAGATCCATCGTGCCCACCTGCGCAATTATAACAAGAGCATCATCATGAAGTGTTACCATACATAAAGGTAATCATTATCGGTGAAGGCGATGACGTTATTTTTGGCATTCTTTAGTTAACCAGACACGTGATGAATATCTCAGGCAAAAGTTCCTCTGTCTATTGGACATGGAAGCTGCAGAACCTCTCAAAATGACATCCACGACACCTTTTGGTGCTTCAAAAGAAAGGGGTTTTATAAGTCAATCGAAGGCTGATTATCCATTTTGGTTTGTCACATAACAATCTAAGTTCCCTTTTGTACTTGGTTTTTTATAAAGCGCTTTAGGTGACGACATTCTTCTGTTCTATGAAGAACAATATTTACCATTTTTCTTTGTCTAGCAAAAATCTTTATCTTTGGGGGCTTCTCGAAGAAGGACTCATCCACAATTTCCTTCATAATCTAGGTTCTGCTGGTATTCAGGGGGTATATTTTTTATCTGAAAAACTTTTGTATTTATTTTTGCCCCCTTATCCCTGAAGTCATCATCCTTGTTGCGCCGATCACCTCTGTAACATTTTTTGTCGCCATCTCTTCTGTCAGGGCCATCACCTTTGGATTCTTTTCTCTATTGATAATCCTCGTTATATTTGGAAGAAACCCGAAGGCTGGAAATGGTCTCTTCCATTGCAATGAAATTTTCTACCTTGTCATAAGCCACAATGAGATTTTGGGAAGCTTTGGAGATGATTTTCTCAGATGACTAACCTTGTCTACATTCAGCCCTAGGGTGAGAAATTGTATAGCCTGAACGGAATCCAAGGTAGGGATTTCAACTACAGCTTCTTAAAATTACTTGAAATATTGCTGGAAAAAATCATTTGATCTTTGTCTCACCTATATCAATGAGGTCGTCATGTTTTCCCTCTTTTTGTTGTTAATGAAACGTGTATGGGATTATTCTTTTAGCTCTTTCCATAAACCAATGAAACAAGGAAGAAGCGTTACCATCTATTCTTTAGTAGTATTTTCGAGGGTGGAGATGAAAAGATGGCATTTTTCTACAGCATTGTGATCATTGAAATGCATTAAATGCTCATGAGAATAGGTATGGTCACAGGGATCATATGTTCCATAGTACATCTTAAGATTCGAGACTTTGAGGGATTTGTTAATCCTCACTTCATCAAGATCCCTAGTGAAAGGAGATGCATAGGATTTATTGTCGTTGGCCCCAGCACGCCCTTCAAATGATCTCTAAGGAGATTATTCATCAAAGGAGTTGTTATGGCTTCGGCTCACCTTCGGTACTAATTGTTGTTTTTACATTGTGAAAGAGATCTGGTTCTTTTTCTTCAGGGTCTATTTGAATCAGACGATAACGTACCACTACTGGAGGAAAAGGATTTATAACTACGGCGAGAGCCTCAACAACATGATTGGGAAGATGTTCCTCGCTTACGCAGTAGGCTGTCTTTAGCCTTGGTTAGTTTTGTAAACTACTTGTCGAGCTCTTCCTTTTGAAGTTGGACAAGTTTTGTTTTATCTTGAATTTTTTGGAGGTGACGCTGCTTGTCACCATCTATTAGTTGATGTGACTACGAGTGTGTCTTTTCCTAAGAATCATTATGATAGGTCGGTGACAGTTGTGGTGTCACGGACGGTTGTGATGTCACCAATGTTAACACTTACTTTTGTCCACACGTTCAACCACTAGCTTGACCATGAACCTGCACAAAGATAACCACCAAAAGTACTTTACGACTTTAGCCGCTGGGGAATACCTCCAGTGTGAGAGTAAGAATAGGTTATAAGTTAATAATGGAGGCAAAAGTATTTAGTAGGTTTAAAATAGAATAAGATAAATATACCTCTATCGTTCACTTGTATTTATAGTTTAGTATCCCCCGTCTCCATAGGACTACAACTCCTAACTGGAATTATATAAAGATGTCCTATTGAAAAAGGTAATGATCATACATAAGTTAATATTGAATATGGTAACTGTATGATACCTTAGTTGGCAAGACGGTGAACCAAATCTATTAAACTTAGAAGTCTATTATGGGTGCTTAAATGACAATGAACTGTCTAAGAATAAAGCCCATTAAGACATTCCAAAATACGCAACTCAACAGAATTATGTAATAAAACTGAATGAAAAATTATGAACAATTAAGCATATCTGAATAGCTGAATGAATCTGAAACTCTGAACACTTGATTAAAAGAACTGTTTGATAACATATTTGTATGAAATATTTGAATAAAAATAATTTCTTATTTTATCCCTCACAACTTTTTGTAATAGTCTTTGATAATTATGAATTGTAAATATACATTCTTATAAAACACAACTGATTGAATTTTTTGGACAATTTTTTCACACACACATATAGGGTAATTCATTCATAGTATGTATTTGCCATGAATCAATAATAGACATACACCACCTATAGTATTTGTTCTAAATATCAACGGCCGAAATTAAATTGAAAAATATGGCATCTGCTATTATTACTAGCAGACGTAAATCATCAACTATCAATAGTTGCGGACGATGACCATCATCGTCCGCTATTATTAGTAATTGATGGTTTAGTCATCCACTAGTAATAGTAACGAACGACGGGTTTTAATTTTTTAATCTCACCCGTTGATCCTTATAATGAATTATATGGATGTTATTTGTTCTATTTTGTTCCATAATAAATACTTGTTATAGATCATTCCCAATATATATATATATGTGTGTGTGTGTGTGTGTGTGTGTGTGTTACTGTATAATCATGTATACTTTTTTTGATAATTATAAATAATAAATAATAGTTATAAATTACTTAAATTTTGTATTTCTACAACTCCTTATTACAGTACATAGAACACAAACCCTTCCAATTACCTATGAGCACAAACTATTCCAACTAATTCCAATATAAATAGATTGGCTTTCCCTTGCCCCCATTAATACGTTTACCTGCTTTATCTCCAAGCTCCAACGATGACATCCCCAAGGCCCAAACTAATTTTATTTTCTCCAACACCCAGCCCCACACCTCTTGCAAAGACCAGCATAGCAAACACTCGTCTAATTAAATGATTTATATATTACACAACTAATTAGTCATTTGAAGTGTTCAATTAGTTCTCTGGTAAGCCCTATCAATCATTTAAATCGCAAGGGAAAAATAAAACAGTGTGTAAGGAGAAATGAGAGAGAAGGAATAAAGAGAGAGAAAGAAAAAGAGAAAAAGTACATAGTATCTCTCGCCGAAAAAGAAAGACTGACCGTTAGAGAAGGGCAGAACTGTTTTCATAAGTTGGGTGCGAGGAAGATGGATTGTTTTCAAACATTATCAGTAATTTTCTGTATTAGGAGGTGCATGAAAGTAAAAAGTTCATTCAGAAGCAGCTGGCCTAATAAGTCAGATAAATTAACCTGATTCGGCGCTATTAAACAGCGCCTAAGCTCAGCCAAAATTTCACTTTGGGGTTATTTTTTATCCAAACTCAGCCTAACTCAATCTCTAATTAATTTCAACGAATTTTTAGTGGCCCAACAATCGAGTTTAAATTTCGGGATTAAAAGATATACGTGGGTGGTCTAAATTGGACAAAAAATAAGTATAATAGAAAACAATAAATAAGACCCACGTAAGACCCACGTTATTGTATGAGATGTCCCTCACCTCCCGTAACTTCTTTCTAAAAAATTAATAAAACTATATTTTTTGAATTATGAGCAAATTTTCATAAAACTATATATTTAGAAAAATTAACACATTCAAAAATAATTATTTGTTTGAATTATGAGTGAAACTTCATAAAATTATATACTCAGAAAAACTAATATATTCATAAAATAATTAATTTCATAAACTCAACGATTGATCCTAAGAGTCTGAATTTTATTTTTTTGTGTGTTAAATGATTTGGTATTAAAGAAGCAACATAATAGTTTGTGACATGACAATCACAGGAGTTGTAATTAATAATTATAATGACAACATGTCATTCAGAGACCCAACATTAGCGTAAACTATATAGTTTGATTTCCTGAATTTGTAAGCAAGCATATGAGCTTTCTCAACACATTGTAATAATATTTAGTGAGCCACTTGATCTATGAGTAATGTTATGAAAATAAATTATAAGTAAAAAATTGTATATAAAGTAATATGAGATATGGTGTGTAAGTGTTTGATGAAAGACCCATTTAATTGCATCATCGCTAAAACCTCACCACAACAGCCGACCCTCCTCATATATTAAAATTTAAATCCAAAACATATCCTTTGGTGCAGCTAGAAATAAAGAAAACAATACTCTCAAGATTTTTAACCGTCAAGATCCTCCCTTGGAGCTCTCATAATTCTGCTGATAATATTGTATTCCTTTAAAGCCAATATTGTATTCCTTTTTGTGCACCCAGAAATGCAGATAACAATACTAAAGACTCCAAACTGTCATAACTGTCACTTAAGATCCTCTCTCTTCCTTTTCTCTTGAGAAATTCTGCTGATCCCTCACTTTGGTTTTGGACAGCTGTCATCACCTAAATCCAAAAACATACTCTATTTGGTGCACCCCACCAGAAATCTAAAGAACATCAACATTCAAGACTCTTCACTCCAACTGTCATGACAGCCAATTCAAGAATCCTGTAACCGCCAATATTCTCTCTCCTCCTAGTCTGTTTCTCCTACTGTTATAAAGCCTCTCAAAAACCCATAAACTTCATTCTCTCCACCAAAAAATCAAAGCTTTAATTCATACTTAATCTCAACTTCCATGGCTGCCCCAGGTAGCTCCACTGAAAATACCCTTTTCGAAATCACTCCTGATTCTTCTTCTTCAATGGCTTCTGAAAAAAAAGATACCCCCAATGAAATCACTCTTGACCCTTCTCCTTCAATGGCGGATAAAGGAAAAACTAGAATTAACCCATTGGAGAAAATCCGCAATACGAACAGAGGATTAAAGCTCTGGGACCAGAATGACGAATACGTAATCAAGAAACCCATCGGAACCGCCGAGCCTCGCCGCACAATTGTCTATTCTGCTGACTTCATTCCCGGCGCCGGCCATGAATCAACTCCTAAGAAGAAACCCACCACCGTGGCCCTGAAACTGATCGAGATTAAGGATAGAAAAGAGGATTACAGAGAAGCCTTGGTAGGGGTGAGAAGAAACGAGCGCTCAAATAACACCTTGAAAATCAACACCAATTTTCTTTCTGAGGGATATTTCTGTATTGCTTTTCCTTATAAAGAAGTTTCTTCCCTCCGGTCATTTTTGCCTGAAAATGGAGGTGGGTTGCCGGAAAACTGCATCAAGATTGCTCTGAGACGTACCCTTTATGGTCTAATGTCAATTCATGCTTTAACCCGAGAAATGCACAGGGAAATCAGTGCCGGAAACATATTTTTTCATCACCCTGAAGGCTTAATCAAACTGGCATTTGCAGCTTCTGCTTATGACCCTCATTTTGGGACATATCTGGTGGAGATGAATGAGGAAGAGGAGGTGGGTACTTCTTCCGGTTTTTTGGCAATGAAACACATCACAAAATGGGGAAGAGCGCCGGAGGTTTTGGACAGTAAAAGGGGAGGGCAGAGACATGAAGGATTTACACAAAAATCAGACATTTGGAATGTGGGAATTGTGGCCTTGGAATTGGCTTATGGGGAAATCCGAGTTAAGAATCGCCAAGAATTGCTTAATTTGGCTGAAAAAATCAGTAAAAGTAACAAGTTGCCAAACAGATTATGGGAGGAAAAAGATGAAGGTGAAGAGGAAAAGAAGGAAGGCAAAAATATAGTGGTGGAATTTTTTAGGGGAATTTGGAAGAGAGATGAAAGATTTTCAAGTTCTTTTGGTAAGATGGTGGCAAAGTGTTTGGCTAGTGATCCGGACAAGAGGCCAAGGATATGGGACCTCCTAGGTCATAACTTCTTTAGGAATTGTGAAAATATGAGAGTTTTTGCTGAGAGTGTTGTTAAAAACAGGGAGAGAGATTCCGAAAGCAGCGAAGAGGAAGATGAAGCAGGGGTGGATCAGAATCCATGTTGAATTGCATGGAAAATCATGGTGGAGAAAATATGTATGTGTTTTTAGTTGTTTTTCTGCTGAAGTTTGTTCTTGGTGTTTGATCAGAAAGTAGTTAATTCAGTTTAGTTGGGCATAGGGTTTAATGAGTTGGTTAATTGATGTTCTTGGGGATTGATCTTATGAGTATTTCTACAAGTTTCTGCATGTTCAATGTTGATTCCAATGATATCAAAAGAGTAAAATACAAAATTAATTACCGTGCTCTTAGTCTATTTGGATATTAAAAAATTTGCTTCCTTTAAAATTCGAATTCAAAACCTTAATTTTATAATTTTAAGTATATGTCCAACTAAGCTACATAATATTGTTTTAAATTGAACAATATAAATTTTATTTATATAAACTTCTTCATTTAAACCAAAAAAAGAAAAGATAAATAAATGAGTAAACATTTTGACTTTTTATAAGATCGATAATACTATTTGTTAGTTTAGTAATACAATATGGTAATAAAATTAAGATGATAAATTGAAAAAAAATATTATTTTATAGTATTATTATTATATAAAATTAATATTTTTATAAAATAAAATTGATAAAACGTAATATATTGACGTAATACATTAGATGACCACACAATTGCATAAATATATAAATCCCTTCACTACATAACGGAGACAATTAAGTGGTGTAATTTGAAATCAAAATTATATAAATATCTTCTTCTTCTTTTTTGTTGCTAAATGCCCATTCGTTCATTAGTGAGATAAAAAAAAATCTGCAATTTTGCAGTAGAAAGTATAGTCTGTCTCTTGAACAGATATTACAAAAGAAAAATCCCTAACAAAAAAGAAAAGACACGAATCCAATATTATTATATGCCACCACAGAAAAAAACTGTAGGGCACGAATCCACAATATATACGATGCTTCGATAAAGAAAATAAAAGAACAAAAGCCTTTGAGCCAACTTTAATTAAGCTTATTCATGCAATTACACCTAAAACGCAAGTGGTCACTTAAAATTAGGGTATGTTCATCTCTAATGTATTACGTTTTATTAAAATCTTTTTATAAAAATATTAATTTTATATTATAATGATGATAATAATAATAATATAAAAAGAAAATCAATTTATCATCATAATTTTATTACTATATTGTAATACTAAACTAACAAATAGAATTATTGATCTTATAAAAAGGTAAAATGTTACCCACTTATTTATCTTTTCTTTTTTTGGTTTAAATGAAGAAACTTATATAAATAAAATTTATGTTGTCTCATTTAAAACAATATTATATAGCTTAGTTGGACAATTACTTAAAATTATGAACTTGAGTCCCTCAAATTTTTTAATCTTAGTTTGACTTGTTTAGTGGTTAAGTTTACATTTTACTCGATATCAAAATGATTTCACTGTATTGCTGCTTCATTTGTTTGCAATATTCCTTGGTCTTTCCTTTTTTTTAACCATGATAAACTTATGTTGTTGCATATAATTTTTGGGATTGAACTGTTTTAACATGTTGAATCCAGTGTGAGTTTAGGCTTAACAAGTGCCATTTTTAGGCGCCATCAAAAAAGATGGGGAAAAATGAAGATTATGCATAAAATCTGACTCTAATAAATTCAATAACTTTGCTTGTCAGTGGCATTAATTGTAAATAATTTTAAGAAAAATTGACATAATAATATTAATCCAATAATGAAGAAGAAAGATTGATGAAACTAACTTTATGTTATACTGGGATTACAGACAAATTTACTGGGATAAGAGGGTATTGAGCGACGGAGGCTTTAGTGGTGATGCTAATGTTAAGAATATAGAAAAATTAAAAAACTAAAACACCCTAGGAACGGGGCACAAAAGAATAAGTATAAGCACAAAATATAGAATACCTCATTGATCTTTATCATTAAAAAATAAGATCTCACAAAAAATTATGTGTCAGGCTTTATTTTTTAATGATAAAAATTAATATAATATTTTATATTGTGCTTAAATATTATGTGTAGTAGTGTCCGACACAAAATTAATATGTCAAATTTTTTCTTTTTCTTTTTAATGCCACGTGAGAAGTTGTTTTAAATTATTGGCGAGGTAGAGGACTATATTGATAAACTCAACTCATGAAAAGTATGAGAAGAATTATGATAAAAGAAACTTATAAAGACGAGACGAAATTGAAATCAAATAATGAGTACAAGTACCGAATGAATTGGTTTGTCGTTTAGTCTTACTAAAATAAAGTTTAAAATTTTAAATTGTGTTTGATTATATCTTAATATTTTATCTCTTAATATATCTTAATGTTTAAAATTTGGATTAAAAAAAATTTTCTGAACGCCTCTAAATTATTAAAATATAAAATTAAATCTGAATTATTTAAAAGACTTATTTAAAATATATTAAAATAAATTAAAAAATAAACTATTAAAATATATTCAAATTAAATCAAACGCGGCCTTAGTCTTGTATATAAAGAAAGAAATAGGATTTCCATCTTTAGACAGAGCAACACCTCAAATTTTGTTTTGGATAAATGTTATCATCATTTATGGTCTGATATTTTCAACAGCTTATTTAAAGTCTAAATTGGTCGGTCAATATCAACGGTTTTATTTAAAGCCAAAAAAAATTTTGTGCACTTAATAATTAATTTTATTATGAGTAATGACTTATGTAATAATGAATATAATAATTTAATATAAAAATAATGGGACCTATAATATAAAAATAATTAAAAAATTATTTTTATATTAAATCATTATATTCATAATTACACGAGTCATTAGGCAAAGCTCACAACCAATATTCATAACTGTCGCTCAATATTCGTAACTGTCACTTCTCTTTCTCTCGCTCTGTAATTTATTACAGCAATTTTTCTCAAGGTTGATCCTCATTCAAGTTTTGGACAAATATCATCCTTTAAAGCCAAAAGTGTATTTTTTTTGTGCACCTAGAAATGAAGATAACAATACTAAAAGACTCCAACTGTCATAACTGTCACCACTCGAGACTTTTAACCATCAAGATCCTCTCTTCTTCCTTCTCTCTTGAGAAATTCTGCTGACATCAAAGTTCTCGAGCTTGACCCTCATTTTTTGTTTTGGACGGCTGTCATCACCTAAATCCAGTAACATTCTCTATTTGGTGCACCAAGAAATGGATCCAATTATCATGAACTTGTCCCGTCTTGACTATTGATAAGTTGATACTTTCGGGTGCTGACACATGATTAGACTGAAAAATTATTGGTCGGGATTCGATATTAATTTTTTAAGCGAGAAAAAAACGGAAAAATTTAAAAATTAATACATAATCCCGACCATTCATTCTTGTACCCAATAACGTGTTGACACCCAAAATTATCAATTGACCAATGGTAGTGACCGGACAAATTCATGATAACCGAATCCCTAATAAATATAAAGAATTCAAGAGATTCTCACCCTCCAACTGTCATAACCGCCAATTCAAGAATCTGATAACCGCCAGTATCCTCTCTCTCCTCCTATTCCGTTTCTTCTACTGCTATAAAACCTCTCAAAACCCCCCACAAAATTCATTCTCACCACCATAAAATCCAAGCTTTTTCCTCGAGCATTTCTCCATAAAAAATCAAAGCTTTCTTCAAGCAACATCATATTCTATTTCCATGGCTGACAAATTAGGAAAAGGTAGTAAAAAAAAACCTACTCCTCAAAAATCTTCTAGCCTTAGCCCAGGTCATCAAAAAACAACTCCACATAATCTTTCTCCTACAATATCTGATGATGAAGAAGAATCAAAATCTCCCCCCCTTAAATCCATCCTTAAATCTAGCACCTCCGGTAGTGAAAACACAACTCCTGTTCATCCCAAAACAACTGTTACCTTCGGCTTCAATTTCTTCAAAAAGATCACTCCTCCTCCTCCTCCTACTACTACTACTACTACTACAATGGCTGTCAAAGAAAAAGCTAGCAGAAATAATGGAAAAGGCCCTGTTCTTGATGATTCAGATTTGATGCCCAGTAAAAAAGGGCCCCTTTCGAAAACACAGTTAAAGTTATGGGATAACAAGAAGGACCTTTATGTGGTCAAGAAAGCTATCGGATGCGCCGATCCCCGCCGCACTAGCGTCTACACCGCCGCCTTTATCACCAGTGACCCCGCCGCCGGAAGCAATAAGAAAGCAAAACCCACCACGGTGGCCTTGAAATTGATAGAGATGAGTGAGAATGATCCACGGAATTACAACGAAGCCTTGGAAGGAGTGAGAAGAAACCAGAAGTGTGAAGATTGTATTAATATCTTGAGAATCAATACTTATTTCGTTTTTCAGTATTGTGTTTCCATACAGAGAAGTTTCTTCCCTCCGGTCACTTCTGCCACCGGAGACCGGAGAAGGGTTGCCGGAAAATTGCATAAAGATTGCTTTAAGGGAGACCCTTAATGGGCTAATTTCAATACATGGTACAATTGGTGAAATTCACCGGGAAATCAGTGCTGGAAATATTTTCTTTGATCACTCTTCATCTTCAATCAAACTGGCATTTGCAGCTTCTGTGTATGACCCATATATCATTGGGAATTCTAGGCCTGATTTCGATACGAATTTGCCAGTGATCAATGAGGAAGGCAATGTGGGTACTGCTAATTCAGGGTATTCGGCGATGAGCCTAGTCACAAAATGGGGAAGAGCGCCAGAGGTTGTGGACGGAAAAAGGTCAGGGCAGAGATATGAAGGATTTACACAAAAATCAGACATTTGGAATTTGGGAATTGTGGCCTTGGAATTGGCTTATGGGAAAATCCAAGTTAAAGGTCACCAAGAATTGCTTAATTTAGCTGGAAAAATCGAAAAAAAACAGAGGTTGCCAAACAGACTATGGGAGGAAAAGAAGAAAGGGAAAAATGTAGTGGTGGGATTTTTGAAAGGAATTTGGAAGAAAAAGGGTAAAAGATTTTCCAAGTCTTTCGGTAAAATGGTGGCAAAGTGTTTGGCTAGTGATCCAGACAAGAGGCCAACTGCAAGGGAGCTTATAGATCATAAATTCTTTAGGAATTGTGGAAATGGGAGAGTTTTTGCTGAGAGTGTTGTTAAAAACAGAGAGAATGATTTGGAACGCGGAGGCGAAGATGAAGAAGCAGAGGAGGGTCCGAGTCCAAGATTTTCACCTCTTCGCTTGAATTGAAGAGAGAAATTGCATGGAAAATGATGGCGCAGCAGTCATGTTCTTTGGATGTGATATAGTTAGATACATTCAGTACTTAAAATAGGCTTTGATTTGATGATATTAGTCCAGTTAGTTGATTTTTTTGGTTGGATGTGATATAGCTTGATGTAAGAAGAATGGAATATATTTCTATAATAAATAGTCTGCATTATCAAATCGATGTCACAGTAATTTTTAACAATCATAAACTTTAGTTGTTGCATATAGTTTTTGGTCCAAGATTAATTGTGTTGTTTGATTTCTTTTTCTTTTTGGCACCCTGAAGAAATCTGCTACTCCAAAAAAATCAATAAGGCTTGCAATGTTAAATTCTGCCATTGCACTGATTATAATGTCACAGTAAACGAATATGTAAAAAATTGAGATCTATTAATCCAATACTGAATAACCATAGAGAAAAGAGTTCAAAAGAATATTTTACTAAAATATTTTACAAACCCCGACTGTATGAAGTCCCTTGTTTGCAAGGGAAATTTAAATCATGAAGAAACTAACTTCATGTTATACTGGGATAACAGGCATTTTCTGAAGTCCATCCCTTCCGACCAACAGAAACCACAATGTATCAAAGAATCAATAGAAATATCAATGTTTCAGGCCCTGCCCTGCCCACACACACACCCCATCATGAATGCCCTATTGAACTCAACTATGCTTTGGACAATCCGTTCTCGTATTACAGAAAAACGTGTCAAGAGACATCTTTATCTTTGCCCCCAAGTGCGGCCTTTTTCTGCAATTCTCAGACCATCTTTCCATGTAAAAGTTGTTGAATCTGACTCGGTATCTTTTCACCTCAGTCACAATCCAACCCGCAAACTTCTAATACAATGCCGTCTCTTGATAAAAATGGGTTGATTCGTACCCATAAAAGTGAGAAGATTGAAGCCAGAAGAATTGACCATACTAGAATAATGGTGGGAACTCCAGATTGTTTCCCCATCATTCCTTTAAGGAAGGGGTAAAGATGGAGAATGACCCAGATAGCGAAGAATAGCCTGCCAAAGAGCGGGCCCCATGACTCATAACCGTTGGTGATGGCATCAGAAATCCCAACTAGGACCCCAATAATGTTTATGATTAACAAAGTGAGGGGAGGGATCAATAATGTTGTCCACTTAAATAAGTACAGCTCGGAAAATTCCCCATCGTCTCCTCCTTTGGAAGTAACAGTGAAACTTGTGTTCACCCCTGCTAAAACCTTCAGAAGACCTTGAAAGAGAGCAAAAAGGTGCGATGAGACGCCACCAATCACCCAGAACTGCTCATTTCTCCACCAGTCATCTATGCCAACACCTCCCCACTGCATTTCTAGTATACTAGTTGCAGCAATTGAAATAAACATGGCAATAAACACAAGACTTGCATAATTGCTTATCTGCAAATAATATAAGAAGCCCGTTAGCTAAAAGATTTGCAACCGAGCAATGTTGAAATGTAGAAACACGGGTTTGGGATACTTTTTCTTTCTTTTCTCAACTTGTTCTAGAGCGTGTAATTACTTGGGCAGTTTATCAACCTACAGATAATATAGCTGACCTTAGACAAAAGCATTTAAATGCTAAGCTACAGCTATAACATATCAGAACAAAATCAAAGCACTAAAGTTACGTTTGGATTGGAGGAATGAATGTTAGAATGAAATGACTCATTCCTATAGAATGAAAAAAATTGTATTTGGTTGCTCCATTTGAATGGAATGAATCATTCCCGTCCCTCCCAAATTTATGAATGTTATTCCTTGAGTGAGGATATGGAATGACTTATTTTACCTAGAATGGAATGAATCATTCCTCTCCATTCCATTCCCTTCTCTATTTCATTTATTCACTCGTTCCATTACTTCAATCCAAACGTAACATAAGTTGTTTAAAAGTTTTAAAGTTTTGGAATCTAAATGGGTTTTGGTGTTTCTTTGTTTTCTACTTGATCAAAAAATTATGAAATATGACTATATGGGTAAAGTGCACCAAGAAAAAGTAGACAGCTGATTATTTCAACTGCGTGAAATATTTTTTGTAATTTCTACCCCAAGTGTTCTAATTTACATCAATATTTAAAGGTGAGTCTCAAGAAAAAGTTGCCAGTAAGAAACAGTTAATGCATTTCATAAAATACTAATGATTGGTCTATAAATCGCATGAAACTGGAGCTTACCTCTGGCACAATGAACTTTCCAGTAAGAAGACAGACAGCCGGCAAAGTACAATAGGCAACCAAGGGCACGGATGTTAATGGATAGACAACAGAGTTGATATATGAAAATCGCTCTAGTGGCTTTAATCCACTACCATACCCATACCAAATCGGACAATGCCTGCTCATGAAAATCTCAACAGATCCTAGGGCCCACCGGAGAACTTGGTGCAAACGATCTGAAAGATTGATGGGAGCCGACCCCTTAAATGCGGGCCTTTTAGGAATGCAGTACACGGATCGCCATCCATGGCAATGCATCTTGAAGCCGGTTAAAATATCCTCAGTAACAGAACCGTAGATCCAACCAACCTGAGATAAAAATCATTCTTAAGGAGATGGATAATATAAAATCCAACTATTAATATATTAATGATGGACAGCTAAGTACTGAAGCAGTTGTCAGATACCTCTTTTCCCCATTCTGATTTATCTTCATAGCCACAACTAATAACATGGATGGCTTCTTTCAAGAGTGAAGCTGAAGTTGCTCCTGGGAGAACCCCGCCTTCTTCTATAAGTGTTGAAGCTATGAAGACTGGTGACTGCCCAAACTTTTTCTCAAATTTTATCTGGGGCATGAGTGAAGTTTTTTCACTATCTATTCCTGCAATAAAGATTCATGTAAGCAACAATATGCGTTTGATCTAAATATCCAATCATGAACAAGGAAGCGCCAGCCATTGAATGAATTCAGGGGGCAAGTCTTACTGGGAACGACGGGGGAAATCATGACCATGCCAAGAATACAGAAAGAATATTGCTTCTTTAGCGGGTAAAAAGGAACATTAAATTGAGGATATGGTATGTGGGGATTTTAGAACATCATGCTTCAACGACTTGTTATATTCAAAAACTCGCTTCAGAAATTTAACTCACAGTAAGAATAACCTCTAAGAAACCCATACTTACCCTCAATCCCTTCCTCAATATTTTCGAGTGCATGTATTTGTGTTGAAGCTTCCCTGCTCTTTGTCTTCTTCTTTTTCTCCTTGGATTTCCCTTTCTTGTTATTCTTTCTAGATGCAAAACAGCAGCAACACCATTTTGGCAAACAGTTGCAGGTTTTCCCTGGTGTTTTCTTCTTGACAGGAGCATCGTATCCATAGAGTGCTTGCCTCCTGAATACACAACCAGTTCCAACATAAATCGGTCCTTGGATCCCATCTAGTCCTTTCATATTAATCTGTAGTTGAGTGCAAAGAGTATCAGCTTTGAGACATGACAGTAGAAATATAATACAAACATATGCATTTGTAAAAATATACAAAGAATCTACAATATTAACTATGTCAAGGTGTTTTACTTACATCAAAGAAAACAACATTGCGATTTGAGTATCTATCATGACGATCAATCCCGTCAAACCTTTGAGGAAATTGCACGTAGCATATTTTCTTTCCCGAAGTAGGGTCCATCATGAAGCACATTGATTCCCGGAGTGCCTTACAGTTGTTTATATAGTGATCACAATCAACATTGAGTAAGTAAGGTGCATTTGAGATGACTGCTGAGACACGGATCTAGAAAGAGTAAACAAAAATAGTAAAAAAACAATCAGAAAATGAACTTAGATTTAATCAAAATTTGACAGGAAGAAGGTGATGACAGAAAGAAAGGGAATGAAAATACATAGCGGAGGGAGGAACTAACCAGAGCATTCATGGCCCCAGCTTTTTTGTGGTGTTCAAATCCAGGCCTCTTCTCACGAGAAACATAAACAAGACGAGGTAACTCATTACCTTCAGTGTCATGGACACCATTATTACCCAGGAACACCTGTTGATTACATATAAATTACAACTATTATAAATTTACACTTTCCGAACATTAGCAAGTGTAGCCCTAGCATGAAATCTATCGGAGAATGCAAAGAAAGAAAAAATCTACCTACCTGAATCATTCCGGGATGATCTCTAACATTGTTCCCTGGCCATGGAGTCCCATCCTGCATTGTCCACCCCTCTTCAGGAACCTTTTGTGCCATTGCAACCAACCCATTTATCCGAACTTTAAACTCTTCATAATCCCTCTGTACCAACAGATAAGATAGTTAGTAAATAGCCAAATACTGATAAACACGGTTGGAAAACAAAACCCAAACTTCAGGTTAATGTCATGATTAATGATCAAGTTCCACAATTAAATATAATAACAAGATATGTAAAGGTCATTGTTTTATTGACTAATGCAATCCCTTCATCCAAGTTTATATGAATCATAATGAAGACTACAACCACTTGTCGTCATTTAATGAACATTCAAACATGACTTCTAGTAACTTTGTTCCCTAATTTATGTATGATTTCATGTAATATATCACAGCATTCTTTATTTTGATGCAGCTCACCAACACGCAGACTAGTAGTTGCATGGAAACAGTTGAGCAAGTACAGGAAAAGTTGCACACCTTCATTGCACGGCGTTCCCTCACAAATGTAGGGTGTACTTTGTCTCTCAGATAGTCAACTTTTTCGGCAAAATACCACTCTGGGGCACGAGGCTCTATATTAAACTTCTTGCAAAAAGGAACCCACTTCCTTGCAAATTCAGAGGTTTCAGAAAGAGCCTCAAAAGTAAGCATGGCAGCACCATCATCTGAGACGTAACACGCAACCTTGTCCACTGGATAATCCACGGCAAGGATGGACAAAACTGTGTTTGCCGTGATAAGTGGAGGTTCTTTCAGTGGATCAACTGTACTTACAAAGACATCAATGGGAGCTAACTCAGAAGGCTTCCCTTCTTTCTCATACCTGAAACCATTTGAAAACATACAAACTTACGGCACCGCACAGAAACGAAAAAACATATGCACATACAATTATCTACAGTGTATACTGTGATAAAACACACACACAGAGAAACTGAAAAAGAGAAATAAAAATCTGTGTACCTTAATGATAGTCTGTCTAGGTATGTTTCTCGCTCAACTGGGAACCATTTTGGGAACTGATCAAATATCCAAGATACAGCAAACCATATTTCACAAATAATTGATGTTAACCACAATCCATAAGCATCATGGACTGGATGGCGAATCCTATAGTGAAAAAACAGTCCAAGAATGACAAGACGGATTAAAATGATCATCCTGTATGGATTTATCTTGCTTGAAGGAATTGGTAACTTCCTTGATAGTGGCTGCCTCCCTTCATCCATCCTATAGAGAAAAAAAAAACAGATAATAATCTCCAATATCTAATCAAAAAACAGAAATGCAATAGATAAATAAGTGAAAGATAGACACTGATTCTTATTCTTATTAAATAAATAATCTCTGATCTACATATAAGAAAATAATCAGTTAATTTCCTACACCGACTATTGCTTGCATGGACACCCGACACCCACAAGCCTCAAATGGCTGGAGAAGTACTTGAGCATAGTTGCAGAGTGTAGAACCAGATGTCAGACATTATGCAATTACTAATTGAAAATGCTGACATGAGCCTCAGATTTAAACAAGTCCTTTTCTTGTAAGAAAGCATTAGAGAGGAGGGGCTTTCTCTGTTTGAAAAACCTGACATTGCAAAGTAACTAGTTCATCAACCAGTCAATTGACAACCTTTTGATCTAATTCATGCAGAAAGAAGTGTTATAATGTCACAGCTCAACTCAAATTGAAAAAGGGTTATCCAATAATGCTAAACCAACATAAAACCATAGAAAATTTCTCTTCACAGGTTGATTTCCCCTTCTCCATGCTTGTTGGATATCATCTTTTGAACCTATCACGGACATATTATCGACTGAGACTGCTTCATTAATCTTTAAGAGGATAACTGAATTATCTTCATGTATATTGAAGTCCTAAAAGTTTCTTAATTATGTTCATTGTCTATGTATTGCATATATGATTGTGGAGAAGTATTTGCCACATCTTTAAACTACTACTATGGTTTCATTTTTCGTTGGATGTACATAATTAGTCCAACATTTTAAAGTTTTTATTTTACAATGCTTAGGTACATGTTCAATTGTCAGCTTACTCATGTAGATATGAACTGACAATTATTTAACGAGAGAGCACTACACATGGAAGGACAATTTTGAAACTGTTGAATTCAGCGATTCTTCTGTAAAATGAATGCTACATAAAAAATAACAAGTTTATTATATCTGTGAAGACACCAAAGGTTTCATTTTCATTTAAATATATTTTAATTATATCCATATTGGCCTCACAAGTTAATTAACCGTCAGTACCACCACCTTTCCTTATATAACTATAAGAAGCTTTGTTCACATATTGGAATGTGATAGCTAAGTTAGATGCTGTCTGAATACCATGTAAAAACAAGACTAAGTCATTGCATGTATCAAATAGAATATTGGCATTTGATCCCAAATAAAATTCGTTGTGGTCATAGTGGTGACGTCATTGCTAGAATATCCAAACACTAGCTAAGAGCTTGTGAGAAACATGTACATTTAAATAACTACTAAAATAGGTATCTTCATATCACTTCTTTTATTCCAAACATATTTGAAATCAATGGATAAATTTAAACACAAGTTGATTTGATCAATGATTGCTCTATCTTGTCATCAACCACTACTATCAAAAGAAACTCATTATGATCTATGTACTATGTGGGACCCAACAAACGGTTAAATAATGTAATGCCACATTGTTCGGGATGTTTGGACGTGCAATTACATTTATCATCAAAAGTTTTGTTAGTAGATTCGCTACTATCACTGGGATAGAAAATTCCATAATTCTTCTGCATATTTAACTACAGATTCAGAATCCAGTAGTCCTACACAGTAGCCATTCAATGTCTTTCTTGCTAAATACGCACCAAAAAAAAGTAAAACTGAAAATGAAGCCAATAAAACATCAAAAAGTTTTCACTAGTACAATAACTTGATCAGACTGTATCTTACTCGGCCAAACTCACAGTTTAATAAGCAAACTATTGTTTTATTTGACAAAAAAAAAATAACTATAATTTAACAATTAAATATTGACTAGGATCAGGTTTTACCAAACAAAGGTATTCAGCATAATTTATCATAAGACATAAACTTCATGTAAGAAGCAAAATACCCAAAGAAAGAATACACTTACTTGGGCAAATCAGGATCATTGTCTCCATCCTTGTTCCCACCACCATTTTCTCCTTGGTGCTTAACCACTTGAAGTTTATCATTCTGCCTTTTCCTCCACTCCTCCATTCTTTCCTTCCATGCAACAGTACCATACCCATACACCGCCAAGTCTTTCTTAGGATCCATTGGCCGAGGTGGGACTGCAAGATCAACACCGACAAGACACTAAGAAAACTAACCCACTGAACCGGAAAGAAAAATAACATTCAGCCCTAACAAAATAAAAACCATACAGGAGACTGAGGAATCAGAATATGGTATAGGATGGACTCGTTTTGCACGACCCATAAATGGGGGAATTATAAGAGCATGCTTGTCTGCTGATATCCCCTCATCCTGCATCAGAGAAATATATTTAATAATGATTAGGAACATCCAAATCCCCAATTTTTACAAGCCAAAACTAGATTCAGAAGTCAGAACATGACAAGTAGGTTTACCTCTTGACCATAGGTAAGAAGAGGGATTTCAGTGCTAAGCACATTAGAATCCATCTCTGTGGGCGTAATGATCCCAGAAACATTAGATCCAAGCCGAATAGATGGAGGCATTGTGTCTCCTATGTGTTGATACTGTCTCTGGTCATTGCTCCCATAATCAAACTCATTGTCCAAATCATCAAATTCATCCTCCTCTTCATCTCCATCGACCCTTGGACTCCCTAGTATTTGGTTGGATTCAGATAATTATTATCACAAAATAAGGAAGTATAAAAAATGTTAATTGATTTGGCTAAAGCTTACCTTTAATGCGCTTGTATCTGGTTCTGCATTGAGGGCAAGATTGATTTCCCTCTCTTCTCTCATATTCATAGCAGTTTCTGCAAACAGGGAAAGCACATTCATTGCAGGCAACAAATGGTTCCCCATCCACAGTTACTTCAATCTCATCTCCACAAATCTGGCAAAAATGCCCACTCAATTCTTTGACAGAAGTCACCTGTCACAAGTTCAGACAATTAGAAATGCAAATTAGAATCAGATCAAGAAATATTAAGACTTCAGCAAAGGCAACCGAGACTAAACGGGCATTTAAATCTTCAAAATATCCATACCAGTAATTTCTGAAGAAATAAGTAAATATATAAATACCACCGAAGGGGAACATAAGAAATAAGGATTATTTGTGGCTCTGAAATCTAGAAACTGTGAGGAAAGGAAAAAAGATCCAATCTAGGAAAACCAGCAACTTGAATCTACATACTAGATTTTCCTAGCAAGAGCAAAGACAAGGGACATTAGAGGTTTAGATAAATGTGTTTCTTCCTGTGAGGAAGACAAATTTAGCTATAAAACCCCAAAATACAAAGGAAATATGTGACTCACAAACCAAAATCAAACATTTAGCAAATGGGTGTCCACAAATCCAAAGATTAACCACATCTAAAGTTTTAAGATCAATCTCTACCAGAGGACCTTAAATGGGGCAAATGGGCTCCTTCAAGAGCAGAAAAAAAAAAAAAAAAAAAACAATGAGAAGGGCATTAAAAACACATTTTGAACTCCAATCTGAGGAAACCAAACAATGGAGTTGAAACCCAGTTCCAAGCCAATGCAAAAAATACCAAAAAAGATGGGAACCTGAGGGCACTTACTCGTCCAATCTCATCAGCATTGATAAGAACAAACTCATTTCTGTTATGTGAACCAGCAACAAGTCTTCCTTTGGTATCCATCAAACGCCAACAGTCTCTCACACACAATAAAACTCTTCAAGATTCGATCTTTTTAACACAAATCTCTCAAGCAAAACCCATAAGATAAAAAGGCAAGGTTTTTTACTCTGCTTTAGCCCACTCTCTTACACACCCCATCACAGGAAACACCACCCACATTAAAAATGTCTGATACTGAAATGTAAACAGCAAATAAGTATAGTACACTATATATTATACTCTTAAATACTTAAAATTATAAATACCCGCAAAACCAACTACCCAGTTTGGAGTATTACACAGACAATGTATGCTAGCACTAATTAAAAAATATTAAAAAAAAAAACCCTTTTGGGAGCTTTGATTCCTTTCTTTAGAGAAACCCAGTTGAGAATCAGTGGCAATGAGATAGAAGAAGAAGAGATCCAAAAATACAAGTTGGTGTTTTTGGAGAGAGAGAGAGAAAAGGGGCGTTGAAAGCTCAGCGCGTAAGGCAGAAGGGACGGAGATCGCTTAGGTGGATCTGTCTGAAATATTTTGATGATCAAGAAATATGGGAATGAGGGTAGAGTTTTTGTCAGAGTGGGGCCCACCGGTGGTGGTGGTGGTGGAAGGGCCCCAACGTGTTGCGGTGGAGCTTGGATGGAGATGAAAGCAGAGTTGTCCTTCTTGGGGGTTACTAAGCTTGGATGGAGATGAAAGCAGAGTTGTCCTTCTTGGGGGTTGCTAATTGCTAGGAGGAATAAAGAAAGGGGTTTTTAGGGTCACTTTCCCTAATCTACCTCTCTGAGCTGTCATCTCGCGGTTTTAGTGTGGGTTTATCAAATGAAGTTAGTTCTAATATTATAGTATTTTTTATTTTTTTTGATACTTTTACGTAAAAATTATTATTATATATTTATAATAATAATTTTAATCATCGTTATAAATTTATAACGATAATTTATATATAAAAATATCAAATAATTATGAAAAAAATCACTTCTCTAATAGATACAGATTTATAAAAAAAAATATTTTTATGTATATTTTTATATTTTTATGTGATTTTTTTTTCACATAAGAAGAAAGGGAATCTCATCATAGAATGAGAGGATCATATATGAAAATGTTAAAAATTCATATAAAAATAGTCTTCTATTTCTAAGCTATATACTTTTAAAATAAAAAATATCATTTTAATATATTTTTTGTATTAATTAAAAATGTTATAGTAATGGTGATAAAAGTAATGATACTTTTAAAATGTTATATCAATTTATAGTCTTAAAAAATGGATCCCTAATCTTAGAGCTGGCTAAAAAAAATATTTTATTTTTTAACAATAACAAACCATGCATTAAAGGAAAAAAATTAGTTAATAGCTGCGCAACGTGGAGTACCCCTTCCTACAATTTCGTCTTAAATATTGTTCATAATAAAAGGAGGATGAAATAAAAAGGTACAAAACATAAGAAATTGATATCAAATGATGTAATACTTCATGCATTATATAATATAAGATTAATATTGATTTTTTAAAATTAATTTTAAATATTAAATTTAAAGTCAGTATAGATTAATTTAATTTTAGACAATTCAAGTGTGATGTTTACAAACTATCTAAATAATAGTATTAATAATTATAAATTTTGATATTTTTAAAAATTAAATAAATCATATTAATTTTAAGTTTAAAAATATGTTTAATTGATTTTAAAAAGTCTAATTTAATCTTATATTTTAGAATAAAAAAATAAAAAAATAAAATAAATAATTCCTTATACAATAAAAAATAAATATATATCTATATATATATATATATATATCTATATATCATTTATAACATATTTAAGATATGAAAAGAATAAATCAATAACATTATCTTATATACAATAAGAAAAGAAGAGTGGAAAGGACCGGTGATAGTGAGAGTCAAGAATATTTGGAAGTCGAGACGGAAGCTATCATGTGCAACTCGAGTGAGTTCTTCCAAATTTAGTGTAGTAATTTTTAGTCAAAATAATATCATGTAACTTCCGATTAACTCTAAATTCTAGGTGAAACTTTTGTTAATTTCAAAGATAACGGTAAACGTAATGATCACTTGATTGATATGATTTTTTTTATTAATATAAAATTTGAATGTTCGATTTAATAATAAATCTTGAAAACAAATTCAAATAAAAATTAAAGATAATAAATTATAAAAATTAATATTTTTATAAAAAAAATCATTATTATATACTTATACCAATATTTTTAATTATCGTTATATATTTATAAAAATAATTTTTTTATAAAAATATCAATCTCCTATACTCATTCTCCTATCTTGATCTCTCCCCCATGCTAGAATTAGGACATTAAAAAAAGTAACGGTAGACACAATCAAAACTTGGTCATCTACTAATTTATTGCAAGTAACTTTTCTACGATGCGTTTGATTGATAAACACTTCCTACTTAAGAATCAATTTTCTTGTACACGTCGGGTCACTAACCGGTTTCAAGATTGTAAATGAAATATATGTTTAAATATAAATATTTTTGCTTTAATAGCATGTCACAAATCTATTATCGTCGGTAAAATTTTAAAATTTTAATTTTCTCTTTAAAAGATAATTATTTATTTGTAAATGTGTAATCAGTCGAAGAAAATTTTTAATAAAATTATTATTATCAGAATAAAAATAAAATTGTAAAAATAATTTATTTTTAATGACATTTAAACAACACTCCATATTTTAAATAAAATTTATTACTCTAATAATAACATTTTTGCTCGACAATATTCATCGTCTTTAATAGTAATATTTAATCATGTATAAATTGCGATGATAAGTCCACTTTAAAGTGAAATTAATTCAATTTATGAACTTTGAAGTCAAATTTATATGTGATTAATTTGTTTGACTAACCTTCTACCCTCATTAATTAGGGTGTGCGTTAAAACTAGGAATTCCAAGTAATTGTTCATTAATTAAGTCGTCAAAATCATCAAAAGGCTTAAGAAATACCGGTAGTCATAACGTTAATGACATGAATGAGTATTACCTATTTTTAGGTGAATATGACATAAATGATACTATTATGCGGTAGTCATAACGTTAATGACATATAGTGGGATGTAGCGTGGTAAAATCACATTTCAAATCTTGTTTATTAGTCAACTTTGAATCGAAAAAAGAAAAGAAAAGAGAGGTTCAAATTCCTTAATATGTATGTACACACGTCTTATGGTTCAAATAATTCTTTCCGTTTCACAGATTTTTTATTTTTTGCTTTCGGATCATGTTGTTATTATATAAGTAATTGCATGCCAATTGCTTCTTCCTTTTTTAATAAATTTGGCCCCTACAAGATTTGAAATCAATAATGTAAAATCCCGAATTTTATGAAATACAAAATTTAATTTTTCTTCATATATATTTTTCCTGATACAGTAAGTGGTTAAATTGATAAAATTAAAAGTTAAGGATGTTATGTGTAAATTATTTTATGTCGGAGAATATTCGTTCTGTCGGGGAATATTCGTACGACGGCGCCGTACAAACCAATCATTGGTGGACCCCACAACGAATAATTGTCGGTTATAAAAAATGACATAAACAATTTTTAAATGGTCAACGGTACTATCACTTTTAATTGTTAAAATATCCGGCGGTAAAAGAATAGTAATATACGGTATTACAAGTAACATACGACATTGCACAGTAATACACGGTATTGCACAGTAACACACGGCATTGCACACTGTTTCGTATTATTAAACTGATAAAGTGATTATCGTACAATATTTGACTTTATTGTCACATGCACAATAATTCATATTATTAAACTGATAATTGTCATAGTAGCATATGCACAGTAATTCACATTATTGAATCAATAATTGTCATAACACAGTAACGTATTTTTTCTTTTACATATTTTCTGCATTATTGTTATCTCTATTATGATGTTATTTAAACAGTTGTATTTCATTAATTAATTGACTTGATATCTAACTCAGAGATTAACTACACTGTATTTATAAAAATTAGTCATAATAATGAATAAGTGTGAATTATTGTTAAATAATTGAATTGATAAAATTATTTGTTTATTATAATAAATAATATAAAGTTAGGTGATATAAAATGAATGGTATATATTAAAGATAATGTAATAATTATAGAATTTTAAATGAAAGGTGTAGATTGAAGATGATATTTAAATTAATGATTTAGATTAAGGAAATCTTAAAAGATGAAATGAATGGTATAGAATAAAGATAATATAGAATTTGAAATGGATGGTGTAGATTAAAGATAATCTTTAAATGAATGATTAAAGAAATCTTAAGAGATGAAATGAGTTGTAAGGATTAAACATTATCTTGAAATGAACAGTTTGGATTAAATTAGAAAATCTTGGTTATGATAAGATTTTTGGCTATAAATAGAGGCCTTAACTTAAGGATTTTTCATAAATTTCATTACTTGTTCTTTCTTTCGCTCTCTAAATACTTCTTTGTGTAAGTTCTCTCTAAGTGTGCTTAAGACATCTTGAGTATTTGTGAAGATCTATAAGTGTACGAGTACTATTCAAGTTAATCAATCTTATTTAAATCAATATTCAGTCACGTGTTAAGGTAAGGGATACTATTTTTTCATCTTCCACTATTCAAACTTACTACGGTAAGGGATTATCATTCTTTGATTCTCGAAAATAATATCGTTTATGTGACGCCCCCAAATCTGGGCCCACACAACCCAAACTTGAGTCGTCAAAAGACTACAACAAAATTATTACAACAAAGCACAACGTACTATAATACAGTGTATAATAATACACAACTAAGTCTTCACTATTATTGCCACACTATTTTACAAAACGTGAAGACTATGATAACTATTCCTCGGACCCTCACTCCATTCCCCGGCTAGACCCTGTTATGTTTTCATCTCCTGTTGAAAAACAATTGAACAAAAGAAAGGGTGAGCTCAAATAGCCCAGTAAGAAATATCATGACTAAGATAATGACGAATAAATTATCATTAGCCTTCAACAGTTGAGTTCTTGATAGAATACAATAGAATACAAGGTTTATATCAAAAACTGCAGTTAAATTCTTAAACAATGTTCAGATCAATAATAGCAGCGGAATGAGCAATCTATTAGAAGAAAAATGCAGACTATAATGTCCACTCGCTTCTCTTTTTCGTAAAAACATCATCAACTTTTATCATCTGAAATACCATTAGTCATGATAATATAAATTCACAGTTCCTGATCATAATCATGCACATCAACAGTTCATCTTTGCACTACGGGCCAAAGATATTCAATATAGTACCAACGGTCATGATTATACCAGATTCAGCCTTTGGTCATAATCATACCAAACAACAGTTCATCTTTGCACTACGGGCCAAAGAGAACATTCACCACGTGCCATAAAAGACACCGAACAGATGTATCGCCTTTAACCTATTATATCGCCTTTAACCTATCATCTGTTCAACAAATATATCACATCTGTGCCCCCGGCCACAGATATTCACAACAGCTTGATTTTTGGATAATTAGAATGATATAAATGATGAACAGAAGAAATAGGATAACAATAAGTATCGGAAGTTTACTTTGTATAGATTCAAATAATGTCCAAATTGTCAACATGATGTGGAGTGAAATTCAAGATCCACAGTTCAGAATAACGGTTACAATTCAATAGAAAGGTTCACGTAAATAGGAAGGTTCAGTTGAAATAATGAAGTTCAACTATTATGGAACATATAATATTTTCAGGAATTATAGAAGCAATAGTTCCATAATAAATTTCGATTTAGGAGTATGAAAGAAAATAATATCCCTTACCGTAGCAGGTTTGATTAACAAAAGGTGAAGGAAATTAATACAAAGGGTTATTCACCAACAGGCGGCAAACCGCTCCGTAAGGTTATTCCCACAATTTAATAGAATTTGAGTACAAAGAGTTATTCACCAAACAGGCGGCAATCCGCTCCGTAAGGTTATTCTCAGAGATTAATAATGAATGAATACGAAAGGTTATTCACCAACAGGCGGCAATCCGCTCCGTAAGGTTATTCCCACAATTTAATAGGATTTGAGTACAAAGAGTTATTCACCAAACAGGCGGCAATCCGCTCCGTAAGGTTATTCTCAGAGATTAATAATGAATGAATACGAAAGGTTATTCACCAACAGGCGGCAATCCGCTCCGTAAGGTTATTCCCACAATTTAATACATGGAAATAAAAGGCACGTCTTATGAGTAAGGAAGAAACAATATTATTATCGAGAATCAAATAATGATAATCCCTTACCATAGTACGTTTGAATAATGGAAGATGAAAAAGATGGTATCCCTTACCTCAACACGTGACTGGATATTGATTTAAATGAGGTTGATTAACTTGAACAGTACACGTATACTTATAGATCTTCACAAATACTCAAGATGACTTAAGCACACTTAGAGAGAACTTTCACAAGAAGTATTTAGAGAGAGAAAGAAAGAACAAGTAAGGAAGTTTATGAAAAATCCTTAAGTTAAGGCTTCTATTTATAGCCAAAAATCTTATCATTCATTTAATCTAAACCATTCATTTAAAGATCATCTTTTAATCTACACCATCCATTTCAAATATTATATTATCTTTAATCTACATCATTCATTTCATATCACCTAATAATCACCTAACTTTATATTATAAACAAATCAATTTAATTATTCAACAATAATTCACACTTTAATCTACACCATTCATTTCATATCACCTAATAATCACCTAACTTTATATTATAAACAAATCAATTCAATTATTCAACAATAATTCACACTTTAATCTACACCATTCATTTCATATCACCTAATAATCACCTAACTTTATATTATAAACAAATAACTTTATCAATTCAATTATTATGACTAATTGTTATAAATACAGTATAGTTAGCTCTTAGATATCAAGTCAATAAATTAATGAAATACAACTGTTTAAATAACATCATAATAGAGATAACAATAATGTAAAATAAATCATACGTTACTGTGTAATGACAATTATTGATTCAATAATGTGAATTACTGTGCATATGTTACTGTGACAATTATTAGGTTCAATAATTTTAAAAACAGTGCAACAACAATTATTGACTCAATGATATAAAATACAGTGTAATGACAATTATTAAATCAATAATGCAAAATACTGTGTAACAACAATTATTGAATTGATAATATAAAATATTATGCAGTGACAATTATCGATGAAATGATGCGTAACAGTTACGGTGTCAATTATCAGACCAAAAATATGAGACACTATGCAATACCGTGTGTTACTGTAGAGTACCGAGTGCTACAGAAAATACCAATAACTACCGTATGCTACTATTTTTTTATCACCGGTATTTTAACAGTTCCGTTGACTATTTTTATTTAAAAAGGTTATTTCTGTCGTTTTCTATATCCGACAAATATTCCGTTGTGGGGTCCACCAATAATTTATTATTTCGGTGCCGTCGTACGGCACGAATATTCCCCGACCAAACGAATATTTCCCGACAAAGCGAATATTGTCCGACAAAATAAAATTTGCACATAACATCCTTAACTTTCAATTTTGTTAATTTAACCACTTACTGTTTCAAAAAAATATATATATGAAGAAAAATTAAATTTTGTATTTCATAAAATTCGGGGTCTTACAACCTCCCCTCCTTATGAAATTTCGTCCCCGAAATTGACGTACCTGACATATCGAAGAGGTAAGGATACTTAGATTTCATCTCAGATTCTAGCTCTCAGGTCATTTCCTCAGTATCTTGGTTCCTCCATAAAACCTTAACTTGAGGTATAACCTTTGAGCGTAGGATCTGCTCCTTCTTATCCAGGATCTTAACAGGTACTTCCTCGTATGTTAAATCCTCTGCTATAACGTCTGGTTCTAACTCAATGACGTGGTTTGGGTCCTTCACATATTTACGTAACATAGATATGTGAAAAACGTTATGGATGCGAGACATACTTGGTGGTAGGGCTAGTCTGTAGGCTACGGTTCCTATTCGATCGAGGATTTCAAATGGGCCAATAAATCGAGGGTTGAGCTTTCCTCTCTTTCCGAATCTCGTAACCCCTTTCCATGGAGAAACACGTAAGAATACATGATCTCCGACGTTGAAACTTTCGTCTCTCCGATGAAGATCAGCATAACTCTTTTGTCGTTCTTGTGCGGTCTGTATTCGTTGTCGGATCATTTGGATCTTTTCGGTCGTCAAGCGTACCAACTCGGGTCCCAACAATTTTGCTTCTCCTACCTCATTCCAACATATTGGAGAGCGACACTTCCTTCCATACAATGCCTCGAATGGAGCCATGCCTATGCTTGCTTGGTAACTATTGTTGTAAGAAAATTCCACCAACGGCAAGTACTTATCCCAACTTCCTTTGAAGTCTAATACACAAAGTCTCAAAAGATCTTCGAGGGTCTGGATCGTCCTTTCCGATTGTCCGTCCGTTTGAGGATGGTATGCAGAACTAAAACGTAGTTCAGTGCCCATAGCTTTTTGTAGACTGATCCAAAAGCGTGAAGTGAATCTAGGATCTCGATCAGAAACTATGGAAACTGGCATGCCATGCAATCTCACGATCTCATTTATGTACATACCGGCAAGACGTTCAAGTGAAAAGTTTTCTCGTATAGGCAAGAAATGAACAGATTTTGTCAATCTATCTACGATCACCCAAATTGCATCTAAGCCTTGAGAAACTTTTGGAAGACCCGTCACGAAGTCCATATTGATGTGTTCCCACTTCCATTCGGGAACTTCAAGTGATTGTAACGGACCTTTAGGAACTTGATGTTCTGCCTTGACACGTTGACAAGTTAGGCACCTTGAGATAAACTCCGCAATCTCTCTTTTCATATTGTTCCACCAAAATGTATGTCGAAGATCTCGATACATCTTGGTACCTCCTGGGTGGATTGCGAACGGCGTGTTGTGTGCCTCCATCATGATTTTATGCTTTAATTCAGGATCGTTAGGAACACAGAGTCGAGAGTTGACTCGAAGTATTTCTTTCTCGTCGATTCTTGCTTCGGGAATGGCACCTTCTTGTACTTTCTTTATCATGTTTATCAGTTCCGGATCGGTAGCTTGAGCAGCTTTAATTTTATCGATTAAAGTTGGTTCTACTCGCACGTGAGCAATCTTCGAGTGGGTCTCTGGTGTCTTTAGCTCTATCTCCATCTTTTGCAAGTCGTACAAAATACACTTTTGTGTTGTCAGCAGTGCACTTGTACTCGCATAAGATTTTCTGCTCAAAGCGTCAGCTACAACGTTCGCCTTTCCCGGGTGATACTGGATTGTGTGGTCATAATCCTTTAACAGCTCAAGCCAACGTCGTTGTCGCATGTTGAGTTCCTTCTTGGTGAAGAAATACTTGAGACTTTTATGATCCGTATAGATATCCACTTTTTCTCCGTACAAGTAGTGTCTCCAGATCTTCAACGCGAAAACGACTGCTGCCAACTCTAGATCATGAGTAGGATAATTTTTCTCATAATCTTTGAGTTGTCGAGAGGCGTAGGCTATAACCTTTCCATGTTGCATAAGGACACAGCCTAGACCTTTGCCAGAAGCATCGCTGTAGATAACAAATTCTCCTGATCCTGATGGTATGGTCAGAACAGGAGCTGAAACAAGTCTCCTCTTGAGTTCTTGAAAACTCTTCTCGCATTCCTCGCTCGATATAAGTTTTGTACTAGAATGAATGATACCGATATCTAGTAATTAAACTTTCAACTCTTGGTGTTCTATGGGAGCCATTTGGTATGGGACTTTAAAAATGGGCTTAGTGCCGGGTTCAAGATCGATACAGAATTCAATTTCACGGTTTGGGGTAAGCCAGAAAGTTCCTCAGAAAAAACGTCAGGAAACTCATTAACAATGGGAATATCATTCAAGTTTGACGTGTTTTTGTTCAAATCAGTGACATGAGCTAAAAAGGCTTGACATCCGTTTTTCAATAAACGAATGGCTTTATGGCTAGAAATAACAGTTATAGATTTCAATGGTTTAGTTGCTTGAATTTGCATGACAGGTTGATTAGGAATATGAAAACTAATAATCTTATGAAAACAATCAATTTTAGCATGATGGGTAGTCAACCAATCAATTCCTAAAATCACATCAAATTCACGCATCTCCAAAGAAATAAGGTCAACAGGTAATGTGAGGTTGTTGATTTGAACTAGGCAAGATTTATAGATAGTAAATGTAATAGGTATTTCTCCCAATGAGGTTTCAACTGATAAGACAAGATTTAAGTTTTCAATAGTCAAATTTAAACGTTGAGTACATATAGGTAAGATAAAAGAGTGGATAGAGCCAGTATCTAATATGGCATAGACTTCACGAGAATTTATGAATAGTTTACCGGTTATCACCTCATTCGGTTTCTTGACTGTTATCGTCAAATCGAATCCCGAATACTTCATTCGGATCTTCACGTATTTCAACCATGGGAATACCACTGAATAATTTTCTAGCAAACTGTTTCTCGGGTTCATCAACTTCATCAGTAGTAAGGTACCAATGATTTCCATTAAAATAGTATTTTCGATAGACTGCAGTTTCCACGATAGTGACTAACTTAACCTGAATTCCTCTAAATTGTAACGCCCAAAAGTATAGAAACATCATTTTTAAATAATCTTGAAAATCATAGCTGGAACACCATAAATCCCAAAGACTAATATGAAAAGTCCATATATTCTGATCCTTTGTTATAGAGCATAACCAGGTGATATCACTCTCCCAATTAGTGAGTAAATTAAAGGCAATAATTTCCGCAAGTTCGTTACTTCCTTTAATTGCTTCTAAGAATGGATCTGGAACGACTGTAGCAGAGCTTTCACCTTCATCCTTACTGGATAGAACACGCATAATTTTTGCCTTAGGCAAATGATTCAACTCTGAGTTTGTAAGAAGATTATTCGTCGCCTCTTGTTTTGCAGCTACATTTGTTTCGGTAATTTCATAGTTAACCTCCTGATTTCCAGATGCCATAATTAACTGTGGTCACAAAATAAATGTTAGTTCAAATAAACTGACTCATCTCTTCATGTTCCTACATTCAAATCGATTCATTAGATAAAAAATAAATCTAATTTAGGTAGGACACACTAGTGATTGATTCTATTCGTCTCTCCCCTCCTAGTTCTAACCTCAGATCTCCATTAAAGACCATATCCCTAAGCTCTGATGCCAACTGTGACTCTCATCCCACCATAGGGACAGCACCTCACAATGGTACCTATCAGTTTGCCACCTGTACTATAGGCGTCCCCTACGGAGAGTCTAGCTTCGGTGCATCCCCTTTCCCTAAGAAGTCACCAGCGAGAGGCTCGGGGCTCTTCGTTATATGGCTCTGATACCAACTGTGACGCCCCCAAATCTGGGCCCACACAGCCCAAACTTGAGTCGTCAAAAGACTACAACAAAATTATTACAACAAAGCACAACGTACTACAATACAGTGTATAATAATACACAACTAAGTCTTCACTATTATTGCCACACTATTTTACAAAACGTGAAGACTATGATAACTATTCCTCGGACCCTCACTCCATTCCCCGGCTAGACCCTGTTATGTTTTCATCTCCTGTTGAAAAACAATGGAACAAAAGAAAGGGTGAGCTCAAATAGCCCAGTAAGAAATATCATGACTAAGATAATGACGAATAAATTATCATTAGCCTTCAACAGTTGAGTTCTTGATAGAATACAATAGAATACAAGGTTTATATCAAAAACTGCAGTTAAATTCTTAAACAATGTTCAGATCAATAATAGCAGCGGAATGAGCAATCTATTAGAAGAAAAATGCAGACTATAATGTCCACTCGCTTCTCTTTTTCGTAAAAACATCATCAACTTTTATCATCTGAAATACCATTAGTCATGATAATATAAATTCACAGTTCCTGATCATAATCATGCACATCAACAGTTCATCTTTGCACTACGGGCCAAAGATATTCAATATAGTACCAACGGTCATGATTATACCAGATTCAGCCTTTGGTCATAATCATACCAAACAACAGTTCATCTTTGCACTACGGGCCAAAGAGAACATTCACCACGTGCCATAAAAGACACCGAACAGATGTATCGCCTTTAACCTATTATATCGCCTTTAACCTATCATCTGTTCAACAAATATATCACATCTGTGCCCCCGGCCACAGATATTCACAACAGCTTGATTTTTGGATAATTAGAATGATATAAATGATGAACAGAAGAAATAGGATAACAATAAGTATCGGAAGTTTACTTTGTACAGATTCAAATAATGTCCAAATTGTCAACATGATGTGGAGTGAAATTCAAGATCCACAGTTCAGAATAACGGTTACAATTCAATAGAAAGGTTCACGTAAATAGGAAGGTTCAGTTGAAATAATGAAGTTCAACTATTATGGAACATATAATATTTTCAGGAATTATAGAAGCAATAGTTCCATAATAAATTTCGATTTAGGAGTATGAAAGAAAATAATATCCCTTACCGTAGCAGGTTTGATTAACAAAAGGTGAAGGAAATTAATACAAAGGGTTATTCACCAACAGGCGGCAAACCGCTCCGTAAGGTTATTCCCACAATTTAATAGAATTTGAGTACAAAGAGTTATTCACCAAACAGGCGGCAATCCGCTCCGTAAGGTTATTCTCAGAGATTAATAATGAATGAATACGAAAGGTTATTCACCAACAGGCGGCAATCCGCTCCGTAAGGTTATTCCCACAATTTAATAGGATTTGAGTACAAAGAGTTATTCACCAAACAGGCGGCAATCCGCTCCGTAAGGTTATTCTCAGAGATTAATAATGAATGAATACGAAAGGTTATTCACCAACAGGCGGCAATCCGCTCCGTAAGGTTATTCCCACAATTTAATACATGGAAATAAAAGGCACGTCTTATGAGTAAGGAAGAAACAATATTATTATCGAGAATCAAATAATGATAATCCCTTATCATAGTACGTTTGAATAATGGAAGATGAAAAAGATGGTATCCCTTACCTCAACACGTGACTGGATATTGATTTAAATGAGGTTGATTAACTTGAACAGTACACGTATACTTATAGATCTTCACAAATACTCAAGATGACTTAAGCACACTTAGAGAGAACTTTCACAAGAAGTATTTAGAGAGAGAAAGAAAGAACAAGTAAGGAAGTTTATGAAAAATCCTTAAGTTAAGGCTTCTATTTATAGCCAAAAATCTTATCATTCATTTAATCTAAACCATTCATTTAAAGATCATCTTTTAATCTACACCATCCATTTCAAATATTATATTATCTTTAATCTACACCATTCATTTCATATCACCTAATAATCACCTAACTTTATATTATAAACAAATCAATTTAATTATTCAACAATAATTCACACTTTAATCTACATCATTCATTTCATATCACCTAATAATCACCTAACTTTATATTATAAACAAATCAATTCAATTATTCAACAATAATTCACACTTTAATCTACACCATTCATTTCATATCACCTAATAATCACCTAACTTTATATTATAAACAAATAACTTTATCAATTCAATTATTATGACTAATTGTTATAAATACAGTATAGTTAGCTCTTAGATATCAAGTCAATAAATTAATGAAATACAACTGTTTAAATAACATCATAATAGAGATAACAATAATGTAAAATAAATCATACGTTACTGTGTAATGACAATTATTGATTCAATAATGTGAATTACTGTGCATATGTTACTGTGACAATTATTAGGTTCAATAATTTTAAAAACAGTGCAACAACAATTATTGACTCAATGATATAAAATACAGTGTAATGACAATTATTAAATCAATAATGCAAAATACTGTGTAACAACAATTATTGAATTGATAATATAAAATATTATGCAGTGACAATTATCGATGAAATGATGCGTAACAGTTACGGTGTCAATTATCAGACCAAAAATATGAGACACTATGCAATACCGTGTGTTACTGTAGAGTACCGAGTGCTACAGAAAATACCAATAACTACCGTATGCTACTATTTTTTTATCACCGGTATTTTAACAGTTCCGTTGACTATTTTTATTTAAAAAGGTTATTTTTGTCGTTTTCTATATCCGACAAATATTCCGTTGTGGGGTCCACCAATAATTTATTATTTCGGTGCCGTCGTACGGCACGAATATTCCCCGACCAAACGAATATTCCCCGACAAAGCGAATATTGTCCGACAAAATAAAATTTGCACATAACATCCTTAACTTTCAATTTTGTTAATTTAACCACTTACTGTTTCAAAAAAATATATATATGAAGAAAAATTAAATTTTGTATTTCATAAAATTCGGGGTCTTACAGTTTATCTCTTACTCATAATATGTGTCATTTATTTATATGTATTAAATTGTAGGAATAACATTACGGCACGGATTACCGCCTGTTAGTGAATAACCTTTCGTATTCATTCCTTATTAATCTCTGAGAATAACCTTACTGCGCGGATTTCCGTCTGTTTGGTGAATAACTATTCGTATTCAATTTTTATAAAATTGTGGAAATAACCTTACGGCGCGGATTACCGCCTGTTGGTGAATAACCTTTCGCATTTATTCCTTATTAATATCTGAGAATAACCTGACTACGCGAATTACCGCATGTTTGGTAAATTACTCTTTGTATTCATTTCTTATTTGTTTCTTGTGGAAATAATTTGTCTACACGAATTATCACATGACACTTTTATTTCATATTTGTTTGTAATGTCATTTTCTTTCATATTCGTAAGTGATATTATTTTTCTTTATACTCGTAAGGGATACCATCTTTTTCATCTTCCATTATTCAAACTTATTACGATAAGGGGTATCATTTTTTTTATACTCTTAACTTACTATGGTAAGTACTATTTGGTAAATGATTATATGTTTCTTAATAGTTTGTGTTTTATCTAATATCATTTCAATTGAACATTCTTATTTTTCTAAACATTTCTATTGAACTGTAATTGTTATTCTGAACTGTGGATCTTGAATATCATTTTTGAATTTTACTCCACATCATGTTGACAATTTGAACATTATTTAAATCTGCACAAAATAAACTTCCGATACTTATTGTTTATCCTGTTTCTTTTGTTCATCATTTGTATCACTGTTATTTGTACTAATCATCAAAAATAAAGTTGTTGTGAATATCTGTGGCCGGGGGCACAGATGCGATATAGTTGTTGAACAGATGATAGGTTAAAGGCGATATAATAGGTTAAAGGCGATACATCTGTTCGGTGTCTTTTATGACACGTGGTGAAAGTTCTTTTTGGCTCGTAGTGCAAAGATGAACTGTTGTTTGGTATGATTATGACCAAAGGCTGAATACTGGTATAATCATGACCGTTGGTGTTATATTGAATATTTTTGGCCCGTAGTGCAAAGATGAACTGTTGATTTGCATGATTATGACCAGGAACTGTGAGTTTGTACTCTCATGGTTAGTGGTGTTTCAGATGATAAAAGTTGATGATGTTTTTCCTAAAAAGAGAAGCGAGTTGATACTATAGTCTGCATTATTCTTCTAATAGATTGCTCATTCCGCTGCTATTATTGATCTAAACGTTGTTCAAGAATTTAACTGCAGTTTTTTATATAAACCTTGTAGTCTATTGTATTCTATCAAGAACTCAACTGTTGAAAGCTAACGATAATTTATTCGTCATTATCTTAGTCATGTTATTCTTTACTGAACTATTTGAGCTCACCCTTTCTTTTTGTTCTATTATTTTTCAACAGGAGATGAGAACGTAGCTGAGTCTAGCTGGGGGTTAGAGTGAGAGTCCGAGGGATAGCTATCGTAGTCTTCACGTGTTGTAAAATAGTGTGACAATAATCGTGAAAGACTTAGTTGTGTATTACTATACACTGTATTGTTGTACGTTGTACTACTTGTAATAATTTTGTTGTAGTCTTTTGACAACTCAAGTTTAGACTGTGTGGACCCAGATTTGGAGGCGTCACAAATGACCTTATGTTTGTCTCAAATGAAAATATTAATTTTGTCGAAAATAAGCACCAAAAATAATTTAAAAGTAACAATTTTCTATACCGATGGAATTTTTTTTTTATTTAATTGACAAATATAACTTATAAAAACAATATTTTATAACATAATTAATCACATAAAATTTAATCAATCAATATAATGATATCAAGACAATATATTTAAAAAAAATAAATAAATTTTCTAACATTATCCTTCAATTTAAGACAAAAGATATATTTGTGGCGTAACCTATATAAACACGTGACTAAGAATATAAGAGAAAATATAACAAATACTTAAAGAAAATTGATATTTTTATAAATAAACTTTAATATTTTTACAAAAAAATTATATATATCTTTTTATTATTTATGTGATTCAAATCTCATTTAAAAAAATAAGTCTAAATATATTATAATCATACATAAAATAGGCTACTTGTCTTTGGATGCTCCTTCTACAGATAGTTGTCTATTTTCAGTACAATAATAAATAGGGTATCAGCCGTATCTCAGCACTGTGCTATTAAATGGTTCATACATGTTGTACAATTAAAAATAGAATGATGACATATTTTAAGGAGGGGGTAATTCATGTTTAATTTAGTCAAAGTCGTCATCATATTATGAATTACTGATCACTAACCGTAAAGGGAATAAATTTTATAACAACTGTTTATTAGTGTTTTTACCCTATTTACTCAGAATATATCAAGAGAAAATTAAAAAAAAATAACTGTATTAAAATTATTAAATAAATTTTATCATCATAAATAATTTACATATTCCGTTAAAAAAATTAAAATTTCTTAATTTTTTCTAAAAATACAAAATTATTTAATTCTTATTGAATATTTATAAAAACACTAATTTATATGCTGTCTGTATAAAATTAATTTTAAATTGTGAATGGATGGTCATTGAAATAGTTAGAAACATTGTCCCAAAAAAGGGTGACGCTTTAATAGATAATATTTTATAATTTGCTCTTCACTATAACAAAATTTGCTTCATTTTTATCTAAGAGTTGTACAACAAATATTTTGTGACATTTAAGTATCAAATTCGCTTCTCATTTATGTGTGTCTATTTTATTTTTTTTATATAAAAATTATTTTCCCTTTTATATTACACTTGGTTGATTTTTTAACTAATTTCTCATTGTTAATATAAATTTATTAATACTGTGATCGTGTATTTAATAATTATAAGAGAATTTATTCTATGTGCATCGCGTCCCTAAATAGAGGTGTCAAAAAGTTACCACTCCGGCAACGGAGGGAAATACTAGCAAAAGTATGGGGCATTTATTAACTCCCAGCATATAATAATTAAAAAAGGGCCTAATTTTGTGTACTCCCATTATTATTCACGAGATGGGTGGGATCACTGTTGCTTTCATGGAAGTGAGCTCAGTACATAATTAACTCATCCGATTAATATAAAATTAATTTTATAATAAATTAAATAATAAATCAATACGATATTAATACGAGAAAAAAAAAATACTCTCAACTTATGTGTTAATATTATATTAATGTATTATTTAATTTAATATAAAATTAATTTTATACTAATTAAATCCATAATTAACTAAGAGTCACTACTGTGTACGCCATACATACAGTATTATTCGAGTAATGTAAGTTAGTGGATCAAATTTGATGAACGTGACAATTAATACATGTTCTACCAACTTTTGTTTTTCACTTAACTTGGATATGTATGTCTGCTTTTTTTACTCAAACACAACCCTTAACTTTTATGTTACCTAAAGTTACGTTTGAATTATAAAAATAAATATAAGAATAAAATTATTTATTTTTATAAGATAAAAAATATATATTTTGGTAATAGTTTATGTTAGAAATGTTAACAAGACGGCTCAAGTCACTTGTTATTAAATATTTCTATTTTTTTATACTGAGACCTATGACACTAATTTTTAAGGTTTATGACGACGGTATGTCTCGTTGTCGTAGATCCATAAAAAATAAGACTTAGACGGCGGGACATGTCGTCGCTATAGACTCTAAAAATTATCCCCATATGTTTCGATACAGAGGAACATAGGAATTTAGTAACCGATTATCTTACTCCTAACGGGACAGATATATTATCTCGTATTCACCTCGCAATTTATAGAAAATAAAAAATATTCAAATAATGTAATGAAATATTTATAATAATATAGTACTTGTGAAAATTTTAAAAGTCTTAAGCATTAACATTAATACAAATACTCTAACAATTAAAATCTCCAAAATACATAATATATGTAAATCTTTTATTTTTGTAAGGGAATTTAAATGAAATAATATATGTATATATAAGGCAATTTCAATGATCAAACTCCCCTCCAGACTTGTTTTTATTCAAATTATTCAAACTCTTATTCTCAATTATTTTATTTATTTTTATTTTATTATTTAAAATATATTTTTATAAAGATAAACGATTGAAATTAAGAGTCTGAATAAGCTGAAATAAAAATAATCTGGAGGGGACCTTATGCCAATAATAAAGCACAAAATACAAATGTCTAATGTTTCCTTTTATATATTGGGGTGTAGAAAAATTATTTTATGATTTTGGGAGATGTTCACATAATATTTCAAGATCACTTATATGCTGTTATTTTAACACATATAGTGAAAGAGTCCTCTACACGTACTAAAGTGGTAGCATGTGGATGGCCTGAGGTACCACGTGGTCATGCCCCAGGACCATTGAATAATTTCTTTAGAGGGGTGTGTGTGAGTACTTAATTGTTAGCATGAATAAGTATAAGAGTACTTCTATACTTACCCACATTTTTTATCTGCTAGACTTACTCGTACTAAAAACAAATGAGTTTGACCCCACTTCATTTAATCTCTTTAACCCAAAAGTGGATTACACTCATTTGTCTTTAGTGCGGGTAAGCCTAGAGAATAAAAAATGTGGATAAGTCTAGAATTTTTATAAGTATAAACACACAACAATCAAATATTATATCTATATATACTATAAAAAAGTGGACAATGATATTTAAATACGCGTCATTCTTTATTTTTTAATAATATTGATGAATGTAATGTTTGATATAGTATTTAGGGAGTGTTTGATAAAAACTGAATGAAATAGTTCTGAATGTTTAAGTAATCTAAATGACCTGAATGAAGTAGATTTTCTGAACACTGAATGAAAAAAATTATTTTATAAGTGACATATTTGAAATATCTGAATAATATATTTTTATTTTTAAAATTTAAAGTTGTTGAAAATTTATTTAATGTAATAGTTAATATTTATTTATTACTTTATTCAACTAGGATTTAGCTACTTAATTAAAGAAAATTAGACTTAATTATTTAACCTAAAACTTTAATGAATTTAACTATTTAATAAAAAATAAATATATTAAATAATTGATGGATTTAATTATTCAGTTCTATTAAATAAAAAGCAAACAGCCCTTACTTGTTGTGTAGGTATACCTGTCCTGCAACCATAATTAGGATGATGTTTTTTCCGTCCAATTTAAACAGCACTTTCCTGCCTAATAAGGCTTTGACACTTGTACGAGGAAATGATGAAAAACTATGGGTGGGGCTAAGCGGTATGATATATTCATATCCATACGATATTCACGTAAAATAAAATAAAAAATAATTGCGATGACAAGTCTTTTTCCTCTAATTATAATTGGTTGGTTAACACGTCGTATGTAAAATAACCCTTTACTGATTTAACTTATGGATTTGACACCTCTATGTTATATTTCTCTCCATTTCCTAATTTATAAATATTCTATAACTTAACGTATTTTAGAAAATTCACTTTGAATCATGTAGTCTTTAAAGTTGTATAGTGATAAAGAAGCTGGAAAAAAATAATCAAATAGAAGCATTTTATCATTTGAATAATATGTGGTTTTTAGGAAAATTCAATAGTTGAAAATAGTCCTGCACAATAGATTAATTTGGCCTAGTCTGATTTGGGTCTGTCAAACCTTGGTCGTTGACTTGGTCGGATTAAACCTTTGACTTTCGACCTGCAGGTCAGGACGGACTTAAAACTTAAAACGGGGGTTTGTAAGCCAGGCCTTGGGTCAGGTCAGACCGGTCCGAGCTAGTCCATCCAATTTTTTTTTGTAATTTTAAATATTATAAAAATATCAATTAAAATTTTAAACTTAATTGATGTATTAATTAAAAGTAATGTATTACAACTTACAAATTACAATAATAAATAATAATAGTGTACAATTTTAAAGATATTGTATTATTTTATACTATCATTAATAAAAAAATAATTTTTTTATGAAAAGTTTTTTTTATAAAAAAATATTTTATTATTATTATTATTATTATTATTATTATTTTACAAATAATTTTTTAGTTTTTACGCTAAGTATTTATTAAAATGAAAATGCAATAAAATGTTTACAAAAAGTGTAGGTTGCTAGTTAGGCAAGAAAAATTCTTATATATTACACTACCCAGTGTGTTTTCATAGATTTCTTTAATTGTATATAAACAAACATGTATGAATGAACGTATTAAAAAACGTCAATTTTATTTAGTTTATTGAATGAGTTGTCATAAAAATAAAATTTTCGTCTACAGTAGGATAATTGAAATAGCAAATAAAGAAAATTGGCAGGCGGAGACAGGCTTTTGGTGAACTAGGCCAAGCCGAATCTAAGCTAAAAAAATATAGCATGTTCGTGAACTCCAGGCTGAGCCGAGCCGAACCAGACCTTGACCAAACGGGATCGTAGGCCATTTTGTGCATCATTAGTTGAAACTTGAAATTGTCAAGATTTTTTAGTGTAAATTGTTAATTTTATATAATAATTCAAAGACAACGGGTTTAATTGGATGCCAATATTTGCAGTGATAACGGTAATAACAGTTGCAACGTTTGAAATATATATTGATGTATTCTGTTTGAAAATCAAACACTACGTGGATAAATTAAATAAGTTATATTTAAATAAATTATTATTAAATAAATAATATTTTTAATTGTGTTTAGACTTTCAAAATCTTCGAAACATTGTGTAACCAGTCATAATTAAATCATAAAAACTCTGGAATCTACATGAAGCTAGCTTGACTAACCAATTGGAGGAGTATTATGGAGAGATACGTACTTTACTTAAAACAAATTAATCCTTAATTAACTACTAATTTCAAGAAGTCCTTTTTTCTTTTCCTTAAAGGACAGAGAACTTTGTTTGGCTCTCCTTTCATGAATCCCATGATCATTATTATTATTAGATGTAATTAGAAAGCCAACAATGATTGATTACTTCTCTCTTGGCTGGGCCTCACACGTTTCAAGCATTATGTGGTTCCCATAATTCACCAAACTGGTGTTTGAAGAGATTTCCTCCTCAAGGCTGTCCTTTTATTATTGCCCTCGTTTCCAAAAACTTTATAATAAAAGTCTTAGTATAATTGATAATAAATTTAGAGATTGATATTTTTATAATTAAAATTTAATATTTTTATAAATTTTATTTCACCATCACGAGTGTGAGACTTAGTTATTACTAATACGAGAGTCATCTAATAAAACTGTTATTTTAACTTGAGAAAATATTAATTCTTTAAATTTATATTAATAATAAATATCAACGTATGTAAATATACGAAATAAGAGAAAAATTAAAAAGAGTATCATACTAATTTGCTCCATCTTATCACTCAAAATTTCAGGTTAATAACAATCTAACTTAACTTCCTAATAAAATTTGTCGATATATAAAATATTTCTAAAAAAAAAATATCCATCCGTCAAAAAAAGATAGAAGAAGACAAAGTCATATTTACAAAATTTTATAACTATTTGAAATGTATTCCCCCCCCCCCCCCCCCCACGCACCCACCCATATTTACATATAAATTAGAAAATATTAGGAATATAAATATTTATATTAGTTTATAAATGACATATCTATACATATCTATAACTTACAATACAAGATCACTACATACTCTATTTTTGGTATTACCCCCCCCCCCCCCCCCCCCCCCCACACCCATATTTACATATAAATTAGAAAATATTAGGAATATAAATATTTATATTAGTTTATAAATGACATATCTATACATATCTATAACTTACAATACAAGATCACTACATACTCTATTTTTGGTATTAAAAAATATTTTAATCAAATACAAAAATTTATATATATTTTTTTATTAAAAATAAATATATTAATGATGTTATATATAAATTATAAGTATGTACATAGCAGAGAGCGCTAAAATTTATGGCCGTTTTGGTTAAGCAGTATGGATTCACCAAATTATAACAGTAGAGTCAAAAAAAGAAAGAACCCTGTCAAAGCCATAGGATGGGGATCACACGTTCACACGTGAGGGCTGAGGATAACAAAGTTACCACATTTATTTTCTTTAATATTTTTCATTAATATAAATTTTAGTCTTTACCTTTTGAATTTTAAAAATTAAGTTACTACGTTTTGAATTCAAAATGGATATGAAAAATCTTAAAATTTTCAGAATCCGTACCTTATTAGAGTAAAGAAATTCCCCTTTAATATTGTTTTTGGAATCAGATAATTATTATTATTATAAAATTAAAAAAATACTCAATTACGACAACTTTATGGTACAAGAGAGAGACATATACTGTAACTTGACCTGCCATATATTGATTCTTCAATATCCCATGTCATGGACCAAGCGAAAAATGTGCAGGCATCTATTTCATATGGTTTTGCCTTATTTTTATTTTTTTTAGAGCCTACTCTCTTACAATTTGAATTTAATGTTACACCCGTGATCTTGTACAATAAATAAGAAATATTTATTGTTAGACTATTTCTTTTAATTTTATTTATTTCTTTGCCTCATTTCATTGCTATCTAATATCGAATCTTACGTGAACCTAATAACTAAGGTTGTAAAATAAATTAAATGGTTCGGACTCTCGATTCGTACTCGTTAAATTAAAAATTCAATTCAAGTTAAACTCAAAATATAAATAATTTAAATATGAGTAAAGTTTAAAATTCGATAAATTACTCGAATTTTTTTAAATTATAATTTTTTATTGATATTTAGATCATATTCGCTCAAAAAATTTAAACTGTTCGGACTCGATTCGAGATCTCGATAGCTAAACAAATCTCAATCAAATCTTATTTCATACTCCATAAAAATTTTATAAATCAAATCTAAATAATTTAATATTCGACTCAATTCGTTTACACTTTTACTAATAGCAAAGTCAAAATGATATTTAAGGCTAAAATACTCTTTTCCAAAAGTCTTTATTTATATCTAAACATGCATCATGTTAATTAACACGTTTACTAAATTGTATTTTCCTATCATTCGTAAAGACGATTGATTATGTTAAAATAATATGTACTTAAATATATTTTACACTTATTTTAAATTATTAACGATACTTTTTACTCTAATAATGACCTTTCAAAAATTCATTTTTATGATTAGTAGTGTACACAAAATTAAAAATAATCAAAAAATCGTCCGCACCAAATCGAACCGTTAACAAATTAAATCAAAAATCGCAAAATCAAAACTTATAAAACTAAAAAACTGAAACTATATTGGTCGATTTCAGTTTAGTTTATTTAAAAACTGAAATCAATCAAACCGACCCAACGCTTTAATATTATAATATAATTTATATACTTTTTTAATAATTATTTATTTTATATAATTATATATTCATTATATGCCTTTTGTATAATTTGGTGACATACTAATTCCCTGTTATTCAACAATATATTGATTTAAAATTTGATAACATACCAATTATATCTTTTATACTTAAATTTTAATAACCGAATAAACCGACCGATAATTGATTACAGAGTAAAAATTTAAACGAATTTGATTTTTAATTTTTTATAACATATTTAAATAATTTAATTATTGTTTTATTTATTAAACCGACCAAACCGACTTTTGTGCACCGTACCTGTTACAAAAGATTTTTTCCATTAATTATGTAATCCGGCACGTTTAAAAAGTAATTAAAAGAAAAAAAAAACTAGACATTACGTCAAATGGGACCCGTATAAACTTTTGTACAGACAATAGACAGCTGGAAAATCACACTGTTTCGTCGGTAGGACGCGAATCCGCTACAAGTTACTTACCAAATGGACCCCAGGGGCCCAAATTATTTACATAATTGGTCTCTCGAAAAGAAAAGTATAAGTTGAAAAAAAGTAATGACAAAATAAAATATAAAATATATTTTAATTATTAAAAAAATTTATTAAATTTTATTTTTTAATATTTAAAATAAATATAATATTTAATTTTATATTTAATTTTTATCTATATAATAGTATTCCTCTGTAAAATATCCCGTACGTTGTGGCTGCATATTGTATCACCTACCGATTTTTTATGTCAGATCTTAATAATTGAAATTTATATAATATTTTATATTGTATTTGAATATAATGTGCCTACACTTATTCTTGAATCTTGATGTAATCAAGTGACAGATATTTTGCCGCGTGTTGATCCAAGTGATGATTTGTTTGCCGCTGTCATGAGCTGGCAAGCAGCAATACGTAAATTGTCGGTAAAACATAATAATTTATGACGTCATAAATTGACCTTGGGACTTGTCGGTGGGATTTGTCATTTGTATTTGGGTAAATAAAGAAGATTTTTGGGCATGAAAATTAAGGCGCGAACAGGTGGCGGGTAATTTTGGTAATTACACTTGTTATGGAGGGATAATTGAATTGGGTTCAATTCAATTGTAAATTCTAATCCGTTAGTCTATTCTACGCACAACTTAAAATAATAATAATACTAATAATAAAATATATAAAAAAAATTAGGACAGTTATTTCAGTTAGTTTGAGGGAGACTTCAGAATGAGTTGTAAATTCAGACGTTCTGGATTCGACTATCAACAACATCATAATTGTTAAGGCCAGAAATAGTTAACTCGGTCACGGGTTGCACGTTTGGTCACGAGTCGCACATGTCTTAGGCAGAGTCTGTGCGCAAAGCCTGATCCGGAGTCGCACATGTCTTAGGTAGAGCCTGTGCGCAAAGCCTGATCTGGAGTGAGAAGATTTAATCTGACTATAATTGAGATACTCCACATTATAAAAAAATAAAATAATATATATATATAAGTTTTAACTGCATTCCTAGTTTACTCAAAAAATTACGTAAAATAGCGAGACTGTCTTTTATTTTATATACTTTTGCTATTTTTTTTACCACAATTTTTTTTATATATTAAGTAATTCTTTTGAAGACAGAGGAAATAACAATTTTTATTTTTTTAATCTCTTTCTCACCTTTTTGACAGTAAAGGAAACCAATGCAATTAGCTTTTGTTTTGGATCAAAGAAATAATTTAGTTATAAAAGTCTTTTCTTTTATTATATAAATTTACATATTTGAGTTTATCTGTTAGCATAAGTTATTATATTTGTTATCTGTTCCCCTTAGTTTCCCTCCATTCTCTTTTTTCAGATTTCTCCGAAACTGTAATATGCAAAATATATTTATAAATTTTAATTATAATAATATAAGTTATTAGAAGAAAAAGAAAAGAAAAGTTATGATACCTTTTGGGTGACAATTCAAATGTACAATAATACTCTATTCATTACAAAATTTAGAGATGTAGTATATTATAACTTTATAATTAATTTATAAAATCTTAAACATCATAATTGAAATGAATTTAATAAATATAAGTCTCTCAATTCACAATAAATGTTATTTATTTGAGTTTTATAGTTTAATGAACAAAAAATAAATAAACTCTGGTTGACTAGTAGTCCACAATCAGGTTGCTTGGCCTGACCCGGTATGTTTTTGTCAGGTTTTAACCGTTGATCAGGTCAGATCAGGGCGAACTTAGCTGCTGAAATGGCAATCTGAGTGAGTCTGCCGGTTAGGCCAGGCCAATCCAGTTCAACCATGCCAGCAACCTTTACTGTTTTGTGAGCCTAGATGTAACCTCCTCAATCAGCCGAGTTTGATCTCAAATAATTCGACCACAGGCAAATAATCCACTTAAAAAATCTACGCCTACCCCTGAAACAGAAGGCTCTAAGTTCAAATCAATATCTATGGCCATATCATCCTAATAAAATCTATTATATTAGAGTACTCTAAATCCATAACCCAGAAAACCCTTCTTTAATCAACTTAAAAGATTTCAGATTATGGTTCTTCCATGTACAAATTCAGTGACCCGTGAGATAAAAAGGTTTTAGAAACCCAAAATTAGTGCAAAAATCAAATATTCATTTCAGATTAAGAAAACAATAGATTGAGCAAATGAAATGAAATAAAAATTGAGAAAAATTATCGTGCCTGAAAGTAAGCAAAGACTTTTCATCTACATCTACATTTTGTGATATAGATTTTCTCGACCCTCGACACACAAAGGAAAGTTGGGTATGGAAGAGGAAAGGGTAAGGGTTGGGAATACTTTTAATGAGATAGAGGAATCTACGAATCACAGCGGGTTGGGAAGAAGAAGACAACTGGGGGTTCCAAATTGATGGAGAATGAGTCTGATGGAACATAGAATGAAAGCAGAGGATAATGAGAAAATCGATGGGGAGAATTTATGGCAGAGTAAATTAGGGATTATTGAGTCTGATGGAGATAATGGGATAAGATGAGAGAAGAGGATAAAAAAAAGGGGAACTGAACTGATAGGTCCAAGAGTAAGAAAAGATGGTTCATTTGAGCTGCTCTTAAAGTACTTTATTTGGACTGGACTAATGAAGGGTTGTTGAGATGAACAAAACTGGGGCTTGGTGGCTAGATGTAATAACCATGAATTTTTAGTTACATTGTAATAAGAATTAAGAACTATTTATCAATGATTTTTTTTTAGTATAAATTAATTGTGCATTTACATAATCGAATGAATATATGTATGTGTGTGTATAATTATTAATCTAATAATATATCTAGGTAGTGAAATTAATTAAATTAATTCAAGAAGAGTCCATGTAATTAAATTATACTAATGGACTAACTCATTAGTTGAATTTAACAAGCCCAAACCTTGTATGTGATCTATGTGTTGATATTTTATAAACTAGCCCAACCTGATAGCCCAAAGGAATTAATAAGGGAAGCCTAATTAGATATTAATAAGTTTAATTGGATTATATATTAAGTCCAAAAAAGGTATTAAACTAGGTCCAATAGAATTAATATAGTAGTCCATGAACTTAATTAATGGGTAGTCCATGATCTATTTTAATGATAGTTCAATGTATTTTTGCTTGTATAAATGATGTAGTAGCCCAAATAAATTAATGTGAGAGTCCAACCAAAAGTTGTCTAGCAAACCACATTATATTAATTAATTGACTCAAAGTGTAGCCCAATTGCGTGGTCAAAGTTGGTTAATATATATATATATATATGACATAAAAATAAATCAAAATTGAATGGTAAATAAAGGGATGAGCCGATAGCTAGGGGCCTAATTGGGGTGGAATGTTAGCATTCTAGTTGCTTGAAAAATCTTTTAAAGGATTAGTGGTTCAACCACCACTACCAACTCTAGTCATCTCAATGTCAATCAAAGTATCTATTAATTCAATAGTAAGCCTAAACTATCTTTAATTTGACTAATGTTAGATGCTTAGTAAATGTTAATATTGATTAAGAAAGTGCTATAAATAGACTCCAATATATACCAAATCTATCAAATGTTAGTCATTTTGAAGTTTCACCAAGAGAGAAAAAAAGGGTTTTCCTAAAAAGAAAAATAGAGAAAGTTCTTGAGTTCTTTAGAGAAACACTTTAAGTGTTAGTATTGTGTATGTTGATCTAATCTAGTGGATATCATTTAGCTTTTCAAACTATCTATTTAAAAGGAAGAGAGTGTGACACCCCCAAATCTGGGCCCACATAGCCAAAACTTGAGTTGTCAAAAGACTACAACAAAATTATTACAAGGTAGAACAACGTTCAACAATACATTGTATAATAATACACAACTAAGTCTTTATTATTATTATCACACTATTTTACACCACGTGAAGACTACGATAACTATCCCTCAGACTCTCACTCCATTCATCGGCTAGACCCAGCTACGTTCTCATCTCCTGTTGAAAAACAATGGAACAAAAGAAAGGGTGAGCTCAAATAGCCCAGTAAAGAATATCATGACTAAGATAATGACGAATAAATTATCATTAGCCTTCAACAATAGAGTTTTGATAGAATACAATAGACTACAAGGTTTATAACAAAAACTGCAGTTAAATTCTTGAACAACGTTCAGATCAATAATAGCAACGAAATGAGCAATCTATTAGAAGAATAATGCAGACTATAATGTCCACTCGCTTCTCTTTTTAGGAAAAACATCATCAACCTTTATTATCTGAAATACCATTAGTCAAGATAATACAAATTCACAGTTCCTGATCATAATCATGCAGATCAACAGTTCATCTTTGCACTACGGGCCAAAGATATTCAATATAACACAAACGGTCATGATTATACCAGATTCAGCCTTTGTTCATAATCATACCAAACAACAGTTCATCTTTGCACTACGGGTCAAAGATATTCAATATAACACCAACGGTCATGATTATACCAGATTCAGCCTTTGGTTATAATCATACCAAACAACAGTTCATCTTTGTACTACGGGTCAAAAATATTCAATATAACACCAACGATCATGATTATACCAGATTCAGCCTTTGGTCATAATCATACCAAACAACAGTTCATCTTTGCATTACGGGCTAAAAATATTCAATATAACACCCACGGTCATGATTATACCAGATTTAGCCTTTGGTCATAATCATATCAAACAACAGTTCATCTTTGCACTACGGGCCAAAGAGAACATTCACCATGTGCCATAAAAGGCACCGAACAGATGTATCGCCTTTAACCTATTATATCGTCTTTAACCTATCATCTGTTCAACAATTATATCGCATCTGTGCCCCCGACCACAGATATTCACAACAACTTGATTTTGGTTGATTAGAATGATTTAAATGATGAACAGAAGAAATATGATAAACAATAAGTATCAGAAGTTTACTTTGTGCAGATTCAAATAATGTCCAAATTGTCAACATGATGTGGAGTGAAATTCAAAAATGATATTCAAGATCCACAGTTCAGAATAACGGTTACAGTACAATAGAAAAGTTCACGTAAATAAGAAGGTTCAATTGAAATGATGAAGTGCAACTATTATGGAACATATAATATTTTCAGGAATTATAGAAGCAATAGTTCTATAATAAGTTTCGATTTAAGTGTATGAAAGAAAATAATATCCCTTACCGTAGCAGGTTTAATTAACAAAAAGTGAAGGAAATTAATATCCCTTACCATAGTAAGTTTGAATAACGAAAGATGAAACATATGACATCCCTTATGAGTATAAAGGAAAATAATATCACTTACGAATATGAAAGAAAATGATATTATAAACGAATATGGAATATAAGTGTCATGTGATAATTCTTGTAGACAAATTATTTTCACAAGAGACAAATAAGAAATAAATATAAAGGGTTATTCACCAACAGACGGTAGTCAACGCAGTAAGGTTATTCCCACAATTTAATAAAATTTGAATACGAAGAGTTATTCACCAAACATGCGGTAATCCTCGCCGTAAGGTTATTCTCAGAGATTAATAAGGAATGAATACGAAAGGTTATTCACCAACAGACGGTAATCCGCGCCGTAAGGTTATTCCCACAAATTAATACATGGAAATAAATGACACATCTTATGAGTAAGAGAGAAAGGATATTATTTTCGAGAATCAAAGAATGATAATCCCTTATAGTAAGAAAGAAAATAATATCCATTTATGATGATGAAAAGAATGATACCCCTTACTGTCGTAAGTTTAAATAATAGAATATGAAAGAATATGATATTTCTTACCTTAACACGTGACTGTATATTGATTTAAATGAGGTTGATTAACTTGAACATTACTCGTACACTTATAGATCTTCACAAATACTCAAGATGACTTAAGCACACTTAGAGATAACTGACACAAAGAAGTATTTAGAGAGTGAAAGAAAGAACAAGTAAGGAAATTTATGAAAAATCCTTAAGTTAAAGCCTCTATTTATAGACAAAAATCTTATCATAACCAAGATTTTCTAATTTAATCCAAACCGTTCATTTCAAGATAATGTTTAATCCTTACCACTCATTTCATTTTTTAAGATTTCTTTAATTTAAACCATTCATTTAAAGATTATCTTTTAATCTACACCATCCGTTTCAAATTCTATATTATCTTCAATCTATATCATTCATTTCATCTTTTAAGATTTTCTTAATCTAAACCATTCATTTAAATATCATCTTCAATCTATACCGTTCATTTGAAATTATACAATTATTACATTATCTTTAATATATACCATTCATTTTATATCACATAACTTTATATTATAAACAAATAACTTTATCAATTCAATTATTCAATAATAATTTACACTTATTCATTATTATGACTAATTGTTATAAATATAGTATAGTTGGCTCTCTGAGTTAGATATCAAATAAATTAATAATGAAATACAACAATTTAATTAACATCATAATAGAGATAACAATAATGCAGAAAGTATATAAAAGAAAGAATACGTTACTGTGTAATGACAATTATTGATTCAATAATGTGAATTACTGTGCATATGCTACTATGACAATTATCAGTTTAATATTATGAATTATTGTGCATGTGACAATAAAGTCAAATATTGTACGATAAACACTTTATCAGTTTAATGATACGAAACACTGTGCAATGCCGTGTGGTACTGTGCAATACCGTATGTTACTATTCTTTTACCACCGGGTATTTTAACAATTAAAAGTGATAGTACCATTGACCATTTAAAATTATTTATGTCGTTTTCTATATCCGACAATTATTCGTTGTAGGGTCCATCAATGATTGGTTCGTACGGTGTCGTCATACGAATATTCTCCGACAGAACGAATATTCCCCGACCAAACGAATATTGTCCGACATAATATAATTTGCACATAACATCCTTAACTTTTAACTTTATCAATTTAACCACTTACTGTTTCATGAAAAAATATATATGAAGAAAAATTTAATTTTATATTTCATAAAAGTCGGTGTCTTACAGAGAGTATCAAGAACAAGGTTTAAAAATGTTCTTATCCTTATATCTTTTCTTTTCATAGTTGAAAATGCCTATTTTATGTCTTTGTTATGGTTGATTGTGGGAGAAATATTTGTGTGATAGAGCTATGGTGAGCTCGAAGGTATAAGGATGGAGATTTAATGGTGAATATGTGTATTTATGTGTCCATGTATGCTCAATGGATTTTCTATGGTCAAAATATATTTTCTATGGTCAATATGTAGTTTATATGGTAAAAATATATTTTTAATGGTCCAAAACTTATTTTGATGCTCAACAATAATAGATATATTATATATATGTAGATCCATTGTTTAATGTGTTTAATATGTGATGCCCCCAAATCCGAGCCTACACAGCCCAATTTGAGACGCCAAAAGACTACAACAAAATTATTACAATTCAGTGCAAAGCACAAAAATACAGAACTCGATAATATACAATTAAGTCTTCACTATTATTGTCACACTATTTACAATATGTGAAGACTACTATAGCTATCCCTTGGACCTTCACTCCATTCTCCGGCTAGACCCAGCTACTCTCTCATCTCCTGTTGAAAAATAATGGAACAAAAGGAAATGGTAAACTCAAATAGCCCAATAAGAAAATATAATGACTAAGATAATGACAAATAAATTATCATTAACTTTCAACAGTTGAGTTCTTAATTGAATATAATAGACAATAAGCTTTACATCAAGAATTGCAGTTAAATTCTTGAACAAAGTTCAGATCAATCATAATAGCGGAATGAACAATCCATTAGAAAAATAATGTAGACTATATTGTTCACTCGCTTATCTTTTTAAGAAAAATATCATCAACTTTTATCACCTGAAACACCACTGGTCATGTTAATACAATTTCACAGTTTCTGGTCATAATCATGTAAATCAACAGTTCATCTTTTCACTACGGGCCAAAGATATTCAATATATCACCAACAGTCATGATTATACCAGTATTCAGTCTTTGGTCATAATCATACCAAACAATAGTTCATCTTTGCACTACGGGCCAAAGATATTTAAAAGATCACCAACGGTCATGATTATACTAGTATTCAGCCTTTGGTCATAATCATACAAAACAACAGTTCATCTTTGCACTACGGGCCAAAGATATTCAATTATTACCAACGGTCATGATTATGTCAGTATTCAGCCTCTGGTCATAATCATACCAAACAACAGTTCATCTTTGTCCCCGGCCAAAGAGAACATTCACCACGTGTCCTAAAAGACACAAAAATTATATCGCATTTATCCTATCATCTGTGCCCCCGGCCACAGATATTTACAACAAAATGATTCTTGATGATTAGAATAATAACAGTGATATAAATGATGAATTAGAAGAAACACTATGATCAATAAATATCGAAAGTTTATGATTTTTTTTGTGCAGATTCAAATAATGTCCAAATTGTCAACATGATGTAGACTTAAATTCAAGAATAATATTCAAGATCCACAGTTCAGAATAATGGTTAAGGTTCAGTAGAAAGATTTAGAAAAATAGGAAGGCTCAATTGAAATGATATTAGATGAAGCGCAAACTATTAAAGAATATATAATCATTTTAGGAAACTTTACCAACAAGAGACAAATAAGAAATGAATACGAAGAGTAATTCACCAAAGATGTGGTAGTCCGCGTAGTCAGGTTATTCTCAGATATTAATAAGGACTGAATACGAAAGGTTATTCACCAAACATGCGATAGTCCACGTAGTCAGGTTATTCCCACAAATTAATAAGGAATGAATACGAAAGGTTATTCACCAAACATGTAATAGTCCGCGTACTTAAGTTATTCACCAAACATGTAATAGTTCGCGTACTCAGGTTATTCCTACAAATTAATGCATGAAAATAAATGACACATCTTATGAGTAAGAAAGAAATGATATCATTTTCGAGAATCAAAGAATGATAATCCCTTACCGTAGTAAGTTTAAATAATGGAAGATGAAAAATATGGTATCCTTTACCTTATCACGTGACTGGATATTGATAAAAATGAGGTTGATCAACCTATATATTTATAATATAAGTAGTAATTACCACATATATTTTCATGGTATATACCAATTCGTATGAAATTATCAAAAGTGATTTGATAGAATAAAGTAGAATAACTTCAATATAGTTTTTGAAAGAAAATAATATTTCAAAATAAATCTTCTAAAAGAAGATTTATAAACACCATGTGACGTGTGTGGTTGCTTAGATAACCTTTATAAAAAGACTTACTTGAAAAGTACTCGTACACTTACAGATCTTCATAAATACTCAAGATGACTTTAAAATACTCAAATAAAACTTACACAAAATAATATTTAGAGAGTGAAAGAAAAAATAAGTAAGGAAGTTTTTATGAAAAATCCTTAAGTTAAGGCCTCTATTTATAGCCAAAAATCTTATCATAAACTAAGATTTTTTAATTTAATCGAAACCGGATATTTTAAGATAATGTTTAATCCATACCATTCATTTTATCTTTTAAGATTTCCTTAATCTAAACCAGTCATTTAAAGATTATCTTTAATCTACACCATTCATTTCAAATGCTATAATTATTACATTATCTTTAATCTATACCATTCATTTCAGATCTTTTTTAATCTATACCATTCAATTAACTTTATATATAAAACAACTAACTTTATAAATCAACTAACTTTATATATAAAACAACTAACTTTATATAAATCAATTAACTTTATAAAAACAAATAACTTTATATAATTTATCATAATAAAATAATTTACTTTACATAATTTATATAAAGTAATTAACTTTATATAAATTATTATAATAAAAACGAATAACTTTATATAATTTATTATAATAAAAATAAATAACTTTATCAATTTAATTATTCAACAATAATTCACAATTATTCATTATTATGACTAATTGTTATAAATGCAGTGTAGTTGACTTTCTGAGTTAGATAAGCAGAAAAATTAACTAATAATAGAATACAACAGTTTAATCCATATCATAAAAGAGATAACAATAATGCTAAAAATAAATAAATAAATAGAACGTTACTGTGTAATGACAATTATTGATTTAGTAATATGAATTACTGTGCATATGCTACTGTGACAATTATCAGCTCAATAATATTAATTATTATGCATGTGCCAATTATTGGTTCAATAAAGTCAATATAGTACAATAGCTACCTTATCAGTTCAATAATATGAAACACTGTGCAATATCGTGTGCTACTGTGCAATACCGTGTGCTACTGTGCAATACCATATGATACTGTGCAACTATGTAATACCGTATGTTACCATACAATACCGTGTTTTACTATTCCTTTACCACCGGTATATTAACAGTTAATAATGATAATACCGTTGACTATTTTTATTTAAAAAGATTAATGTTGTCGTTTTCTATATCCGACAATAATTCGTTGTGGGGGGTCTACTAATGTTTGGTTATTTCGACGCCGTCGTATGAATCGAATATTCTCAGGCAGAATGAATATTTTCAGACAAAACGAATATTCTTCGACAAGATAAAATTTGTACAATTTTTTTTTTAACTTTAACTTTTGTTAATTTATCCATTTACCGTTTCAATATATATATATATACACATATATATATATATATATATATATATATATACATATATATATATATATATATGAGAAAAATTTTAATTGTATTTCATAAAAGTCGGGATCTTACATAATAGGTGTGTTAACATGTTTGGTATGACACCCCAAAATCTGGACTCACACAGTCCAAACTTGAGTTGTCAAAATATACAATAACTATTACAATACAACGTACAACGTACCACAATACCGTATTCAAATAATACACAACTAAGTTTTCATTATTATTGTCTCACTATTTTACAACTTAAGAAGACTAATACAGTCACAACTCGGACCTTCACTCCATCTCTCGACTAGACCCAATTACTCTCTCATCTCCTGTTGAAAAATAATGGCACAAAAGGAAAAGGTGAGCTCAAATAGCCAGTAAAGAATATCATGACTAAGATCATGACAAATAAATTATTGTTAGTCTTCAATAGTTGAGTTTTTGATAGAATAATTTAAACAGTAAGTTTTAATTCAACAACTGCAGTTAAGTTCTTAAACAAAGTTCAAATCAACAACTGCAGTAGAATAACTATCATTAGGAAAATCATATGGACCATGATGTCCACTCGTTTTTTTTCTTTTTAAGAAAAAATATTATGAACTTTTATCATCTGAAACACCACTGGTCATGATAATACAAATTCACAGTTCCTGGTCATAATCATGCAAGTCAACAGTTCATCTTTCCACTACGGCCAAAAAATTCAAATATAACACCAACAGTCATGATCATATCGGTCTTCAGCCTTTAGTCATAATCATATCAAACAACAGTTCTTTTTTGCCAACAGTTTTTCTTTGCCTCAGGCCAAAGAGAACTTTCACCACGTGCTATAAAAGACACACCACCATTATATCGTCTTTATCCTATTATCTGTGGCCCAAGCTACAGATATCCACAACAACTTGATTATGATTATTAGAATAACAACAGTGATATAAACAATGAACAGAAGAAACATGATGGACAATAAATATTAGAAGTTTATAATTTTACTTTGCGCAAATTCAAATAATGTCCAAATTGTCAACATGATGTAGAGTGAAATTCAAAACGATATTTAAGAACCACAGTTCAAAAGAAAGGTTTAGAAAAATAGGAAAATTCAATTAAAATGATATTAGATGAAGCACAAATTATTAAGTAACATATAATCATTTCAGGAAGTTTTACCAAATAATACTTATCATAGTAAGTTTAAGAGTATGAAAGAAATGATACCTGTACCAGAGTAAGTATAAATAATAGAAGATAAAAGAAGATGATATCCCTTACCTTATCACGTGACTGGATATTGATAAAAATGAGGTTGATCAACTTATATATTTATAATATAATTAGTAATTACCATAAATAAATTTCAAGGTGTACGATAACTCATATATATCAAAATTATTTATATAATATAAATTTCTCTAGTGTAAATTAGTAACTTCAAAAATAAATTTTGAAATAATATTTCAAAATAAATTTTTCAAAGAAAGTTTTTTAAAGTAAATCTTCTCAAAGAAGAGTCTTATAAAAGAAGATTTGTGAATACCGTGTGAAATAGGTATTTGTGTAATTACTACTCTTTAATAAAATACTTACTTGAAAAATTTCTGCACTCCTTTTGGTTTACAAACATTCAAGATAACCTTACTATTCTCAGAGAAAACTCACAAAATACTTGCAATTTTTATTTTATTTTATGTTTTAGGTGTGAATTTTCTATTCAGCTGAGCAAGGTATTTATAAAAGAAAAGATGGTACTATGCGCGGTAGGTGAGCTAGCATGCTGCACGCTAGTACTGAAACATCCAGCAAAAGCTGTAGCAGCCTCCACCAACTCCTCCCAGCAAATTCACATTTTTTATTCTTCATGTAGGTCCCACAAAGGGTCTACATACTATTCACATATAATAATAATTTTTTTTTATTTTTTATTTTTATATATTTTTTTCTTCCTGTGGGTCCTACGTAATGCTACAACAATAATTCACAAATAATATAAGAATACGTTACAGATTAATATTAATTTAATAATATAAATTACTATATATTTGCTACTATGATAATTATTACGTTTAATTTAAAATACAGTGCAATAACAATTATTGGTTCAATGATATAAAATACAGTGTAATGACAATTATTGAATCAATAATGCAAAATACTATATAACAACAATTATTGATGAATACTGTGCAATAACCATGTTATCAGATCAATAATATGAGACACTGTGCAATACCGTGTGCTACAGTAAAATACCATAAAATACCGTATGCTACTATTCTTTTATCACCGATATTTTAATAGTTAAAAGTGATAACACCGTTGACTATTTTTATTTTAAAAGGTTACTTCTGTCGTTTTCTACATCTGACAATATTTCGTTATGAGGTCCACCAATGATTGGTTATTTCGGCGCCGTCATACGACCCGAATATTCCCCCATAAAACGAATATTCCCCAACAAAATAAATATTGTCCGACAAAATAAAATTTGCACATAACATCCTTAACTTTTAACTTTGTCAATTTAACCACTTATTGTTTCAGGAAAAATATATATGAAGAAAAATTAAATTTTGTATTTCATAAAATTAACCTTACATTTGGGATGTAAAGTGGTAGAATGAAATGCATGAAAGCATATTATCGGTTAAAATGCGACCGATTCATGAAATATTGAATAACAAGAAGTTGAAAAGATAACAAATTAAGTTTGGCGTCATTTGGGTGTGTATATTTCATTTAATTCAAGTTTGAATCAAAATAACAAAATGTAAATTTTTTTGAAATAACCCTAAAATTGAATTCTGCTGGAACAAGGCCGGGGCCCTAGTTCATTTTTCAGAAAATGCAAGTTTTAATAACCGGGTCGGGTCGATCCAAGGCGGGTTGAGTCAGATCTTTAAGTTCAAAATGGGTCAGAAAATATAATTTAATATAATATTAATATTTGACAAAAAAATAATAATTAAAATATTATTAAATGGATAATAATATTAGTAAATGTATAAAATATTATTAGGTGATTAATAATATTAAAAAACTAATAAATATTATTAAATAAATTATAATATTAAAAAATTAATAAAATATTTTTAAATGATTAATAATATTAGAAAATTTATAAAATATTATTAAAGGATTAATAATATTAGAAAATAAATAAAATATTATTAAATAATTAATAATATTAGAAAAAAAATAAACTGATTAATAATATTATAAAATGAATTAAATATTATTAAATAATTAATAATATTAGAAAAGAGAATAAAATATTATTAGATGATTAATAATATTATAAAATGAATAAAATATTATTAAATGATTAATAATATTAGTAAGTTTTTAATGTAATATAAATAATTAATAATATTAGTAAATGAATTAAATATTATTATTTGATTAATAATATTAGATAAAAGTTTAAAAAAATATTAAATGATTAATATTGGTATTATGTGGTTAAAATATTATCAAATGGCGATAATATTACTACGTGCTTAGTGTATTATTAAATATTTAATTAGTTGATTAAATATTTGTAATATTATATGTATAAGGGTATGTATAAAAATCTAGATGTAATATTAATTGAAATATCAACTTCATTAATCGTTAGGTCATTTCAAAATAAATTAAATTTGAGTTGATTAGCCGTAGACAACCATCAAGGCAAGTTTCATGTACTTAAACTTGTAATTATTTTCAAGAGCTATAAGTAGTTTAATTATTAAAAATTGATCTATAACAATGTTGTTTATGTATTCGCACATAGTGCATTTGAAGTTTTATAGTTCGTTTGATTCATGAACTATTTAAGAATGTCTACGCTAATTGTTTCAGCTAGACACCGCATGTATAAATTCATTAATTTGAATATTTTTAAAAACTTGTCTAAACCATTGGTTGGTGTGGATTCTTATAGTAAGACTGAAAACGAACAACCCTGATAAAAGGATTATATTCGGGAAACTGACCATTGCGCAAGATATTTGAATGATATGTATAAACATAGGGTACAAGAGACTGATTCCCTCGAATATCAAAATAATAAAAGGGTCATATACCTGTCTGATTTACCTTGAGTATTAGTTCATGGTCCTTAGTGGGCATTCATTAGTAAAGACTCAATCAATTCTTTTAATTGAAACTTGATTCTCGTTCTCTCACAATTATTATGCATTGTTGAAAACTCAAAAGTTATTTATATTCAATTATGATATATCATTCTTATATTTATTATTCTTAAACCTGTTGAGCAAGCTAGTTGCTCACCCTTGCTATATCGTAAACTATTTTTCAGTTAAACCCGAGTGCTCCAAAAAAGAGAAGGGGACAAATGAAAAGCCAAATAATAGAATTGCATGCTAGAAGCTTATTGTTTAATATTTATTTAGATATTGTAAATCTTTTGTGAATCCTTAAGATATGTATTGTTTATGTTAAGGTTAGAAGATCTTGATATTATATTACCTTTTATAAGGAACATTTATGTATTATTCTGCTATGTTTAATGAAGATTCTGAATTTATATGTTATTTATATATTGAATTATGAGTACAAAACTCAAAGTTATGAAACTCGAATTTGGGAGTATCACAAGGCCTGCAAGCCAGGTCAGACTAGGTCAGGTTACATGCTAAAAAATGAGGTCTCTTTAAGGCTTTTAGGCCGGGTTTTTTTTTGAGGTCAGGCTTAGGCCAAACCAAGGTCAAGCCTCGGGCTTCAAACCTTTTGTGCACCATTAGGTTGACCAACCGAAAGCCAAGGCCGGGAACAGATTGTGGCTACTGAAATTTAAGTCGAGATCTTTCGGAGCGACAATATAAATTCTAAAATTTAAATTTAAAAATATTTTAAATTAATATTTAGAAAATTAACATTGAACTTATAATTCGTAATAGAAGGAGTAGTGCAGTTTTCATAATTTTATTTATAATAAATGTCACAAATTTATTTTTATAAAATAAAAATAATACTCGATCGTCATAAAAAGAACGCGAACAATATTTTCTCTCCGCGTGCAAAGTACTTTAGGAATGTATTATTAAATATTTAATTAGTTGATTAAATATTTGTAATATTATATGTACAAGGGTATTTATAAAAATCTAGATGTAATATTAATTGAAATATCAACTTCATTAATCGTTAGGTCATTTCAAAATAAATTAAATTTGAGTTGATTAGTCGTAGACAACCATCAAGGCAAGTTTCATGTATTTAAACTTGTAATTATTTTCAAGAGCTATAAGTAGTTTAATTATGAAAAATTGATCTATAACAATGTTGTTTATGTATTCGCACATAGTGCATTTGAAGTTGTATAGTTCGTTTGATTCATGAACTATTTAAGAATGTCTACGCTAATTGTTTCAGCTAGACACCGCATGTATAAATTCATTAATTTGAATATTTTTAAAAACTTGTCTAAACCATTGGTTGGTGTGGATTCTTATAGTAAGACTGAAAACGAACAACCCTGATAAAAGGATTATATTCGGGAAACTGACCATTGCGCAAGATATTTGAATGATATGTATAAACATAGGGTACAAGAGACTGATTCCCTCGAATATCAAAATAATAAAAGGGTCATATACCTGTCTGATTTACCTTGAGTATTAGTTCATGGTCCTTAGTGGGCATTCATTAATAAAGACTCAATCAATTCTTTTAATTGAAACTTGATTCTCGTTCTCTCACAATTATTATGCATTGTTGAAAACTCAAAAGTTATTTATATTCAATTATGATATATCATTCTTATATTTATTATTCTTAAACCTGTTGAGCAAGCTAGTTGCTCACCCTTGCTATATCGTAAACTATTTTTCAGCTAAACCCAAGTGCTCTAAAAAAGAGAAAGGGACAAATGAAAAGCCAAATAATAGAATTGCATGCTAGAAGTTTATTGTTTAATATTTATTTAGATATTGTAAATCTTTTGTGAATCCTTAAGATATGTATTGTTTATGTTAAGGTTAGAAGATCTTGATATTATATTACCTTTTATAAGGAACATTTATGTATTATTCTGCTATGTTTAATGAAGATTCTGAATTTATATGTTATTTATATATTAAATTATGAGTACTAAACTCGAAGTTATGAAACTCGAATTTGGGAGTATCACAAGGCCTGTAAGCCAGGTCAAACTAAGTTAGGTTACATCCTAAAAAATGAGGTCTCTTTAAGGCTTTTAGGCCGATTTTTTTTTTCCAGGTCAGGCTTAGGCCAAACCAAGGTCAAGCCTCGGGCTTCAAACCTTTTGTGCACCATTAGGTTGACCAACCGAAAGCCAAGGCCGGGAACAGATTGTGGCTACTGAAATTTGAGCCGAGATCTTTCGGAGCGACAATATAAATTCTAAAATTTAAATTTAAAAATATTTTAAATTAATATTTAGAAAATTAACATTGAACTTATAATTCGTAATAGAAGGAGTAGTACAGTATTCACAATTTTATTTATAATAAATGTCACAAATTTATTTTTATAAAATAAAAATAATACTTGATCGTCATACAAAGAACGCGAACAATATTTTCTCTCCGCGTGCAAAGTACTTTAGGAATGATTAGTTTTGTACAACTTAAAAAAATCCATTAAGCATAAGTTTAAGATGGTGTTAAAATATAAGATGTACATGCAGCTTCAAAAGACTCATCTAGTTTATAGTTATTGCTTTGGATGATTACAACTTTTGATTTGAGGAAATTAAGGTTACTTCCAGATATTTTGTAATGATGAGTCCATTAAGAAAATACTAATATTACTTCTAGTTATTGCAAGTTCCAATATAGTTACTGCTACTTTTGCTGAAAAAAACTAATTCACTAAAAAATTAAATTTTTATTAGCTTTAATTTACAGGAATATCATGGGTATAGTTGCTACCACTTGTGGAGAAAAAATATTCCATCTTATCCAATTTGGAAGTTTAAATTTAATACTACAACAGAAAGTCGATTGTTATTGCCGAAGTAAAATTATGTTATCAGAATAATAATCTTTGTTTAATATATTTAATATTGATAAAATAATTTTAAAAATATCACTATAAATATATATTTACTCTTACAGTATATATATTTTTTATTCTGACAATATTTTCAACAAAAAGAAAACCGAGTAACTTGAGCTCATGTATTGCCCAATTTGAGCATGCGATTTTTTTTTGGATGTCATTTGAAAAAGAATTTCCACTATGTTTATTTATAAAAAATATAGTTAGGATTGAATTATTTATTTTAATTTAATATTATTTTATACTATTTAATCATTTAATGAGGGATTATTAATTCCTTAATATTAAACTGTTAGTCACATAAAATTATTTAATAATTTAAAATGAGGGAAATTATTAATTTCAATTTTTTCATGGGATTATATAATCTCATATAAATAACCTTATGAATAATAAAAAAATAATTTATACGACTATTTAAAGCACTATTAATCCCCCCATAATGAGATAAAATAATTCGAAGTAGTGTTGAATTAATACAATTAATCCAATCTCAAATATATTTTTTATAAACATACATAACATTAGTGTAAACAATAAAAGCAAGTACCCCTTCTCTTCCAAAATATATAATTTTTTTTTTTAAGTTAAGATATTTTAAAACACAATATTGATATAAATTTATTTAATTTTAGTTGATAGATAAATGATACTATAAAATATTTAAAAAGTACTACTAATTATAAAATTTATTATTACATTATTTTTAATGAATAAAATTAATTTTAAATTTTAAAATATTTCAAAATAAACTTTAAAAATTAATAATAATTTTAAATTTTGGAACTGAGAAATATACGAGAAATATACCACCACTGCATCATGTAGCTAGATTTACCCTTCTCATTCTCTCCACCCAAATTCTCAGTTTCAGGATTGTCAATTTATATATCTATACTATACTTGTAACATATATTGACGGTTAATATTATCATAGTATAAATAATCTAGTTAAAAAAATAAATGTGACGACCCCAAATCCGGGTTCCTTTAACCTCGGATCCGGTTCAACACTAGTACTACTTTTTCTTATTGTTCATGAATTACAACAATATTATATTTGCTAAATAATCATTTATTTACAATTATATAACATCTCTTTCTATTCCAGAATCGCAATCTTTATACATTCCTAGTATGTCTTCATATCATACATGATACGACATTCTATTACAATCAATTTGAGATCATATGTATAATGACTCAATCACACCATCCTATTATCCTTATTCATAAAGGACAACGTCTGAAAAATGATATTCAAATAATCTGTAAATGTTCTCTTAACAATTTAAGTTTGCTAATCTATAGCACAACAAAACATAAACTCTTCATATCTACTTACACAAGTGAATGAATTAGTCTACCGCAAGGTTTTACTACAAAAGCACCTATGCTTCAATCTTGATGACTCGTTAGTCAATCTTCATCTTTGCCTCTATTGGAGTAATCGACTTCCTCAAGCTACTCTGTAATGTTTTGTTTTAAGCAAGGGTGAGCACGACGGCTCAGCAAGTCTAACAGTTTCACATAACACGTAAAAACAGTTCAATCATGCTTCATGCTCCATGCATCTTATGCTTTGCAGTACATACATTTCTCATGCATATCATGCCTCGCATTTAATCTATGCTTCATGCCTAGCCTCTATCATGACATATAGTTCAATGCAGAACAATTGTCTTAAATCAACTACCGCATATCAATAGTTCAAATCAACTTATTTCACAAAAGCACCTTAACACATCTTTGCACATAACCACGTATGAGCACATCACAATTTAATAACAAACTTATAAATTATGCACATAATGCAACACGTTCTGAAAAACTTGCCTGGACTTGTATAACCAGCTTACGTTAATCTTTCACGTTCCTTACACCACCTACACGGTATGTGAGATCAACGGTGCACAATATCAGTCAAAGTTTGACTCAATACTAAATCTTATTTTAAAGATATTTATTTCTTCTTATCATCCCCTTTATTTAATAAGGTTAATTTCATATTTTAGTCTCTCTTTGACTTGACTCAGTGTTTCATATTCAACACCATAAATCTTTTGTTCGAAACTATGCAATTCTGACATTTATTAATATCACTGCATTAAAACTTGGACCCTATATTTATTTAGGTCGATCCACCAATTAATCACTAATGGACCATACCCTTGGTTTAACTTAATCACATCATTTATCTCGATACTTATCATAATATTACCCACCTTGGATAATATTTTAAATTTTACTATCAATTAGTAATAACTTATAATGTTATTTAATTGTTAAATAACACTTTAAATAATCATTACTATTATTAATTTATTTTTAATAATAGTTTACCTTAATCATTATTATTAATCTTTTAATAATAATTTAATTGCTTGCTAATATTATTACCCTTTAATAATATTTTAATTGACTTCTCATTATTATCAATCATTTTAATAATAATTTAATTGTTCATCAATATTATCAATCATTTAATAATATTTGAAATCCCCACGTATCATTAGTAATTATTTAATAACGATTCAACCCTTAACTATTATTACCCAATAGTTAATTACTTGTTAAACAATATTATTAATTCTTTAATAACATTCTAAATCTTTATTTATCATTATTATTTATTTAATAATGATTTAACTCTTAACTATTATTATTTAATAGTTCATTAAATGCTAAATAATATTATTAATCCTTTAATAATATTTTAAATTAATTACATATCATTATTAATTATTGAATAATGATTTAATTCTTAACTATTATCATACTCTAATATTATTAATCTTTTAATAATATCTTAATCATTTCCTAAACTTATAAACAATTTATTTTAATTGTTTACACTTTACTAATTAATGCATTTTTATCATTCTAAACTGCCAAACCCATAAAATTTTATCAACAATGACTAAATCCCTCATCAAAAATCTGCGTATACCGTATATAGGATTTCCAAGCCATAAATCCTATTTTCTAAATTTTCAACATCACATCACATAATTAATTCATTTACTCATAACTAGTCCATTTCCATGAAAATACCAAATTAGTTCTAAAAATTCTTATTTTCTGGTATTTGACAGGATATAGCTCCATATTGAACATATATTTTTCTCGTAATTTTTAAAATTCATTTACTAGTTTTAAATAGCCCAAAATAATCAGATCTTGCACCATTTATCATAAATTATTCCTTTTTCAGAATATTATGAAATTTTCAGGATTAGTTCCTGTTATCATAGAAAAGCTCCTGCATAAATTTCATATTTTTCTGAGTTGTACACAAAAAGTTATTTTGATACATTTCTAAAAATCACACTTTATTGTAAAATCCATAACTTGAGTTTTACACAATCAAAAATCACCATCTTTTTACTAGACTCAGTTAGCTCATCAAAATATCATTCCAAAAATATTCAGAATTTTTAGAGAAATAAAAGTGGACGAAACTGCCCCTGGACCAAACTGAACAGTAACTATTTTTGGCCTTTTCAGATTTTCGGACAGTTTTGGGGTCCTTCACGGAAACGATTATAAAACGAAATCTACAACTCCGATTAAGGTCCAGTCGGAGGCGTTGGACTCGTATTTTCCTAAACTATAGTTTTCATTTATCAAATACAAAATTTGGAGTTGTCTAGGAATCGAAAAACAGTGTTAAAGGGGCTGATCAGTAGCTAATTTTTCTGATTTTTCAACATGGATGTGTTTTACTAAAAATTCCATAACTTGCTCATTTTAAATCGGATTTTATTCATTCAACTTGGAGAATCTTCATATTTCATGGATCTATTACCCAAAATTGACGGATCACAAATCCGACTTACGGATCGTGAACAGTAATTCCGTGAAGGGGCTGCTACGTATTAGATTAACTTGTTTTCGTCGGTAAAAATTTATTCAATGAGTTTGATGAAATTTTTCATCACAAACACATATAAAAACCCATGTTAAACCCATCAAACTATGAATATACATATATTACATAGTTAAAGACTTCTAGACCATCAAAACAAGTTTTGATCGGTTAAAAATATATTTTAACCGTTTAAAACTTATTTAAACAACAAAAATGAAATTAAAAAGGTTTGGAGTACTTTTTAACCTCTTAGACATGGATGATCTCCTTCCTCTTGCTAGGAGCTAGGCTTGTGACTCCACCTTGATCATTCTCTAGCAACTTTCCTTAGTGGATCATCCATTTCTCAAAGCTTGCTAGCTTTTCTCTAGAATACTCTCTCTTTCTCTCTAGGAGTTCTTGAAAACTAACTAACAAACATAACAAAATGTTGATGGATGCTATATATAGACCCTCCCTAATCACCATTAACCTTCACTAATCAACTAGTGTTGGTGAATTTAAGGGTTAACCAAGCTTACTATAGCTTGAATGACCTATTGAGTGACATTTTGATTGACCAATGGAATGACTAGGGTTGGTGGGGAGTTGTTGAGACATTTTACACTCCAAATTCACCAACAAGCAACCTTTCATGTGGGGCCCCCTCCAAAATTCGGGATTCCTCTTTTATTACATCACTTTAGCTTTATTTTTACATCTTATATCATTATATAAGTATTCATATATGTAAGACCCCGAATTTTATGAAATACAAAATTTAATTTTTCTTCATATAGATATTTTTTTTAAACAGTAAGTGGTTAAATCGATAAAGTTAAAAGTTAATGATGTTATGTGCAAATTTTATTTTGTCGGACAATATTCGCTTTGTCGGGGAATATTCGTTTGGTCCGACGGCGCCGAAATAACAAATTATTGGTGGACCCCACAACGGAATATTTGTCGGATATAGAAAACGACAGAAATAACCTTTTTAAATAAAAATAGTCAACGGAACTGTTAAAATACCGGTGATAAAAGAATAGTAGCATACGGTAGTTATTGGTATTTTCTGTAGCACTCGGTACTCTACAGTAACACACGGTATTGCATAGTGTCTCATATTTTTGGTCTGATAATTGAAACCGTAACTGTTACGCATCATTTCATCGATAATTGTCACTGCATAATATTTTATATTATCAATTCAATAATTGTTGTTACACAGTATTTTGCATTATTGATTTAATAATTGTCATTACACTGTATTTTATATCATTGAGTCAATAATTGTTGTTGCACTGTTTTTAAAATTATTGAACCTAATAATTGTCACAGTAACATATGCACAGTAATTCACATTATTGAATCAATAATTGTCATTACACAGTAACGTATGCTTTATTTTACATTATTGTTATCTCTATTATGATGTTATTTAAACAGTTGTATTTCATTAATTTATTGACTTGATATCTAAGAGCTAACTATACTGTATTTATAACAATTAGTCATAATAATTGAATTGATAAAGTTATTTGTTTATAATATAAAGTTAGGTGATTATTAGGTAATATGAAATGAATGGTGTAGATTAAAGTGTGAATTATTGTTGAATAATTGAATTGATTTGTTTATAATATAAAGTTAGGTGATTATTAGGTAATATGAAATGAATGGTGTAGATTAAAGTGTGAATTATTGTTGAATAATTAAATTGATTTGTTTATAATATAAAGTTAGGTGATTATTAGGTGATATGAAATGAATGGTGTAGATTAAAGATAATATAATATTTGAAATGGATGGTGTAGATTAAAAGATGATCTTTAAATGAATGGTTTAGATTAAATGAATGATAAGATTTTTGGCTATAAATAGAAGCCTTAACTTAAGGATTTTTCATAAACTTCCTTACTTGTTCTTTCTTTCTCTCTCTAAATACTTCTTGTGAAAGTTCTCTCTAAGTGTGCTTAAGTCATCTTGAGTATTTGTGAAGATCTATAAGTATACGTATACTGTTCAAGTTAATCAACCTCATTTAAATCAATATCCAGTCACGTGTTGAGGTAAGGGATACCATCTTTTTCATCTTCCATTATTCAAACATACTATGGTAAGGGATTATCATTATTTGATTCTCGATAATAATATTGTTTCTTCCTTACTCATAAGACGTGCCTTTTATTTCCATGTATTAAATTGTGGGAATAACCTTACGGAGCGGATTGCCGCCTGTTGGTGAATAACCTTTCGTATTCATTCATTATTAATCTCTGAGAATAACCTTACGGAGCGGATTGCCGCATGTTTGGTGAATAACTCTTTGTACTCAAATTCTATTAAATTGTGGGAATAACCTTACGGAGCGGATTGCCGCCTGTTGGTGAATAACCCTTTGTATTAATTTCTTTCACCTTTTGTTAATCAAACCTGCTACGGTAAGGGATATTATTTTCTTTCATACTCCTAAATCGAAATTTATTATGGAACTATTGCTTCTATAATTCCTGAAAATATTATATGTTCCATAATAGTTGAACTTCATTATTTCAACTGAACCTTCCTATTTACGTGAACCTTTCTATTGAATTGTAACCGTTATTCTGAACTGTGGATCTTGAATTTCACTCCACATCATGTTGACAATTTGGACATTATTTGAATCTGTACAAAGTAAACTTCCGATACTTATTGTTATCCTATTTCTTCTGTTCATCATTTATATCATTCTAATCATCCAAAAATCAAGCTGTTGTGAATATCTGTGGCCGGGGGCACAAATGTGATATATTTGTTGAACAGATGATAGGTTAAAGGCGATATAATAGGTTAAAGGCGATACATCTGTTCGGTGTCTTTTATGGCACGTGGTGAATGTTCTCTTTGGCCCGTAGTGCAAAGATGAACTGTTGTTTGGTATGATTATGACCAAAGGCTGAATCTGGTATAATCATGACCGTTGGTGCTATATTGAATATCTTTGGCCCGTAGTACAAAGATGAACTGTTGATGTGCATGATTATGATCAGGAACTGTGAATTTGTATTATCTTGACTAATGATATTTCAGATGATAAAAGTTGATGATGTTTTTCCTAAAAAGAGAACCGAGTGGACATTATAGTCTGCATTATTCTTCTAATAGATTACTCATTCCGCTGCTATTATTGATCTGAACGTTGTTTAAGAATTTAACTGCAGTTTTTGATATAAACCTTGTAGTCTATTGTATTCTATCAAGAACTCAACTGTTGAAGACTAATGATAATTTATTCGTCATTATCTTAGTCATGATATTTCTTACTGGGCTATTTGAGCTCACCCTTTCTTTTGTTCCATTGTTTTTCAACAGGAGATGAAAACATAACAGGGTCTAGCCGGGGAATGGAGTGAGGGTCCGAGGAATAGTTATCATAGTCTTCACGTTTTGTAAAATAGTGTGGCAATAATAGTGAAGACTTAGTTGTGTATTATTATACACTGTATTGTAGTACGTTGTGCTTTGTTGTAATAATTTTGTTGTAGTCTTTTGACGACTCAAGTTTGGGCTGTGTGGGCCCAGATTTGGGGGCGTCACAGTTGGCATCAGAGCTTAGGGATATGGTCTTTAATGGAGATCTGGGGTAGAACTAGGAGGGGAGAGACGAATAGAATCAGTCACTAGTGTGTCCTACCTAAAATAGATTTTATTATCTAATGAGTCGATTTGAATGTAGGAACATGAAGTTATGAGTCAGTTTATTTGAACTAACATTTATTTTGTGACCACAGTTAAGTATGGCATCTGAAAATCAAGAGGTTAACTATGGAATACCCGAAGCAAATGTAGCCGAGAATCAAGAGGCCCCAAACAATCCTCCTGCCAACTCAGGAAATAATGTTCCTGATAACATGATGAACGATTGATTCTTTAGGAATTTCATGCAGTTCATACAGAATCAAGGAAGTGGAAATCCAGTCAATAATAACGGTAGAAACGCTGGCAATTTGAGGATGGTCACTGTTAAGCAATTTAAAGAATTAGGACCACCTGAATTCCACGGGAAGCCTGACCCACTCAAAGCGGAGGCATGGCTGAAGCAGACGACAAAAATACTTGATGTCTTACAATGCGCTGATGATCAGAAGGTGCCATTTGCCACTTTTATGTTACGAGGTGAGGCAGACCATTGGTGGGAAGCGGTAAAACGTATCCAACCTTCAGCACTCGAAATGTCTTGGACAGAATTCGAAGAACTGTTTAACGAGAAGTACTTCCCAGAAAGCATCCGCCATATGAAGGAAGTGGAATTCATTAAGCTGGAGCAGGGAAACATGACAGTCTCCCAATATGAAGCTAAGTTTGCCGAGTTATCTCGCTTTGCCACCCATCTTGTGGATGACGAAGCACGAATGAGTCGGATGTTCCTAAGAGGTTTGAGATTCAAAATTCGTCAACAACTTAGCTCTCATAAATTTAGTTTGTATTCAGATGTTGTGGATAGGGCTCAAAGGGTGGAGCAAACAGATGAAACATTGCAGCCAAGAGTTAATGATCAGCATAGAGAAAGGAGTGACAACAACCACAGGAACGAGAACCATCGAGGAGGTAACCAACACTTCGGTGGTAATTCCACACCAAATAACAGAAGAAGAGAATCTAGTGGGAACAATTTCAAAAGAAAGAGATTCCATAATAATTATGGAAGGGCACCAGCACCAGTACCAACACCAGCACCGACCCCAGTTTCAAGGGGAGAAGATCGACCACCAGTGAGATGCTATAGGTGTGGTCAGGAAGGTCACATCAGCCCAAACTGTACACTGCAGTCCAAAAAGTGCTACAGTTGTGGGAAAGAGGGTCATCTTGCGCGGTTTTGTCCTGCCACAAAATCAAGTCCAGCTGCAATGATGATACCAAAAGCTAGCGCGGATAAAGGAAAATCTGTAGTTCAAGGGAGAGCTTTTGTTGTGACATCCCAAATGGCACGAAACTCGAACGAGGTGATAACCGGTAAGCTATTCATAAATTCTCGTGAAGTCTACGCTTTGTTAGATACTGGCTCTACCCATTCTTTTATCTCACCTGCATGTGCTCAACGTTTAAACTTAACTCCTGAAAATTTGGACTTTGACTTATCAGTTGAAACCCCATTAGGAAAAATGACCATTACATCTACTGTCTATAAATCTTGCCTAGTTCAAATCAACAACCTCACATTACCTGTTGACCTTATTTCTTTGGAGATGCATGAATTTGATGTGATTTTAGGAATTGATTGGTTGACTACCCATCATGCTAAAATTGATTGTTTTCATAAGATTATTAGTTTTCATATTCCTAATCAACCTGTCATGCAAATTCAAGCAACTAAACCATTGAAATCTATAACTGTTATTTCTAGCCATAAAGCCATTCGTTTATTGAAAAACGGATGTCAAGCCTTTTTAGCTCATGTCACTGATTTGAACAAAAATACGTCAAACTTGAATGATATTCCCATTGTTAATGAGTTTCCTGACGTTTTTTCTGAAGAACTTCCTGGCTTACCCCCAAACCGTGAAATTGATTTTTATATTGATCTTGAACCCGGTACCAAGCCCATTTCCAAAGCTCCCTACCGAATGGCTCCCATTGAACTTCAAGAGTTAAAAGTCCAACTACAGGAATTGTTGGATACCGGTTTCATTCGTCCGAGTGCATCACCTTGGGGTGCTCCTGTTCTATTTGTGAAGAAGAAAGACGGGAGTATGAGATTGTGCATTGACTACCGAGAATTGAACCATGTCACCATCAAGAACAGGTACCCGTTACCTCGGATTGATGACATGTTTGATCAATTGCAAGGCGCTCAACATTTCTCAAAGATTGATCTCCGTTCTGGATATCATCAGTTAAAGGTTAAAGCTGAGGACATTCCAAAGACTGCTTTCAGAACTCGTTATGGACATTATGAGTTCTTAGTCATGCCTTTTGGACTAACTAATGCTCCTGCAGCTTTCATGGACATGATGAACCGGATATTCAAGGAACATTTGGATCATTTTGTGGTTGTCTTTATTGATGACATCCTCATATACTCCAAGAGTCGCGAGGATCATGAACAACACCTGAGATTGATACTACAAAAGCTCCGTGAAAACAAATTATATGCCAAGTTGAAGAAATGTGAGTTCTGGCTTGAGGAGGTCGCGTTTCTTGGGCATGTGATTTCTAGTCAAGGAATATCAGTCGATCCTGCGAAGATTGAAACGGTACTAAATTGGGAACAACCCAAAACAGTAACCGAAGTCCGAAGTTTTCTGGGTCTAGCTGGTTATTATCGGAGATTCGTAGAAGGATTTTCTCGAATCGCCACTCCATTAACGCAGCTTACTCGGAAAAGCACAAAATTCATATGGAGCGAGGAATGCGAGAAAAGTTTCCAAGAACTCAAGAAGAGACTGGTTTCAGCTCCTGTTCTGACCATACCATCAGGATCAGGAGAATTTGTTATCTACAGCGATGCTTCTGGCAAAGGTCTAGGCTGTGTCCTTATGCAACATGGAAAGGTTATAGCCTACGCCTCTCGACAACTCAAAGATTATGAGAAAAATTATCCTACTCATGATCTAGAGTTGGCAGCAGTCGTTTTCGCGTTGAAGATCTGGAGACACTACTTGTACGGAGAAAAAGTGGATATCTATACGGATCATAAAAGTCTCAAGTATTTCTTCACCCAGAAGGAACTCAACATGCGACAACGACGTTGGCTTGAGCTGTTAAAGGATTATGACCACACAATCCAGTATCACCCGGGAAAGGCGAACGTTGTAGCTGACGCTTTGAGCAGAAAATCTTATGCAAGTACAAGTGCACTGCTGACAACACAAAAGTGTATTTTGTACGACTTGCAAAAGATGGAGATAGAGCTAAAGACACCAGGGACCCGCTCGAAGATTGCTCACGTGCGAGTAGAACCAATTTTAATCGATAAAATTAAAGCTGCTCAAGCTACCGATCCGGAACTGATAAACATGATAAAGAAAGTACAAGAAGGTGCCATTCCCGAAGCAAGAATCGACGAGAAAGGAATACTTCGAGTCAACTCTCGACTCTGTGTTCCTAACGATCCTGAATTAAAGCATAAAATCATGATGGAGGCACACAACACGCCGTTTGCAATCCACCCAGGAGGTACCAAGATGTATCGAGATCTTCGACATACATTTTGGTGGAACAATATGAAAAGAGAGATTGCGGAGTTTATCTCAAGGTGCCTAACTTGTCAACGTGTCAAGGCAGAACATCAAGTTCCTAAAGGTCCATTACAATCACTTGAAGTTCCCGAATGGAAGTGGGAACACATCAATATGGACTTCGTGACGGGTCTTCCAAAAGTTTCTCAAGGCTTAGATGCAATTTGGGTGATCGTAGATAGATTGACCAAATCTGCTCATTTCTTGCCTATACGAGAAAACTTTTCACTTGAACGTCTTGCCGGTATGTACATAAATGAGATCGTGAGATTACATGGCATGCCAGTTTCCATAGTTTCTGATCGAGATCCTAGATTCACTTCACGCTTTTGGATCAGTCTACAAAAAGCTATGGGCACTGAACTACGTTTTAGTTCTGCATACCATCCTCAAACGGACGGACAATCGGAAAGGACGATCCAGACCCTCGAAGATCTTTTGAGACTTTGTGTATTAGACTTCAAAGGAAGTTGGGATAAGTACTTGCCATTGGTGGAATTTTCTTACAACAACAGTTACCAAGCAAGCATAGGCATGGCTCCATTCGAGGCTTTGTATGGAAGGAAGTGTCGCTCTCCAATATGTTGGAATGAGGTAGGAGAAGCAAAATTGTTGGGACCCGAGTTGGTACGCTTGACGACCGAAAAGATCCAAATGATCCGACAACGAATACAGACCGCACAAGAACGACAAAAGAGTTATGCTGATCTTCATCGGAGAGACGAAAGTTTCAACGTCGGAGATCATGTATTCTTACGTGTTTCTCCATGGAAAGGGGTTACGAGATTCGGAAAGAGAGGAAAGCTCAACCCTCGATTTATTGGCCCATTTGAAATCCTCGATCGAATAGGAACCGTAGCCTACAGACTAGCCTTACCACCAAGTATGTCTCGCATCCATAACGTTTTTCACATATCTATGTTACGTAAATATGTGAAGGACCCAAACCACGTCATTGAGTTAGAACCAGACGTTATAGCAGAGGATTTAACATACGAGGAGGTACCTGTTAAGATCCTGGATAAGAAGGAGCAGATCCTACGCTCAAAGGTTATACCTCAAGTCAAGGTTTTATGGAAGAACCAAGATACTGAGGAAATGACCTGGGAGCTAGAATCTGAGATGAAATCTAAGTATCCTTACCTCTTCGATATGTCAGGTACGTCAATTTCGGGGACGAAATTTCATAAGGAGGGGAGGTTGTAAGACCCCGAATTTTATGAAATACAAAATTTAATTTTTCTTCATATAGATATTTTTTTTAAACAGTAAGTGGTTAAATCGATAAAGTTAAAAGTTAAGGATGTTATGTGCAAATTTTATTTTGTCGGACAATATTCGCTTTGTCGGGGAATATTCGTTTGGTCCGACGGCGCCGAAATAACAAATTATTGGTGGACCCCACAACGGAATATTTGTCGAATATAGAAAACGACAGAAATAACCTTTTTAAATAAAAATAGTCAACGGAACTGTTAAAATACCGGTGATAAAAGAATAGTAGCACACGGTAGTTATTGGTATTTTCTGTAGCACTCGGTACTCTACAGTAACACACGGTATTGCATAGTGTCTCATATTTTTGGTCTGATAATTGACACCGTAACTGTTACGCATCATTTCATCGATAATTGTCACTGCATAATATTTTATATTATCAATTCAATAATTGTTGTTACACAGTATTTTGCATTATTGATTTAATAATTGTCATTACACTGTATTTTATATCATTGAGTCAATAATTGTTGTTGCACTGTTTTTAAAATTATTGAACCTAATAATTGTCACAGTAACATATGCACAGTAATTCACATTATTGAATCAATAATTGTCATTACACAGTAACGTATGCTTTATTTTACATTATTGTTATCTCTATTATGATGTTATTTAAACAGTTGTATTTCATTAATTTATTGACTTGATATCTAAGAGCTAACTATACTGTATTTATAACAATTAGTCATAATAATTGAATTGATAAAGTTATTTGTTTATAATATAAAGTTAGGTGATTATTAGGTAATATGAAATGAATGGTGTAGATTAAAGTGTGAATTATTGTTGAATAATTGAATTGATTTGTTTATAATATAAAGTTAGGTGATTATTAGGTAATATGAAATGAATGGTGTAGATTAAAGTGTGAATTATTGTTGAATAATTAAATTGATTTGTTTATAATATAAAGTTAGGTGATTATTAGGTGATATGAAATGAATGGTGTAGATTAAAGATAATATAATATTTGAAATGGATGGTGTAGATTAAAAGATGATCTTTAAATGAATGGTTTAGATTAAATGAATGATAAGATTTTTGGCTATAAATAGAAGCCTTAACTTAAGGATTTTTCATAAACTTCCTTACTTGTTCTTTCTTTCTCTCTCTAAATACTTCTTGTGAAAGTTCTCTCTAAGTGTGCTTAAGTCATCTTGAGTATTTGTGAAGATCTATAAGTATACGTATACTGTTCAAGTTAATCAACCTCATTTAAATCAATATCCAGTCACGTGTTGAGGTAAGGGATACCATCTTTTTCATCTTCCATTATTCAAACATACTATGGTAAGGGATTATCATTATTTGATTCTCGATAATAATATTGTTTCTTCCTTACTCATAAGACGTGCCTTTTATTTCCATGTATTAAATTGTGGGAATAACCTTACGGAGCGGATTGCCGCCTGTTGGTGAATAACCTTTCGTATTCATTCATTATTAATCTCTGAGAATAACCTTACGGAGCGGATTGCCGCATGTTTGGTGAATAACTCTTTGTACTCAAATTCTATTAAATTGTGGGAATAACCTTACGGAGCGGATTGCCGCCTGTTCGTGAATAACCCTTTGTATTAATTTCTTTCACCTTTTGTTAATCAAACCTGCTACGGTAAGGGATATTATTTTCTTTCATACTCCTAAATCGAAATTTATTATGGAACTATTGCTTCTATAATTCCTGAAAATATTATATGTTCCATAATAGTTGAACTTCATTATTTCAACTGAACCTTCCTATTTACGTGAACCTTCCTATTGAATTGTAACCGTTATTCTGAACTGTGGATCTTGAATTTCACTCCACATCATGTTGACAATTTGGACATTATTTGAATCTGTACAAAGTAAACTTCCGATACTTATTGTTATCCTATTTCTTCTGTTCATCATTTATATCATTCTAATCATCCAAAAATCAAGCTGTTGTGAATATTTGTGGCCGGGGGCACAGATGTGATATATTTGTTGAACAGATGATAGGTTAAAGGCGATATAATAGGTTAAAGGCGATACATCTGTTCGGTGTCTTTTATGGCACGTGGTGAATGTTCTCTTTGGCCCGTAGTGCAAAGATGAACTGTTGTTTGGTATGATTATGACCAAAGGCTGAATCTAGTATAATCATGACCGTTGGTGCTATATTGAATATCTTTGACCCGTAGTACAAAGATGAACTGTTGATGTGCATGATTATGATCAGGAACTGTGAATTTGTATTATCTTGACTAATGATATTTCAGATGATAAAAGTTGATGATGTTTTTCCTAAAAAGAGAACCGAGTGGACATTATAGTCTGCATTATTCTTCTAATAGATTACTCATTCCGCTGCTATTATTGATCTGAACGTTGTTTAAGAATTTAACTGCAGTTTTTGATATAAACCTTGTAGTCTATTGTATTCTATCAAGAACTCAACTGTTGAAGACTAATGATAATTTATTCGTCATTATCTTAGTCATGATATTTCTTACTGGGCTATTTGAGCTCACCCTTTCTTTTGTTCCATTGTTTTTCAACAGGAGATGAAAACATAACAGGGTCTAGCCGGGGAATGGAGTGAGGGTCCGAGGAATAGTTATCATAGTCTTCACGTTTTGTAAAATAGTGTGGCAATAATAGTGAAGACTTAGTTGTGTATTATTATACACTGTATTGTAGTACGTTGTGCTTTGTTGTAATAATTTTGTTGTAGTCTTTTGACGACTCAAGTTTGGGCTGTGTGGGCCCAGATTTGGGGGCGTCACAATATATATATACACCAATGTATATATATTGACCACCACTTTGACTTCCATTTGGGCTCCACATTGGATCAAATTAATATTTCTATTGGGCTCATCAATTAAATTTGTTTGGGCTCAATTTAATTATTACATTGGGCTAATATTAATTACCCTATGTTACATTTAATTAAAACAAGCATTGGGCTTGGTTAATTATTACATAAATCAATGTTCAAATTAAATTATATGAACTACTAGGTTAATTTAATTTGACCTAGTTTAATACCTCAATTGGACTTATAATATAATCCAATTAGATTTGCTATAATTAATTCTACCACATTGAGTTACTTAATTAACCCATCCACGGTTAATTCTTAACCCCACATTTATTTATCTAGAAATTAACCAATGATTGGTTAATGCTATCTCTCTTGTCAACCAACTAGGGTTATTCAATTAACTAGACACTAGTTAATTCTCTACACTCAATCAATACTTGAAATGCTTCTCCCAACCATTGACCATCATTTGACTTTTAATGGTTTGGGCTACATAACTTACTTTTTATTGGCTCTCTTATTTAATTACCCATTTCATGCAAATATCTCCATATTGGGCTTACATCTATAACAACTTATTAATTAAGTAAATTACTTAATTAATTAACTTCTTAATATTGTCCTTCTAGGCAATATTCCACTTCCCTACTTGTTACTCATAACCTTAATTCATAACTTATATAATTAATTCAATTAATTATATTACATGACTTTTCTTTTTAATCCATACTAAAACTAATTAATTTATTAGTTTTATTAAGTATTTAATTTACTTCACACATCATCTTGTTTGACTAACAAACTCAACTATAGGTGTATATATATAAATATTAATATATTCACCTTCACTTCTCAATTGAATTTCTTTCTTAAATAAATTATCTACCTGCATCATTAAAATATTCTCACATTTAATTTCTAACAAATAATTTATGTTAAAAAAAAAATGTTTACCCATTTTTTACAGATCTTCCTTCTCACCTTCTAGGTTTAAACCTTAACCTTTAATAAAATCAATTAAGATATTATTTAAAATCTTGAAATTATCTGGGATATTACAATAAATATCATTTAAAGTATTTAATATTATTATAATAATTATAAAAATATTATTAAATATATATTTAATTTAATAATATTATTTTATCTTAATAATATTATTTCTATATGACAATATCAATCTTATATAATTTATAGACTTTTATTTTATGAGAGTGTTTTTCACTCCCTAGGCATTAATATATATATAAAGGTCGTATTCACAATAAATGATTGTTGGAAATACTGTTATGTAGTAATTAATACAGGGGGTAAAATAATTATGAAAGTCTCTGTTACTAGAGTTTTTATTGACATTAACTGTTTGTTATGAATATATATATATATATTGTTTGTATTGAAGAATTTGTTCACGCACTTTAAGAAATGAAAGAGATCTCACGAACCACTAGGCTTATACTTAATTTGAATGGGGGGCTTCGGTTCACATGCATCAAGTCAGAATTTTTACAGTACATTTTTTATTAGTAACGACATTATAAGCATTACTATAAAAGTGTAAGAGTTGATTTAGTCCATTTATTTCAAAAACACCTTATCCAAACTTTTAATTTTTCGTTGGACAAACTTACCCCAAGCATTACACTTTCTGTATAAATAAAAACCTTAACATTCATTTTAACTTGCCAATTTTCTAAATTAGCAAAAGAGCTAATATAAGATATATCAGAGTCAAGTTTGGTTAAGATTACTAAATAAAATGATATAATTTTGTATAAAATTTATATATATATATATATATATATATATATATATTGGTAAAATATTATCTAAGATCAACTTAAAATAAGTTATCTAAACTCACTTTTAATACAATATCATTTGATCATCAATTTAATAATTTAACTATACGAATTTAAAGCGCATGTAAAAATATGAGAATATATAAAATTTTGTTTGATTTGAGATTATGCAACAAAAAATTTATAACAATAAAAGTTACTAAAATTGAACTGTCAAAATATACTTATATACATATTATTTACACTATTGTAAAAATAATATTTCAATACTTTAAATTAAACGAATTTTTACGCACTCTTATGTTTTTGTAGATTCATTACATTCGTACGATTAAATTATTAATTTGACAATTAAATAATATTATATTAGAAGTGGCCTCATCTAAGATATCTTTTACCCAATATATATATATATATATATCATGTTTGCTCCTAAATAATTAATTGTTAATAATGAAATTTCTCCTACCAGTACTGATAATGAAATTATAGTGGCAGGACATAATGTCATTACATATTATTATCACTAAAAATTGACTCATTTTATCGAACAAATTAATTTGACAAATGAGACTCTGCCATACGGACTAGATGAAATATTTGTTTTTTCTACATGTACCCAAAGCCAATGGAAGCCTGAAATCAATAAAGAAGCTCAATTCCAAAATCAGCTGATTAAGTTCAAATTTCCTTCCTATTTACACTTTGTTCCTCAATTTATAATTACTTTGGTTATTGCACTACATGATTTAAATTATTAATATAGGTATCAATCTAACATAAATCGATTTCTTTCATTTTTTCTTGGGGAAGAGATTGAAGTTGGGCTGGGCTATACCAAGAATATTTTGGCCATAATATTTTTGTACTTAATACGATTCAAAGTACATCTGGGCTTAACTTGGTCTCAACTGGCCAGGCCTTAAAAAGGTCATTATTGGGTCAGTTTCTTTCTGCTTCATATAATTGATGAAAATTGTTGCTAGTAAAAATGAGTTCTAATTTATTTTCAGTTTTCAACTTTCTAGGAAAATACATTATTTATTTTCTTATATTACCCCTAGATTTTCTCATTTTTTTAAAAAGAAATTCTCTCTCTTGTATTAATAGTTCAATTCCAATTTTCCGGTAGTAATAAAATTTTACACAAATTGTAATTATTAGATACTAATAGTATTAAATAATTTTTTTAATTTATGTTCGTAAAACTAAAAAAGCGACTATTATTATGGAACAGAAAAAGTCAATCCCAGCGCCAAGACACGCAGGATAATTTCCCCCCTCTAACAATTCAAAGCACTTAAACAAATGGCCCATTATATATGCCCCGATCAAATGTACTCATATTCAAGAGAATAACTACACTAGAGGCATGAATAATCACACTTGTCAATTGATTAGTTGTATCGAGTGTTTAGTCATAATTTTGTAACACTCTTAGTCACACTATATTTTGCATAAAAATGGATCACTTTCCTAGCTCCCAATCATTCATTCAACGAATATATCATTCATTGCCAACTTATTAATGAATTTCAGCTACAAACTCTTGGTTATCATATTTGCAAGAAACCAAATGATATTGAGACATGAATAGATGTTAATTGTATACTAATTATTTTAAATTTATAATATTCGTCATTGCATTTGGGTCACATGTTTCTAAGAAGATAGTAAGATAGTAAGAGGGCCTGGTACTAGGCCAGACTACTTTCTTTTTGTTGGCTAAATTATAGACTTATCCCAACATTTTAGATTAAAATCTTTCGATGTATTCTTTCAATTGAACGAAGGAAAATGATTTATATGATTGATTAATTGATGCCGAATTTGATTTATGACCAACGTAGAATTATAATCAATTAGATAAAACAATAATGTGTATTTTTTCTTCTTAATTTATATATTTATATATATGGTTTAATATTGACTACAATTTATTGTCCTATACAACAACGCTCTTATGTAAAAATAAATTCTTTATTTTTTTAACTCCATTTTTAACAGTCAACATGAGACATTTTCAATTTAAAATTGATTAAGTTCATTAAAACCATAAAATAATAAATCTTATAATTAATAAAATTTTGAGATAATTTATAATATTCAGAAGCCATAGCTTAAAAGTCAAATCTATCTTTCATCTCTCCTCTTTCAGATCTCGATACTCTCAGCCAATTAGTCCTCTCCCCTCAGATAGTCAGATCTCTCACTCATTAGTGCCCTAAGCCCCTAACCCAAAACCAAAAACCATTAAGCCAGTCCCCAAATCACGACTTCGCTTCGCCTCTGAACGCAAACAGACCAAAATCTCTAGACGGAATCTCATCCCAAACTCAACTCCAGTTGTCGTCGTCTATCATCTCCGAGGTTGGTTTTCGATTTTAGTACTTTAGTTGCGTACTTGCTTATAATAGTGCATCTATTTCATTTTTTTTGGATGTATATTAACTGTGTAGGTCTCGCATATTAAATTATTCAAATGTGGTTGAAATTTTGGAGTGTATGTTCTTAATTGCTTGAAATTCTATTCGTGTTTAATTGCTTACTAAGTTTTCAGTTTTGAATTGGTGAATTTATGCTATAATAATTACAAATTACACAACAGTCTCAGAGAAAAATATATCATTAATACAAATACATAATAGATTTGAGCACACTTAGTATTTGTGAAGAATTTGTTCACAGTTGTCAGTTGAACTTTTTATTCAAAGCTTCTCGTGCTGGGAATGTGAAAATAAAGCACAGAAGCTGCAATTCGTTGACCTGTACGAAACATTTCTTGTATTTCTTCTCATCAATTTCAGTTACAAGTGACATTATAAATCATGTCTAAGTATACTAGATTACAAGTAATATTTGGTAAATTGGTATCATAAATTTGAAGAGACTTGAGAATTGTACATAGTACGACACACTTATTTGGTATCATGGCCTATGATATTTCTGTAATTTAACCGAAGTATCAGACTATTCAGGGAAACTATGGCTTTTAAATCATTTGTGTAATTTCATTAACTGACTGCACTTTCTATAATTTGGTAATCGCCCAATGAGCAACTGTAATATGCTGTCTGTTTATTACATATATGTAGTTAATTTATCCTTTTCAAACTTTCTTTGTTAATCTAATTTGATTTGTTTGAAATTTTCAGATGATGTCAAGAAGTGTTTTAAATGATTTGCAAATGGTGGATGATATAGATGAGCCTAACCTGGATGACCTTGATGCAATTGGACATGGGAAAGAGTCAGGTGGCAGTGTTCCTACCAATATAGAGTCCGGGTCAAAGGAAACCTCGACAAGTACAAAAAAGTATGGGACAATCAGAAAGTGTAAGGATACAAAGAAAGAGAATGACACCTAGATCCAAGGTGTGGACTGAAGGGCACTTCATTCCAGTTAAAGACAATGATGGTAATGTCATCAAAGGTAAGTGTACTTATTGTGGAAAAGAATTAGCTGTTGATTCATCTTCAAATGACACTACTTCTTTAAGAAATCACTTTAGAACTTGTAAAAAAAATTCAAATAATATGGATAAAGCTCAATCCTAACTTGTAGGGATTAAAGAAGGTGAGGGGGGGAGGGAAGGGCATGTGAGGGTACACTCACTACTTGGAGGTTTGACCAAGAAACGGTTAGGGCAGTTGTGGTTTACCATCTTATTGTAGATGAGCTTCCTTTCAAACATGTTGAGAAAGAGGGTTTTAAAAGACTTATTCAAGTTGCATGTCCTAGGTTTCAATTGCCTTCACGTTTTACATTTGTTAGAGATTATATTCGTTTATATGATAATGAGAAGATTAAGTTGAAAAATATACTTAGAAAAAATTGTGAACGTGTCTGTCTCACAACTGATTCTTGGACTTCTAATCAACGCTTGAATTATGTGTGTTACTGTGCATTTTGTTGATGAAAATTGGAAATTGCATAAGAAAATCTTGAATTTTTGAACCATTAGAAGTCATAAGGGGAAGGACATTGGGGAAATGGTTGAGTCTTGTCTAAAAGAGTGGGGACTTTCTAAAGTTATGACACTCACTGTAGATAATGCTAGCTCAAATGATACTGCGGCGGCTTACTTGAGAGATAGATGTACATCTTGGAAAATAAATGTATTGGGTGGTAAGTTCATTCACATGAAATGTATAGCTCACATTATTAATTTTGTTGTGAATGATGGTTTGAAGTTGATTGAGAAATCTGTTGAGACAGTTAGGCGTGCGGTGAAGTATGCAAAACAATCTCCAACTAGTGTTAAGTCATTTAAAAATTGTATTGAGTATTGTAGTTTTGAAGACAAGAAAGGTTTAAGTCTAGATTGCCCAACTAGATGGAACTCTACTTATTTGATGTTAAGTTTTGCCTTAAAGTACAAAGAAGCTTTTGATCGATTTGGATTTGAAGATCGTGGCTATGAAAAAGAGATTTGGGGGGGGGGGGGGGCAAAAATATTCCAACGGATTCTGATTGGAATATGGCTAAATTGTTTGTGAGATTCTCAGAACATTTTTATAATCTCACTGTGCGCATTTCCGGCTCATCTTATGTACCATCAAATAATGCATTACTTGAAATAAGTGACATTTATATTATTTTGAGTGAGTGGGAAAGAAGCAATGATAGAGAATTGCAAAAAATGACCACGGCAATAAAAAAAAATATGATAAGTATTGGGAAAATGTTACAAAGATGAATATGTTGTTGTATATTCTTGTGCTTGATTCTCGGTATAAGTTTAGTTTTGTTCAATTTGGTTTAGAACAAATGAATGGAGATAGTGAAATTGAGATTGAAGATCTGTTAGAGGGTATGGAAGTTCAAGTAGATCTTCATTTTGATATCGATAATGAAGATAGGTGTAAGACCCCGAATTTTATGAAATACAAAATTTAATTTTTCTTCATATATATTTTTCTTGAAACAGTAAGGGATTAAATTGACAAAGATAAAAGTAAAGGATGTTATGTGCAAATTTTATTATGTCGGACAATATTCGTTTTTCGGGGAATATTCATTTTGTCAGGAAATATTCGTTTTGTCGGAAAATATTTGAATTATACGACGACACAAAAATAATCAATCATTAGTGGACTCCACAACAGAATATTGTCGAATATAAAAAATAACAGAAGTAACATTTTTAAATAAAAATAGTCAACGATACTATCACTTTTAACTGGTAAAATATCGGTGATAAAAGAATAACATATGGTATTTTACTGTAGCACATGATATTACATAGTAACATACGGTGGTGCACAGTGTCTCATATTATTGATCTAATAAAGTGGTTTTTACACAGTATTCATAAATAATTGTTGATACACAATATTTTGCATTATTGATTCAATAATTATATTTTATATCATTGAGCCAATAATTGCTATTGCACTGTATTTTAAAATTATTGAACCAAATAATTGTCATAGTAGAAAATATACAGTAATTTATATTATTAAATTAATAATTATATTGTTGAATTATTGTGATTACTGTTGTAATATTACTTTAATTATTATATTATTAGTGGGTATTTTGATTATTATAGTAAAAAAATATGTGGACCCTCTGTGGGGGCCACATGAGGAATGAAAATGGAAAATGAGTTGCTGGGAGAAGTTTGGTGAAGAAAAAGCAGTCAGGCTACTGCCGCCAACGCTAAAATTTTAGGCTAGCGTGGAGCACGCCAACAGCTCACCTACCACACACAGTGCACTCTATTCTCCTATAAATAAGTTGTTCAACTGAATAGAAAAATCACACCTAAAATATAAAAAAAAATTACAAGTATTTTTTGAGTATTTCTCTAAGAATAGTAAGGTTATTTTGAGTGTTAATAAACCAAAAGGAGTGCAGAAATTTCTCAAGTAAGTATTTTATTTAAAGAGTAGTAATTGCACAAATACCTATTTCACACGGTATTCATAAATTTTCTTTTAGAAGACTCTTCTTTGAGAAGATTTATTTTGAAAAACTTCATTTGGAAGAGTTATTTTGAAATATTATTTCAAAAACTATTTTTCAAATTGTTATACTTTATTACACTACAAAAAAATTATAATATATAAATATATTTAATAGTTCATAATATACGAGTTATCATACACCAGAAAATTTATATGTGATAATTACTAATTATATTATAAATATATAGGTTGATCCATTACATTTAAAACAGTCTTTTTTCACATGTTATTTCTATTATTCAAACTTACTACGGTAAGGGATCATTTTTTTTTTATACTCTTAAACTTACTATGGTAAGTATTATTCGGTAAAACTTTTGAAATGATTAAAATTTACTTAACAGTGTGCACTTCATTTAATTAATATTATTTCAATTGAACCTTCTCATTTACTTGAACCTTTTTATTGAACTTCAATCGTACTTTTGAAGTATAGATCTTGAATATCATTCTTGAATTTGAGTTCACATCAGGTTGATAATTTGGACATTATTTGAATCTGCACAAAGTAAAATTGTAAACTTTCGATATCTATTATTTATCCTATTATTCTATTTCTTTTGTTCATTATTTATATCACTACTATTTATTCTAATCATCATAATCATATTGTTATGAATATTTGTGGCCTGGGGCACAGATGATAGGATAAAGGCGATATAATTGTTGTGTGTCTTTTAGGGCACGTGGTGAATGTTCTCTTTTGCTTGAAGCAAAGAAGAACTGTTGTTTGGCATGATCATTACAAGTGGTGTTTCAGATGATAAAAGTTGATGTTTTTTTGAAAAAGAGAAGCAAGTGAACATCATAGTCTATATGAATTTTCATAATGATTGTTATTACTCTGCAGTTGTTGATCTAAACGTTGTTCAAGAATTTAACTGCAGTTGTTGATTTAAAACTTGTTGCTTATTATATTTTATCAAGAACTCAATTGTTGAAGCCTAATGATAATTTATTCATAATTATCTTAGTCATGTTATTCTTTACTAGACTATTTGAGCTCACCATTTCCTTTCATTATTTTTTAACAGAAGATGAGAGAGTAGTTGAGTCTACTCGAGGGATAGAGTGAATGTCAAAGTTGTAGCTGTATTAGTCTTCATAAGTTGTAAAATAGTGTGACAGTAATAATGAAGACTTAGTTGTGTATTATTTGAATAATGTATTGTGGTACGTTGTACGTTGTATTGTAATAGTTGTTGTGTATTTTGATGACTAAAGTTTGGATCGTGTGAGCCCGAATTTGGGGTCGTCACATTAGGGACTTAGAATCAAGCAAGTAATAAGGCCACGAGGATGGAAATTGTCGATGGTGTGAAGAGAGCAATGAAAGATTTGTTTAATGAGTACAAAAAAAAGCATTCAACTCAAAAAAGTGAAAAATCAAGTTTAAGTAACATATCATCCCAAGGTTATAATACAATGGAATCCCAAAATACAAATAGACTTACGGATAAGTTCAAAAAGTGTCGAACCAGAGGGATACTTGGAGACAAATCGAAATTGGACAAATATTTAAGTGAAGATGTGGAAGAAGTCGATGAGACTTTCGATATTTTGGGGTGATGGAAAGTTAATAGTACAAGATTCTTTATCCTTGCACGTATTGCCTGTGATGTATTGGCTATTCACATTTCTATCGTTGCTTCGAAGTCTGCATTTAGCACGGGGGGCCGCATTCTTGATGCATTTAGGAGTTCATTGTCTCCTAATATAGTGGAAGCTCTCATATGTGCTCAAGATTGGATCAAAATAAAGAATCATATTGACGTGGAGGAATATAGTGACTTTGTCGATAAACTTGAGTGTGATAATAATTATTGTTTTTGTTTATTTTATTGAACTAACACAACAACTTATAAAAATAACGTGTTTAATTATATTTTTCAATTTTCAGCAATGTCCAAGTTGATCATTGCTACTAATGATGCCAATATTTCCGTACCCTAACTTGATTAATGAGGTAAATTCGTCTCTTGATTCATCATTGCAATTCAAAAGCCCTGCCATGAGCCTGTGCTTTCCGTAACCTAACTATTTATCAAGATATAGTTTTGATATAGAAATGAATTTATTTTGATAAGTTTAGATTGAGTTTAGTTATGTAGTTCTTATTTTGTTTGTATTAACTGGTGGTATTTATTTCTCTTTTTTTGGAATGTGTAGGTGAGACAACCTATGCAGCCAATTCGTGGAATGGGAGTGATGGGATCACTTGGTTCGACTTCACCAATGCGGCCAGGTGGGGGTTCCTACACAACATCAACAAAGGCCTGCTTAGTCATCTCTTAGACCATAGACTAGTCCAAATAACTAGTCCCTATGTAATACCCCAGATATTTACGAGATTTGTAGAAGAAATTAAATATAATTAATTAAAGGTTGAAGTAAAACATAGTTTTGGTGAATGAAATAAGAAGAGATATGTGTGCTGTAATTTCGAGGACGAAATTCTTATGAGTAGGGGTGAATGTAATATCCCGAATTTTTTTATGAGGTTCAAAAATATAATCGAACGCGATTAAAAGTTAAGTTATAAAAACCCTAGCCCAATGACTTAATTAAAATCAAGCCCAAACATTTGGAATGGGTTGGAAAAAGTTAGCGTAAATAAATATGTTTGTACATTTATATTTGTGCTTGTATGCTATTAAAAAATAAAATAAAAGTTAAAATGTGGGAACTTCTAGTTATAGAAATATTAGAGAAAATAACGGCATATAGAGGTTATTTGCCAAATAAGATGAGGGATATTAGTGTCCTTAAAAAATAAAACAATTGAGAAGACTTTTTGCTTTTGTTTTATTTAAAGCTGCATTGGTAAGAGGAAAAAGGTGATGGAAGTGACTAGTTAGTGATGTGTGCAAGTGGTGTAAAAGATGTGAATGCTATGAAACTATAATTAGGGGCTATGTTACAGCTTGTGTAGGAGAAAGACAAGGCTATGTTACAAATTAACATGTCTTGAAAGTTGACCTTAAATGGTGAATTAGAATATTGATAATTATAAAGTAAATAAAGAATTATCATGACAGACATGGAATATAATTTATTTATTTAATTATATTTGTGTAAGGTTAAATTATTTAACTAATGTGAATAATAGTCGTGATGGGCTAAATTATGTATTTATTTAAGTGAGTAACTTAATTAATGTGTTAAGGAATAATATTAATTATTATTGGATAAACAACCCAAGTTATTTAGTTAACAAGAGTTTGTGTATAATGTGAGATTATACAAGTAATTTAAATTACTTTATGGCATGATCTAAATTATTGAAATATTATAATCATATTAGATAATTATTTTGATGACCCAAATTATTAATTTGGAAGGATAAGGAAAGTTAAAAGATTAATCACTCATGAGTTAGTTGGGGAGAAATCATGTTCTTGAGCCACGTGAAAATCATGGAGAGTTGTGTTCTCGAGTCTTATGATCCTTTAAATGTGTGATACCTAGAACTTTGTGCTCATTGGGTAATGTGTGATATATATATATATATATATATATATGCTCAATAATTTGAAGTATGTGTTAATAAACTAGCTATGGTTAATATAACCATCCTTGGGTTAAGTGTAAGAATTAAGGGAGCAATTGGATGAACTCTTAAGCTTCCCTTAACATAGGGAAAAACAAGTAAAAAAATAAGTAGCTAGTTGTAAGAGCTGTAAGGTCTAATGATGTGTACACTTACACATTGTGTAAGTATACAATTCTACTAGTAAACCAAATATACTAACAACTCACTCTCTCTTTCATCCATTAATCATTTCATTTCACCAAAAGTTAGAGAGAAGTTTGAGAGCTAAAGAGAAAAGCTAGAGAGGGTTAGAGAGAAAAGTGAGGGAACATCTAATGTTCTTGAGAGTTCATAAGAGAAAACATCAAGAGTGAACCTTGGAGGCCATCTCGGTAGATCAAGGGGGTGTAGTGGATGTCCAACAACTTCATCTCCGACATTGAAAAGCAAAGAAGACTAGCCACAAAGAGCAAAAGGTATAAAATCATCTAAAACCCTAGTTTTCAAGCTTTCATTGTTCTATATATGATTTCTATGGTAGAAAAGTATTATTCAAACCCGTTATGTCTAGATCTATGTTAGAATGATAGATCTAGGGTTTAATGTGCTTAACTAGTATATTTGTATGCATCTATGATGGAAAAGATGATCAAAACATGAAATCGATTTTTGCCGAAAAACCTAAAACTGGGCAGTCCATTCCCGAAGTTACTGTTCACGTTTTGTAAATCGTATTCATGATCCATAAATTTTGGGTGGTAGGAGTATGAGATAAGAAGAGATTCCAAGTGGAACGACTAAAAAATATTAAACAAACTATTTATGGTGATTTTTCTAGCAAAATAGTTCCTGCCGGAAAAATGCCAAAAAACTACTATCCAAAAAATGGAAGGGCCTGTTTTGACCACTTTCGTTGCTCTAAAAATTCTGAAAATTTTACATGTAGTACTATATGGTAATAATCAGCCACTGTAAAATAATGAGCTCAATGCGAGCTCGGATGAATGAGTTATGACCCGATATTTATTTACGTTTTAAAATAAAGTTACGGTTATAACTTGAAATATATAACTCCAAATATTATAAATTTTTTACTGGAGGTTGTATATGGTGGCAGTAGGCTGACATACAAATTTCAGCATTTTCTGATACAAACTCAATTTTTAATAAATACAGAAAAGTTTGGACAGAAATAAACTATTTAAAAATAGTAAATAAAGTTGAAAAATTAAACGAAAATTATTTTGTATATGGAATGAAATATAATAAGGATATCCAAGAGTTATAAAAATAATAAGTCAATTAAGTATTTTTAATAAATATGAAGGACTTAAGAAAAATAAGGATAAAAGAATAAAATAATCATGTATTATTCAATTTTAATTAAATAATACATAAAGGTTATTATTTATTATTTAAATAATATTAAATAATAAATAAAGTAAATAAAAAGAATTTAATTAATTATTTATTATTTAATTAATATTAAATAATAAATAGTGGTGATTTAATATCTAATTATTATTTAAAGGATATTAAATAATAATTAAAGAAAGATAAAGTTAATAAGGTAATTATTTATTATTTAATAAATAAGGATGATTAATTATTTAATTATTATTTAAAGGATAGTAAATAATAATTAAAGGGAGATGAAGTGAATAATATGATCTTTTGTTATTTAATTAATATTAAATAATAAATGGGATTAATTAATTAATTATTATTTAAATAATATTACAGAATAATTAAAAGGAAATGAGGATAATTAATTATTATTTAAATGATATTAAATAATAATTAAAGGAAAATAAGATTAAAAGATAATTGTTTATGTAATGATAAATAACAAGTAAATTTAATTTAATTAATTAATTATTTAATTAATATTAAATAAATAAAGTGAAGAAATTAAGAAAATGATAAAGTGATTAAACAATTTACATTTAATTGTTTAAGTCTTTAAATATTACTAAAGGAGTAAATTATTATTAAATATTTAATGATAATAGCAAGTGATGAAATATTATTAAATGATTAATAATATTGGTAATTGGGTAAATATTATTAAGGGTTTAATAATATTCGTAAGTAATTAAGATGTTGTTCACTACTTAATAACGTTTGTAATTGAATGAGGTATTATTAATGTATAATAATACTGGTCGGTAATTAAAATATTATCCAAAGGTGATAATATTATCATTTAATTTATGAGTTAGTAAATAAGGAATTATGTGTTATCGAGTCAATTTATTTGAGAATGATAAATAAATCCCTATATGCGTTACTAATTAAAAGATAATCATATTAGGTAATTCAAAGAATGTAAATTGAATTGTATAGGCGTAAGCGAGGAAGCAATTCAGACAAGTTTTTCAAAAGTTGTTGTTATGTGCATTATTATGTTATAATGTGATATCAAATTGTTTATATGAAGCCATATTTATGTTATCGGTGTTATGTGAATAATCAATTAGTATGATTATGTGTGGATTATGTGAACAACATAAAGCATGATTACATGTGGACATGAAAGGATATAAATTGTGAAGCATGATTTAAATGCTATGTTGACGAACAGAGAAACAAGTATAAAATGTCATACATTGATATATTGTTAATCATACATGATGTATGAGCTATCTGTTATGTGAAAATTGTTAGACTTGCTGAGCCGTCGTGCTCACTCTTGCTTAAAACAAATACTTTTAGCTGAGGATGAAGAAATTCGTAAGTTCCGGTAGCGTCCAGAAATCAAGAATGATTGTTACTTAAGGAAAATTAAGGACTACGTTGTGGTCAATTAAGCCATGTCGTTATCTAGTAGTTAATGATTATAGTTAGATGCTTATGTTTTAAACTATCATCGTCATAAATTGTATCATGTGATTGTAAAACCTTTTAAATGAATTATGTTCCCTAGTTACGAGAGAAGATGATTATAAACAAATAGATTTAATGTCACTGTAATTGTCAGCAAATGAGTTTTATATATTCACAATGATTGTAATAGACTAGGTCATGTTATAAATGATCTAAGTTTCTAGAGCAGTGTAAAGATTTTAATTCTGAGACAGAGTTTAAGGAAATATTATAAAAGTTTAAATTTGTTGAGTTTTTAGCAATATATTATTATATAATATTGGTTAATAAGGAGAATGTTGTTCGCTGACGAACAGGGGTAACTCGTGACCAGTAAAGGGATTCCTGGGGTCGTCACACCCCAGCTACCCAAGTCAGTACCCAATTATGAGATTTAAAATTTTTCTTTTAGCTTTTATGTTGAAGTTGCATATAAGATGTGTAGAAATTTACTTGCTATAAGTTTCTGTTTTAAGCTAGAACTTTACTACATGATAGACATGTCAAGATTGAGATTTATGCTTGGAATTTTTTAGTGCATGCAAATTTAACCATCCTATGGTATGAATTTTGTATTGTTATTTGTTAACTATGAGTTATTTTCTTTTTAAAATGGTTAGTTATGGTATCAAAATGTAGATTATATAAATTAACTACCGGTGTCTCTTAATCATATTGTTGACTACTGTGCTTCCTAGTGCATTTGAACTTGTATGTTTTCATAATGATGATTTTGATGAAATCTGCACTTTTAATCGTAGGCTAATGCGTTTGTTGGGGGCTCTGTTGAACATTTTGTGTGCTATTTTTGCTAACTTGCTTTTGGGCTATGGCCTTCTGTTCATCTGCTAACTGTTTGTGATGCCTAGTGTTTGCTACCTACAAGCTGCCTGAGCTTCTTAGTTATGGCTTCTGCTGTTCCTTTTTGCTTGTTAGCGTGTTATGGACCTTATGGTCTTAGACTCTTATTGATTATTAATTTTTTATAGATTAATTAGATTTTATGAAATTATGAATTATGTATTGTTAATTTTAATTATGTTAAGGTTTTGAATTATTATGTATTGTTAATTTAAATCATGTATTGGGCAATGGGCATTGGCTATTTCTGCTGTTTAGTGCTGAGTTTGCTGACTATTGTAAATGGTAATGCTGCTAAATACTTAAATGTTACTTATGGAAGCCTTCAGTTCGATTATTTACTAACTTATTTGCTATTCAGTTATTCGGTAATTCGATTATCTCAAAATTCAGTTACTTGTTCGGATATCAAAAATGTGTATATTTTGATTTTCGGTTATAACCAGCTTGTTCACTCCTAATGATGATAAATCTATGATTTTATTTTTAGATCGTTATGGGTTATTTGAGTGTTAGTGAAGTGATATATACAGTAAATGATAATAAATTTGGGCACGTGCATGTTATTTTTTATGTGGGCCATGTGGTCAAGGGATATAAATAGGATGTATATTTTATAATATTATAATATTTAGGAAGCCTAATTAATTAATTAATTTTGTATATTTTAGTTAACAAACTTAATAACTCGTGTGAAGTACGAATAAATTTTAAAAATCATATAATGGTCAAATTTTAAAAACGACGTATTTAAATGAATGAATGAATGAATGAATAATAATAATAATAATAATAATGCATACTTTTCCATCTAATAGGATAGCGATGATGCTGATAATTATTTTTGTATAGTAAAATTATCACTTCTAAAAAATAGTTGGTCCAAGAAATTGTTAATCTATACTGAATTTGTAAATATTTTAGGTGCAAGTTGGTGTATTGTAAGAGTCTTATTGTAGATGAGATAATTTTATATTATTACGTTCATGAATTAATAAAATTAAAGGTCAAAGTATTATACAATATCTTTGATAAGTTCAAAAGTAAAATTTTTGTACAATGTAAATAATAAAACTAAGGTAAAGGATTCATTGAATGTTTAATAATAAAACCTCTTTAACTTTGCATGTTTAATACTAAAATTTTAAACTATCGAGTTCACAAAAAAAAAAAAAACTTGTACAATTGAACTTTGAATAACTTATTTTTGTCTTGTTGTATTTTTGCATTAATTGATGGGGTCCGCTTTCAATGATCAATATAAGTATATAACACCCGTTAAAATGGTTCCATTTGCCACCAATTAAATTTTCAATTTTTTTAATCCTCATTTCCATCCCCTCTTTTTGTTCGTTTTTCTATTCTTTTTTATTTTTAAATTAATGCATTCCTATTTTGTAAAACTTGCACAAGTCTATATATATATATATACAATTTGGTTCTTCCTTTTTTTTTTTTCATTTGACTTTTAACTTTTCTTAATTAGATCAACTTTTATTATTTATCTATCTAAATCAAAAGTTAGGATTAGTGATATAATTTTATATAAAAAAAATAAGAATTAGTAATATAGTTTTATAAGGAACAATCAAAACAAAATTATCTTACTTAATACTAATTTGTTACTTTTATACCTCTAACTTTTCCTACGTTAGATTAGTTTTTATTATTTATCTATCCAAATCATAAACTAAAATTAGTAATATATTTTTATAAGAAAACAAGAATTAATAATATATTTTTATAAGGAACAATAAAAATAAAATAATCTTACTCAATACTAATTATTACTTTAATTAAAATATATACAATACACTGTAAGTTTAAGTAAAATTATCTTACTACTTAGATACTATATATAGCTTGAGAATAAAACAAAATTTTTATAAAGATCATATACCTAACTTAAATTTGTTATTATTATTAAAATATAAATATAATTATAATTTCAAATTCAAGTAAGATTTATTTATTATTTAGATAATATAATTTTAAAATAAAATTATTTTCTTATGAAAATTACCTTACCAAAGATTAAATTATATTATTATTGAAATATATATAGGTATAAATATAATACCAATACCAATAATATGTTCAATTATTAAATTAAAAAAGTAAAGGCTAAAAACTAATTACTCTATTCAACAATATATTTATAAAATATATAGTAAAAACAATTATAAAAATATATTATTATTTGTTAGATTTATGATATTGGAAAGAAATAATTTTTTTATGAGGATTGTCTTACCAAATACTAAGTTGTTACTGTTATTAAAATATAATTATGAATATAATATATTAATTGATATGTGATTCAGTTATTAAATAAATAAAATCAATTAATTTATTAAATAAGAATTTCTAATAATAATACTATAATTCTACTATAGGACCTTTTGTTCGGCTTAACTATGTTAAAAGTAAGAATTAATTATATAGATTATAATAAAATAATCATAAGATCATCTTATTTAATATTAATTTGTTATCATTATTAAATAAGATTTTATTACTATTTAGATAATATAGTCTGAGAATAAATAATTTTTTTACGTAAATTGTCTTACCTAACTTGAATTTGTTACTATTATTAAAATATACGTGTGATTATACTTCAATTATAAGAGGAGTTTTACTATTACTTAAATAATATATTTTTAGAGAAACTCTACTTCTTCATGAGTATCATTTTATCTAATAAATTTATAAAAATATACAATAAAATATGAACTATATTATAATTTTAGAATAAGAATCCGTATTTTGCACAGAGTGCATGTGCTGATACTATAATTAAGTAGACAATTTAATTATTCCTTTACTTTTTTGGTTTGGTTTCTTTTTTGGGTCACATGTTTATTGGTTTGATCTTTTTACTTTTCCTATGTTAAGTCAACTTTTCTTATTTATCCGTCCAAATTAAAAATTAAAATTAGTAACATAGTGTTATAAGAAAATAAAAATTAGTATTATAACTTTATAAAAAATAATCAAATTAAGATCATCTTATGTAATATATATATATATATATATATATATATATATATATATATATATACACACACACACACACACACAATAATTCAAGTTTAAGTAAAATTATATTGCTACTTAGATAATATAAATCAATTTATATTCAACGTGAAATTTGATGATATATAAATCAATTTCCTATATTTTATTGATAATTAAACTATAACAATGAGATTGTGAATTTAGTGTCTTTCCTATTAATTATAGACAATCACATTGTCACAGAGGTTCCTTTTGATTAACTGGAGATTATAGAAAATAAAATTATGACAATTACATTGTGAGGATCATATTATACATAAAACAGAAACAATTTTTTTATTAAATAAAGATTTGTACAACTTCCTTGATCACAATATGTGATCAATTTTGCAAAAGAATTAGAATCAGTAGCAAAATTTTATCATTTTAAAAAAAATTAAAATTGCACTTTTTCATTGAATAGTAAGAAAGTGTCTAATTGCACTGAATCTTGGGTCAGAAATAGGTTGTTGATTGGAACACTATTTATGATTACAAAATGTTAATTACTTGCACTATTTTCTATAAAATTTAAAATCAAATCTTCATATATAGACTGCATAATAAACAAAAGCCTGTTATTTTATCTTCTGTACATTATATAGTGCCTACATCCCAAAACAAACCTGACTTTTTACAGCTACCAACTAACACAGAAAGCATGTCCATGGTAACAAATGCAGGCACATAAGCTTGGGAAAAATTCAGTAAATTCAGCCAATCTTAACTTCCAGTGCAGTAGCAGTTGTACATTATTCCAAGCTGACTTCCATATAGTAGCCATAAAGAAAAAATATATATGTATGTATGTGTGTATATATATACACATACATATAAAAAATACAAGCTGCATACAAACAGTTTTACAAAAATATTACTACCCATGTATTGAATAGTGAAAAAATGATATGATAAAAGTTAATATAACTTGTCAAAATTTAAATGGTAGGGCCATGTACTAATTTTCACTCTATTTGTGTATATTTTGCGCACATAGAACTACTAATAAAAAATACACAAAATAATGATACATGGAAATCAAATGTACATGGTATATTACTTTGAATCTGTTAAAAACAGACCTTATACGGACACAAAATTCAATACATATACCATTTACAATGTCAATTGCTCATGGTAACAAAACGACTCAAAAAAAAGGACATGTCACAAGAGAGAGATGCTCAAAAAGTTACTGTATAGTCAAATATGTTCTCTCTTGTGAGAGAGATTTGCTCATCAATTCTACAAAAAATGGCCGTCGAGAACGATCAGCCTATTACTTTTGCAGCTCTCCTAATGCACGCTTCTTTATCACTGATTTTGATGCTACTAAACAACCAGGCTCTCTTAAAACTATGAGCACTCTCTTTCAATTATCAACTGTAATGAGTCACTTAACAGGAGTATTCCTCGAGTCAAACTAGTAGAGATTAGATGCGTATCAGTAATGTTACTTCGTACAGTGGTCATCTCTAGTTTTCCCTTCCAAGCATTTAAAGCAGCAATTCCTACAAAATAATATGAACCTGTTACACACCCGCATAATAATAGTGCCTAAATATGTCAACTAGTCCAGAAATACATGAAATGCAGAAAAGAAATTACCTGGTAATAAAATTTTCAAATGTAAGTTTTTATACTTCCATCAGAAGCCTTGTCAGATAATGCAGTAGATTGATCACCCATTCTTAATTTTGTTTCAGAAGCAGCAAAAGCATTTCTCAACTCTGACGCCTCTACATCACATTTGTCTCCCACAAATGGCTTATCATCATCCATGCTAGCAATTGTTGTATTTTTTGTGTTGGTCAAATCCTCATCCTGTTTAGTGTTACAAGTGAGATGCACGCCGTCATTACATTCAGATTCAACATGTGTTTCCTCTGAAATTTTATCATCTTCACAGCTAGGAACATCTGAAGCCGCAAGCTGATTATTTATTAGTCCTGCATCTTTCTCCCCTGATTGTTCTCCCCCTGGATTGCAAAGTTGCTCTTCAGCAAGGGAAATTGTAAGAGTTTCTTGTTCTTCTCCTGGATCCTCACTGTTTTCAAGTATAAAATTGTTTTTCTGGGACAGTACATTGGATTTCTCCTCTTGCACTTCATCAGCTCTTAGAAATGAATTGAGCTCTGAACTGAACATAACCGAATCAACAATTAACTCTGTGGCTCCATATTCTGTTATTAAGGTACAAGTCATTAGCTGAACCAAACATTCAACCAACAGATGAAAAACAAGTGAAACCCTACTAGTATAATGATAACAGGAAAACTGATTGAGAAGGTAATGATACGACTGACTAGAGTATAATAGTTTTAAGAGAGCATCCATTGTTATGTGAACGGTTTTGACATCTAATGCAGATTCAAATTAAAAACATTATTGTCCCCAAATTTTGAGGTTTTGCATCCTTGGACTCACCAGAACTGTAGTTCAAGTATTCTGAGGAACCACGTGCTTCATTGGTCTCCTCAGTCGAAGTTTGAGTTACATTACTATGTAATAACTCAGCATGATCATCTTCCTTCATTACATCTTTATTTATAAGAATTTCCTCTGTGGGCACCCCAGAAGCATCATCTCCTAGGTCAATTCTGTGCTCAGCATCAGTTGCAACAATACTTTGTTTCGGGGTTTCCACATTTTTCACCTTCATAAAGTCAATGTCCCCTTGAATTAGGAAAGCCCTTTCATCCATTCCTTGAACTATCTCACCAAAATTCATATGCAACTGCGGGACAGTCTCCACAAATGAATGATGGTCATTGGTATTCTTGCCACGATCATCAGCTTTTAAGGCAGCAGTGCTAAGTATATCTTCTATAACTTTACCTGATATCTCATGGCAGCTTTCGCCTTCTTCCAGCAAGTCGCCAGCCGAGGCAGACCGAGTATTAAGATTTCTTTTGGCAGATTCACCTTCAAACACCACCTTATCAATCCCCAGAAATCCAGGTGAACTAATTTGTTCGTTGTTTTGATCCTGAAGAGAATCTTTTCCTCTTACGCACCTGGTTGTGCTTTCAATAAGCTCAGCAGCCATTTGTGAGTCAAACCCTTCAAAATCTTTGCTATTTATCTGGGGCAAAGTTGCAGCAGTACAGAAATTTGCATGCTCAATGCTGTTAGAACCCTCGCCAGTTATCTCTTCACTCTTAGATCTCAATGAACTTCCTTCATTATCTCCCCTTTCTTTTAATTCCACCATTTCAAGGGGCTTACCTTGACTCAACCTTCCATGAATCGTCTGGTCTAGAGTGTTCTCCAAAGAAATTGCTTCAACTGAATTCTCTAAATCATCATTAGAAGTTTGCTTTTCACTGTAACAAGTTGTAGTGTCTGGAGTTTTGAAGAGAGTTTTGAGCTGGCTCTCTGCATGACAATAAAATTATAATAATTAAGCATACATTCTCAGGGATATGAAACCAAACTAATAACTTTAACATACATACGAAATGATATGAAATCGTGACACAAAAAAAAAGCATCTAATTAACCTTGTTCACTTTCTTTGGAACCAGCACAAGTAATTTCTTTCTCAGTATTCTGCAATGAAATGACTTTGAACGAACATTGATGATCACTTTCCTTTGCTCCGATCACTTCTTGACGTTCTTGTTCAACACCAACATTCCTGCTAGTCTCGCCCATGGACATGGCCATAACTGTCGGAGTCATGAGCAAAAATAAGAATATGCAACATTGACTGAAGTCAATAGTCATATATAGTTTTTATAATCCACTACCGGGCACCATGGAAGCGGAAAAGAGACGAAGAAAAAAACATGTTGGCTTGAAAGTATTATCTCTGGTAAAAGGTACTACTGAACAAATTGTACTCACTTCCATCACTGCCATTTAATGGTGTTTGACAGTATAAAATGTCATCATAATTGACAGCCGCAGAGACTGCATGGAAACAGCAGGCTAGTAAGAAATTGCACGAGCCAAGGTCAAATAAAATTAAAGACATGAAAATTTTTATACTTGAAAACAGTTTCAAATTGTTAGATAATGCACTCACATCCAGGAGTAGCAACCGGGCTGTGCAGAAGTCCAGCTCTACCGCTGTCCTTTTCTGAGATGACTTGCCTGCTTGTTTCTCCGGTGGAACTTTCATGCATCTTTATCTTTTCGACAGCAATTGCCTCTTCTCCTCCCCTTAGGCTGCCTACTCCAACACCATCATCATACACAGAGTCCTCCGCTATAGACAATATTCCATCAAATATTTCAGCATCTCTGTCAGCAATATTAGACTTGATCCAATCGTGTTGGAGGATAATTTGTTGATCAAAAGGGAATTCCTCTGCATGCAAATAAAATACATCTAGATTTATGACTAGCCAAATGTTTCTCAATTGCATCATTTTCAGAAAAGAAAAATGACAAGGCAAGGGTTTCAGTTTGCTAATAGTAAACAGAAAAATAGGTCAAAAGATATTATTTTTTCAAATGAGTTTACAAAAATTCCCTTAAGATGATTAAAAAGAACACAGAGAAAAAGAAAAACATTGTTCACCTTTATATTTTGACTCGGTATTAACTTTTTGAGACAACATCTCCTTCGAACTGATGTTGTATGCACTAAATTCATTTTCCATACTCTTTCCTCCACTGAAGTAGTAATCAACAACTTGGGAAACTGAAACAGGTTCTTGCATATCAGCAGTCTGATCAGAATCTTCACCATCAATTTTGACTTCACGAAACATCTTTGAATCACTTCTTTCCCTGTTAGAAGAATCAAGAATCCTAACTTCTTTGATAATTTCAAAGCTGTCATCACCATCCTTCGACACAACACCTTCATAAACTTCAGCAGACTCGATGGAATTCAGCTCCCTGTGGAAACAGGATTTACCATCTTCAGCTGCACCATCAGGTACACTATTTGCACTAGACAGTGATGGTGACGCTTTTGGTTCCAGTTCATCATTCCCCTCTGCCAATGGATATCCAACTTCCTTAGAATTGGAGAGTTCTATATAAATACTCGTGCAACTTTCTTGCTTCTTCAAACAAGATTTTGGTGCAGGCTCTGATCTCTTCTGATGACTATCCTCTAAAACTTCTTTATTGCAATACAAGACAGTGCTCAGTTTAGTTTCACAAACTTCTGGCTCTGACAGCACATCTAGTATAGATGGTTCATCATTGACCAGGTTGCCCTTGGGTACTGCTACTTCCTTTTCCTGCTTTTCTAACTTATAACTTGAGCTTTGTGGTTCCGCAGCCTCCACAGAACTTTCAGTGTCCCGTGCATCATTTTTCTCTTCCATGAGGAAAGTGGATACAGCTGCATCATGGAGATCAACAAAACTAGCTTCTCCAATTTCATTCACCACATTTTCATTATCTTTCTCTAATCCATCACTTTGTATAGGCCCAGCTGAGCGGTAGCAGATGTCTGATTCTTGTCTAATTGGTCCATGAAACTCATCAAGCTCACCAGTTTCTGTGATGGACTGCTCCTCATGAATAGTATCTTGTTCAACTACAACATCATGATCGACCACTGTAGAACTTGGTTGTACATCTTTGCTGGCTTGTAGCTTTTCCTCTATTTCTAGAAATTAGAGAAACAAACACAGGTAAGAATTTCCAGTAAACAACTAAGGAAAATTCAAATGTAATCACATTTACCGATTGAATTTATTTGATCTGCAACATATAAGTTTTCCTTAGGCTTTAGATGAACCAAATTAGGAGTCTCGGCATTGGCCTCAGTTAAACTGCCTTGCTTTATTGCAAAAGCAGTTTTCTCCCCAATATCACTTGTAATAGAAACAGGATCAATAGTGCTTCCTGTAACTTCAGGCAAGGATAACAGGTAAATGGGCTGTTCCTCATGAGTACTAGCTCCTTCAACTACAACATCATGATCAACCACTATAAAACTTTGTTGTACATCTTTGCTTGTCTGTGGCTTTTCCTCCATTCCTAGAAATTAAAGTAACACATACTCGCAAAAAAATTCAGTAAAGAAAAAGGCAAACAATACTCTTAAAACTAAAAAGTAACCAAACGTACCTATTGAATCTATTTGGTCCACAAATGAGAAGCCATCAGCTACAGTTGTAGTATCTTTAGGACTTGCATTCACAGCAACATAGAAGTTTTCTGCTGGCTTTAGATGAACCAAAGTAGGGGTCCCGGTATTGGCCTCAATAGAACAGTCCTGTTGTATTCCACAAGCAGTATTGTCCTTACCAATATGACTAGTACTAGAAACAGGATCAATAGTGCTTCCTGTAACTTCAGGCAAGGATAATTGAACATCTACACTAGCTGGCTTTTCAACAGTAGCATGCTCACTAGCAGCAATATCCAATTCTAGCTCAATATGATCAGTTTTCAACTTTAGAAACTCGGAAGGTGAAGTATTCATCAAATCAAGAACTTTGGATTCCTCCAAGTTAGGGTTCCTAGCATTGGCCTCAGTGGAATTGTCCTGCGGTATTGAAAAATCAGCTTTTTCCCTTAAAATATCACTGGTACTTAAAACTTGATCACCTGTGCATACGAAAATTTCAGGCAAAGACTGTACATCTACAATAGCTGACCCTTCAACAATCGAAGTGAACTCAGGTAAGGAAGCTTCCACCTCTAAAAGTGGTAACTTTGATGATCTCTGTGGCTTCTTTTGAGATAGTTTTCCATTACCATATACTGGCCTATCTGTCTTGCCTTTTGTGGTACTACGTGTGATCCGTTTAGAAGGTACTTGAGTAATAGGGGCATACTTACTAGCAGAAATCTCAATTTCTAGCTCTTGATCAGTTTGCAACTTCACAGAACAGGAAGCTGTAGTCTCCGCTTCATTCATCAACACTAGATCTCTGGCTTCCACCGAGTTAGGAGTCTTGGCATTAGCCTCGTTAGAACTGTCCTGCAGTGTTGCACAAGCAATTTTATCCTTAACAATGGCACTGGTACTTGAAACTGGATCAATAGTGCATCGTGGAACTTCAGGCAAGGAGAACTGAACATCTACACTAGCTGTCCCTCCAAGACTCGAAGTGTACTCAGGCAATGAAGTTTGAACTTCCAAAATCGGTGACTTTGAACTACTTTCTGGCTCCTTCCCATAATGTTTTCGTGTTGCATAAGCTGGATATGTTTCACTTTTGCTAGCACTAAGTATGAACTGTCTAGAAGGTTCTTCAACAACTGGAGCATGCTCATTATCAACATTTTCTTCTTCCCGAATTGCTTCTCGTCCTCGCTTCCTTGGCTTACTCTTTCCAACAGCACCACCAATTCCACTTGGACCATCAGAAGTTGCAAGTGAATCATCTCCAGATGTATTCCTTCTTGATCTCCTAACATGTCGTCCAGTTTCAGAACCTTTTTGCCCCATAAAAAGTTCTCTCAATTGATTTGGTGAGTCTGTCTCTCCAATAATTCTATTGGGTCCCAAATAACCTGCCACAGGTTCATTAGTTCTTACTTTCTTGATCTTAGGCATAACAGACTTCAGCCTACTACCAAACCTAGTTTGGCGCTGCGCAGGTTCATCAAATTGTACAGCCACTTCAGTTTCTCCCTCAGCAAAACTGGTGTGCTGCCTCTTAACATGCCGACCACGCCGCAAAGGCTCTTCCACTTCAGTTTCTCCCTCAACCTTGTCTCCAAAATCAGTACTCCGACTTTTAACATGTTGGCCAGTGTGCCGCAAAGGCTCTTCTTCCTGAATTGCTTCTTGTCCTCGCTTCTTTGTCTTAATCTTTCCAACAGAATTGCCAATTCCATTTGCACCATCTGAAATTACAAGTGAATCATCTCCAGATGCATTCCTTCTTGATCTCCTAACATGCCCTTCAGTTTTAGAACCTTTCTTCAGTTCTTTTGATTTATTTGATGAGTCTTTCTCTCCAATTTTATTACGTCCCAAATTACCTGTCACATGTTCTTCAGTTCTTACTTTCTTGATCTGCGGCATGGCAGACTTCCGCCTAATACTAAATCTAGTTTGGCGGGGCGCAGGCTCATCAAATTGTACAGCTGCTTCAATTTCTACCTCAACCTTGTTCCCCAAATCAGTACGCTGCCTATTAACACGTCGATCAGTGTGCAGCAAAGGCTTTTCAACTTCAAACAGCACTTCAGATGCTTCCCGAATTACACTTTTAGTTCCAGATTCAGTATTAACAACAGAATCTTTCATTGGAAACTGGGTCCTGGACCTCATGTTTCTCCTTCCAGCCATTTCAGCTTTACCCAATTCTTTCTGCAATGATTGAAGCTTTACAAACTCCGTCCCATTGCTCTTTGATCGCCTCAAGGCCTTCTCAGGCTCAGCAATACCACCATCTAAGGCTAGAGCTCTTTTTTCAAAAACATCATCACTATTCTTTGCATTTGTCCTCAATTGACTCATCTGTCTCAAACTCTTTGTCGAAACCATATGGGCATCCTCATTCTTAAATTCCGTTACAGTTTTTGTTTCACTACCTACTGCAGAACATTTCTCTGACCTAATATTTCTCTTCCCAACCAAATCAATGTTAGCCAATTCAGCATTCAATCCATTCGAAACTTCAGTTTTTTCCATATTTCGCCTTGATAGCCTCAACAACTTTTCAGGCCGAGAAATCCTCCCATCTGCTGTCAGACCATTATTCTCAGAAACTTCATCACTACTCTTTGCACTAGTGTTCTTTGCACCTCTCTGCCTTAAGCTCTTCCTTGAAATCACATGTAAATCTTTGTTCCTAACTTCAGGCTCAGGTTTGTTTTCACGGTCCACAGCAGAAGCTTTCACTGGCAACTGATTCCTGAACCCAATCTTTCTCTTTCCAACCAAGTAACTGCCACCCAATGCGCCATTCAACCCTTCAGATTCTTCAAATGTTTTCACATTCCGCATTGATCTTCTCAAACCCCTTTCAAGCTGAGTAATTCCTCCATCTGCCACAGCAGCTTTGTTTCCAGAAACTTCAGCACTACTACGTTCGCTTCTCTTCTGCATAGTCCTCTTCCTCACATTCTTCTTTGAAACCACAACACTGTCAACCTTTCTGTTCCTCAATAATTTCCCTGTAATCACTTCAGTTCTTACATCAGCAGCATTATCATTTAAATCTACAACAAGCCCTAATTCCTTATCATTCTTTTCCATCTCTTTCACTGCCCTTTTCCCTCTCTTCTGCACAACAACCGGACTCGAAATTAAAACCTTATGTCCCCCAAACGACGCCCGCCTACTAGCCCTTGTAACCCTAACCGGGATATCCGCATTTTCAACAAACCGATCCCCTTTATCCTCCACACCCCTCATCCTATAATTAACCCTCCCCATTCTCTTATTCCCACTAATTTCAAGCACATCATTTTCAGGACTAAACCTAACTTTCTTCAAATTCCTGTTTGAAATATCAGAATCATTTTCACTCAATGTTTCAGCAGGATCCTTCAAGCAAGACCGCATTCGCCTCATGGGTTTTTCTTTTTCTTGAGCCTAATCACAAATTAACCAAAAATAAAAATAAAAATAAAAAAATCATACATTTTCTTCAAAATAAGTAACCCTATGCACGAGTGAAATGCAAAAATGGGTTACCTTGAAAACATGTGAAAGCTTTTCGACCATTACCAAATTGGTTAAATTAGCAGGTAATTTGTGCTTCTTACATAATCCTTGAAGTTCCCTCCTTTTCATGCCATGAAAATCCATCTCTATAACCCTAGTAATAAAACGAAATTTACACAATCAAACACCAAAATAAAGTAATATAGAAAGGGAAAAAAACATCCACATGCATATATTTATGTATTACCTGAGATGGAGATGGTGTTCTTCCACAGTGGCGATCGAAGATACAAAACTCGAACAGAGCGGAGGAGTGAAAGACTTGCATCCAATTTTGCTTTCCTTTTTTTTTTTAATTTTATTTATTTTTAACGTTTCTGCTTTTAATAATAGTAGTGCGACTTTTGAAAAAATTAAATTTTGAAAAGGTTTAACATTTGCGCGCGTGTATAATAAGTGAAACACGCGAGCACAGATGGACATGCGTAAGGGATAGACAGCTGTGACTACTTACGCGCGGCGTAGAGATCTTTGATCTCGAACGAAAAAATTTATTCAATATTCTTAGACATTGTCACGAAGCGTATTTTTATCAGTTGTATTCTTTTGATTTAAACTTCAATTTTTGAAACTAGCGAGGCTTAATTACGAAAAGCGACTGAATTCTATGTCATTTTTCAAAAAAAATCTGTATATATATTTTTGTTTTCACTTACACCATTAATGTCTCTAAAAATGTTACAAAATTTAACTTTATTTTTACCCATTGATATCTAGTACTACTTGTGTGTCATTATTTATTTTGGTGCAATAAAATAGTATTCTTTCCGTTCGCAAAAGTATAATTTAATTTCAGTTATTATTTTTTTATCTATTAAATAATCAAAATGATTTTAAAAGTATGCAAATTATATATAAAATTTGTATAAAAACTAATATATCTATATTTAAATAGAGTCTACTAAATTTTAAAAAAATAAAGATTAATTAATGTAATTACATGGACTCTGCTCCGAATAAAAAGTGATGTTTATTTTATTATTTATTCTCTACTCTTATGTGTGACCAAAGTTGATGTGACGTTTGATATTATTTAAGCAAAAATAAATAAATAATTTTTATACAAACATTATACGTTTTCAATTAAAAGAAATTAAAACAAAATATTTCATCAATTCGTTACAAAATATAAGATTATTATAATTTTTTAAAGTCAATTTAAGATATTTTCAAAATTAAAATTGTACATTAGTTTTAATCAATATAAAAATAAAAATCGTAAATTATTTGCACTTATTCATAGCTATTTGCAATACCTCAAAAGTTTCTTTTTCTAAACCCTAATATAATATATTTTTAACTACTTTTATGCATTACATTGTATGTCTTGTTTAATTGTTTTATTTATTTAGTGTGATGGGGGGATGGGATGGGGGTGGAATCTATTACTATAATATAATATCGCAAGAGGCGATCCCATTTCGTTGGTCACGAGTCGATTCACTGAGTTACCTCTTCTCTTTCAATCTTCCCTCTTGCAATTTTCCCATCAACATATCCGCTCTTTTATCTCCCGAGTTTTCATTCAACTCTATTTTTCAGTCTTATTTAACTCAAATTTCTTGAACTTAGATTTTGCCTTTGGTGCATCATTAACGACATCCAATAAATCTTTAATTACTTTCTCATCGTTGTCTTCGATTCCTTCAAAACTTCACTGAGAACCTCTTCGTACTCCTCTACGGCTTCCTCATCATTGTCGTCGGGTCTTCGTTGGTATTTATCATATCGTTAAAATATGTAAATTTATCAAATAAGACAATGAGATGGAAGGAGTACTAATTTTCTAGATTATGCCTTTGGTTTTTGTTTGGGTGTTAGATTTGGGTGTCAAATGTAGAATATGTTTACTCTCGCCTATGAATTATTACTATATTAGATTAATCTCTTCCTTACTTCAGCATCGACATGATTGAGATGTTCTTCTAAAGGAAAATATATCTTTGTTTTTGAATTGGAGGGAATATTTATCGAAGGTGAAAAGATGCTCCAATTTAATTGAAAATTATTCACAGATTTTAGCATATTCTTGAGCTTTTTATATCCCCTTAAAAAGTTCTCAATAAAATTACACAGTACATGTTTGATATTATAACTCAAAGAGGTCTTACACATTTCATTGCTACCTTTAGTGCTACTTCATTGTTACCCAAATATTAAAGACCATTCTAACTTGAGATATGGTCTTTGTTATGTGAAGCCTTATAGTACCATAATGTTATAATGAACCATTATATACAATTGTTATGCTATGGTGCCATGTTTTGTTAATTACAACTTTAGGAAAAGATTTGTTCTTTCTAGTAATACAACTCGTACTAGCTTTTATGATCTCCAAGTTATTAGCTAATTGAATTTTTAAGTAGCTTGAGATCTATTACCATAGTTTCTTTTTTTCCATATTTCTTAGAATTGAACGAAGCTAAAAAATTATACAAATATTAAATTATTTTCCCTATATACATTTGGTTTCTTACTTTCTTCGAGATTTAGTGAGGTTCCTTAATCAAACTCATGTAGCATTCTTGATTCCAAGTTCTTTGAGATTCTTGAATGCTTATTCATTTTCCAATGCATTAGCTTCTTTATAATTTGCTTATCATTGTTTGAATTTTTTTTGGCACATGGGATTACTTCAACATAATGCATAGAACTCTAGAATTTTGTTATTATTCTTCTCAATTGTTGACATGTATGCATCCAGTTCTCAAGTTACTATGTCTTAAGTTTTTTAACCTCTACGTCTCTTGCGTGATTAAGGAAAATAAACAAATAGATAACTAACGTAGAAATAACACCATCGTATTAAACTTCAATCTCTCATCTTTAACTTCTTTGGTCCGTTAAAAACGCGTTTACGGCTTTACACAAACTAGCTTGTACCTTGCACGGGCTATCAAGCTTGTTTGAGTAACATTGGTTTGAAGGCAGTCAAAGAAATAAGCATGTATGAAAAAAAGAATGGTCTGCAGAAAAAGAATTCAATTTTTTGTATATAAGCAAGGTTTTAAAAATTGGACCAGATCGATAGTTCAACCTGTTAAAACCAGAACCGATTCGTGCTTCGGTCCGGATTGGACCATTTTACTAGTTTTTGCCAAAAATCGGTAAAATCAGGTGAACCGATTGTCGAACCACTTGACCTAGTGAACCGATCACTGGTTCACGAGTTTGACCAGTTTTCAGCAGAGGAAATTAGGCAATGGAACCTTGAACTTTGGCTTCGGCAGTCCCAATCAGCCTCAACGACACCAATTATATCAACAAATTCACACAATTTCTAAATTGGGGTTCGGGTACAAACATATTTTGGCAATTCAAGACTTCAATTCCTGCTCGACAGTAGTTCGTTACTACACCACGAGAGCTACAAACCTTATATATACATACCAATTTCTGAAGAGAAAATTCAACCTTCTACGTTACATCGACAACACAAAGAGACATCCATTCCCTTTCTACCTTTTTGAACCTGTCAAATCTGTTTAGGGAAAAAGGGGATTGAGACTTAGGCACTCATCATATCATGTGGAGGCTCAAAAAACTGCCTTTGTCAATCGGAGAAAGAGGGAAATAAAGATTTATGTGTTGTTCTTTGGTATTTATAGCTCATCTCTACCTAATTAGAGTCCCCAACTGAAGAAGAAAAAAGAGGAGCTCAGACTAGAAAGCGAGGAAAGATGAGAGGGAGAGACATATAAGCAATGGAAGGGGGAATGGGAGAAGTATAGAGAGGAAGCGTACGAGTAAGAGAAGTGATTGATGATGAGGTAAAGTCCGAACCACAGAATTAAGTGTAAGACCCCGAATTTATGAAATACAAAATTTAATTTTTATTCATATATATTTTTCCTGAAACAATAAGTGGTTAAATTGACGAAATTGAAAGTTAAGGATGTTATATGCAAATTTTATTTTGACGGACAATATTCGTTTTGTCGGGGAATATTCGTTTTGTCGGGGAATATTCGGGCCGTACGACGGCGCCGAAATAACAAATTATTTGTGGACCCCACAACGGAATAATTGTCGGATATAGAAAACGACAGAAGTAACCTTTTTAAATAAAAATAGTCAACGGTGTTAACTGTTAAAATACCGGTGATAAAAGAATAGTAGCATACGGTAATTTATGGTATTTTAATTGTGGCACACGGTATTCTACAGTGGCACACGGTATTGCACAGTGTCTCATATTATTGACACCGTAACTGTTACGCATCATTTCATCAATAATTGTCACTGTATAATATTTTATATTATCAATTCAATTATTGTTGCTACACAGTATTTTGCATTATTGATTCAATAATTGTCATTACACTGTATTTCATATCATCGAGTCAATAATTGTTGGTGCACTGTAGTTTAAAATTATTGAATCTAATAATTGTCACAGTAGCAAATATACTGTAATTTATATTATTAAATTAATAAAAATATGTAACGTGTTTCTTACATTATTATGGTAACATTATTTTATATGTTGGACTCACAGGAAGAATAAATAAAAAAAAAAATAAAAAAAAAAAAATAATTAATTTTACTATTTGAAATAGTAACGTGAATAGTGACGTGAATAGTAACGTGAATAGTGACGTGAATAGTAACGTGAATAGTAAGTGAATAGTAAGAAACATGTGGGGACCCACTGTGGGGCCCACACGAAATGTGAGAAATGTGTTTTGCTGGATGGTTGGTGGAGGCTGCTGCGCAGCCTCTGCTGAAATTTTTTTTATTTCACCTACCACGCATAGTAACTTATTTTCTCCTATAAATAGCTTGTTCAGCTGAATAGAAAAATCACACCTAAAACATAAAATTTTTCTATAAGAATTTTATGAGTTTTCTCTGAGAATAGTAAGGTTATCTTGAGTGTTTGAAGGCCAAAAGGAGTGCAGGAATTTTTCAAGTTGATCAACCTCATTTAAATCAATATCCAGTCACGAGTTAAGGTAAGGAATTTCATTTTCTTTCATACTCTTAAACTTACTACGGTAAGGAATATCATTTTTTTCACACTCTTAAATTTATTACGGTAAGGAATATTATTCTTTTCACACTCTTAAATTTACTGTGGTAAGGAATATTATCTTCTTTCATATTCTAACTTACTACGGTAAGGGGTATCACTCTTTTCATCATCATAAATGGATATTATTTTCTTTCTTACTTGAAGGGATTATCATTCTTTGATTCTCGAAAATAATATCGTTTCTTTCTTGTGCCATTTATTTCCATGTATTAAATTGTGGGAATAACCTTACGGCGCGGTTTACCGCCTGTTGGTGAATAACCTTTTGTATTCATTCCTTATTAATCTTTGAGAATAACCTTACGGTGCGGATTATCGCCTGTTTGGTGAATAACTCTTCGTGATCAAATTCTATTAAATTGTGGGAATAACCTTACGGTGCGGATTACGCCTGTTTGGTGAATAACTCTTCGTGTTCAAATTCTATTAAATTGTGGGAATAACCTTACGGTGCGGATTACGCCTGTTTGGTGAATAACTATTCGTATTCAAATTGATGGGAATAACCTTACGGTGCGGATTATCGCCTGTTGGTGAATAACCCTTGTTATTTGTCTCGTGTGGAAATAATTTGTCTACACGAATTATCACATGACACTTTTATTCCATATTCGTAAGTGATATCATTTTCCTTTATACTCATAAGGGATACCATCTTTTTCATCTTCCATTATTCAAACTTACTATGGTAAGGGATATTAATTTCCTTCACCGTTTGTTAATCAAACCTGCTACGGTAAGGGATATTATTTTCTTTCATACTCCTAAATCGAAACTTATTATGGAACTATTGCTTCTATAATTCCTGAAAATATTATATGTTCCATAATAGTTGAACTTCATTATTTCAACTGAACCTTCCTATTTACGTGAACCTTTCTATTGAACTGTAACCGTTATTCTGAAATGTGGATCTTGAATATCATTTTTAAATTTCACTCCACATCATGTTGGCAATTTGGACATTATTTGAATCTGCACAAAGTAAACTTCTGATACTTATTGTTTATCCTGTTCTTCTGTTCATCATTTGTATCACTGTTATTTGTATTAATCATCAAGAATCAAGCTGTTGTGAATATCTGTGGCCGGGGGCACAGATGTGATATAATTGTTGAACAGATGATAGGTTAAAGGCGATATACTAGGTTAAAGGCGATACATCTGTTCGGTGTCTTTTATGGCACGTGGTGAATGTTCTCTTTGGCCCGTAGTGCAAAGATGAACTGTTGGTTGGTATGATTATGACCAAAGGCTGAATCTGGTATAATCATGACCGTTGGTGCTTTATTGAATATCTTTGGCCCGTAGTGCAAAGATGAACTGTTGATTGGTGTGATTATTACCAAAGGCTGAATCTGGTATAATCATGACCGTTGGTGTTATATTAAATGTCTTTGGCCCGTAGTGCAAATATGAACTGTTGATCTGCATGATTATGATCAGGAACTGTGAATTTTTATTATCATGACTAAATGGTATTTCAGATGATAAAAGTTGATGATATTTTTACAAAAAGAGAAGCGAGTGGACATTATAGTCTGCATTATTCTTCTAATAGATTGCTCATTCCGCTGCTATTATTGATCTGAACATTGTTTAAGAATTTAACTACAGTTTTTGATATAAACCTTGCAGTCTATTGTATTCTATCAAGAACTCAACTGTTGAAGGCTAATGATAATTTATTCGTCATTATCTTAGTCATGATATTTCTTACTGGGCTATTTGAGCTCACCCTTTCTTTTGTTCCATTGTTTTTCAACAGGAGATAAAAACGTAACAGGGTCTAGCCGGGGGATGGAGTGAGAGTCTGAGGAATAGCTGTCGTAGTCTTCACGTGTTGTAAAATAGTGTGGCAATAATAGTGAAGACTTAGTTGTGTATTATTATACACTGTATTGTTGTACGTTGTGAGTTGTTGTAATAATTTTGTTGTAGTCTTTTGACGACTCAAGTTTGGGCTGTATGGGCCTAGATTTGGGGGGCGTCACAGTTGGTATCAGAGCTTAGGGATATGGTCTTTAATGGAGATCTGGGGTTAGAACTAGGAGGGGAGAGACGAATAGAATCAGTCACTAGTGTGTCCTACATAAATTAGATTTTGTTATCTAACGAATCGATTTGAATGTAGGAACAAAAAATGATGAGTCAGTTTGTTTAAACTAACAATTATTTTGTGACCACAGTTTAGTATGGCATTTGGAAATCAGGAGGTTAACTACGGAATGCCTGAAACCAAAATAGCTGAGAATCAAGATGCCACAAACAATTCTTCTACAAATTCAGAGTTGAATCATTTGCCTAAGGCAAAAATTATGCGTGTTCTATCCAGTAAGGATAAAGGTGAAAGCTCTTCTACAGTCGTTCCAGATCCGTTCTTAGAAGCAATTAAAGAAAATAATGAACTTGCGGAAATTATTGCCTTTAATTTACTCACTAATTGGGAGAGTCATATCACCTGGTTATGCTCTATAACAAAGGACCAGAATATATGGACGTTTCATATAAGTCTTTGGGATTTATGGTGTTCCAGTTATGATTTTCAAGATTATTTAAAAATGATGTTTCTATACTTTTGGGCGCTACAATTTAGAGGAATTCAGGTAAAGTTAGTCACTATCGTGGAAACTGCAGTCTATCGAAAATACTATTCTTATAGAAATCATTGGTACGTTACTACTGATGAAGTTGAGGAACCCGAGAAACAGTTCGTTAGAGAATTATTTAGTGGTATTCCCATGGTTGAAATACGTGAAGATCCGAATGAAGTACTCGGGATTCGATTTGACGATAACAGTCAAGAAACCGAATGAGGTGATAACCGGTAAGCTATTCATAAATTCTCGTGAAATCTACGCTCTGTTAGATACCTGCTCTATCCACTCTTTTATCTCACCTATATGTACTCAACGTTTAAATTTGACTATTGAAAACTTAAATCTTGTCTTATCAGTTGAAATCTCATTGGGAGAAATACCCATTACATCTACTGTCTATAAATCTTGCCTAGTTCAAATCAACAACCTCACATTACCTGTTGACCTTATTTCTTTGGAGATGCATGAATTTGATGTGATTTTAGGAATTGATTGGTTGACTACCCATCATGCTAAAATTGATTGTTTTCATAAGATTATTAGTTTTCATATTCCTAATCAACCTGTCATGCAAATTCAAGCAACTAAACCATTGAAATCTATAACTGTTATTTCTAGCCATAAAGTCATTCGTTTATTGAAAAACGGATGTCAAGCCTTTTTAGCTCATGTCACTGATTTGAACAAAAATACGTCAAACTTGAATGATATTCCTATTGTTAATGAGTTCCTGACGTTTTTCCTGAGGAACTTCCTGGCTTACCCCCAAACCGAGAAATTGAATTCTGTATCGATCTTGAACCCGGTACTAAGCCCTTTTCCAAAGCCTAACACCAAATGGCTCCCATAGAACGCCAAGAGATGAAAGTTTGATTATTAGATATCGGTATCATTCGAGCGAGGAATACGAGAAGAGTTTTCAAGAACTCAAGAGGAGACTTGTTTCAGCTCCTGTTCTGACCATTCCATCAGGATCAGGAAAATTCGTCATATATAGCGATGCTTCAGGCAAAGATCTAGGTTGTGTCCTTATGCAACATGGAAAGGTTATAGCTTATGGCTCTCGACAACTCAAAGATTATGAGAAAAATTACCCTACTCATGATCTAGAGTTGGCAGCAGTCGTTTTCGCGTTGAAGATCTGGAGACACTACTTGTACGGAGAGAAAGTGGATATCTATACGGATCATAAAAGTCTCAAGTATTTCTTCACCCAGAAGGAACTCAACATGCGACAACGACGTTGGCTTGAGCTGTTGAAGGATTACGACCACACAATCCAGTATCACCCGGGAAAGGCGAACGTTGTAGCTGACGCTTTGAGCAGAAAATCTTATGCGAGTACAAGTGCACTGCTGACAACACAAAAACGTATTTTGTACGACTTGCAAAAGATGGAGATAGAGCTAAAGACACTAGGGACCCACTCGAAGATTGCTCACGTGCGAGTAGAACCAGCTTTAATCGATAAAATTAAAGCTGCTCAAGCTACCGATCCGGAACTGATAAACATGATAAAGAAAGTACAAGAAGGTACCATTCCCGAAGCAAGAATCGACGAGAAAGGAATACTTCGAGTCAACTCTCGACTCTGTGTTCCTAACGATCCTGAATTAAAGCATAAAATCATGATGGAGGCACACAACACGCCGTTTGCAATCCACCCAGGAGGTACCAAGATGTATCGAGATCTTCGACATACATTTTGGTGGAACAATATGAAAAGGGAGATTGCAGAGTTTATCTCAAGGTGCCTAACTTGTCAACGTGTCAAGGCAGAGCATCAAGTACCTAAGGGTCCTTTACAACCACTTGAGGTTCCCGAATGGAAGTGGGAACACATCAATATGGATTTCGTGACGGGTCTTCCCAAAGTTTCTCAAGGCTTAGATGCAATTTGGGTCATCGTAGATAGATTGACCAAATCCGCTCATTTCTTGCCTATACGAGAAAACTTTTCACTTGAACGTCTTGCCGGTATGTACATAAATGAGATCGTGAGATTGCATGGCATGCCAGTTTCCATAGTTTCTGATCGAGATCCTAGATTCACTTCACGCTTTTGGATCAGTCTACAAAAAGCTATGGGCACTGAACTACGTTTTAGTTCTGCATACCATCCTCAAACGGACGGACAATCGGAAAGGACGATCCAGACCCTCGAAGATCTTTTGAGACTTTGCGTACTAGATTTCAAAGGAAGTTGGGATAAGTACTTGCCATTGGTGGAATTTTCCTACAACAACAGTTACCAAGCAAGTATAGGTATGGCTCCATTCGAGGCTTTATATGGACGCAAGTGTCGCTCTCCAGTATGTTGGAATGAGGTAGGAGAAGCAAAACTGTTGGGACCCGAGTTGGTACGTTTGACGACCGAAAAGATCCAAATGATCCGACAACGAATACAGACAGCACAAGAACGACAAAAGAGTTATGCCGATCTTCATCGGAGAGATGAGAGATTCAACGTCGGATATCATGTATTCTTACGTGTTTCTCCATGGAAAGGAGTTACGAGATTCGGAAAGAGAGGAAAACTCAACCCTCGATTTATTGGCCCATTTGAAATCCTCGATCGGGTGGGAACTGTAGCTTACAGACTAGCCTTACCACCAAGTATGTCTCGCATCCATAATATTTTTTTTTTCACATATCTATGTTACGTAAATATGTGAAGGACCCAAACCACGTCATTGAGTTAGAACCAGACGTTATAGCAGAAGATTTAACGTATGAGGAGGTACCTGTTAAGATCCTAGATAAGAAGGAGCAGATTCTACGCTCAAAGGTTATACCTCAAGTTAAGGTTTTATGGAGGAACCAAGATATTGAGGAAATGACCTGGGAGCTAGAATCCGAGATGAAATCTAAATATCCTTACCTCTTCGAAATGCCAGGTACGTCAATTTCGGGGACGAAATTTCATAAGGAGGGGAGGTTGTAAGACCCCGAATTTATGAAATACAAAATTTAATTTTTATTCATATATATTTTTCCTGAAACAGTAAGTGGTTAAATTGACGAAATTGAAAGTTAAGGATGTTATATGCAAATTTTATTTTGACGGACAATATTCGTTTTGTCGGGGAATATTCGTTTTGTCGGGGAATATTCGGGCCGTACGACGGCGCCGAAATAACAAATTATTTGTGGACCCCACAACGGAATAATTGTCGGATATAGAAAACGACAGAAGTAACCTTTTTAAATAAAAATAGTCAACGGTGTTAACTGTTAAAATACCGGTGATAAAAGAATAGTAGCATACGGTAATTTATGGTATTTTAATTGTGGCACACGGTATTCTACAGTGGCACACGGTATTGCACAGTGTCTCATATTATTGACACCGTAACTGTTACGCATCATTTCATCAATAATTGTCACTGTATAATATTTTATATTATCAATTCAATTATTGTTGCTACACAGTATTTTGCATTATTGATTCAATAATTGTCATTACACTGTATTTCATATCATCGAGTCAATAATTGTTGGTGCACTGTAGTTTAAAATTATTGAATCTAATAATTGTCACAGTAGCAAATATACTGTAATTTATATTATTAAATTAATAAAAATATGTAACGTGTTTCTTACATTATTATGGTAACATTATTTTATATGTTGGACTCACAGGAAGAATAAATAAAAAAAAAAATAAAAAAAAAAAAATAATTAATTTTACTATTTGAAATAGTAACGTGAATAGTGACGTGAATAGTGACGTGAATAGTAACGTGAATAGTAAGTGAATAGTAAGAAACATGTGGGACCCACTGTGGGGCCCACACGAAATGTGAGAAATGTGTTTTGCTGGATGGTTGGTGGAGGCTGCTGCGCAGCCTCTGCTGAAATTTTTTTTATTTCACCTACCACGCATAGTAACTTATTTTCTCCTATAAATAGCTTGTTCAGCTGAATAGAAAAATCACACCTAAAACATAAAATTTTTCTATAAGAATTTTATGAGTTTTCTCTGAGAATAGTAAGGTTATCTTGAGTGTTTGAAGGCCAAAAGGAGTGCAGGAATTTTTCAAGTTGATCAACCTCATTTAAATCAATATCCAGTCACGAGTTAAGGTAAGGAATTTCATTTTCTTTCATACTCTTAAACTTACTACGGTAAGGAATATCATTTTTTTCACACTCTTAAATTTATTACGGTAAGGAATATTATTCTTTTCACACTCTTAAATTTACTGTGGTAAGGAATATTATCTTCTTTCATATTCTAACTTACTACGGTAAGGGGTATCACTCTTTTCATCATCATAAATGGATATTATTTTCTTTCTTACTTGAAGGGATTATCATTCTTTGATTCTCGAAAATAATATCGTTTCTTTCTTGTGCCATTTATTTCCATGTATTAAATTGTGGGAATAACCTTACGGCGCGGTTTACCGCCTGTTGGTGAATAACCTTTTGTATTCATTCCTTATTAATCTTTGAGAATAACCTTACGGTGCGGATTATCGCCTGTTTGGTGAATAACTCTTCGTGTTCAAATTCTATTAAATTGTGGGAATAACCTTACGGTGCGGATTACGCCTGTTTGGTGAATAACTCTTCGTGTTCAAATTCTATTAAATTGTGGGAATAACCTTACGGTGCGGATTACGCCTGTTTGGTGAATAACTATTCGTATTCAAATTGATGGGAATAACCTTACGGTGCGGATTATCGCCTGTTGGTGAATAACCCTTGTTATTTGTCTCGTGTGGAAATAATTTGTCTACACGAATTATCACATGACACTTTTATTCCATATTCGTAAGTGATATCATTTTCCTTTATACTCATAAGGGATACCATCTTTTTCATCTTCCATTATTCAAACTTACTATGGTAAGGGATATTAATTTCCTTCACCGTTTGTTAATCAAACCTGCTACGGTAAGGGATATTATTTTCTTTCATACTCCTAAATCGAAACTTATTATGGAACTATTGCTTCTATAATTCCTGAAAATATTATATGTTCCATAATAGTTGAACTTCATTATTTCAACTGAACCTTCCTATTTACGTGAACCTTTCTATTGAACTGTAACCGTTATTCTGAAATGTGGATCTTGAATATCATTTTTAAATTTCACTCCACATCATGTTGGCAATTTGGACATTATTTGAATCTGCACAAAGTAAACTTCTGATACTTATTGTTTATCCTGTTCTTCTGTTCATCATTTGTATCACTGTTATTTGTATTAATCATCAAGAATCAAGCTGTTGTGAATATCTGTGGCCGGGGGCACAGATGTGATATAATTGTTGAACAGATGATAGGTTAAAGGCGATATACTAGGTTAAAGGCGATACATCTGTTCGGTGTCTTTTATGGCACGTGGTGAATGTTCTCTTTGGCCCGTAGTGCAAAGATGAACTGTTGGTTGGTATGATTATGACCAAAGGCTGAATCTGGTATAATCATGACCGTTGGTGCTTTATTGAATATCTTTGGCCCGTAGTGCAAAGATGAACTGTTGATTGGTGTGATTATTACCAAAGGCTGAATCTGGTATAATCATGACCGTTGGTGTTATATTAAATGTCTTTGGCCCGTAGTGCAAATATGAACTGTTGATCTGCATGATTATGATCAGGAACTGTGAATTTTTATTATCATGACTAAATGGTATTTCAGATGATAAAAGTTGATGATATTTTTACAAAAAGAGAAGCGAGTGGACATTATAGTCTGCATTATTCTTCTAATAGATTGCTCATTCCGCTGCTATTATTGATCTGAACATTGTTTAAGAATTTAACTACAGTTTTTGATATAAACCTTGTAGTCTATTGTATTCTATCAAGAACTCAACTGTTGAAGGCTAATGATAATTTATTCGTCATTATCTTAGTCATGATATTTCTTACTGGGCTATTTGAGCTCACCCTTTCTTTTGTTCCATTGTTTTTCAACAGGAGATAAAAACGTAACAGGGTCTAGCCGGGGGATGGAGTGAGAGTCTGAGGAATAGCTGTCGTAGTCTTCACGTGTTGTAAAATAGTGTGGCAATAATAGTGAAGACTTAGTTGTGTATTATTATACACTGTATTGTTGTACGTTGTGATTTGTTGTAATAATTTTGTTGTAGTCTTTTGACGACTCAAGTTTGGGCTGTATGGGCCTAGATTTGGGGGGCGTCACATTAAGAGCCAAGTGGAGGCTCGAATTTTGGTGGTTTGGGCGATGAGACAAGTAAAAGAGAAGGTTCGGGAAAGCCCTTTCTTTTCATGTTGCTTTATCCATTTGTTTGTTGGGCCTTTTGGAAGATTATATATGCTAACATAAATTGGGCACAAAGTTATTTGGTTTGGGCCCAATTATTTTAGTAGTTGGGGCTCAAGTGGTCAGGCCCAGCATGGTCTACTTTTCAAAATCAAGTATACATTTTTTTAAAGATAAATTGATTAATTTTAGATATTTACTAAATATTATATATAATATATAATAATAACTAATATATTTATTATTTATTACATATTAATGACGACACTGATTCGACCATTGGTGGAACCAGTGACTCATTTGAAAGTAGTATGCACACAAAACAATCATATTTAATGTGATATAACATATATTTTGTAATCTTATTTGTTTATTAATAAAAATTTATTTATACAAATGTATTTTCTTTATCCATATTTAATTGATGATATTAATTATGATAAACACATTGTTTTTTAGTAATGCTTTTAGAATCATGATGATAATCATGCTAATGAGATCTAAATTCAAGATAGTTAAAAATTAAAATTGTTCCTAATCATGGGATCACTAAAAAAAGAATTAGTATACACTATGTTCGCTCTTATGAAGATAATGATTGATCTCATAATCATTTGTGTAGAGACACTAAAACAAGTATGTAGATGCTTATTAGAGAATAAGTTCACTGAACATGACTTACTAAAGGAGTACCTAATGCAGTTTTACTCGACTATCAATATGAATTCCTAATGTGATAGCAGTACAAGTGATTCTTGGACTTGAGATTATCATAGTATCTTGTGTATGATAAGTTATAATTTGACATATCTCTTAAGACCTTTAAGGTATATCAAAGGGTATACTTATGTATAATAAGTTATAAATGAAGATAGGTGAATGGTCAACAAAGAATATACCACTTCTAGTCAAATGAGAGAATGTTTTATGCGATTCGATAAATGACAACTCAGTAGTCCTTGGCTAATACAAAATGAAAATTAGAAAGGAGATTCTAATTTATGTTAAATAGAGTTGTGCATTTAAAAATCGAAATGTATATGATCAAATAAAATAAGACTTGACAGTAAATACTTGTCTTATATTTGATTGGAATATTATATGGTAGAAGGATTGAATTGTACGGTAACTATTCACTAAAATGTTCTTTTATGATTAAATGTTGAAATTTATATTATCTGAAAAGTCGTTGATCGCTAAGGGGACTTACTTTTATTGTGGAATAAATATTATTTATTTAAATGAATTAAATATTTAAATTTATTTATTTAAATAAGATTAGAATTGTTCTAATTGATTTATTCTACAACCGGTTTAATATGGAGAACCTAAAGGGTCACACCGAAAAAAAAATAAAATTATTTAAGAAGTAAATGGTATAATCATAATAATAGATTAAGAATATTTAATTCATACTATGGTGATAAATTAAATTAAATAGCTTAATATTTATTTAGTATTTTGAAAATACTAATTATAAATTAATAAGATGAGTCTTATTATTATCATTATTTAGTTCTTAAATGGTTTATGAATTAATTAATAAGAATACTTTTATATTAGTTCCTAATTAGATTTAGAGTTTAATTAAAAAATTATATTCTTAAAGGTGTTAGGAGGGTTGACTATATCTAAAAATAAGAGAAGTCTTATTATAGATTAAGGTTACATACACTTCTATAATTTTTTGGAAGACTACTTACAAGTTCTCTAGATCTAAGAAATTAAAAGATAGAAAATGCAAGACCCCGAAATTATAAAATACAAATTTAATTTTTCTTCAAATATATATTTTTCTGAAACAGTAAGTAGTTAAATTGACAAAGTTAAAAGTTAAGGATGTTATGTGCAAATTTTATTATGTCGAACAATATTCGTTTTGTCGGAAAATATTCATTTTGTTGAGGAATATTCGAGTCGTACGACGACGCCGAAATAATAAATCATTGGTGGATCCCACAACGGAATATTGTCAGATATAGAAAACGATAGAAGTAACTTTTTTATAAAAACAGTGTTATCACTTTTAACTGTTAAAATACCGGCGATAAAAAAAATAGTAGCATACGGTATTTTATTGTAGCACACGGTATTCTACAGTAGCACACGGTATTGCACAGTATCTCATATTATTGATCTGATAACGTGGTTATTACACAGTAAATTATATTATTAAATTAATAATTGTCAGTAATGTGTTTCTTGCATTATTGTTGAATTATTATTATCACTGTGGTAACATTACCTTAATTATTGTATTATTAGTGGGTATTATTATTATTATTATTATTATTATTATTATATGTGAATAGTATATGGACCCTCTATGGGGGCCACATGAATAATGAATTAAAATTTGAATGGGTGAAGAGTGGCAGGCAAAGTGTGCTGCCATTTTTGAAAATTAGGTTGGCGTACAGCACGCCAGCAACACACCTACACAGTGCACTCCCCGCTCCTATAAATAGTTTGCTCAGCTGAATAGAAAAATCACAACTAAAACATAAAGTTTTCTACAAGTATTTTGTGAGTTTTCTCTGAGAGTAGTTATGTTATTTTGAGTATTTGTAAACAAAAAAGAGTACAAAAATTTTTCAAGTAAGTATTTTATTAAAAAGTAGTAATTGCACAAATACCTATTTCACACGGTATTCACAAATTTTCTTTTATAAAACTCTTCTTTGAGAAAATTTATTTTAAAAAGCTTTTTTAGGAAGATTTATTACTATTTTTGAAGTTATTATTTTACACTACAAAAATTTATATTATATAAATAATTCTAATAATTCATAATATATGAGTTATCATACACTTTAAAATTTATATGTGGTAATTACTAATTATATTATAAATATATAGGTTGATCAACCTCATTTTTATCAATATCCAGACACGTGATACGTAAGGGATACTATCTTTTTTATCTTTCATTATTTAAATTTACTATGGTAAGTATTGTTTGGTTAAACTTCTGAAATGATCATAATTTTCTTAATAGTTTACGTTTCATTTAATATCATTTCAATTGAACCTTTCTATTTATGTGAACCTTTCTATTGAACTTCAATCGTTCTTTTGAAATATGGATCTTGAATATCGTTCATGAATTTTTTGAGTCCACATCATGTTGATAATTTAGATATTATTTAAATTTGCACAAAGTAAAATTGTAAACTTCCTATATTTATTGTTATTTATGTTTCTTCTGTTTATCAGTTATATCTTTGTTGTTATTTTAACCATTAAGAATCAAATTGTTGTTAATATCTGTGGCCTGGGGCACATGTTGGATAAAGGTGTTGTTAGGTTAAAGGCGATATATTTGATGGTGTGTCTTTTAGGACACGTGGTGAATGTTCTCTTCGGCCTGTAGTGCAAAAATGAACTATTGTTTGGTATGATTATGACCAAAGGCTGAAAAATGGTATGATCATAACCGTTGGTGTTATATTTGAATATCTTTGGCCGTAGTGCAAAAATGAACTGTTGACTTGCATAATTATGATCAGGAACTGTGAGTTTGTATTATCATGGCCATTTGTATATCAGATAATAAGTTGATGATATTTTTCTTAAAAAGAGAAGCGAATGGACATCATAGTCCATATGATTTTCCTAACGGTTGTTTTTCTGCTTCAGTTGTTGATCTGAACTTTGTTTAAGAATTTAACTATAGTTGTTGAATTAAAATTTATTGTTTAAATTATTCTATCAAGAACTCAACTATTGAAGGCTAACGATAAATTATTCGTCATTATCTTAGTCATGATATTATTTACTGGGCTATTTGAGCTCATCCTTTCTTTTTTTGTTCCATTGTTTTTCAACAGGAAAAAAGAATGTTTTTGGGTCTAGCCGGGGGATGGAGTGAAGGTCCGAGTGATAACTATAGTAGTCTTCACATATTGTAAAATAGTGTGACAATAATAGTGAATACTTAGTTATGTATTATTGTACGATATACTATATTATAATAGTTGTTGTGTATTTTGACAACTCAAGTTTGGGCTATGTGGGCCCAGATTTGGAGCCGTCACAGAGAAAACTAGGGTTTGCCATCACCCACTCTTGAATCCTTATTCTTCCTTGGTGGATAACCTCTAAAGGTCAAACACTTGGGTAGCTAACGTTGATCAAAGGAATTTAATCGGTGGAATTCAAGGAAAACACGAAGGAATTGGAGTTGAACACGTACTTGTGGAAAGTTAGTGTTTACAAGGGTATAATTCTCTATCTTTTTCTTATTAATTAATAATTGTGCATAAAGGTCGATCCTAGTTATGGTTTATAAAATTTTAAATTCTAATTTTACTATGCTTTCGCTGCTATTGTGTAATTTGATTATATGTTCATGAATATTACAAACCAACACCATCCACCTGGTACCTTTTTCGGTTTGATGACCAATCTGACTCTAAAAACCTTGTATATAAGTTTAGTTAACTTACATTCCAGAAACAACAACTGGATATCTATTTCAGCCAGTAGGTGACAAACTGGGCAAGTTTGATCCTAAATCTCCAATAAAAATTAGATTTTGTGGACAACTTATTATGACTAATTAATTAAGCTTCTTTTACAAAAACATCTTAAGGTAAGCTTTATCTAGGTTAATTTTAGTCGCCATTGTAAAAGTTCCTTAATCTTACCTTTTTTTTCTTCATAATTAAAGGTGTGAAGAATTTTATTAGCTGTAATATACTAATTATCAGTTGCCCTTCTTTTTTGAATAAAATCAGTTTGGTTAGGAGTAACCAAACCATTAAGAGCCCAACTCTATTAACCAAAATCTTTGAGATCACTTTATATAACGTGTTATATAAAAAAAAGCTCAAAATTGATTGATTGGGGGGGGGGGGGGGGGGGGAGCTGACCATGGGGATTAGACAAATGCCTGTAAGTAAGATTGATGTTTGTAGGTATGGTTTAGAATTCAAAAATTTTTTTGGACGTTATAAAAGAAGATGACATGTAAACCATTAGGACCAAAAAAATATTAACAAATCCAAAACAAAACCCCCCTCAACATTTTTAATGGTTAAATTAAACATCTTATGCCTGTTAGCTTTGACAATATATTATAGAAAAATTTAGTAGAGTACTGTTCTTGAGCAAAGGGCTCAGAATTCATATTCTTGCCAAATAATTTAGTTATATTCATTATTAAAATAATCCATTTTTAATGGAAAAAGAGAAACCAAGTAAATTGCATACATGCAGATAGTCTATGAAAGACTTAGCTTTAAGAAAATTAAAAGGTGGTAACCACCTTTTTTCTCATATTGACAAGTAAATTTATTGAAATCATCGATGAAATGCCAAGGCAAGGAAATTTTAATAGCCATATCGCATAAGTCAAATCAAGGAGATTTACGATCGAATGTCATAGCTGGGAGATGTATAGATAACAGATAAGAACCAAGAAAAAGAGAAAGGTCGACAAACCTGAACCACTACATGAATGCCTTGTGCAGATTCATTCATGAACTATATCCATATGGATAGCTAGTGTTGGGATTCCACGACAACCAATTTCCTCCTTTCTAACCATTCCTATCAACGTGAGAAACTTTTGGAAATTGAAGACGATCACAAGCTCGGTCACAAACCTCTCCATTGATTTAATTTAGTCTCAAAGAGAAGTAACACATCAGGAGTATGGAATCGAATAAGCTTTTGCATGTGCTAGGCAAATCGCTCATTGCCACAGCTCCTCGTGTTCCACATTAATAAAAAAGGATAAGAGAATGGGAATTCAAAAAGATATTAGGGTCAGAGTTGGCTGAATAAATGTCTATCGATTTCACGGATTTTCTCAACACTCGACTTCATCACACCTCTTGTGAATTCTCACCATTAACACACACTTGGACTTTCCAATTGCATAGTTGGTTTGGGCCTTAGTGTGCCACACAAGACTTGCATCAAAGCTTTATTAATCATTGACTTAAACTTTACTTCACTTAACTTTTAGTCGACTTGACTTAATTAGGTTTTCTCGACTATAATCTTTAATATATACCTCATATATGGATTAATTTCTCAACACTAACATTTGTAAAATTGTAAACTCATACTTTCATTATAATATATTATGAAAATCTTGGTTATTACAATAATTCTCTCTTGGTACTCCTCTATTTATTGGCATTGTGTTCTAAACTACGTACAATGAACTTAGTCAAATTTTCCTCAATCGTCTAGATAAAATCAAACTATTTATCTTTATCTTCAAAGTTTTTTTTTATTTTTTTTGCACATTTCTTTATTGGAGTCCAAATAAAAATTAATTATAAAGCTTATAAAACTCCATTTTTAACTCAACTTTATTTATTTATTTATTTCTGGAAAAAAATATATATTAGTTAAATGAAATATACATAAAAATTCATAAAAATGGGAATAAATATACATATTTACTCTTACAATTTGAATTCTTAATATTGTTTGCTCTGTTGAGACATGTCATATATTGTTACAGCCGAGTAAGTTGTCGATTACTTGCTTCTTATTTAATCGGAAGGACCGCTTTTCTATTTCTCTTTGCCAAATGACGACGTCTGTCCTACAATGATATGTCGACACCATATCATTCAACCTGACCATTGGTCTTGGCGGGACAAATTCATGCTAACCGCATCCGTCAAATTTGTATTATCGGTCCTTCCCAAGGATTGACCCAATTTAGAGGAATTTCCTAGATTAGCTTTAGTTGTTGTTTCTCATTTGTTTCTACTGACTGAAGGCCAAGTGCACCACTAACAGAAGAGAATTTGGACTTATCTGGTTCCATAAGTTTCTAGGTCAGACCTAAGATAAAGTGTTGTTAAACAAATTGTAATTATTTTTTTTTGATAAAAAAAAATATTTTTTTATAAATGACTTTAAAAGTGATGATAATGCATTTGAAAAAAGAAATCAATATATGTCTCAACACAAATATATTGACTTTATTGTGAGAAAGCAATTTACGAGAATGAAATGATGTCCCAACTTAACTCGAGAGTAATACTCCATTAAACTCGCATTAATAACAAATTGAGCTGTCGGAGATTGATTAAAAAGACAACCCCTTAGTCACGAACCTGGATGTATTTGGAGACATCTTATTCCCCCAAAAAAGGACTTTTGTGAGAATGACAATACAAATAATTGGGAAGATCAACCTCCCTAATAATCTATTCTCTTGCAACACAAATGTATTAACTTTATTGCAGGTAAACAAATAAATATGGCTTAAATATATTTTATTATTCTGAACAATTATTTTTTTTCACTTTGATGATTCACTTTTTAATTTTTTCAATTAGATGAGTAAAATATTATTTTTTCCACTTTCGCCCTAATTGAGGCTACACGCGTAAACATGTTACTCAAGTAAGGGCTCGTATCATTCAACAAAGAAAAATCATATCCCGACGGAACTGGCGACAAACTCTTCAGTGCCGGTGACAAGATCCCGGGAAATTGACCAATTTCAAAGCCTTCATCCATACCCATAAATTCCCCAGTGTTTCCTCTATCTCTCTTCATCCCTCCGTCAGACTTGTTTTTTCTATGAAAGCCGATCTTGCTGTCGACGAGATATCTCTGCGGGTTGTAAAGGCTGTGGTGGAGGTGGAGGAGGCAAAGATGACTATGAGAAATGCAACACCACCAAGCCCATCATCAAATTCGAAAACAACGATTATGTTTTCAAATTTGATATAACGGGTCCTTTCTATTTTATCACCTGCAATAAATCAAATTGTGATCAAGGTCAAATGCTGGTTATCGTTGTTTTGGCCATCAAGAATTATCCCCCAAATCTCCACTTGCTCCGGTGCCGACGACTCACACCCCTTCCCGTGCTGCTACTCCGTCACTGATACTTGTCCTATCACCGATAAGTAACAATCCAGTTCCATCTTTGGCATCAATTTTAGACTTCTTGGACTTTTTAGTAATGGTGATTTGGAATTTTTAAAGAGAGAAAGAGAAGAGTGACATGGTTTTAATTTAGAAAAAAAACATGAAATACCAATTTTATCCTTGTCTAATTTAAGTAAGTTGTACATATATGCAATTGAAAAATAGTTGGACATGACTTCCCGCTTAAGGGACCACGCCAGTAATTTTTGACGTGTCACCTCAATTAGGACGAAAGTGAAAAAAATTAATACTTTACTCATCTAATTAACAAAATTAAAAGATGAATCATCAAACTGAAAAAAAAATAATAGTTCACGATAGTCAAATATGTTTAAGTCAATAAATATAATATACAAATCATATTATCATAGAAGTTATGTTTTTATTGCAACACATGAACTTTATAGGAACAATGTGCCAAATTCATTTACTTTGCTCATCTGATTTAAAAAATTAAAAGGTGAATTATCGAATAAAAAAATAATAATAATTTAAGATAATAAAATATATTTAAGCCAATAAATATAATATACAAATTATATTATTATAGAAGTTATGTTTTTATTGCAACACAAACTTTACAGCAACAATGTGCCAAATTCATTTAAAAGTGTTTCTTTAACGAATGAAATACATTTTTCGGCCCTCACTTTGTTCTTCTGGCTAATAATCCGAACATTAAAAGTCAAACAACGGGTGTGATTTAGAAATAAAAGAAATATAGGGAAATTTATGCAAATCCAATTACATATATATACTGGTAACAGGGACCTAGGGTTTTAGTTGAGGTGTTGATCCAGCTAATTCTCGCCGCTCAGTATCATAGCCAGATTCATTAGGTTCACTCTCTAAACGCTCAAATCTCTTCTTCATAGTCTAGCACACTGTATGTTAAATCTAACTAAAGTGCATTTGTACTCGAATTTGTTCTTCATCATTCATTTTTGTTTTCCAATGATTGTTATTTTGATTTGGATATTAACATAGATTCATTTTTGATTTTTATGGAGCTAGGTGGATTCATTTCTAGCTAGATATATATATTCACACAGATTTTGAACGGAAAAATCAGTTTGTATTATATCTTAATTGGATTCCTAGTTCTTTGCTTGGTTTTGTATAATCTCTGTTCATCTTTAGTCTTAATCAAACATGATGTGTTTTTTTCATAAACATATTATTTTGAATCTAGTTTTTTTCATGATTTTGTGCTTGTAATTTCTCGTCATTTTACGATCTATCTACATACACATATATTAAAACAAATACATGCACTCAATTGATATTCTAAATGGGCATGGTAATGAGTAGACGAAGGAGAAAACTTTTTGAATTGTAAAATAGAAGTTATTCTTAAACAAGTTTTGTTAGCATACAATATTGGTCTCAAGTCCTTTTTCTTATGTTTGAATATAAGTTGGATTTGATAAGAGGGAAACATTATGAAAAATCAGGAAATAATATTAGTACGTTGTGATGACTCTTTCCATAGGCTGATGTTCTGTTAATGGTGAATTAGGTGAAGAATGTCGCACAGGAAGTTTGAGCATCCCAGGCATGGGTCCCTTGGGTTTCTCCCAAGGAAGCGTGCTGCCCGCCACAGAGGAAAAGGTATACTACTTTATTACAGGAAACATAATGTGCTTGTTTGTTAATGTTTTGTTTCTTTTATTTATATGACACCAAATCTTAACTTCCACTAGCAATCTAGTTGCATTTTGAGTCTTTTTTTTATCTATTACAGGCATTATAAAGGTTACATGCTTTTTTTAATCGAAATTTACGATAACTGAATATTTTGTAGATTTTAATTTGCTCCAAGTGGCTTCTGTCTTTGTGCAAACACCTTTGAATTATGGTGTTATAAAATAAAATATGCTACGCTAATATATATGTTGGTTCCAATTATGCAGTGAAGGCTTTCCCCAAGGATGATCCAAACAAGCCATGCAAGCTTACTGCATTTTTGGGTTACAAGGCTGGGATGACACATATTGTTCGGGAGGTCGAGAAACCTGGATCAAGTAAGCAACTTTCTGAATTGATTATTGCTTATCACCTTAATATCTATTCCAACTTATGTTGATCAATTTCATTTTTTTGTTGGAGTATATTGAGTTGAGACAGCAAAAAAAATTGAGTTGAAGCAGCAAAAAAATATGTATCATAAACCAACCAAGCACCAATTTTAAAGAATGATTAATTTGTTATGGATTTTGAAAATGAAATAACATTCTTATTTTTGGCGGGCTATATACACCTCTTTTAAGAGATACCATGGGTAAAGTTAGTGATAAGGGTCTGCATTTGAACTTTATTTCAATATGCTGACCTCCAATACTGGCATTTGACTGGTGTGCAATTTTCCTTGTATACTCTTGTTGAACTTCTTAGATTTGAAGCTTTTACTCTTTTCGTTAAATCTAAAACATAAATACATAATGCAGTACATATGTGAGACTCATTGATAAAAACTCATAAATATTGAAATTTGATTTAGAGTGCGAATCTAATTTGTTTAGTACTAAATACTTTACTTGGAAGCATATAGTTTCTGTAATATTTTGGAAATGTAAGGGTCATACTTGATTTATTTAAACTTCATGACCTCAAATTAGATTTTTTTTTAACTATCTTGTCATATTTGATTAATACCTTTGAAGTTTCATCATAGATGCTGTACATAATTACATTTGTTCATGTAGAGCTTCATAAGAAGGAAACCTGCGAGGCTGTGACCATTATTGAGACTCCTCCAATGGTGGTTGTTGGAGTGGTGGCATATATAAAGACACCACGTGGCCTTCGTTCTCTGAACACTGTTTGGGCTCAGCATCTGAGTGAGGACATCAAAAGGAGGTTCTACAAAAACTGGTGCAAATCAAAGAAGAAGGCTTTTACTAAATACTCGAAGAAGTATGAAACTGATGAAGGGAAGAAAGATATCCAGTCACAGCTAGAGAAGATGAAGAAGTATGCAACAGTTATAAGGGTTTTGGCTCACACTCAGGTATTTAAGTGTTGTTTACATTTGTTATGAATTTCCTGACTTTGCTTCCTTAAATTTGTGTCCAACATGCCTTCTGATGTAAACCATGGTGCAATTCCAATGTGTGTGTAATCTTATTTAATCATTAAAAGTTCCAATTGTATTTTGTCACTCCTGGCAATGTAAACATTTGTCCTGAATGTTATATGATGTCCATGTTATAGCATGATCAGTATATACATTAGGAAAATGATACTGATGTACTGTTTCCTTAATTTCCTGCCTCATCCTGCAACCTTCTGATACGAGGATGACAAAAAAATGTTGACCTTGGCATCTAGATCTAAAAGCAGTAGTTTTTTTTCCCTCCACTCGAAATTATGTATTTTTACAACCAGAAGCCATCTGAAGAACTATGCAAAGAGATGTATATCCTTTATGAATTTCTTTTTCAGAATGTCCGAGTCTCAGACTGATGTTTAATCCAATTGTCTCTTTCATCAGCATTCGTATTCAAGATTTATTAATCATGCAAATGTTGGTGTAATTTTTTTTTTGTTATACCTATCCCGCAGATTAGGAAAATGAAAGGATTAAAGCAGAAGAAGGCACACCTGATGGAGATCCAGGTCAATGGTGGAACTATTGCTCAGAAAGTGGATTTTGCTTATGGCTTCTTTGAGAAGCAGGTTCCTATTGATGCTGTTTTCCAGAAGGATGAGATGATTGACATCATTGGTGTGACAAAGGGTAAAGGGTATGAAGGCGTTGTCACTCGTTGGGGAGTCACCCGTCTTCCCCGCAAGACTCACAGGGGTCTGCGGAAGGTTGCTTGTATTGGTGCCTGGCATCCAGCCCGTGTTTCATTCACTGTTGCCAGGGCTGGTCAGAATGGATACCATCACCGAACAGAAATGAACAAGAAGATATACAAACTTGGCAAGACTGGACAGGAGTCCCACACTGCCCTTACTGAATTTGACAGGTTAGTACATTGTTTGCGTAGTAGTTCAAAGTTTTAATTAGTTACTTTGGTACGTAAACTTGCAAAAGTGTGCTGATGGATGTTTGGATCATTTTTATTTTGTTTCCTTTGTATGGTTTAGGGTAGGGATTGGGTCCTTTTGAAGTGATATGAATAAATATTTGCATGAATTAATTAATTTCTACCGACATAAGAAATGGCGGGAGAATAAAATTATGCAGTATATCAAATTTACTTGATGCTGTAGGTGTGGTGGGGTGTTAAGGATGTGTGTCATTATACTTGTTGAGATATGTGTAATTAAGATGCCTACTTCATCCTTGGGATATTACCATTATCGTGTTCCTGTTCATCTAAATACTCGTGCAAAGCATTAGTAATTGTAATATTTACACAAACTCTTTCTATCAACAGGACTGAAAAAGATATTACTCCTATGGGTGGCTTCCCGCATTATGGTGAGGTGAAGGATGACTATTTGTTGATTAAAGGATGCTGTGTGGGGCCAAAGAAGAGGGTCGTAACTCTTCGCCAGAGTCTGCTCACACAGACGTCTCGTTTGGCGCTTGAGGAGATCAAACTCAAGTTTATCGACACATCTTCAAAGTTTGGACATGGTCGCTTCCAGACTACTGAAGAAAAGCAGAAGGTCTATGGGCGGCTCAAGGCATGATAACTCTTGAGTGGGGTTGATGTTATTCAAGTACTTCCGAGTTGCTTTAAGTTTTGAGGTTACATTTCCAGTTTTTTTTCATGAGATTTTATACTCTGAATGCTTGGATTTGTTTGTTAAATTATGATTTTCCTTGGTTGCTATTAGTAATACACTGATTACATATTTTGAGATTTATGGTCTTTATGCTGATGATATTTCAGTCATCACCAGTTTACCCTATGAACCATACATTAGACAATTATATTTCGTCTGGTATTGTTACATATTGGACCAGTTAGAGATGCACAAAAGCCTGTAGCCCGGCCGGAGTTCGGCTTGACCTGTTCAGGGTTGGTCTGTAGACTTCAAAAAGACCGTTGTTTGAACACTAAAGTTTGACTGGGCTTGGCCTTAAAAAAAATCAAGTTCGACCTAGCTTGTAGATTGCTATTATAAAATAATTTTTAATTAATATGTTATTATTGTAAATATTGTTTGTCTTAGAAATGTTTATCTATATTTAGCCAATAATAAAATAGTTAAGAACATTTACATTTATTAATATCTTTTAATAAAATATTAAAAGAAAAGTGCATAAATAAATTATTTATAAAATTAATGCATATGCAATTTTTAATTTACAAAATAATGCATTCTTATTCCTTTTATTTTGTTAATTGATTTAATGAGTTACAATTTATTCCAATCTAATCTGCCATTAATACGGATTCTAGTTTTCCAAAAGCAGAAAAAAATGCTTTGTAATCTAATGGCATGATCGCCGCCTTTATCTATTCTCCTCCTGATTACTCTTTATCTTCTTCCAAGAAGAACCAATATCAGCCTTCTTCATCATCCACTAATTAGATTCACCCTCATCTCCCAATCCTTGAATGGTTTGTTTCTCTTAGCTTTATTTCGCCTTTGTTAGATCTAGGATTTTATTTTTTGTCTTGATTTAAGATTAATCTTACTTTCATTGAATTGTATTTTTTTATGAAAAAAAAATTTGACTTATGATTTTATATTAAGATAACCAAAACATTCATACCAGTGTAACCAAATCTTTATTCTAAGGTAACCAATCCACCTTCACACCTGCAATTTTTTTATAGTGCAGTTGGTAGTCAAACCTTTATACCAAGGTAACCAATTCAGTTTTATTAGGCTATCAATTTTTTTTTAATGTGATGCAGTTGGTAGTCAAACCTTCATATCAAGGTAACAAATTCAGTTTTATTAGGTTATCAATTTATTTTGAATGTGATGCAGTTGATAGCCAAACCTTCATGCAGTTGGTTGCCAAACCTTTGACCAAGGTAATCAATTCAGTTTTATTAGGCTATAAATTTATTTTGAATGTAATGTAGTTGGTAGCCAAACATTCATACAAAGGTAATCATTTTAGTTTTCGTGGATAACCAAATCGTCAAAAAAAGATTTCAGAACAGTAATTCAAGTACTTTTGGAGATTCACGGCGGAGGATGATGATGAAGGAGATACGGATGAAGAGAATGATGACGGGGAGACAGCAACGCAACCAAGGACTTCCAGAGATTTGCAGCGGATGATGATGATGAAGAGAATGATAAATGGGAGATGGCGGAGGATGATGATGAAGGGAAGACGGAGATTCGCGGCGGAGACAGTGATGAAGAGAGTGAGAAGGCAAAGGAAGATGAAAATTATGGTAGATAAGATATTTTTTTTTTTTCGTTCCTTTTGATTTGAATTTTGAATTATGAATTTGTTTTCGTTGTTAAATTCCAAAAATTTGAATTTGAATAATTAATTATGGTAGTTATTTGTCCTTAATTTTAGGTTTCTTTATTAATGTAAAATTAAATGGTTTGAATTTGTTGCCCTTTTTTTATAATTATTTTGTGGATGCACTAATGATGTAATTACTTTCTAATTGTTGTATATTTCTGTAAAAAACCCAAATAGTTATCCTCTTACTTTGTTATATCTTGTTTAAGATATTAAAAAGGTAGTCCACTTACTTATCTTTGTCTCCTATTACAACTAAAATGAGTGAGGGTGAGAAAAACAAAATAAAAAGTTAAGATATAAGAATATATTTTTTTAAAAACTAACAAATTATATGAATTTTCGAAGAAATTTGCATGGTAGTTTGTTTATTTAGAAAATGTTGCTCCATTATTAAGTTTATACATAATTATAGATTACTCTAAAGGCTTGATTATATAGAATTACAGAAAATAACTTGGACTAAGGCTTGACTCACAGGTTTCAAAAAGTTAGATTTTCGTTGAGAAGCTCGATCCGGCTTGATCAGTAGGCCCAAAAGTCAAAACCTAACTTGGTCAGGTCAATAGTCAGAGCCTGTTAGGCTTGAAAGGCCAGGGCAGGCCAGATTTACCTATTGTGCATATCTAATATCAACTGTCAAAGATTAGTAGAAGGGTTAATTGATATAGTAAAATATTTGTGAACCTTTTTAAATGGTCACTTTTAAGAAAAAAAATTATTTGTGCTTATTCTTTACATTTGGTAGAAAATGTTGTGATGCAAGATAGTTACACGAGTAATTAAAAATTAAGAACAACAGTATTGACATGTTAGAATATTTATGTCATGATATTAAAATAGATAGGGAATTGATATTTTTACAAGAAAAATTAATATTTTTATAAGATTTTACACACATGAATAATAGTAAGTGAGATTTACTTTCATGTGAGTAGATTTTTGCGAAAATATCAAATTTTCTTGTAAAAATATTTATTCTCAAATAGATAACCTGCATTACTAGCCTCTGTTTCTTATTCAATTGAATCAAATTGTGCTTTTAATTATGGTAAAGATAGATTTGTTATTTTTAAAACTTAAAATGATATTTTAATTAATTTTGAATTTTACAATTTTATAAATTAATCTTAAAAAATTAAAAATATATCTCAATTTAGAATAGAAAGAAATTGTTGAAGTGTATAAATATTTGTGGAACTTCCCACATTTAATGACTAGTCTCAAGCCTCAATCAACTCATACCATGTACTAAACTTTATGTTTCAGTAGTCTTCTTATTTTTTAATGTTATCATAGTCGTCTTCGTATTATTACTCATCCATTTTGTCCATTTGATATCTCAATTTTATGGTTGTACTTAAATCAACCTTTTGGTGAAGGACCTTGAGGAGTGCCTTTAATCAATTGTTTGACGGTCATGCTCACAAATTTTGGAGTAATTAAACTATATTGTTGTTCCTCTATCAAATCCCTCTTGAATTACTATATGACAAGTCATATATTACAATAAATTTATATTGAAATCAAATATCAATACATGTGAATACAGAGATAAGAGGAGTATAAGGAGAGACTCATATTTCTTTCTATTCTCTTCTATCATTGAAAGATTTATGTTAATCACAATTAATCTTCAACATAAAATTAATCAACTTATAAATTATATCACTATATTGCAAATGGAACCATCTCCGAGACTCTCACCCACTAAAACTTAATATTTGTGGCACATTTTCCCTTCTTCATTTTGTTGGGAAATTTTTTCGAGAAGTAGTTTTAAAAATTTAATAAAATAGGATTATCTTTATGATTTTATATAAAACAACAATTATATATATATACCATGTATCTATAGTATGAATTGTTACCTAGTGCTTGGTTGGATTAGTACGTTTAAATTTTCGATTATCTTCAAGATATTTCTTCCTATGACCTTTATGCTGAATCTGGAGTGTAGTCTCCAAAATATATTTTTGAAAAAATATTTTTACGTGTTTTTCCTAGAAGAAGAGAGAGAGACTATACGCTATTTGGTCTTTTTTCTTATTTAGAATAATAACATTATTTACTTATCTGATTAATGATATATTTATATCCTTATTGATCATTATCTCTCTAATGAAACTGATTCATATTAGGCTATGATAGGGATCATAAGAGATTCCTATTTTGATTCCAATACTTATTCATAGATTATTATCTAATAATAATATACTAAATAAATATTAATTACAATTAATTTTACTAAATAATTGTAATTGCACTTCAGTTCAAGAATTAAATAAAATAAACCATTTACTAATAAACTATAAATATTTTATCTATAGATGTACATAAATATTTCAGAATTAAATATAATTATAATATATTTAAACTAATTTCATAAGTCCATAATTTATCTTCAGTTGATTATAAATTGATTTAACAATTAAATCAATCATTTTAATAATAAATATTAAAAAATTTGGCCAAGATTCTATGATCAATAATAAATTATTTTATGAAAAATCTTATAGATGTTTTGACAATAATAATGTTCCTAATATTAATTAAATATATTAATTAATATTTTGAGGTTTTAACTAACACAATATAATTTCACTCGCTGGAATATTAAATTAATATATATAACAATATTAAGTCCATTGTTATTTCAAAATTGAGAAACATTCACAAATTAGTATTTATGTCAAAATATTTTATAAATAAAATATTATCACATGATCCATTTAATGCACACCGTTAATGCACTAGTACTTTAATTAGAAGTCCAATTTTCATGATCAAGATAAATCATTTCTATTAAAACACTATAACTTACATGATAATATCTCCAAATTATTATAGGTTATAAACTATTATATCTTTATTTATATATATTACATATGATTTATATCTTCTGTGTATAATACTTATTTATACACATAAATCATAATATATATAAATTTGGATATTTATATAAAATAAATAAATAACCATTTAATGAATGATGAATGATGTAATTTTATTAATAAATAAATATTTAACATAAATAATTATTAAATAAATAGATAAATAAGATTTTTATAATAAAAATCCAACAATTTTATTTAACCGACATATAAATTATTTTTGTAAATATATTGCAAATGGGACCATCTCCCAGACTCCCAGCCACTAAAACTTAATATTTGTGGCACATTTTCCCCTCTTTATTTAACCGACATATAAATCATTTTTTGAAACTATATTGCCAATGGGACCATCTCGCAGACTCCCACCCAGTAAAACTTAATATTTGTGGCACATTTTCCACTCGTTATTTAATATGATTTTATGAAGGTGTGCATACTTCTCATTCACATGTTGTTAAGAGGTCGTAATGTCTTTCATATGTACCTTCCAAGAAGTCAGAACCTGGGCCAGGGCCTTTGCTATTTCATTGGACAGCCCACCCAACTTTTGCATGGAAAGACTTGCTCCACCGAACCCCAGGCTGGTCAAACTCAAATTATTTTGCTTTTACATTTTTATTTTCTTATTCTATAACTTTAAAAATGAGGATAGGATAAGGTCACTTAAGAATATAAGAAAAAATAAAATAAAATAATCAAATATTCAAGATGTATTAAGGTTTTAGTTTTTTTGGAGGTTAATATTAGATTTTTAAAAAATCCCTCTCAATATATGTAAAGATATGTTTATCAATATTTTTTTAGTTTCTATTTTTTTGGTTTTAATTCCTTACTTTGGCTCGAGCTTCCAAATTTAGTTCAAAAAGGGTTTTTGTAGTCCCCCTCTTCAAAATTTAAGACGAATTTTATTTTTTTGAAGTTAACTAAAATATATTTAAATTTAAGATTGATTTGATTTATTTAATTTTTGAAAACAATAACATTTATAGTTAGTAATAATTTTTAGATAATTTATGAAGTAATATTTATAATTATATATAATGATCAAGGGTTAATGAATTCATATTAATACAAATTTAATAAGAACTTAAATTAACCATAAAAAATATAACTAATTATATATATGAGGACAGATTTAAAATATACTATTTAAATAACATACTTCTCTAAATAGCATACCTTTATTAAAACGATGTCGTTTTGAAAATTATTTTTTTAAAAAAATAATATTAAAAGAAGATGTAACATAATGTGACATTCTGTCGCCCCTGTTAGTAGGTGAAGACCGTAAGAACCCTGAACTTCCAATAGGGGTGCACACAAAATCGACCAAAATCGAAAAACCAACCGGACCGAACCAAACCGTTACTATTTCAAACCGAAAAATATAAAACCGAAAAATCGAATATTATAAAACTAAAAAACCGAAACTAGTTCAGCCGGTTTGGTTTGGCTTCTCAAAAAATCGAAATCGACCAAACCGACCAAACAATTTAAAATTATAATATAATTTATATACTTTTCTAATAAATATTTATTTTATATAATTATATATTTATTATATGTTTTTATTGTGACGAATTTGCAAAACTTCTATCCTAGCGAGTGAGTTAGGTGATTTTTGTTTTTCGAATTTAGAGAACTTCTATTATAATTAGTAGTTATTGAGTTAGTGATTTATTAATTATTATAAAAAATTGGCAATTTAATAAATATCAAATTATCAATTACGGAACCGAATAACCGAATAAACCGACTGATTTAACCGAAACCGAATAAACCGATAACCGATTACTATGTAAAAATTTGGGCGGTTTTGATTTTTAATTTTTTATAACCGACTTAAATGGTTTGGTTATTTTTTCCCCTAAAAAACCGACTAAACCGACCGTGTGCACCCCTAGCTTCCAATATCCTCCTTTCTACATGCATTAAAAATTAAAATATTGTAGTCGGCTAAACAAATGGAAGACCAAGGGCGAAGCCACGCCCAACCTTGTGGGTCAATTGATCCCATTGAATTTTTTTTGTTATATAATATATGGAAAAATTTAAAATTTTTAAATGTTACATACAAATTAATATCATTGAAAATTTTGTAAATTTTTTAATATATGTGGTCAAATTAAAAATTTATAATTTTTTCACTTAAGTCTCAATATCATATCATTCATACTTCTTCTATATATGTATATTCATATAATATTCTTAAACTAATTAATAACTTATTTTATATTATTTTTTGAAGAATTAATTATTTATATATAATTTCTCTTTAAAAAAGTCTATTAAGGATCAATAGGGTATATATATATATATAATTTAAAACCTAAAATTATAAATTTATTTAAAAAAATTGACTCGGAACGCTGTCCTTGAATTTCCAGTAAATTATTTATAGACTATGTCCTCACTGACTTTTTTTTCCTGGCTTTGCCACTGTGGAAGACTAGTTATCCACTTAAATTTTTAAACCCGAAGAGAGAGATCTAGTGGGAGAGAGATAATTGTGTTAATTTCACAAGATTCACCGGCTTCCCTTAATCTTCTAAATGTTGTTTTGCCTAACCACCAATATATATATATACATATCTTGAAAACACATGTTTTTTTTAATCTTATCTTCGTGTTTCATGCCAAAAATTTTAAATAATAAAATTGATCCTTGTACTTCATAGTTTATATTAACAATCGAAATTTGTTTTAAGTGGTCTAGATCTAGAAGAATGTTGAAAAAAATTGTTTTTTCTTATCTTCGGGTTTCATGCCAAAACTTTTAAATAATAAAATTGATCCTTTTACTTCATAGTTTATATTAACGATCGAGTTTTGTTTTAAGTTGTCTAGATCTAGAAGAATGTTTTGCTCAATCTAAACCTTTTTTTTTCTTTTTTCTCTCTCTTTACTCGAGGGTTGCAACCATGACCTTATTTTTTATATTATATACATGCCCCTCCCTCAAATTCATTCACTTAACGTAGAGGGTAATTAAACCTGCATTCTTGGAGAATGGTTCATAGTTAATACACTATGTATCATTTCTTTTATATATATATATATATATATGTATGTATGTATGGTTTACAATGACTGTGATCACCTCAGTCATTAATTGTGACCCAAATATATTACAAGGATACTTGTATAATTTAATCAATTTTATTAATAGTATTTTTATCATTTTATTATAAAATACATTGTATTAGAGTAATTGCCACAGCTCACGGCCACACTTTTGTCCCATATATATATATATATATTAGTATTTATCCGTGTTTGAATGCACGATATAACGAAAAATTAAATTAAAATTTTAAAAATAAAATTATTATTATTATCTGTATTATTATTAAGAAAATTATAAATATTATTATTATTTTTATTATTTTTTTATCAGTATTATTATTATTATCGGTATTATTATTATCGGTATTACTACTACTACTACTACTATTATTGTTATTACTATCATTGTTATTACTATCATTGTTATTATTATTACTATTATTATTATTATTATTATTATTACTATTATTATTACTATTATTATTATTATTATTATTATTATTATTATTATTATTATTATTATTATTATTATAGTGTAGGGGTGAATTTGATTTGGGCGAATTTTTTTTTTGTGAGGTGAAATGTAAGCCATTAGATTAAATTGGAAGAATCTGAACCGTCTTTGAGCTTTTAGATTCAAAATGGGTTCTATTTTATTATTATATATATAGACACAATGAGTAATATTTTTTAAATAATTTATAATATTTATCATTGTATTAATTAAAATTAAAAGAATTTATATTAATTTTGAGTTTATTTTTTTAAGTTGACTTTAAAAAATCAACAATGGTCAAATAATGTAGAACAGAAGGAGTATAAATTAAAATATTATTTATTTGAAGAAGATTAAAGAAAGATGTATATATAAAAAGAGTAGGAGTGATATGTGCTTGAAAGAGTTATTAAAATTTTAATTTGACTCCGTACATTAAATTTTTTATATAATTTCAATTGGGTCAATTTATATATTACACATAATTTTTTTTTTAAAAATTTATCATATAATTATTTTTTCAGTGCGTGCCCCACTCCTCTTAACGTGGCTTCGTCCTTGATAGAAAGTGACGCGTGGGATTTTTTTTATTTTACTGTTAATGGGAGAAACTAATGCACATGATCACATCTGAGAAAAGAAAAAAGGTGAAACAACTGGTGGAGAATAATTTATAACGTATATAAGATCATTCTTAGATAATGTTAAAAAATAAAATGCCGGCCATCCCAAATTCTCTTATACACATTCATAACTTATAAATAGGTCCACCATGAATAGTTATACCACACATGAAATCACAAGCAGTAGCAATTCATGTTAGCAAAAGATGGAAGTACTCCAAGTCTTTTATAAGCTGCTATATCATGGACTTTGTTCTTGTTTACGTGTAATATTCATTACTATAACCCTTTTTCTACTCATTTCTTCTTCATCTCAGCGAACTCAGTCAGGGACTGAGCCTTGCAAGCCCAAGGAGACTAAAATTTCTTTTGGTTCTTTCTTAACTGCAAAAGAAATAGAGCTTGGCCGAGAAGAAGCAACTGCGCTACTAACCTGGAAAGCGAGTCTTGTCAAGTCGCGCTTGTTATCATGGGATGGAAGCAACCCTTGCATAAGTAATTGGACTGGGGTTGATTGCAATGAAGCCGGAAGTGTCACCCATATAAACCTCGCACATTATGGTTTAAAAGGTACGCTTCATGATCTCAATTTCTCGTCCTTGCCTCATCTCCACAGCCTTGACCTTTCCAACAACTCATTATATGGTACTATCCCCTCCAACATTGGGAGCCTTTCCAAGTTGATCTACCTATACATGTCTAGGAATAAAATCAGTGGTTCCATTCCAAAAGAAATAGGAAGGCTTACTTCTCTTGTTGATTTGTATTTGTTTGCCAATAATCTAGCCGGTCCAATCCCTCGAGAAATTGGAATGCTAAGGTCTCTTGATAGGCTTTCGATTTCAATGAACAATCTCACAGGTTCAATTCCAACCACTATAGGTAACTTGAGAAACTTAACCATTCTATACCTTCATACAAATAATCTTTCGGGGTCCATCCCTGAAGAAGTTGGAATGTTGACTTCTCTCGTTGATCTGCAGTTGTGTACAAACAATATTACCGGTGCAATCCCCGCATCTGTGGGAAGCTTTGTCAACTTGACTTCTCTATTCCTTAACTCTAATATGCTAACAGGATCCATCCCTCGAGAAGTTGGGAAGTTGATGTCTCTTATTACCCTCGATTTGTCTACAAACCAACTCACAGGCTCAATCCCCACTTCTATTGGAAGCTTGGTCAACTTAAATTATTTGTACCTTGATGCAAATAAGTTAACAAGATCCATCCCTCAAGAAGTTGGAATGCTAAAGTCTCTCGTCAATCTTGATTTGTCAACAAACCAACTCAACAATTCAATTCCCACTTCTATAAGAAACATGGTCAACCTAACCAAACTTTTCCTCTTTGAAAATAATCTTTCAGGATTCATTCCTCAAGAAGTTGGAATGCTAAGGTCTCTCATTGTGCTCGACCTGTCTGCAAACCATCTTACCGGATCAATCCCTAATTCTATAGGAAATTTGGCGGACCTACAAATTCTATACCTCTCTTTAAATAACCTCTCCATGCACATTCCTTCCTCTATAGGAAACTTGACCAATTTGACCAGGTTGACTTTGAATGAAAACCATTTATTTGGATCCTTACCTCCAGAGTTAGGAAAGCTGAGATCCCTTGTTGAGCTTAATGTGTTTTCAAATTATCTAAGTGGATCTATTCCTCTAGAACTCAATAATCTTACACATTTGGAAACTTTATATTTAAGTGAAAACAATCTCAGTGGCCATTTACCGCGAGATGTATGCCTTGGCGGATCTCTTGCCTATTTTGGCGCTTCAAAGAATCATTTCACAGGTCCCGTGCCAAGAAGCTTGGCAGATTGCACTAGCTTATTCGAACTCAACTTTTATGGAAACAACATTGTTGGAAATATATCAGAAGATTTTGGCATCTACCCGAACTTATCATCTATTGATTTGAGTCAAAATAAGTTGTATGGGGAGCTTTCTCAAAAATGGGGACTCTGCCACAATTTGACAAGCTTAAGAATATCGAACAATAATCTCACTGGAAGGATACCGTCTGAGCTTGCAAAGGCAACTAAGCTAGGTAAACTTGATCTCTCTTCAAATCATTTATTTGGCCAAATTCCAAAAAGTCTCGGAAGTTTACGCTCGTTGTTTGAACTTTTACTGCATAATAACGAGCTTTCTGGCCAAATTCCTCCAGAAATCGGCGAGTTGTCTAATTTAGAAACACTTAACTTGGCCGAAAATGCACTGAGTGGCTCAATTCCTACACAACTTTTTGGCTGCGTGAAGCTTTGGAGTTTGAATTTGAGCAGAGATAATATTGGAGAAAGTGTCCCTATCCGAATAGGTAATTTGCACAATTTGCAAAATCTTGATCTTAGTTACAATATTTTGACTGGTGGGTTACCACAATTTGGAGGATTAAAAAGCCTAGAAATACTGAATCTTTCTCACAATAAGCTATCTGGTTCCATTGAGCCAGTTTTTGAAGGAATGGTGAGTTTAACATATGTTGATATTTCTTGGAATCAATTTGAGGGCCCTCTTCCTAAAATCAAAGCCTTTCAAGAAGCTACACTAGCAAGTTTGAGAAATAATACAGGGTTGTGTGGAAATGTTATTGGGTTGACACCTTGCCCTAGTGGAACCAATCTGAAGAGGAAGAATAATGTTGTGATCTTAGTTGCTCTTCCTATTTTGGGGAGTTTGCTTCTTTTAGCATTGATTGCTGGGATCTTTTTGTATGTACAGAAAATGTTGAAGAAGAAGGTAAGAAGCCCAAGAAGAGTTAAAATTGAAAATATGTTTGTAATATGGAGTTATGACGGAAAGCTGGTGTACGAAAACATCATTGAAGCCACGGAAGACTTTAACTCAAGATATTTCATTGGCGATGGAGGATTTGGAACTGTTTATAGAGCTGAGTTGGCAAGTGGTCAAGTTGTCGCCATAAAGAAACTTCATGTGCCACTGGATAGAGAGTCGGGAAATCTAAAAAGTTTCACGAGTGAGATCCGTGTTTTAACAGAAATACGCCATCGTAATATTGTGAAGTTTTATGGATTTTGTTCACATTCAATGCACTCACTTCTGGTATATGACTTCTTGGAAGGAGGAAGCTTGGAAAAGTTATTGAGCAACAATGAAGAAGCTGAGAAATTCGATTGGAAGAAGAGGCTAAATGTTGTTGAGGGTGTTGCAAATGCATTGTCGTATATGCACCATGATTGTTCGCCTTCAATTGTTCATCGAGACATATCGAGCAAGAATGTATTGTTAGATACAAACTATGAGGCCCATGTCTCTGATTTTGGTACGGCTAAACTTTTAAAGCCAGACTCAACTAATTGGTCTTCATTTGCTGGAACTTTTGGATATGTAGCTCCAGGTATGTTTTTTGGACAATTCTTGAATGGGTTAAATGCATATCCCACCCGCAATATACACTCGTTCACACATCGTACCCCCATATTTAAACGTTCTCATCCCACTACCCAAAGTACCGTTAAGTAAACATTTTGGACCATTTCCAACCTTTTAGTCGATGTTTACTTAACGGTACTTTGGGTAGCGGGATGAAAGCGTTTAAACATGGAGGAATGAAATACAAAACGGTATATACTTCGGGGTCATATACGCATTTAATCCTTCTAGAAATTATAAAATATTCTCTATTTATTACAGATATAATAAATATATTTTTGACATCTCTTATATGCGGATTGTCTCTATGGTATGAAATTTAAGGTACTAAAACCTTCTGTACTAATTGATTAATTTGTTCTTAATGCACTAAAACATGATCAATGCCTGTCGTTAATCCATCAAGTAAAAGTCACCTAAATTTTATCTTCAAGGCTCTCCGACTTGGCCGAATTGTCCTGGCCTAATATTGAGGCTTTAGAATTGAGATTGATCGGTAATATATAAAGTATCATGTAATCCTGTTTAAATCCTATTTATTTATTTATTTATTTATTTCAGGTTTAGTGTTAATCTCCATACGGTATCAACATCAAGAGTACATAAGTAAATCATTTTCCGTTTGATGACTTTTAAAGAAGTGTGATAACATAGGAACTGGTACTTAATTTTCTCTCTACGTTATTAAAGGCTGCTGATGACGGAGCAAAAATAATATTGTTAGAGCAAATAATATTTAACAACATTTTTATAATTATTCTAGCCACACTTCTTTATTGCTCTAACAATACTAGTCGCCTTAATAAATTGTTAGATTGATCTATAAAATAATTTGACGAAACTACATCTGTTCCAGGAGAGTAAACAACAAAAGACTGCACATTTCTTTCCTTTAATTCCTTGTTTTCTATCTATTTTAGTTCTTGTTTTGGTATTTTTTGATGCAGAACTCGCTTACACAATGGAAGTGAATGCAAAGAATGACGTCTACAGCTTTGGAGTGCTGTCGTTGGAAGTGATTATGGGAAAGCATCCGGGTGATTTTGTCTCATCTTTCTCATCATTGATATCGTCCTCCTCCTCCTCCTCCTCATCCTCAACCTCAACCTCAACATCATCATCATTTGCTATTCGTGGTATGCTGTTGAACGACCTATTGGACCAACGCCTGCTGCCTCCTACGAGTCAAATGGCAAGAGAAGTGGCCTTTCTTATGAAACTAGCATTTGCTTGTCTGCATCCACGTCCACAATGTCGGCCTAACATGCAACAAGTTTCTGTGCAGCTAACGAAAGAAAGAAAACCTTTAGAAATTTCATTTCACACGCTTACATTAGGCCAGTTATTAGATAGTTGATTTTCTGACATCTTGAATAGTTATGTGCTTGTTTATTATATTATGTTTATGTAATTTTATGTTCAGCCTAAAGTTTTCAATTATCCTCGTGTGTAATCTTTTGGTTTCAGCATCGTTTACTGTAAGGTCAATGTTGTTATCTTTCCTGCTGCTTATTCTGCATATGTAGTGGAATATAATTACTTGTACTAGAAAAATATTTGATGGTTGAAGGTTGAGAATAATTCTTAAGGGTGCAATAATTATAGGACAATCAAATTTTGAGTTTTATTTTTATAATGATTAGTAGTAGCATGTGCCGTGTTGTACTCACTCATGGTAATATAGATATGGGCAAATGACAAAAGTGTCCCTCCCGTGAAGTTGGCAAATTTTTCGTTTTTAATCCACAAATTTGAGAATAAACAATCAACTCCTTAATTATTTTTTTAAAGACAATGTTATATCCTTTCAATCGGTCGATCAATTTATGACCGGAATATGCCAAGTGTCATTTTTATATGAATTTAATACTAATTAAGTGTGAAATATATATTTTTATACAGAAAATATGTATTTGACATTATATGCATATAATTATTTACTTTGAAAAAATACATTAACTTATTCAACTGTAGATTGTCCAAGATGAATATCATCGATGAAGATCTTAATGACCTTGTAGTCATTGGCTAAGGCAATATAGTCAAACCCTGGAAGTTGAACTCCCTTTCGGAATGATCCCGGGTCGGGCAACGTCTTTTCTTCTTAAGTAGACAGAGTGAATAGAGAGAATGTATTGGGGAGTTTGAGGAGGCAGATTAACCCATTGCAGGAATCGACCATTTGGATACAGACGACATATTCAAGCCTAATAGGTGCTGCAGGTAGCTTTGGAGATTCATCGCCATTTTCATTGTCGATATTGTTTAGGATGTAGAGAGAGTCGGTATGCCAAGTGGTGAGGACCGGAGTAGTTCACGACGACGACAGGTGGAGGATTGACGGAGGTGGGTTTTGATAAATCGGGGGGCTGCTGATTAAGGAGTGCCATGATTTGCAGACGGACCTGAATTTGCCTACCAAACAAACAACAAAAAGCAAATCGGAAAGGAAAAATGAGAGATCCGAAGAAGAAGATATGAAGAAAAAATTGGGATTTAGGGTTTTTTTCCATGAACCAGTCGATCCTTTGTTTTACTTTTTTTTTTTCCTGGCGAGGACTTTGATTTGAGATTTGTAGAGGTTAATTTGAAGCTTTCATGTTTGGGTTTTGTGATTTTTACATAAAATTTGAGAGAAATTTGTACTATTTGCATTTAAAAATCTTGATTTAAGGAATCATTAGAGATTTGGAATATTTTAAGAATTTTGACACGGAAGAATGAGTTTGGGGATTTATTTTTTCTAATTGATTTTTTAGGCTATGAGGAGAGAGAGGAATTTTAAATTTTAATACTAATGTTAATGTTGAATAATATTTATTATTGTCAAATACATAGTTTTTTACTTGTCTATACAATAAAGGTCAAATTTGTAGTCATTTGACATACGTTTTACTGAAACATGACGTCTATTTCAGGCGAGTAATTGACCAGAATTGACAAAAAGGAACAAGATTATATTTTAAAAATTTATGGAGGTGTAGATTGTTTATTCGCAAATATGAAGATAAAAATGAAAAAAAGTGACAACTTCGAGGTATAATTTTGTTATTTGCCCTATAAATATATGTATTTAGCTTATAGCTATTGTCTTCTTACCAAAATGGCTTAATGCGACAAGAAGAAACCTTAGAAAAGATTTATTAATCCTTGAGGTACAATTAAACTTATTCTATTTAAATTTAGTTCAACTCAAAATTTGGTCTCGCAATTTATTTGCTAACTAAATTAAAATTTATTAAAACGAAAAATCTTAACATATTACACGGTTTAATTGTATTAATATATTAGTACTCCTGAATTTCCTTACTAAATAAGTGTCCTAAGTATATTGAAATTCATTAAACTTGAAATGTTATTAAATTACGCAGTTTAACTTTATTAATATTAGTCGTTAATTTAGTTGAATAATATATAGTACCAGATTTTCTTTTTACAAAATTAGTATCATAATTAAATTAAATTTCATTAAAATTTGAGTTTCATGGTTCTATTCAAATTTGTATTTCGAGCAAATTCCTATTTCGATGTCAATGCAGTATAAACTGTAATACGTAATTCTACTATACTTACCTAAATAAAAATATAAGTAACATAATAATTATTTTTTAAGATTTCTAGCCGAATAAATTTACATAGCATTCAATTGTTTACCTTAGTAGTTAACTGAGAAAATCCACACTACATAATATAATTAATTATCCTAAGAAAAAAAAAATTAACGACTCAATAATTATCTCTTTAAAGTCAACAAGATGTATCTACATTACATTTAGTCAATAAACTTAATAATTTAAGGGTTAATTACATATTGAACTCCGAAGTATACACTTTTTTACACATCGTACTCTCAGGTTTGAAAGTTTTCATCCCGCTACCAAAGTACTGTTAAGTAACCATTACTGATCATTTTGTTATTTTCGGCCACTTAAATTATGACATGTGACCATTTTTCGACAAAAAAATGACTTGACATAACAAAAGGGTCAGTAATGGTTACTTAACAATTATTTGAATAGCGGGACGAGAGCTTTTAAACCTGGAGGTACGATGTGTAAAAATGTGCGTACTTCTTAATCCATAATTTAAAGATGTTTATAATAATTAGCTGAGAAAACCTACACTATATAATATATTTAGTTACCTTAATATAAAACTAATAATTTAATAATTATATTCTCAAAGTGATAGTTGACTATATCTACACTACATTTAATCAATTAACTTTAATTATATACACTCTTCCGTTCTAAATTATAAAATCAATATTGGTCAATTTTAAATATTTTTTCAAACTCAAAAGTGGTATGAATTTATTTAGTTTATGTTAATATAATTATGAATGCTATAAACTATCTAAAAGGTACTACTAGTTATAAATTTTATTTTGAAAACTTAAAAAAATTATGTCAATTTTAAATTTAAGAATAAGGTAAATTTTAAATGATCACCTGGGGTTTTACCAATTTCTCACTTGACCACCTATATTCTAGAAACCTACATTTAATCACCTGACTTTTGAGGTGAAGTGAAAAAGTAACTTTTTTCATCCAAATTAACCGTGCGTGTAGAGAACTCGCCAATAGTGCGTGAACTATGGCTGTAACGGTCAAATATGGCTGAAAAAGTTGAAAATACTCCGACTATGTACTTTGGCTTTGAAAGTCTCAATTCCTTGCCTTTCTTCACCATTTTCAGATCCATAGCAGTTGCTCTTGATCAAGGCTTCCAAATTCACTACCTTAGCAGCTCTTGATCAAGGATATTAATACTTCATATTCACAACTAAGGTATGTTGATCAACTTATTTATTCTCTCTCTCTCTACTTTATTTTCAAAAATTTATTTTTGTTATTCAATATAAAAGTTGCCCACAAGGTGTTTGTTAAAATGCCTCATCCTTTATTTTTCTCTTGTTTATGTGAATTAGGAGCCATGTCTTCGTCAAGCAATAAAGTATGATAGAATAATAGTGATTTTTGCTACATACCTAAGGTATGTAGATGTGAAAATATGGCATCTATAAGAGTTATCGACTCGAACAAACCATCGAAGGGCAAGTTGTATTTTGTATGCGATGATTGCGAGTTTTGGGCATGGTGTTTGCCTTATACAACAACCTCAATTGGGACAATGACTAACACCAATGAACACAATCAGGTAATGGGGACAGTGGTAAGAGGAACAACATGTAAGTGTCCGTGTGAGCAGAATAATCTACCTGCTAGGATGATGATATGTAAAGATAATAATGTTTGTTGGACTTGTGTTATGTATCATGTCATTCATGCTGTTTTTTAGTAGTAAGAAATGAAAGTTTGTAATGTGTAATGGAATTTGTAATGTTCTGAAGTCAATGAAATGGAATGTTAATGTTATAATATGTTTTCATGAAGTTCTTAATAGTGGAGTTCTTTTAGTATGGGTTCATAGTGGCACACTCTGAAAGCTTTAATTTGCACAATGCTTTTATGCATTGTCTTATTAATTTGTGTAGAACTTGAATGTGAAAGCCACTGGATTAATGTGAAAGCTTTAATTGACACTGTAAAACATCTTCTATGAATATTGTATAATAACTTTGCTATGCCAGTATGAAATAGAAACAATATGAAACAACCAAAGTAAGTTTTACAGGACAAAATTCTGGACATAGTAAAAAAAATGGCCTTTTTTATATATAAAAAATGAGGTAACATACAATATGAAACAGTTTCAATCCATGTCAATAAGTACACCTACTGCTAACAATACCAACTATACTAAATTTCCCATTCAAACTATACTAAACTTCCCATTCAAAATATACCAAATTACTAAGCCAACTATACCAAAAACAAGCTACAATGCCAAAATTAACCTACTGTGGCAAAAATAACCAACTGTGTCGAAAACAACAAATAAGTAATAGTCATTACTATTAAAAGACTGGATTAGTAAAAGGCAATAACGACCCAAGCCTTAATCCCCCAATTCCTGCCTTTTTTTTTAATGAATTTACTATACTGCCTTTGGATATTAACTTCCTGGAGGTTGAGTTGTTCTTCATGTTAGTCCTGATAGGCTGTGAGCTTAATGTAGGGTGAGAAGTTGAAGAACCCATCATTATAGCTTGATTACTCCAGAGACTAGACAAACTTGGTCCAGGATTAACCCACTTGTGGTTAAGATTAGGTTGAGAGCTTGATTTGGGCTGGGAACATTAAAAATTTATAATGATATTAATAAACTGAAATTGTAAGCTTGTGAAAGCATTCTACAGGTAAGCTTAGTATACCTGATTTGGATTATCTGAGATTGTAGAAGTCCCTTTAGTTGACTTCCTTGTAGGCCATAACTAAGGTGATTTGGTATTTACCTAAAAATACAAAATGTGCAATAAAGTGAGTAACAAAGTTAAGGTCCAGTAATGATATTAATAAACTGATTAGGTAAGCTTTTAAAATCATTTTATAGGTAAACTTAGTATACCTGATTAGGATTATCTAAGGTTGTACCAGTCCCTTTAGTTAACTTCCTTATAGGTTGCAACTATGGTGGTCTGGTATTTGCCTGAAAATAAAATATGTGCGGTCAAGTCAGTAATCAAATAAAATGAAGATTTCAACTGCACAAAGGGGGAACCAACACATATTAATACATGTGAAGAAGATGCACATGGTGCCTTTGTAAAGTTCTTTGCCCTACCAGAAGGCGTATCTTGTTTAGATTGTTTCATGAGATACAACTATAGTTAGTAATGATAAAATAAGGTATTATTTAAACCTAACACTTAATTTTATATACCTTGTTCATTTTGGAATTAGGATGAAATGGCTGCATATAAGCCCTGCTGTTTATGCTCATGTTTTTGGCTCATCTATTACCTTTCTTCTCACTTTTCTTGGTCTGCCAGTAGGCTTAATTATGATATAGTGGAGGCTGAATTTTTGAAAACTTGGATTCTACCCATTTATGATGATTAGGTACAAGCTCTATGGTGAAATTATACGTGCTTAAGTACACTTTCTTGCTATACAAGGATGGTAATAAGCCTCTGGCTGCTTCCTGTTAGCCCAAATTACAATCACATTATGTCTGCAAGGAATACTACTAAACTTCCACATTCTGCAACCATATAGTTTGTCTTTCAAATTCACAACCCAAGTTCTGTCATCACGTTCAACCTTCTCAAATTCTAAACTTCAAATCAGTGCATCCCCTAAAAGCTTTCTTATTCATCTCCAATTTCTTTTGAATCATTGGCCCAATTGACCTTCCATACTTGTCCATGCCTTCCTTTTTATTCTAAAACCTAACCATTAATTTCTTCCTTATCCACTCAATAATAAAATTATTCTATGATTCATTCAAGTTGTTTACAACTGCATCATACCTAAAATGAAGTGAAAAATGAGACCTGACCCAATACTTGGACCCAACTAATATCAACCACTTAGCTGCAGCTGGATCAACTTTGTGCATCTCATTTATAGATGCTTCAAATGAATAAATATCACCACAACTGGCTGTATTTCAGAATAAATCCCTTAACATCTTCCCCCTAAACGTGATTTTGAAGTTGTTGTACAAATGCTTCAAATAAAATCTATGTTTATTATTGGGTAGCATTGTACTGAAAACTGTTATAAGCCCCTTTTGCCTATTAGAAATGAATACATATCTTTTTATTTTATTTTCACTTATGTCATCTAAAAGCTCAATTAGAAATTACCACTGTAACTTACTGAAAAATCCCTGTACTCATTACAGGCGATCTCGTGCGTTATTGTACAACCTCGCTCTTAAATCCATAACAATAATCAATAATATAATTGATTAAACTAGTTTATTTTAAAACTTTTACAACATACTTTATTTCCTGAATCGTAATCTTTACATACATTTATTCAACTTAGATCATATAAATTATGACTAAGTTTACTACAATAAGTATGAGTACAAAACTTATACATCAACGCTAAGTCTTTCTGACTATACACAACTTTAACACTTGTCTAGCTTGGTTACAAGTGGTACTAACCTTACAAATTTCTAACTTGTATTGTGACGCCCCCAAATTCGGGTTCCAAATACTCGGATCCGGTCATCACGATCCAATACAAACATTCACCTCTAAACAACATACAATAACTAAATGCGGAATAATAACCATATGTTGTTCATACAAAAGTTGTTACTAGTCCCAAGATACGATAACCTTACACAAAAATACATAAATACCCTTAATAAAGTACTTAGGGTTTATATTACATAACAATTAATTTAATTAACTACAAGGCTGCATCTCGAAGTCTATTACTTCATCTTTCTTTTACCCTTGTTCTTTCCCGAAGTCTCGGGTTGCACTGCAATAAGGTTTCATGATATAGCAAGAGTGAGCAACTGGTTTGCTCAACAAGTTTAAATAACAACAAGGAACAATATATCATGAATGAGATGGAATAGCTGAACAATTCAATAATGTGAATAACATAAGCAGGAATAATAATTTGCTTTTAAAATTAGGATAGTCAAATAGACTATGAACTATAAATATCCACTGGAGTCAATAGCAGGTTAACCCAATGGTTACTACCAGAAATATATACCCGAGGGAATCAGCCTCAGTACAATATGTGTATGCATAACATTTAATTTCGGCATTTTTGTACCTGATATTAGATACAGGGTACTCCCATATAATAAAGGGGTGTTCATAATAGTCTAAGAATCCGCATCTTCAATAATTTGGATAGCTTTTAAAATCTTTAACATAAATGTCTAGCCGAACAATGGCTTAGACCTACTCTGAACAGTTCTTTAAACAGTAGAACAGTAATTAAGTACAAGCCAATGACTGTACAATCTCAAGTGCAACAAGTGCGAATAACAATAATATCGATGTGGAATAATTGTAAAGTAATTAAACCACTCAAAACATGCTTGGAAATAACAGTTCAAGCTTAAATAAATAATTTGCTCAATGAAATGAGTTTAGAGATAAGGAACTTGCCTGTCTGCTCAGCTACAATAAATGTCTAGCTTTAACTAACTTGCTTTGAAAGACCTAACATTAATAAAGTTGGTCTAATAATTAGTACGACGTATGTGACGACCCCAAATCCGGGTTCCATAACCTCGAGTTTGGTTCTCACTATTCAACACATTACTAACAATTAAATACATACATTGCATTTAAATATCGCGGAATAATACATATTGGTTCCCTTCAAAAGGTTACAATACCAGGGTCTATCAACCTTAACATAATAACAGTTCCTATCACAAGGAATTACAAAAGGTTTAAAAATCGTAAATACATAATTAAAGATCTAATTAGCATGCATAAGCTAACTTAAGCTCTGGCTTTTCCTTTTCCTTTATCCTTCTTTGAGCAATCAGGATTATCTGAAAAATGGTTCATGATATAGCAAGAATGAGCAACTAGTTTGCTCAGCAAGTTTAGAACAATCATATAGATTTAATATATCATGAATGAATGGGAAAATATCATCAATGATTCAACAATAGATATAACAATTGTGAATGAAACAGGATTCAAATTTTAATAAACAGAATATTTGAATCTTAAAATGCTGAGTGGTCACTAAGGACCCTGAACTAACTAGGGTATAATAGAGTTTCCTCTGACCCTTTGAGTTGTTTGGTTTTCAAGGGGATCAGCCTATTCAACCCGCTGTATATGCATTACATTTAGTCACTGGCGCCCAAAGTCGGTTTCCCGACACAAAATCCCCTAATTTAGGGTTGTTCAATTCTCAGACTTAATATAAGAAATCCGCACCCAACAATGGTTTGGATAAGCTTTTAAAAGTATTCAAGTTATTGAATTTAGAAACGTAATGTCTAGCTGAATTATTAACTTAAGACATTTTTAATACAGTTCATGAATCAAGAACTAATAAGCTTCAAATGCACCAAGTGCGATTGTATAAACAATATGGATGTGGAATAATTTTAAATAATTAAACCACTTCAAGCTTTAACAATAAATACAAGTATGTAAACTTGTTCAACGATAATAATTGAGTAGGGTTAGAGAACTTGCCTGTTTGCTCAGCTACAATAATTGTCTAGCTTTAACTAACTTGCTTTGAAAGACCTAACATTAATAAAGTCGGTCTAATAATTAGTACGGCGTATTTGCATAACTATACGCTTAATAACGAACTTATTTACCACACATAAGTACTAACACATAATTTACATTAGTCAAAACAATATTATTAACCTTATAGACACTTAATCATTTTAGGTTAATAATTTAATAAGTTAGAAAAATATTTTTCTTAAGTGTTGAACACTTATTAAACCCTTAAACAACTTATTATAATTGTTTAATTAAATTCAATTTATTTTATTAACTCAATCTCTTTTTAATTACTATTTAATATTGATTAAATAGAAATTAATTAATTAACTCTAGTTATTATTTAAAATAAATAATAACTAATTGTACTTACTTATTATTAAATAATAAATAATTATTAACTTAATTTTAACCTTCTTTAATTTAATGTTAATCAACCAATAATTAACTAAGTAATTAACCTTACTTATTATTTAATTAAGGAAATTAAATAATAGTTTACTAATCTTAATCCCCTTTAATTATTATTTAAGGTCAATTAAATAATAATTAATTATTTAATTAATTTTAATTATTATTTAAGGTTAAATAATAATCAAATCATTCTTATTTATTATTTAAATTAAATAATAAATTATTACTCTAATAACTTAATTTCCATTAATCGTTATTTAATGTTAATTAAATAATAATTAATTACTTAGTTATCTTTATTTATTATTTAATAATATTTAAATAATAAATAATTAATTTATAAATTTTATCTCTCTTTAAATATTATTTAATAGGCATTAAATAATAATTGCTAATTTATCATCTTTATTTATTATTAACATTTAAAATAATAAATAAATAATAAATTTATTTAACCTAACCATGGTTTAGCTAACTAGATTAATATTTAAAATATTTAAATATTAAACTTTATGAAAAATATCCTCCCCAATATTATTTTTGTATTATTATTATTTTTGTTATAATTTTAAATTAATTTTTAAATATTTAAATTAATTAAAATTAACCCGAATGGCATTTTCGTAATTAAGTTGAAAAACCGGACCGATGGCAGTTTCGTAAATAATCAGAAAACTGATCCGAGGGCAAAAACGTAATTTTACCAAGAAAAACACGGAGGGGCATAAACGTAATTTCCCCGGAAAAATTATTACCGCGCATTGCGCGCGTTTTAGTTTTTACGGGTCAAAACGCTGTCGTTTTGTAACCCCGAACGCTGGCTTCCGCGCGTTACGCGCGGAGTAAAATTTCCTTCTGCCAAAACGACGCCGTTTTGGCTCCGCGTTTTCTCGGTGAACAGTGGTCCGCGCATTGCGCGGAAACCCTTAAAATTTTTCTTCCGACAGAACGTGAACAGTGTTTCCGGCTACCCATTTTAAATAAAAATATACTTTCAATAAATCTTTAACTCTTCAATAAAAATCCAAAAAAATTACCAATCATCTTATATTAATTTATAACATGAAAAATTAATTTTTCATGATTTAATATCAATATTTTTTTATAAAAATTTTTACATCACATAAACTACCATAAATCATAACTTTTTGTGTATAACTCCATTTTAAGTGATTCAAACTTTGTTTTTCTCATGATTTAATGTTCTATAATATTAGAACATCAAACCTAAGTTTTACAAAAATATTTTTGGTAATATATTTCAAAATTTGTTTACACACAACTAAATACATATTTTAGCATATAAAATATACCAAAATACAAACCAAACACATTAAACTCAAGCATGACATAAATATTACCACTACACATTAATAATCATATTAACATGTTTATACTAACATGATGATTTATTTAATTTAAAAACAACACTTTATTTAAAATAACTATTACCTTGATTTAATGGCTATTCTTCTTTTTCTCCCAAAGTATGTTGTGAATCTTGAAGACATAAACTAGCTTAGCACTCATTCTCCTTCTCTTGCTCTCTCTCAAAATATTTTGCTCTCAAACTCTCTCTAGCTTGGAAAATGGGAGAAGAAAAATGACTAACACAATGCTCCTAAATTGCAAGTATACTTGCAATTTTGATAGATACATAATATATCTAATAATTTTAGCCCATCATGCACCTATTGGATACCTACACAAGAAAGCTAACCCATACTAAGTTGGTGAGGATTTTGTGGGAAAAGACTTTCCCAAAAATCAAAACAAGCAACCTTTAATTAAATAAATGGAAAATAAAATAAAATATCAAAAAATCACTTTTTCTCTCTCCTCCATGCCATGGTCGGCTGGTGACATTTTCATTGTCCCAAAATTATTGACACATTTTCATTTTTAATAATTAATAAGTTAATTTAAGTATTTTTCAAGTGGGCCAATCATTGAGCTTTAATTTAAAATAACACTTGGGCTTCTATTAAATTGTTTGAGCTACTAAATTGTCAAATTTTATTATTCTACATTTGGGCTACTAATTGACCCATGTTGGGCTAATTTAATAATTTATACATTAATTATTCAATCCATGATTAAATAAATAATTAGATTGAATAAATAATTAAATATTCTAACCCATAGGTATTAAATTACTAAATGGACTAATAAATATTATTATTAATATTTCACATTATTTACATTAATTAATAATTATATTAATTAATTTATTATATTTAATTCACTCATTATATTCAATTTAATTGAATATTTAATTAATAGGAAACTTATCAATTATTTTGATATTAAAACTTTAGGGTTTGTTTACTAATTTAATAACATATTAGTAACCCCCTTTAATTAATTCTAGTAATTAATTACATAATTATTTAATCACATAATTAATCAATCACATAAAAAGATTTAAATAATCTCGTAAAAATAACTCGTTGGAAATTAAATTAATAATTTAATTAACAAAGATGTGGAAATTCTAGGACATTACAACGTATTTGCACAACTATACGCTCACTAAGGGACTTATCTATCACATAAGTACTAACACATAAATTACATTAGTCAAAACAATATTATTAACCTTATAGACCTTCAATCATATTAGGTTAATAATTTAATAAGTTAGAAATTTTTTTCTTAAGTGTTGGACACTTATTATTAAACCCTTAAACAACTTATTACAATTGTTTAATTAAAGCATAATTAATTTTAATTTATTTTATTAACTCGATCTCTAATTAATTACTATTTAATCTTGGTTAAATAGAAATTAATTAATTAACTCTAGTTATTATTTAAAATAAATAATAACTAATTGTACTTACTTATTATTTAATAATAATTAAATAATAAGTAATTATTGATTCATTTTAACCTTATTTAATTTAATATTAATCAACTAATAGTTAACTAAGTAATTAACCTTACCTATTATTTAATTTAAGGAAATTAAATAATAGTTTACTCATTTTAATCCTGTTTAATTATTATTTAATTTCAATTAAATCATAATTAATTATTTAATTATTTTAATTATTGTTTAAGATTAAATAAAATTTAATTTATTTATCCTTATTTATTATTTAAATTAAATAACTTAATTTCCCTTAATCATTATTTAATGCTAATTAAATAATAATTAATTACTTAATTATCCTTATTTATTATTTAATAATATTTAAATAATAAATAGTTAATTTATAAATTTTTATCTCTCTTTAATTATTATTTAATAGGAATTAAATAATAATTGCTAATTTATCCCTTTTATTTATTATTAACATTTTAAATAATAAATAAATAATAAATTTATTTAACTTAACTATGATTTAGCTAACTAGATTAATATTTAAAATATTTAAATATTAAACTTAATGAAAAATATCCTCCCCAATATTATTTTTGTATTATTATTAATTTTATTATAATTTTAAATTAATTTTCAAATATTTAAATTAATTAAAAATATGCAGAATGGCAAACTTGTAAATAAGTTGAAAAACCGGACCGATGGCAATTCTGTAATTACGTTGAAAACTGATCCGAGGGCAAAATAGTAATTTCGCCGAGAAAAACACGGAGGGGCAGTATCGTAATTTTTCCAGAAACTGGCTCCCGCGCATTGCGCGGCTGTAACAACAGGCCCCAAAACGGTGCCGTTTTGAGGGACACGCTGTCGGCTTCCGCGCGTAACGCGCAGAGTAATTATCTCTGATGCCAAACGACGTCGTTTTGGCTCCACGTCCGTCGGCTGAAAGCTTGCGCGCATTGCGCGAAAGGCACTAATTTTTTTTCCTTTGCAGAACGTGAACAGTGTTCTGGCAATACCCATTTTAAATAAAAATATACCATCAAGTAAGCTTTAAATCCTCAATAAAAATCCAAAAAAATTACCAATAACTTAATATCAATTTATAACATGAAAATTTAATTTTTCATGATTTAATATCATTCTTTTTTTATAAAAATTTTTACATCACATAAACTAACACAAATCATAACTTTTTGTGTATAACTCCATTTTGAGTGATTCAAACTTTGTTTTTCTCATGATTTAATGTTCTATAATATTAGAACATTAAACCTAAGGTTTATAAAAGTATTTTTGGTCATAAATTCCAATACTTGTTTATACACTTCTAAACACATATTTTAGCATATAAAATACACCAAAATACAAACCAAGCATATTAAACTCAAGCATGACATAAATATTACTATCATACATTATTAACTATATTAACATATTTATACACACATGTTAGTTTATTTAATTTAAAAACAAAAAATAGATTTAGAATAACCATTACCTTGATTTAATGGCTATCTTCCTTTTTCTTCCAAAATAGGTGATGAGGTTTGAAGGCATGAACAAAATGAACTCCTCCTCCTTCTTTATCCTTACTCTTTCAAATATTTTGCTCTCACTAAAATTTTCTCTCCACTCTCTCTTTTGGACTTAGAAAAATAAAATGAAGTGAAATGTCTTACTAATGCAAGTATACTTGAAAATAATAGATACAAAAATTATATCTAAAACTCTAGACCATCATATGCTAGCTATTGGATACTTACACAAATTAAACACATTAGGTGAAAAGAGGGATGATGCATGTACTAACAAAAAACCATACAAGCAATCTAATTATTAAATAAATAAGAAAATAAACTAAAATAGCAAGAAAATCATTTTTTCTCTCCCATCTACCAACATGGTCGGCTGACCTCTTTTTCTTTGTCCCAAAATTAGAGTCACTTTCCACTTTTTAAATAATTAATAGTTTAAACAATTTAATTTCAAGTGGGCTCAAGCTTTGGGCTTTATTTAAAATACCAATTGGGCTCCTATTAAATTGTTTGGGCTACTAATTTGTCAAATTTTATTATTCTTCACTTGGGCTACTAATTGACCCATGTTGGGCTAATTTAATAATTTACACATTAATTATTCAATCCATGGTTAAATAAATAATTAGATTGAATAAATAATTAAATATTCTAACCCATTAGTATTAAATTACTAAATGGACTAATAAATATTATTATTAATATTTCACATTATTTACATTAATTAATAATCATATTAATTAATTTATTATATTTAATTAACTCATTATATTCAATTTAATTAAATATTTAATTAATAGGAAACTTATCAATTATTTTGATATTAAAACTTTAGAGTTTGTTTACTAATTTAATAACATATTAATGACCCCCTTTAATTAATTCTAGTAATTAATCACATAATCATTTAATTACGTAATTAATTAACCACATAAAAAGATTTAAATAATCTCGTAAAACTAACTCGTTAGAAATTAAATTAATAATTTAATTAATAATGACGTGAAAATTATAGGACATTACATGTATTCTATCACAACACTGTTAACCCCCAAAAAAGGGGTTTTTATTAAAATAAAAAATACATTACCTAAGACTGTGAGGTCTTATCATTAATCTTAACCTCGATCCTGTCAAAGTCGTTACACATTTCTTGATCCTGGGTCTTTTCGGAATTCTCGAATATCTCATACTTAGCTGTAAGAGTTTATTTATACAAGTGACGGCTCAACAAGTTTGACAATTATCAAATAACATGTCGCATTTTTTGCATTTCATACATTACAATTATTCACGTTTAACATTCTAATCTTGTCTTAGTTTATACATGTTGGACAATTAAAACATACTTCATGTTAACATACAAGTCATATAAAATACATGATCACATTCAATACACGATTCATATTATCATGCATTTCATTTCCCAATTCATAAGGTTCAACTGTAATGATCGAGAAATTCACTCTAATTTTTTTTCTTTGTGGAATAAAATTATGCAAACTTATTTTTTGTGTGCAATTACGTGGTGTGTGTGTGTGTATTATACTTGAGTTTGAATTAAGAATGTTACATGATAAATTGCAAGTAATGCATCATGTAAATAATAACCTAATTGAGTTAATTGATTTAATTAGGGAACAAAAGTTGTGACCACGTGATTCAATTTATTTAATTTCATTTGTTGCAATTTAATTAACTAACTAATCTGATTAATTAGAGTAATGGGAGCAAGGTCCAATAATTATTTTATTTGACCTAATCTATTAAATTACTATGTTGGGGTGACATTTTATTAACACAAATGGACTAATTTTTTGAGGCAAGGATTCAATTTAATTAAAACCCGTGTTATAATTAGCTAAACCCTAAACCTTGACCCAACTTGATGCTAGAGCAGCTTAATATATATTTGTGTAGCATTAATCAAAAATTGAGCCCAATCATTGGCCTAAACACTAAGTGAATTTAGCAACCCACTCCTTGTTTTCATTTATACGTGAATCATCAACTATGTCAATCAAATTGGGATAAATTTCAGCAATAAGGAAACATGTGAACTTCCATCATTACAAATAGCTGTTGTGCATGGTAATTGCCTTCGCAACGTCTATTTTTAGCCGCCAAGAAATGGTTGTGTGTTGATGCAGCACGACAAGGTAATAGCGTACGCATCACGACAATTGAAGGATTATGAAAAGGGATACCTTACGCATGATTTGAAATTAGCAGTAGTAGTTTTTGCCTTAAAAATATGGAGACACTATTTATATGGAGAGAAATATGAGATATACACAGACCACAAAAGTATGAAGTATATCTTCACTCAAAAATAACTGAATACGAGCCAGAGAAGGTGGTTAGAATTGATCACGGACTATGATTGTGATATTCTATACCATCTCGAGAAGGCCAATGTAGTCATTGACGCCTTAAGTAGGAAGGGTCAGGAAAAGTTAAAAATGTTGACCGCTCAAGAGGAGTTAATCAAAGAAATGGAGAAAATGGAAATAGAAGTGAAGTATCCGAATGAGTCGGAAGAGAAATTGTTTATGATGGAGACTCGTCCAACTTTATTGAATCGAGTAAAGGAAGCCTAGGATCAAGATGAGGAATGTAAAGGTATAAAGAAAATGGTGTCCGAAGGAGAGGATACGAAGTTCAGGTTAGATAAGGATGGAGTACTAAGAATTGAAGGTGGAGTGTGGGTACTGACAGTGCTCGAACTAAAAGAGGTGATTATAAACGAAACACACAGTTTAAAGTATTCAATTCATCCAGGCGGTACAAAGATGTACTAAGATCTTCGTCAACACTTTTGGTGGGCCAATATGAAGAGGAAAGTGACAGAGTATGTCAGTAGGTGCGTAACTTGCCATAGTTAAAGTAGAACATCAAAGACCAAGTGGATTATTGCAGCCATTGGAAATACCAGAATGGAAGTGGGAGCACATAATAATGGATTTTGTGGTAGGCCTCCCAATGACTCAGAAAGGATATGACGCGATATGGGTGATTGTGGATCGACTTATGAAGTCAGCACACTTCTTGCCAATTAAGATCATATTTAACTTAGATCAGTTAGCGAAGCTATATGTTAAGGAAATAGTCTCAAGACATGGAGTCTCGGTATCGATTGTGTCAGATCGAGATTCGCGATTCACCTCCAATTTTTTAGAAAAGTTTTCAAGAACGTATGGGAATGCAGTTGAGGTTGAGTACATCTTACCACCCTTAAACTGATGGGCAGAGTGAGAGAACAATTCAGATGCTAGAAGATATGCTGAGGGCACGTGTTATGGATTTCAAGGGTAATTGGGATGATCATTTGCCATTAGTCGAGTTTGCCTATAATAATAGTTATCATGCTAGTATAGGAATGCCACCTTACGAGGCTCTATATGGTCGCAAGTGCAAAACTTCACTATGTTGGGATGAAGTGGGAGAACACAAATTATTGGGGCCAGAATTGGTTCAACAGATAACGAAAATTGTCAGTGTGATAAGCTCAAGACTAGTTGCAGCACAAGACAGACAAAAGAAGTACGCCGACTTACATCGACAAAAACAAGATTTTGATGTAGGGTCATATGTGTTTTTGAAGATATCTCCCTGGAAGGGGAAGATAAGATTTGGGAAGAAAGGAAAGCTGATTCCAAGATTTATAGAACCTCTTGAAGTATTAAGAAAGATAGGAGAAGTAGCTTACAAAATAGCTTTGCCTCCGGAATTAGAGCACATTCACAATGTGTTCCATGTGTCAGTTTTGCGGCCCTATAAACAAGACTATAATCATATAATAGAATATGAATCGATCCAATTTGAAAATGATTTGACCTATAAAAAATTTCTAGTTTAGATAATTGATAAGAAAGAACAAGTTTTAAGAAATAAATTAATACCTTCTACAAAGGTAGTTTGGAGGAACCACAACGCTGAGGAAGCTACGTGAGAACTCGAAGAAAAGATGCAAAAAGATTAACCCCATCTATCCGACAACGAATACAGACCGTGCAAGAACGACAAAAGAGTTATGCTGATCTTCATCGTAGAGATGAGAGATTCAACGTCAGAGATCATGTATTCTTACGTGTTTCTCCATGGAAAGGAGTTAGGAGATTTGGAAAGAGAGAAAAGCTCAACCCTCAATTTATTGGCCCATTTGAAATCTTCGATCGAGTAGGAACCGTAGCCTACAGGCTAGCTTTACCACCAAGTATGTCTCGCATCCATAACGTTTTTCATATATCTATGTTATGTAAATATGTGAAGGACCCAAACCACGTCATTGAGTTCGAACCGGACGTTATAGCAGATGATTTAACGTACGAGGAAGTACCTGTTAAGATCCTAGATAAGAAGGAGCAGATCCTACGCTCAAAGGTTATACCTCAAGTTAAGGTTTTATGGAGGAACCAAGACACTGAGGAAATGACCTGGGAGTTAGAATCTGAGATGAAATCTAAGTATCCTTACCTCTTCGAAATGCCAGGTATGTCAATTTCGGGGACAAAATTTCATAAGGAGGTGAGGTTGTAAGACCCCGAATTTTATGAAATACAAAATTTAACTTTTCTTCATATATATTTTTCTGAAATAGTAAGTTGTTAAATTGGTAAAGTTAAAAGTTAAAGGATGTTATGTGCAAATTTTATTATGTCGGATAATATTCGTTTGGTCGGATAATATTCGTTTTGTCGGGGAATATTCGGGTCGTACAATGGCGCCGAAATAACTAATTATTGGTGGACCCCACAACAGAATATTTGTCGGATATAGAAAACGACAGAAGTAACATTTTTAAATAAAAATAGTCAACGGTGTTATCACTTTTAACTGTTAAAATACCGATGATAAAAGAATAGTAGCCTACGGTAATTTATGGTATTTTACTATAACACGCGGTATTTTACAGTAGCACAAGGTATTGTGCGGCATTTATATTATTGAACTGATAAATTGGTTATTACACAGTATTTGCATTATTGATCTGATAATTGACACCGTAACTGTTGCACATCATTTCCTCAATAATTGTCACTGCATAATATTTTATGTTATCAATTCAATAATTGTTGTTAGACAGTATTTTGCATTATTGATTCAATAATTGTCATTACACTGTATTTCATATCATTGAGTCAATAATTGTTGGTGTACTGTATTTTAAAATTATTGAACCAAATAATTGTTACAGTAACAAATACACAGTAATTTATATTATTAAATTAATAGTGTGTTTATTACATTATTGTTGAATTATTGTTGTAGCATTATTTTATTTATATGTAGGACCCACAGGAAGAAAATAAATAATAATAATAATAATAATAAATAATTAATTATTATGTGAATATTAACATGTGGACCCTCGATGGGGGCCACATGTGAATTGAGAATGTGATTTTGCTGAGTTTTTTTTGGTGGAGTTAGACAGCCTACTGCGCTGCCATAATTGAAATTGAAGGCTGGCGTGCAGCACGCCAGCAGTTCACCAACCATGCAAAGTGCCTTATTTTCTCCTATAAATAGATTGCTCAGCTGAATAGAAAAATCACACCTAAAACATAAAATTTTTCTATAAGTATTTTATGAGTTTTTTTTCTGAGAATAATAAGGTTATTTTGAGTGTTTTAAAGCCAAAAGTAGTGCAAGAATTTTTCAAGTAAGTCTTTTATTAAAGAGTAGTAATTTCATAAATTCCTATTTTTCACGGTATTCATAAATCTTCCTTTAGAAGACTCTTCTTTAAGAAGATTCATTTTTAAAAGCTTTATTTGAAAGATTTATTTTGGAATATTATTTTAAAAACTATTTTAAAGTTGTTATATTATACTACAAAAATTATGTTAAATATATATAATTTTGATAGTTCATATTATACGAGTTATCATACACTTTGAAATTTATATGTGGTAATTACTAATTTTATCATAAATATATAGGTTGATCAATCTCATTTAAATCAATATCCATTCACGTGTTAAGGTAAGGGGTATCATTATTTTCATCATCATAAATGGTATTATTTTCTTACTTGTAAGGGATGTCATTTTCTTTCATACTCATTCTTTTATCTCACCTGCATGTGCTCAACGTTTAAACTTAACTCCTAAAAATTTGATTTTTGACTTATCAGTTGAAACCCCATTAGGAGAAATGACCATTACATCTACTGTCTATAAATCTTGCCTAGTTCAAATCAACAACCTCACATTACCTGTTGACCTTATTTCTTTGGAGATGCATGAATTTGATGTGATTTTAGGAATTGATTGGTTGACTACCCATCATGCTAAAATTGATTGTTTTCATAAGATTATTAGTTTTCATATTCCTAATCAACCTGTCATGCAAATTCAAGCAACTAAACCATTGAAATCTATAACTGTTATTTCTAGCCATAAAACCATTCGTTTATTAAAAAACGGATGTCAAGCCTTTTTAGCTCATGTCACTGATTTGAACAAAAACACGTCAAACTTGAATGATATTCCCATTGTTAATGAGTTTCCTGACGTTTTTCCTGAGGAACTTCCTAGCTTACCCCCAAACCATGAAATTGAATTTTGTATTGATCTTGAACCCGATACTAAGCCCATTGAACTTCAAGAGTTAAAAGTCCAACTATAGGAATTGTTGGATACCGGTTTCATTCGTCCGAGTGAATCACCTTGGGGTGCTCCTGTTCTATTTGTGAAGAAGAAAGACGGGAGTATGAGATTGTGCATTGACTATCGAGAATTGAACCATGTCACCATAAAAAACAGGTATTCGTTACCTCAAATCGATAACATGTTTGATCAATTACAAGGTACTCAACATTTCTCAAAGATTGATCTCCGTTCTGAATATCATTAGTTAAAGGTTAAAGCTGAGGACATTCTAAAGACTGCTTTCAGAACTCGTTATGGACATTATGAGTTCTTAGTCATGCCTTTTGGACTAACCAATACTCCTGCAGCTTTCATGGACATGATGAACTGAATATTTAAAGAATATTTGGATCATTTTGTGGTTGTCTTTATTGATGACATCCTCATATACTCCAAGAGTCGTGAGGATCATGAACAACACCTGAGATTGATACTCCAAAAGCTCCATGAGAACAAATTATATGCCAAGTTAAAGAAATGTGAGTTCTGGCTTGAGGAAGTCACGTTTCTTGGGTATGTGATTTCTAGTCAGGGAATATTAGTCGATCCTGCAAAGATTGAAACGATACTAAATTGGGAACAACCCAAGACAGTAACTGAAGTCTGAAGTTTTCTGGGCTTAGCTGGTTATTATCGGAGATTCGTAGAAGAATTTTCTCGAATCGCCACTCCATTAACTCAACTGATTCGAAAAAGTACAAAATTCGTATGGCACGAGGAATGTGAGAAAAGTTTTCAAGAACTCAAGAGGAGACTTGTTTTAGCTCCTGTTCTGACCATACCATCAGGATCGGGAGAGTTCGTCATATATAGCGATGCTTCAGGCAAAGGTCTAGGCTGTGTCCTTATGCAACATGGAAATGTTATAGCCTATGCCTCTCGACAACTCAAAAATTATGAGAAAAATTACCCTACTCATGATCTAGAGTTGGCAGCGGTCGTTTTTGTATTGAAGATCTGGAGACATTACTTGTACGGAGAAAAAGTGGATATCTATTCGGATCATAAAAGCCTCAAGTATTTCTTCACTTAGAATAAACTCAACATGCGACAACGACGTTGGCTTAAGCTGTTGAAGGATTACGACCACACAATCCAGTATCACCCGGGAAAGGCGAACGTTGTAGCTGTCGCTTTGAGCAGAAGATCTTATGCAAGTACAAGTGCATTGCTGACAACACAAAAATGTATTTTGTACGACTTGCAAAAGATGGAGATAGAGCTAACCAATGACCCACTTGAAGATTGCGCACGTACAAGTAGAACCAACTTTAATCGATAAAATTAAAGCTGCTCAAGCTACTGATTTGGAGCTGATGAATATGATGAAGAAAGTACAAGAAGGTGCTATTCCTGAGACAAGAATCGACGAGAAAGGAATACTTCGAGTTAACTCTCGACTCTGTGTTCCTAACGATCCTGAATTAAAGCATAAAATCACGATGGAGGCACATAACACGCCGTTTACAATCCACCCAGGAGGTACCAAGATGTATCGTGATCTTCGACATACATTTTGGTGGAACAATATGAAAAGGGAGATTGCAGAGTTTATCTCAAGGTGCCTAACTTGTCAACGTGTCAAGGCAGAACATCAAGTGTCTAAGGGTCCATTACAACCATTTGAAGTTCCTGAATGGAAGTGGGAACACATCAATATGGACTTCGTGACGGGTCTTTCCAAGGTTTCTCAAGGCTTAGATGCAATTTGGGTCATAGTAGATAGATTGACCAAATCAGCTCATTTCTTGCCTATACGAGAAAACTTTTCACTTGAACGTCTTGCCGGTATGTACGTAAATGAGATTGTGAGATTGTATGACATGCCAGTTTTCATAGTTTCTGATCGAGATCCTAGATTCACTTCACGCTTTTGGATCAGTCTACAAAAAACTATGGGCATTGAACTACGTTTTAGTTCTGTATACCATCCTCAAACGGACGGACAATCGGAAAGGACGATCCAGACCCTCAAAGATCTTTTGAGACTTTGCGTACTAGACTTTAAAGGAAGTTGGGATAAGTACTTGCCATTGATTGAATTTTCCTACAACAACAATTACCAAGCAAGTATAGGTATGACTCTATTCGAGGCTTTGTATGGAAGGAAGTGTCGCTCTTCAGTATGTTGGAATAAAGTAGGAGAAGCAAAATTATTAGGACCTGAGTTGGTATGCTTGACAACAGAAAAGATCCAAATAATCCGACAATGAATACAGACCACGCAAGAACGACAAAAGAGTTATGCTGATCTTCATCGGAGAGATGGGAGATGCAACGTCGGAGATCATGTATTCTTACGTGTTTCTCCATGGAAAGGAGTTACGAGATTCGGAAAGAGAGGAAAGCTCAACCCTCGATTTATTGGCCCATTTGAAATCTTCGATCTAGTAGGAACCGTAGCCTACAGACTAGCTTTACCACCAAGTATGTCTCGCATCCATAACGTTTTTCACATATCTATGTTACGTAAATATGTAAAGGACCCAAACCGCGTCATTGAGTTAGAACCGGACGTTATAGCAGATGATTTAACGTACGAGGAAGTACCTGTTAAGATCCTAGATAAGAAGGAGCAGATCTTACGCTAAAAAATTATACCTCAAGTCAAGGTTTTATGGAGGAACCAAGACACTGAGGAAATGACCTGGGAGCTAGAATTTGAGATGAAATCTAAGTATCCTTACCTTTTTGAAATGCCAGGTACGTCAATTTTGGGGACGACATTTCATAAGCAGGGGAGATTGTAAGACCCTGAATTTTATGAAATACAAAATTTAACTTTTCTTCATATATATTTTTCTGAAACAATAAGTGGTTAAATTGGTAAAATTAAAAGTTAAGGATGTTATGTGCAAATTTTATTATGTCGGATAATGTTCGTTTGGTCGGGGAATATTCGGATCGTTCGACGGCGCCGAAATAACTAATTATTGGTGGACCCCACAACGGAATATTTGTCGGATATAGAAAACGACAGAAGTAATATTTTAAAATAAAAATAGTCAACGGTGTTACTTTTAACTGTTAAAATACCAGTGATAAAAGAATAGTAGCCTATGATAATTTATAGTATTTTACTGTAGCACGCGGTATTTTACAGTAGCACAAGGTATTGTGCGGCGTCTATATTATTGAACTGATAAATTAGTTATTACACAGTATTTGCATTATTGATCTGATAATTGACACTGTAACAATTGTACATCATTTCATCAATAATTGTCACTGCATAATATTTTATGTTATCAATTCAATAATTGTTGTTAGATAGTATTTTGCATTATTGATTCAATAATTGTCATTACACTGTATTTCATATCATTGAGTCAATAATTGTTGGTGCACTGTATTTTAAAATTATTGAACCAAATAATTGTTACAGTAGCAAATACACAGTAATTTATATTATTAAATTAATAACGTGTTTATTACATTATTGTTGAATTATTGTTGTAGCATTATTTTATTTATATGTAGGACCCACAGGAAGATTTTTTTTTTAATTATTATGTGAATAGTAACAGTGGACCCTCGGTAGGGGCCACATGTGAATTGAGAATGTGATTTTGCTTAGTTTTTTTTGGTGGAGTTAGATAGCCTACTGCACTGCCATAATTGAAATTGAAGGTTGACGTGCAGCACGCCAGCAGTTCACCAACCATGCATAATGCCTTATTTTCTACTATAAATAGATTGCTCAGCTGAATAGAAAAATCACACCTAAAACATAAAATTTTTCTATAAGAATTTTATGAGTTTTCTCTGATAATAGTAAGGTTATCTTGAGTATTTTAAAGCCAAAAGGAGTGCAAGAATTTTTCAAGTAAGTTTTTTATTAAATAATAGTAATTTCATAAATTCCTATTTTTCACAGTAGTCATAAATCTTCCTTTAGAAGACTCTTCTTTAATTAAGAAGATTCATTTTTAAAAGCTTTATTTGGAAGATTTATTTTGGAATATTATTTTAAAAACTATTTTAAAGTTGTTATATTGTAGACACCCAAATTTTGCACTTTTGCACTATCCCTGACAGGAGGGCAAAATCGTCACTTGATCCGACATGCGAAAAGGAAGGTGGACCCCAACACGAAGCCACCCCAACGACTTATGGTCAAAGCCGCCACAACGAACAACGAGCATCAGGTTACTTGAGGCAAGACAAACAGTTGATCTAGAAGAACCTGATTTGATCACAAAAGACGACTAATGGCCAGTCGCAGATGCACTTGCGGCTGCTTTCAGTCAGCTATAGAACGCCATTGTTGCAGCCGAGAGCAAATGAAGGAAAAAAAATAAGAAAAAGAAAGAGAGAAAGGCGATGGGAGAGAGAAAAAAGAGAGAAGAAATGAGATTTGTCCATATTTTGTACAATCTTTATACTAGGTATTGTATCCTAGTTAATCTCCAAGTGTTAAAGCGTTTATTTCATCATTTGGAATGTGAAAAATTCGAGTTTCATAGGTTCGTTGTGTTTTATCTAGTAAATCTTTTAGATCTAGTTTTATTTTGTTCTTATTGCATTTTGTTGGGTGGATCTACTGTAGATCCGAAAATATTTGGTGCATTGCTATTTAAATAGTTTGATTTTGTGTACTTTGAAGTTAGATCCAATGTAGTCAATATATGTTGTAGATCTGTGGATTAGAGACGGTTAGGGAGGATTTATTACGGATGAAATCTTCTCATAACCTCCCGATGATATCCTTTTAGTTTATTTCATAGTTTTTGCGTATGTAGCGATCGCGAGGCGCCTGTATGTAAATATGTAAATTTTTGGGCCTTAAAACGACATCGAGTCGAAAATCGGGTTTAAGGCCCCGTGATAATGAAATTTGCGATTGTGGGCGTTTGGGGTTATTTGGATGGCTCACATGCCCATGAATAGCCTTAACGTTATTTTAATGCTTGATTTTCCTTTTCGACATGAAAAATGGATTTTGGAATGAAAAGATAAAGATTTTCATAAAATCAATCAAAGTAGGATATTAGATCACGCGTAGGCTAAAATAAAATTGAAAGTATTGGATGAGCTCCATTCCTATTTGACGAAGGATTCGAAAATCTTATTTTATAAATGTCATCATTAAAGATTTTGTTGTCAAAACGAAAGCTTAAAAATGAACTTTTCAAAACGAATCGAATCCTTCGTGCATAGGGTCAACGAGATTTTTGAAGTATTTTCGAAAATAAAGCATTCTAACGATTTTCATAGGCACACACGCATACACACACACACACGCATGCGCATACACACATTTTAGGATTTAAAGGACATGAAAGCATTAAGATAGAGGTAACCGTGTTTTCACAGAAGTCGGGGGTGCCTAACACCTTCCCCTCGCTTAAGCAAGCCCCCGAACTCTATGAATCTCGGTTTACGGACCAATTAATTCGGAGTCACATCTGAGTCATTATGATTACGAAAACAAAATTCGGATGAGTTGGTACATCCATTTCAAATATACCAACTGGCGGCTCTAGTCAATTGACCCATCATAAAATCAATCTTTTAAACCCCGTCGACACTCAAGCCGACCTTTTTCAAAAAATCACATCTTAATTCAAAGGCAAAAATTGGAAAGGGTAAATATTAAAAAAGAAACGACTTTCCCGGCGTCGACATATATTATACTACAAAAATTATGTTAAATATATATAATTTTGATAGTTCATATTATACGAGTTATCATACACTTTGAAATTTATATGTGGTAATTACTAATTTTATTATAAATATATAGGTTGATCAATCTCATTTAAATCAATATCCAATCACGTGTGAAGGTAAGGGGTATCATTCTTTTCATCATCATAAATGGTATTATTTCCATGTATTAAATTGTGGGAATAACCTTACAGTGCGGATTACTGCCTGTTGGTGAATAACCTTTCATATTCTTTCCTTATTAATCTCTGAGAATAATCTTACTGCGCGGATTACCACCTGTTTGGTGAATAACTCTTCGTATTCAAATTTTATTAAATTATGGGAATAACCTTACTGCGCGGATTACCGCCTTTTGATGAATAACCCTTTGCATTTATTTCTCATTTGTCTCTTGTGAAAATAATTGGTCTATACGAATTATCACATGACACTTTTATTCCATATTCGTTTGTAATATCATTTTCTTTCATATTCGTAAGTGATATTATTTTCCTTTATACTCATAAGGAATACCATCATTTTCATTTTCCATTATTCAAACTTACTATAGTAAGGGATATTATTTCTTTTATATTCTTAACTTACTATGGTAAGTACTATTTGGTAAAGTTTCCTGAAATGATTATATGTTCCTTAGTAGTTTGTGCTTCATCTAATATCATTTCAATTGAACCTTCCTATTTTTCTAAACATTTCTATTGAACTGTAATCGTTATTCTGAACTGTGGATCTTGAATATCATTTTTGAATTTCACTCCACATCATGTTGACAATTTGGACATTATTTGAATATGCACAAAGTAAACTTCTGATACTTATTGTTTATCCTGTTTCTTCTGTTCATCATTTGTATCACTGTTATTTGTACTAATCATCAAGAGTCAAGCTGTTGTGAATATCTGTGGCTAGGGGCACAGATGCGATATAATTGTTAAACAGATGATAGGTTAAAGGCGATATAATAGGTTAAAGGCGATACATCTGTTCGGTGTCTTTTATGACACGTGTTGAAAGTTCTCTTTGGCCCATAGTGCAAAGATGAATTGTTGTTTAGTATGATTATGACCAAAGGCTGAATACTGGTATAATCATGACCGTTGGTGTTATATTGAATATCTTTGACCCGTAGTGCAAAGATGAACTGTTGATTTGCATGATTATGACCAGGAACTGTGAATTTGTATTATCATGACTAATGGTATTTCAAATGATAATAGTTGATTATGTTTTTCCTAAAAAAAGAAGCGAGTGGACATTATAGTCTGCATTATTCTTCTAATAGATTACTCATCCCGTTGCTATTATTGATCTGAACGTTGATATAAATCTTGTAGTCTATTGTATTCTATCAAGAACTCAACTGTTGAATGCTAATGATAATTTATTCGTCATTATCTTAGTAATGATATTCTTTACTGGGCTATTTGAGCTCACCCTTTCTTTTTGTTCCATTGTTTTTCAACAAGAGATGAGAACGTAGCTGGGTCTAGCCGGGGGATGGAGTGAGAGTCCGAGGGATAGCTATCATAGTTTTCACGTGTTGTAAAATAGTGTGACAATAATTGTGAAGACTTAGTTATGTATTATTATACACTGTATTGTTAAACGTTGTACTACCTTGTAATAATTTTGTTGTAGTCTTTTGACAACTCAAGTTTGGGCTATGTGGGCCCAGATTTGGGGGTGTCACAGTGCATGCCACACCCGCCGGGTCCATGCGTGCATCATCAAAATCCAATTCTACTCTGAAATCTTTATCTAAAATAGGCTCATTGATGTTTACAAAAAGTGTGACTGTTAGGATGATGCACACAGGGTGTTTAAAAAAATGCCTGATAAGAATACGTTTACTTGGAACTCGATTCTTAATGCACTACTAAATTCAAGTTGTGTTGATGAAGCTAAGAGGGTTTTTCTATTCATGCCCAACCCTGGTCAGTGCTCTTGGAATTCTATGGTATTTTTTTTATTTGATAGTTGAATTATGTGGTATCTGGTTTTGCTCAACATGAATGGTTTGACGAATCAATTGGAGTGGATTATGTGACGCCCCCAAATCTGGGCCCACACAGCCCAAACTTGAGTTGTCAAAAGACTACAACAAAATTATTACAAGTAGTGCAACGTACAACAATACAATATATAATAATACACAACTAAGTCTTTCACGATTATTGTCACATTATTTTATAACACGTGAAGACTACAATAGCTATCCCTCAGACTCTCACTCCATTCCCCGGCTAGACCCAGCTACGTTCCCATCTCCTGTTGAAAACAATGGAACAAAAGAAAGGGTGAGCTCAAATATCTCAGTAAAGAATATCATGACTAAGATAATGACGAATAAATTATCATTAGCCTTCAACAGTTGAGTTCTTGATAGAATACAATAGACTACAAGGTTTATATCAAAAACTACAGTTATATTCTTGAACAATGTTCAGATCAATAATAGCAGCGGAATGAGCAATCTATTAGAAGAATAATGCAGACTATAATATCCACTCAGTTCTCTTTTTAGGAAAAACATCATCAACTTTTATCATCTGAAATACCATTAGTCAAGATAATACAATTCACAGTTTCTGATCATAATCATGCAGATCAACAGTTCATCTTTGCACTACGGGCCAAAGACATTCAATATAACACCAACGGTCATGATTATACCAGATTCAGCCTTTGGTCATAATCATACCAAACAACAGTTCATCTTTGCACTACGGGCCAAAGAGAACATTCATCATGTGCCATAAAAGACACCGAACAGATGTATCGCCTTTAACCTATTATATTGTCTTTAACCTATCATCTGTTCAACAATTATATCACATCTGTGCCCCCGGCCACAGATATTCACAACAACTTGATTTTGGATGATTAGAATGATATAAATGATAAACAGAAGAAACAGGATAAACAATAAGTATCAGAAGTTTACTTTATACAGATTCAAATAATGTCCAAATTGTCAACATGATGTGGAGTGATATTCAAAAATGATATTCAAGATCCACAGTTCAGAATAACGCTTACAGTTCAATAGAAAGGTTCACGTAAATACGATGATTCAATTGAAATGATGGAGTGCAACTATTATGGAACATATAATATTTTCAGGAATTATAGAAGCAATAGTTCCATAATAAGTTTCGATATAGTTGTATGAAAGAAAATAATATCCCTTACCGTAGCAGGTTTGATTAACAAAAGGTGAAGGAAATTAATATATCTTACCATAGTAAGTTTGAATAATGGAAGATGAAAAAGATGGTATCCCTTATGAGTATAAAGGAAAATAATATCACTTACGAATATGAAAGAAAATGATATTATAAACGAATATGCAATAAAAGTGTCATGTGATAATTCGTGTAGACAAATTATTTCCACAAGAGACAAATAAGAAATGAATACAAAGAGTAATTCACCAAACATGCGGTAATCCGCGTAGTCAGGTTATTCTCAGAGATTAATAAGGAATGAATACGAAAGGTTATTCACCAACATGCGGTAATCCGCGCCGTAAGGTTATTCCCACAATTTAATAAAAATTGAATACGAAGAGTTATTCACCAAACAGACGGTAATCCGCACAGTAAGGTTATTCTCAGAGATTAATAAGGAATGAATACGAAAGGTTATTCACCAACAGGCGGTAATCCGCGCTGTAAGGTTATTCCCACAAATTAATACATGGAAATAAATGACACATCTTATGAGTAAGAAAGAAACGATATTATTTTCGAGAATCAAATAATGATAATCCCTTACCGTGGTAAGTTTAAATAATAGAATATGAAAGAAGATGATATTCCTTACCTTAACACGTGACTGGATATTGATTTAAATGAGGTTGATTAACTTGAACGGTACTCCTACACTTATGAATCTTCACAAATACTCAAGATGACTTAAACACACTTAGAGAGAACTTACACAAGAAGTATTTAGAGAGTGAAAGAAAGAACAAGTAAGAAAGTTTATGAAAAATCCTTAAGTTAAGGCCTCTATTTATAGCCAAAAATCTTATCATAACCAAGATTTTATAATTTAATCCAAACCGTTCATTTCAAAATAATGTTTAATCCATACCATTCATTTCATCTTTTAAGATTTATTTAATCTAAACCATTCATTTAAAGATCATCTTTTAATCTACACCATCCATTTCAAATTCTATATTATCTTTAATCTATACCATTCATTTTATCTTTTAAGATTTCCTTAATTTAAACCATTCATTTAAAGATCATCTTTTAATCTACATCATCCATTTCAAATTCTATATTATCTTTAATCTATACCATTCATTTTATATCACCTAACTTTATATTATAAACAAATAACTTTATAAATTTGAATTATTTAACAATAATTCACACTTATTAATTATTATGACTAATTATTATAAACATAGTATAGTTGGCTTTCTGAGTTAGATATCAAGTCAATTAATTAATGAAATACAACTGTTTAAATAATACCATAATAGAGATAACAATAATGCAGAAAGTATGTAAAAGAAAGAATACGTTACTGTGTAATGACAATTATTAATTCAATAATGTGAATTACTGTGCATATGCTACTGTGACAATTATCAGTTTAATAATATGAATTATTGTGCATGTGACAATAAAGTCAAATATTGTACGATAACCACTTTATCAATTTAATAATACGAAACATTGTGCAATGCCGTGTGCTACTGTGCAATACCGTGTGCTACTGTGCAATACCGTATGTTACTTGTAATACCGTATATCACTATTCTTTTACCACCAGATATTTTAACAATTAAAAGTGATAGTACCATTGACCATTTAAAAATTATTTATGTCATTTTCTATATAAGACAATTATTCTTTGTGGGGTCTACCAATGATTGGTTCGTACGGCGCCATCGTACGAATATTCCCCGACAGAACGAATATTCCCCGACCAAACGAATATTGTCCGACATAATATAATTTACACATAACATCCTTAACTTCTAACTTTATCAATTTAACCACTTACTGTTTCAGAAAAAAAAATATGAAGAAAAATTAAATTTTGTATTTCATAAAATTCGGGGTCTTACAGATTAGTTGGCAGAGGCGGATCCAGCCTCGTAGTTCAGTGGAGACAAATTTGAAAAAAAAAATCTCTTTAAGAAGAAGAATTTATTAAAATGAATTACAAAACTAAATAATTCTCAAATATTGATTACAACAATATTTTTCGAGGTTTAATTGCTTGAAATTGTTGCATGATAACATTGCCTCATTTTTAATAGTTAAAACTCCTCAATAAATTACATAATACAAGTAATATTTATACTATCTAAATATATTTAAAGAATTTTGTAATATTAACTGCTATGGAGTATAAGAAATGTTCACTATTTATCTTAAATACTCCTGCACATAGCTTCTAAAAACTAAAAATCATCTTGAGTAGATACTGATTCTTTTGTTAGTGGAACTTGGAACAAGTATGGATTTATTTTATTTTATTTTATTTTAATTTTAAAAAAAAAAAGGAGGACAAGTACAAGTGCTTAGCCCGCGGGTAAAATATACTAGAAGAGAAGTACTTGTGCTATTGAGAACACGAGTGCTAATCTAACTAGAAATCACTTCCTTTCAATTCTCTAAGAAGTTCAAATAGTTTATACATATAGTTACATACTCTATCCATTAATATTTCTATTTTAAAATTAGAGATATAATTTAATTTTTAAAGGTAAACTTACATACTAAAATTTAAAATTAGTATGACTTATAAAAATTTAGAATGAAATAAATTTTAGAATTAATAATTTTTGTTATATACTATATAATTATAATAATTGTATCAACTAAAATTAAATAAATTCACATAAATTTGAAATTTAATATGTCGTCATTTGATATCAAAAATCAAATTGTATTTCTAATTTTAAAACGAATAAAATATTCAGCTGACTAACGGTTTTTATTTCAATATTTCAAGTTTGATTATTCTTTACTGAATTACTCTTTAATATATAACCTAGTAGTAAAACCTATATTTTTATTGTACATTATCACAAATTCGAGTTTATAACTAAAAACTACATATAATATTATTGTCTAAACTTCTCTTGCATTTATATATTTGATATTAATCTATATTATTAATACACAGAAACTAAAATTAACAGTTTTTTAGTAAGATTGTGTAACAACTTATGTTATAAAAAATATTTTTTGATATTATTCAATTTCTATTTTATTTCTTAATTATCATTTATTTTTTACCCTTTCAAAATTACAAACACGTATAATGACTAGTATATATATATATATATATATTATAACAAACTTTAAATTTAATCCCAAAAAGTTCAGTTGGGGCAATTGCCCCCCCCCCCCCCCCCCCGGCGTGGATCCGCCACTGTAATAGTTTGTGATTAAGGATATTTTTATTTTGTTTGTTTGGAAATATATTATTTGGGTGGTAATGATTGATTTAATAATTTTATTATATAATAAGTATTTTTAATTTTCAAAATTATTAATTAATGTACAAAAACTTAATTTTTTAAAATTTAGTCATTTTTAATTTTGAATTATTATTATTAATATTATTATTGTTAATTTATTAATTTTAATTTGATAAAATATGTCAAGAAAGTGAGAGAAGTTGGTACTATTTAACAAAACATGAGTCCAAGGGCATTTTGGACACTGTTTGAAGCAATATGACAGTATTCTTAAGCTCACTCATTTTTAGAGAGTAGGTGACACCCTCAATTAAAATAGATGAAAAATATAACTTTTTCACTTTACCTCAAAAACTTTAAATATACCTTCTTAGACAATAGACAATCAAGTGGAAAAATAGTAAAATTTCGTGCGGTAAAGTGAAATCAACTCTTTTTTAAAAGGAGAGAGTACTATTTAACAAATGTTTTTTCGTATATGCATATAGAATCAGCGTAATTCTTTACTCTTACAGGACCGGCCAGACCAACTATTCTCGTTTGTACGTTGTACATCAAAAGCTGAGTTCAAAAGTGCAACAAAAACATAGTTCAAATCTCTCGTTGCCTTATCTCTTGTCTCGTTCCATATTTTACAAGTAGCTATAATTTATATACTTATTCATAATTAACCTAGTAAATAAACAAGAATTACCCGATAATAATTCATGAGATGAGATAATAGATTAGCTTACACACTTTCTAAAACCATCACAAAAGTGTTCGTCGCATGTACACATTGTTTGTTTAGTTACTTATTTTTGCAACGTTTGTAGTAGTTAGTTTTGAACCTCCAAAGATACTGTATCATTTATGGTGTATTGCATTTGAACTTTAAATATTATATTTGAAGTAAAATAAGTTAAATTTAAAATAAGTTATTTTTAAACAATAAAACTTTTAAATACGTTTAGTCCGTCAAACAGTTTGAATACATGTTCAAATTCAAATGTTTTGTAATCAAACATACAAGTGCTCTATAGGGGATCTGAATTCTTCAAAAGCTAGGGCAGGTTTTTCCAATATGTTGTTCTCAGAACCTGTGCCATAGATTGTGCTATTTCTTGGGTGAGCCCTCCCAACAGCTACAAGTACAAGTGGAGAACTATATTGTAATCACACCAGGAGCTAGTTTAAAGTCGATCAGAATCAAATAGGTCCAAAAAAGGTGGTTGAAAATGACAGTACATTAACCACCCTTGTAACAATGGGACAAGCACCCTTTTAAAGGTATAATACTCGTGTTGCACACAGCGGTTTTATTTTAGGGTTTCATATTTGAAACCCTTGACATAAATTACTATAGGAACATTTAGGTAAAAAATGAATTTGTGCCCAACAATCCCGACAACCATTATGAGTAATCTACCAAACCAAAAATATGACAAAATATGATCAAATTTTATTAACAGTAATCCGATTTTTAAGATACCCAGTAATCTGAATTCTGGTTGACATCATTGGTGTGTTAAGGATATTACTGTTACCCTCTTCATACTCATGCATTTATCATTCACTTACCTCTTTGCTTTGTGGCACATTTTCCTCTATTTATTTAATTTGTTTTGATGAAGGTATTAATTCCACTAATAGGATTGTTGCACCCATACTTCTCATTCACATGTTGTTAAGTCTTTCAGATATGTCTTTCCCAGAAGTCAGAACCAGGGCTTCTGCTATTTCAGTGGAGAGCCCACACAACTATTGCAAGGAGAGACTGCTCCACTAGACACCAGCTAGTCAAATTCAAATCATTTTGCTGTTACGTTTATTTTCCTTTTAGTTTCTTATACACTTTATGAAGGGGGATAGTGTCACTTAGGAATTAAAGAAAAAAAAAAACTTTCAAGAAAATTGAAGGCTTTATTCTTCTTGGAGGTTAATATTATTCTTTTGAAAGTTTATTTATATAATAAGATATGTTTATCAAGATTTATTTAGTTTCTATTAGTTTTTTAATTTTAATTCCTTACTTTGGCTCGAGCTTCCAAATTTAGTTCAAAAAGGGGTTTTGAATTCCCTCTCATCAAAATATAAGATCAATTTTAATCGTTTGTAGAAAATCAAAATATATTTAAAATCAAAATTAATATGATTCATTTATATTTTTTAGAAACAATAAAATTTGTAGTACGTTTTTTAGATAATTTATGGAGTAATTTTTATCATTTTATATATTGATCAAGGGTTTCAGACTTTATATTAATTATGTTAGAGTATATATCTGGGGAATTGTTATTTTCAGAGTGATTTTTGTTATTTTTGTATGTGAGCCCCATTTTTTATCTATAGCGACAGTTTTAAACCCACACTTTACATGTTAAAACTGTCGCTATAGACGACACTTTACATGTAAAAAGTATCGTCATAGGTCTATAGCTCGCTATAGGTAAAAAATGAGGCCCACATGTTGAAATAACAAAAATTACTGCAAAAATATCAATTTTCTATATTTGTTGTCCCACGTCAAATACCTTAAACTAGTCTAATATGTTATGACTCAAGCCAACTCTTCTCATAGTCAATTGATTTTGAGTCAGAGAACTTAATATCTTTATATGCTAAACTTGAGTCCATTTCACAAATTTAATAAATTCAAATTTAATAAAATCTTAAATTAACTTTAAAAAATTAAAAATAATTTTACATTTTGAAACTAGGGAGTGTTTGAGTTGAAAATGACTGTACAAGATGAATTGTAACAACGGACAATCATCTGTTGAAAGGTATGCGCATATGTTGAAGGCTTAAAGCTTTCCTTCTCTTTTTTCATTTTGTATAAAATACAAAAGGAATATTCAATTTGCTCCTTCCCCAATTGTCAATTTTGGTTTATTCTTTTTAGTTTTTGCCATTTTGTCTCGAATTTTGTTCAATTTATGGTGTATTTGGCAGAAATGCTTCATAAAAAATTATTTTTACCCAACAGCTCTAATTTTAATGGTCCTCTTCTCAAGTCTCATCCCCTAATAGAAGCATTAGGGCCAAAACTTTAATGATTTTAAATAACCCCCGCAAGGAATTAAATTCTTGTAGGGTTGAGCTTAGATTCTAGAGTAAAATACACTCACACCCCATGCACACAGTTATAATAACATTCACTACCCTTCTAGTTTTTCAAGTAACACTCACTACCCCTGTAGATTTTTATTATTGACCCAATAAGCGAAGTTACGTATTTACCCTCATGTTTTACTATTTTAAAATATAATGAATTTATACTTATTTTGCTAATGACAAAAGTACCCTATTTTGATTTATATGATCAAGTTACATTCCTCACTCTCGAATCACTTCCCACCGTCATATAGGGGAGGGAAGGAAAGTTTTTGCCGTGAAGGAGATGATCGAAGGAAATTAACTTGTCCGGCTACAATCGAGGTTTTTTGGGTTTAAGGTATACATGTTTTCCCCCCCATTGTCGTCTTTGTTACCACTTGATTCGCTCAATTCTGAACTCTAGATTGTGAAATCAACCTTGTTTCACATTGATGAAACCCCACAAGAGCACTGTTCTCTCTCTCAGTTACTCACTCTCATTAAAATTAATTGTTTGTACGCGCGCGCGTGCACACACACATACACATACACACGCACACGCGCGCGCACACACACACACACACACACACACACATATATATATATATATATACTGCCTCCATTTTAAAAAAAAGAAGAAGTCTTATTTGCATATTTATAAATATTCATTACAGACTTTTGTGAATTGTGATTTTTTTTTTTTCCATTTAACAAGAATGACTGAATATCATGATATTCATGTTCACTATGGAAAATTAGTGAATGTGATTTTAAACATTGATGGAGATGTATACTACCATATGGATATGCTCAGTGAGGTTTCTGAATTGTCATTTAGTCAAGTATCAACTGAAATGGGTTTAGAAATCAAACTGTTTTATTTTGTACTTGGAACATAGGTCGAGATGTCATTAAACAATGATGAGAACATGTTACTCATGTTTGAAATGTATAAGGGGATTAAAATTGTTGGTATCTATATATAAGTAATTGATCCCTTAGAGGAGTGGAATGATGAGGGGATTGTTAATGTTGATTATAGCGTTGGTAAAGATGGAGTTGGATCAAAAAATGTAAATGAGGTTGATGAAGGTATTTACAATGATGGAAAGATACAAGATAATATAAAGAGAGTTTATGAGGCGACTTACAACCATCTGGGCTGAAACAGTAAATGAGTCTGAAATTATTGAAAAACATCATGATGAGGTTGTAGCTAAAAGTTACAAAAATATAAAAGGTAAACAAATAATTGTAGAAGATGGTTGTGAGGATGATGATGTTTATGGCTTGTCTTCCGGGGATGGCGATTTTTAATGTGACAATGAAGAAGAATATGCGAGTAATTTTGAAATAGACAATGACAAATTTGTGGACAAAAAACTTGTAAATGAAATGATGACTAATACTTATGGGCTATCAGATTACTCATCAAGTGATGAATGCAATAAAGTGTATTATGATGAAGATGAAGATGATGATCATGAAGATAATCAATTTGTTGAAGATGGTCAAGCTATTGAGGGGAGACAAGTTGATTGTGGACAACTTGGTAAGGATTTTGACCACTATAGATATGGAAAGGAATTTGTAGATGTTAGGAAAAAGAAGATCAAGCTATATGAAGGCCTTTTGTTTTTAAATGTACACAGTTTCAGACAGGAATAGTGAGTGTTATTATGATTATTTAAAGGGGATGCGAGTGTATTTTACTCTAGATTCTATATCCACTCACTCACCTTTATAATAAATACTTTTTTTTAAGAAAATAAAAGTTAATCTAATTACTATACACATAAATATATATAGTACCAATATATATATAAAATTACCCTCAATTTGTTAAAATTTTACTTCAAATTTTCTCTTACATCTAAACACACACACACACACACACACGCGCACACACACATATATGGGAAAAAGTAATTTAAAACATTGCCTTATCTAAACTTGGCTAATGCACGCTACTTAATAACTTTTCTTCTAATAAAACTCTAAATTAAAAAATTTGACCATAAGAGGTAAAATTACGTCATTTGTTTAAGTAGTATTAGCCATACTCTTAAGGCATGCCTTAGAGAATACTCTCTCTCTCTCTCTCTCTCTCTCTCTCTCTCTCTCTCTCTATATATATATATATATATATATATATATATATATATATATATATATATATATCCTCTTATTTTTAAGGAAATGATATTTCTACACGAAAAAATGATATTTTTCATATGATTTCTCTCACATAAATAGTTAGTAAGTCTCACATTTATGTGAGAGAAACTCGTATGGAACCATCATTTTGACATGTGAAAAAATCAGTTTTCTATTTTTATTAGGAGCACATGGGTAATGAGTACTCTATTAACTAATAGGAGACCCTGAGGCTTCCAGTATCCTCCTTTATACATGCATTAAATATAGGATTGTATAATTGTTAAAATCATACGATACACGATATGTATCAGACACACACATTAAGTGAAGTATATTAGGATATTTTTTGTATATATACCAGTTGATGGTACTGGTTATTTATTAAAATGAAAGGAATAAAAGTGGGAAATGGTTGAAGTAAAGTAGTGGTTTGATGATTAAAAAAACTATGCAATTTTGATCTTGGAGTCAAAAAAGAGTATGAATTTTGATTAAAGCATCTAAATAATTTATATCAAGACTTACTCTGTCGATCATTGCTTACGCAATTTGTGAGTTTTATTTTGGAGAAGTTAAGGGAAATGACGGACATGCACTCTTTGCATAATATTAGGGGTTTTGTTTTAAGTATATCTCAAATAATCCATTCTTAAATAAGATAAATAGTCGCAATCATAAGATATATACTCAATAATGTCACATTATTTGAGATATGATTTGAGACTTTTAATATTACCGTAAAGAAGTACTACAGTTGTTGATAAGTTTTCAATTCTGTTGGTTCATGTTCTACATTTGTTGATAAGTTTTCAATTCTGTTGGTTCATGTTTATAATGAATTTAATTTAATCATAAAATCAATATTGTAATTATTCGACACAATTTTGGAAAATATTTGGTTTGAATTTATAGTGGACATTATGTGTTAAATAACTCTTTCTCTTTTCTGAATAAACAATCCAAAAGGATTAAAATATATTCACACTGTAATGTATTACAAAAGAAGAATAAATTAAAACGTAAAAGAAATTGTAAGAATGATCATTTCAAACAAATAACATATATCTAATAAAAAACAAGGTCAGTTGTTGTAGTAGCAACAACTTGTTGACATCACAAATACCCCTAAAAGTTGAAACACGGTAAAAACTCCAAAAATATCAATAGAGTATGAGCATTTCTTTTAACACGAGTAACGGGTTAAAAATTGTCATGATAACCCCACACTTAAATCTGTAAATATATATATCGTCACCAATTGGTATACTAGAAAATAAGTTCCACAGGCAAGATCTCATAAGAGATGATAAAACTCAAAGACAAAGAAATAGGGACACAAACAGGGTGTTAAAGTTGAAATACAATTTTTGTTATTTGGAACTTGACTTCTCCGGTGAGCCTCTCCTTGTACACACACAATCTCACAGTGGGAATCCCAGCTACTATAGGAAACTTGAGTAATTTGATCACTATTCCTTCAAGACAATAAACTTTTTGGACACGTACCTTAGGAAGTTGGAATGTTGAGGTCTCTAGTTTCTCTCCATCTGTCGAGAAATCATCTCACTGGTGTAATTCCTTACTATGCTGGGTACTTGAGCAACCTAACCACTCAAGCACTCGAGAGACTGGTATTTTGAGTTCTCTCATTAATCTTGCCTTGGACACAAACAATCTCACAGGAAGAATACCATTACGATAGGGAACTCGAGCAACCTAACCACTTTATCCCTCTCCAAAAATAAATTTTCAGGCCCCATTCCTCAAGAGATTGGAATGCTGAGATCTCTCGTTCATCTCTCCTTTATGAGAAATGAACTTTCAAGTCCAATGCCTTCCTCAATTGGAAACTTGACAAACTTGAAACAACTATCTTGAACAAAATCAATTAGCTGCCTCTTTTCCTCCAGAGTTAGGAGGAAAGCTGAAATCCTTATCCGCCTTGCTTTGTTTTTTAACAACCTCACAGGATCCATTCCTCCTGAATTGAACAATCTTACACATTTGGAAAATTTACAAGTTGATGAAAACAATCTCATTGTTCATCGAGACATATCAAGCAAGAATGTGTTGTTAGATTCAGAATTTGAGGCTCACATCTCTGATTTCTGCACAACTAAACTTTTGAAGGCGGACTCTACTAATTGGTCTTTATTTGCTGGAACTTTTGGATATGCAGCTCGGGTACGTTTATTCTTTAGATTTTTAGAAATTCATTAAAAATAACAAATAAAGTTCATTAATTACATATAATCGTCATATGTTGAGCATCTCTTATCTAATGATCTCTCTATTTGATCCGAAACTTATGGACTAAAACCATCAATTTTAATTTAACTCACGTGTCCTTAACCGCACTAATCAGAATGTATTAGTGTCACTTTATGTATACATATTCCACCAAGCAAACTTATATTCAAGGCCCCCTAACTTGACCTACCTAAATTGCTAAAACCAAAAATTTAAGGATTCGGACTTGGAGGTAACAATAGTATGATATAATGTTTAAGTCATATTTACTTGATTTAGCCTATGTTGTCCTTTTATTGGTAGAATTTATATAAGGTGTCTTTAGTCCATAAGTAATTCCTTTTTCAATTTGATGACTTCAAGAGATGGGTGACCAGATAGAAAAAAACAGCACTTACTAAATTGCTCAATAAATCAATGAAATAAACAAACCTGCAAAATTCGTTATTACAGAGTAAAGCAACAAAAGACTACATGTTTAAATTCTATTATTGGCTTAAGTTATTTTTTTGGCATTTTTGATCCAGAACTTGCGTACACAATAAAGGTGAATGAGAATAATGATGTCTACAGCTTAGCGTGTTATCACTGTGTCACCACTGTTATAGCCAAAATTATCATCGTCATCATCGTCACCAACTATACGAGGTATGTTGATGAATGATCTGTTGGACCAACGCCTTTCGCCTCCTATGAATCAAGTCGCAGGGGATGTGGTCCTTATAGTGAAACTAGCATTCGCATGTTTACATCCAAGTTCGCAGCATAGGCCTAACATGCAACAAGTTTCTGTGCAGCTAAACGAATGAAAGGTAACCAGTAGAACGTTCACTTCACATGCTTACATTAGGGCAACTATTAGATGTTTAATCTTCGGCATCCTAAACAGTTATCTATGTCATTTACCATATAATGTTTATGTATATTTTTATTGTGCTTAAACTTCTCAATTATCGTCGTGGAGTCTATTTATTTTTCCTTTCTACTATATAACCTTTTTAGGACTAAAAGGAGTGGGCATATTGAAAAATATAAAACTGAAACCAGGTCCATTACCTATCTCAATATATAGCTGAACTTGTATTTTCATTTTTTTCATAAGAGAGTACTGGCATTATAAATAGGTTTATCTTTTTCTGGCAAGGCTTTTATATATTTGCCTCTCTTCTTTCAGACAATCTATCAAACAGTTAATGCACAACATAGTATAAATGAAATAATTAAACAGCAATCTTGTTAATTATATAACTTGAAACCTGATATGGTCATCCAAGTCTAAGAATTTAGACTATCAAAACCTAACATTTTATCAAACACTTCATGGGCACAATTTATTTATTTTTTTACAGGGGGAAGTTCAATCTTCATGAGCATCAAAATGGACCTATGCAAACATGAAATCTGGTAATATTCAGGAGAATACAAAAAATGCAAATCTTGCAACCTACATTTAATATTCAGCACAAGTAAATCTTTTGAAGGAGGGATGTCATAAATTAAAGAGATCTATTTCTCATGTTTCGAATTTCTAAGCGAGAAATACTTCAAACTTACTATCGTAAGTTATTCCCAATCCATCATTTTGGAAGAATAAGTATAATAAGTACACAACATTCAAAACACTACATATATCTTAACCATTAAAAAGTGAGGTACAATATTAAAATATGTGTCATATCTCACTTTTTAATAAATAAAATGGTTGTAGTGTTTAATTTTGTATTTAGATGTTCTGTATGTAAACTTGTACTTTTGGAAAGAGATGCAATAAGTCAATTGCCACATTATAATCATTTAGCTTGTTGCCTAAATAAGCACATACAAATTTGGCAAGATCACTATCAATAAATAAAAAAGTTATGGATCGGGCCTTCCAGTTTCTCCTTGAGCGACGTAAATAATACATTTAGTGACAAAATTAAATTCATCGTAAACAATTAGCAACATAATAAAATTCTCGCAAATAGTTGTTAGAAACATTATTTATGTCGCTATGTATTGAAGGGAATCGGAGGATACGGGATTTGGATCCCCTCCACTACATTTATCCTTCAGTTTTCCCTAATACATATTTAGCAAAACAAATATTATATTTAGCGACACTTTGAGGGACAATAAATTTTATTGTATCACTAATTTGTTGCAATGAATTTTATTATGTCCCTAATTATTTGCGATGAATTTTATTTTGTCATTAAATATAATATTTGTGTCGCTAATTCTTTATTGAGAGAAATTGGAGAATATCCTAATCCAAGAAAACATGTAAAGAAAGGGATCCTAATCCATGAGTTATACTTTTCACGTTAATCACTGGGAGCACAACTACACCTGGAAACCGAGGGGAATATGCAGCTTCATAATGTTATGATGAAGAAGTAATATAACTTGTATATTCGTCTGCATCTAGTTTCCAGATTTGGATACTTCAAAATACCTTAAATGGAATGAATACACAAAAATGGTAGTACCATTGGATCTGTCTCTGGTGCTAAAGTAAGTACAAATGGACGGATTGAGATTATCTAAGTGAATGTGTATGAATATGAGAGCCTTCCAGAGGTCACCCTCCCATTTATAGGCATCCGAGAGGAGAACGTATAAATCATTTTTTCCCTATTGAATTTGGACACCAATTTTTATATGTACTACTTGTTAACGCTTGAATTTCGTCCGCACGTTCAACCACCGGTTCGGACTGGGACCTGCACAAAAAAGAACCACCAGAAGTGTTTGACGGCTTGGGCCGCCGGGGGATACCTCCGGTGTGAGAGTAAGTACAAGTTTCAAGATGTGTCAACAATGGAGGCATAAGTATTTAGTAGAGTAGAATCAGATCCGTGTACCTCTATTATTCACCATGTATTTATAGTACTCATATTGCTCAACAGGACTCCAATTCCTAATAGGAATTGTATAGAAAAATCCTTGTTGGAGAAGGTAGCTGTCACGCTAATCAATGCTAGATAGGTAACTCCCATACCAATTAATATTTAGATATGGCAATTAGTTAGTATCTGAATTGATAAGGAAAGCGACCCCAAACCTATCGGACTTAGGAGTCCTCATAGGTAATTGCCAAGCTAATGGATTATTTGGGCCTAGCCCAATATTAGTTACCTAATCAGGCTTAGCGAAACATTCATCCTAACATTGCCCCCCACTCCTCCAGTATATAACTGTGCTGGGGGAGTAGACTGAAAATTTCTGAAGATAAATGTAAGCGGACAAATCCTGAAGGAAATTAACTCTTCGGGAATCTAAATGTATTGACGCAAAAGATATCAGACCGAAGGCAGATCCGCTTTGAACTTCATATAGGAATTCAAGGGCAACATAACAGAGGAGAAAAACTCCTTCGGGATCCTGAAAGCATTGAACCGAAGGAAAAGCTCATTCGGAAACACAAAGGCGTTTGACCGAAGGGAAAGATCTTTCGGTGACCCGGAGGTCTCTGACCGAAGAGAAAGCTCTTTCGGGAACTCGGAGGTATCATACCGAAGAGAAAGATATTTCGGGAATCCAAGAACATCAGACCGAAGGGAAAACTCTTTCGGGATTCCAAGACAGCTAACCAAAGAGAAAACTTCTTCGGCAAATCAAGGAAATCAGACCGAAAGGAAAACTTCTTCGGGAGACCGGAGGCATCAGACCGAAGGGAAAGCTCTTTCGGGATTCCAAGACAGCTAACCAAAGGGAAAACTTCTTCGGCAAATCAAGGAAATCAGACCGAAAGGAAAACTCCTTCGGGTGCCCGGAGGCATCAGACCGAAGGGAAAGCCCGAAGAAATACTGCTTTCGTAATTTCGAAGAAAGTATGCTTTCGGGAGAAAATAAGCTCTTTCGGGAATCCGGAGGTGTCAGACCGAAGGGGAAGTTGAAGTAAAAGCCAAGTAAGACTGCAATTGTTGAACCCAGCGCTGCAGCATTTTTGTCCTCAAGGATACTTTTCTTCTGCTAACTCCCGATCCTTCTAATATCGGCCCTAAAGAGCCTCTGCAATTGCTACCCACTTATGAGGTGATGACTTCGGCTATAAAGAATCAGAGGCATAACAGGGAGTTTTTCTGAAGGGTTTGAAATTTGTTCTTGTTGATCCTCCCGAAGACCGACGTCAATTTTTCCTTGTAGTCTGTGTGTAACTCTTTGCGTAAATTTTTCTCAGACGTTTTTTATGACAAATATTCTCTTCTTCTCATGATGAGTTCTGTGTATTGTATCTGTTTGCTAGTTTAACACTTATATTCCCTTGCCCCTCTAGCCTTATCTGATAGGCTGAAGTTAAGGCTTAAAGAACAAAAACTAAGCGATGCATTTAAATAGAAAATAAGAATGTGATAAAATAGAACAATTGTAATTGTTGATATCGAAGAAGCAATATAGTGAGTTAAGATAACCTCCAAAAAATATTCAGTACATATATGATTGTTGATAATATCGCCGAACCGTATACCATATAGGCTTTCTGTGGTTTGAAGCTCTTCAACAATCATATGGAGATCTTCTTAGGTGGGTACAGGTACAACAGGCTTCGGGAATCCGAGGACTGCTCCTCGGTTTCTTCGGCTAGCATATCTATTGGTTCAGAATTATTTTCGGTGAAGTTATCATCCTCTTGTCTTAGATCACCCATTGAGTCTCTTCTGTCATTATCTCTTTTGTCGGCTATATTGCCCCTAAGGTCTCTTCTCCGATGATAATTATCATCGAATCTCGAAGAACCCCGAAGGTTGGTGAGGGCCTCTTCCAACTCTATAAACTTATCGGCCTTTTCATAGGCCTCTGCTAGAGTTTGAGGAGTTTTAGAGATGATTTCTTCAATCAAGCGACTGGATTTGTCTACGTTCAAACCCATAGTTAGAAATTGAATCACTTGGGCTGAATCTATAGTGAGGATCTCGGACACTACATCTCTGAACCTCTTCATGTACTGCCGAAGAGTTTCGTCGGGTCTCTGTTTCACCTGTAGGAGAGACGTCATCATTCTGGCTCGTCTTTTGTTACTACCGAAGCGGGTGTGAAATTGATCCCGCAATTCTTCCCATGATTTAATAGATTTGGATGGAAGGGAGATGACCCACTCCCTGACAGTCTTCTTTAGGGTGGATAAGAACAGGTGGCACATCGCCACTGCATCATGACCGTGAAAGTGCATGGCCTGCTCGAAGGAATAAGTGTGATCATGTGGGTCTCCTGTTCCGTCGTACATCTCCAGGGTGGGTACTTTGTGACTTCAGTCGATTTTGGCCTCTTCTAGATCTTTCGAGAACGGAGAGAACCGAACCTTCTTGGACCCGTAGTACTTATCCGAAGCCTTCTTGGGTGAGAATTCTCCAGTATGGCTTTCATGGCTTCGTCTGTCTCCCCGATCTCTCTTCGAAGGTGATCTGGATCGCTTCCGAAAGTCCGCCGTCCAAGTTGACTTGGAATGGACCGGCTTCCTAACGCGATCTCGTGCTTCACCTCCACATCGTTCTAGGTGTATGTCGTCTCGTCGGTCACAATGTTCTGAGCGGGAGGTCGAGCCTCTCTGGCTCAAAAGGTCATGTTCTGCCTCGTTTAATTCCTGGTATTGCTTATTAAGCTCTTTCTGCTGGATGTCCAGAACTTTCTTTTTGTCGAGAATCAACTGGAGGCGACGTTCTTTATTCGCTATTGTCTCCCGGCGAGACTGAGTGGGGAGTGGTCGCCGTGAGTTACTTTGACTCCGCTGCGATTGTGAGGCTTCCATGTCAATTCTTTTTTATGGAAGAAGTACTCGGTGCTAAATACTGCCCTCCTTCTAGCGCCAATGTTAATGCTTGAATTTCGTCCGCACGTTCAACCACCGGTTCGGACTGGGACCTGCACAAAAAAGAACCACCAGAAGTGCTTGACGGCTTGGGCCGCCGGGGGATACCTCCGGTGTGAGAGTAAGTACAAGTTTCAAGATGTGTCAACAATGGAGGCATAAGTATTTAGTAGAGTAGAATCAGATCCGTGTACCTCTATTATTCACCATGTATTTATAGTACTCATATTGCTCAACAGGACTCCAATTCCTAATAGGAATTGTATAGCAAAATCCTTGTTGGAGAAGGTAGCTGTCACGCTAATCAATGCTAGATAGGTAACTCCCATACTAATTAATATTTAGATATGGCAATTAGTTAGTATCTGAATTGATAAGGAAAGCGATCGCAAACCTATCGGACTTAGGAGTCCTCATAGGTAATTGCCAAGCTAATGGATTATTTGGGCCTAGCCCAATATTAGTTACCTAATCAGGCTTAGCGAAACATTCATCCTAACACTACTAAATTAATTTTTTTTACAATTGACTACTGAACTGATATTTTTTTATAAAAAGTTACAAAATTTGTTAATTTAAACGGAATAAGAAACACGTGAGATAGAACATCTATCCACGTAATAGATTAATCCATATGGCATCTACATAAGTAAGAGAATTCATCCAATTTAATGAGTCAAAAATTAATTCAATGATACATATATAAATTGGTATCAAGTGCAGTGGATAAAAAGTGATTTAACCCAACGGATCCCTTAATTTGTAGATCTAAATAGCTAGCGAAGGATTTTGTCATCAGATCATGTATTTTGAATGAGAGAGAAAAGGAGGAGAGAGAAAGGGAGATCAGAAATGGAAGCTTGGGTGATCTTGAAAATAAGAATGGGGCTTAACGCGACATCATTTAGCATATCAAATTTGTCATTATCCACGTAAGCAGTTACTTCAACATCCCATTAAATTTTAAAAATTTTAGACGAAAAATTCAAATTTTGTAAAAAAAAAATTAATTCAGTGAGTCGATTGTGGAAAAAAAAAAAATTCAATAATATATATGTAAATTGATACCTAGTTCGGTGGGGAAAAAATGATTTAACCCAATGGACCCCTTAATTTATGTCGAACAATATTTTGGTTGCTGATGTTCGGGTCTAGAGCTACAAACGAACCGAACTGTTTGTGAATTGGTTCGGTTCGAGTTTGACTATCTGATCTTTTCAAGTCGAACTCGCACATGGTATCAAGTTCGATTGCTCGATCGAACATGTTCGCGAACCATGTGGTTCGGTTCGACTATGTTCGTGAACGGTTCAGTTCGGTTCGGTTCGACTATGCTAGTGTTCAGCGCAATTCGGTTCAGTTCGGTTCGTTAGCTGCTCCAGTTTGAATTGTATTTCTTACACGTTTAATATTTTTAAATTCTAAATACAAATAGTTAGTTATTTCATATTAAATTTTAAAGTTTGTCTTTTCAATAATTGTTAATTTTTTAGTAATTTTTTTATTACTTAAACATCTTTTTATTTTTTTAATAATTGATTAGAAGTACACATTTTTATTAAATAATTAATAAATAATAATGTGTACTTCTTCACCTGTAATTTAATTAAAATAATTGTAATATTTTCATAATTTTTTTAAAAATGATTGTTAGATTATTACAATTTATATCACTGATAATTTAATAAATTATAACCCATGTCATAAATCACATAAATAATGTCATTAATCTTCATGCAATGACAATTTGACATTAATTAAAGAATGATATAATACAATTGCTTACATTTGCTTGAGTTATTGAAATTGTCAAATCAAGATAGAGAATAGAGAAATCAAGTTATCAATGTATCGAGACTTCACTAATAGAGTAATAATCATTGTTTATATCAACCTATCGTCCATCAACCATATAATTAAAAGTGCAAACTTTATTTTAAAAATTTTGAATTTTTTAGTGTTACAGACTTACAGTGTATATGTGAGATGGTGAGAAAAAATAATTGACTAACTTGGTTTTATGCAATTAAGTAATCATATTTAGTATAAAAAATAATGTTTAAAAAGTTTAATAATCCAATAAATCAATGTCATCGTATCATTTGCATGAAATTAAAATGAGTTAATAATTTAAATTAAAATAAGAAAAAAGGTGGGGGGGGGGGGGGGGGGGGGGAACACAAAAAACCTCTAAATTACTTTGAGCCTTTGATATTAGAATTGTAGTTAATTTACAAAATTATAAAATTTAATATATTATTTTAGTTTTTTAGAAAAAAATTATTTAGTTTTAAACAATATAATTATGAAAATTATAAACTTTTTATAAAATAATTTTCAAGATTTATGTTATTCAAAAGTTAATTATCACATCCCTTTTGAATTAAAAATTCATACTTGAGCAGTTGATCTTATTACTTATATTTCAGAACGGAAGAAGTATCTAGTAGTAATACATTTCAAGGTTAACAACTTAACAATATTAGTTTATTAGATATTGAATTAATCTAAATAAACTAAATTCACATTATTTTAAATTTTAGAATTATAGAATTTTATTATTAAAAAATCTCAAATAAGACTCTTTTTATGAAATAGATGGAGTATTTTTTTTTCTTTTGTTTTATCTAAAAGTAAAAAATATGAAAATAATTAATTAATTGAGGAAGTAGTAATATCGCCCTTTTTTTGGGTTAATTGAAAGTAGTAATATTTATTTATTCTAGACTAATTAAGTAATTAACAATAATATTGACCACTACTACTAATTTAATATCTATGAATATATTATAATATGATATTATGATATATTATATCTTATTTGGCTATTCCTAAATAAGCTCGAGTATCAGAGTCCCCTTAGCCTTGTAATTAAATTTTAAATTTTTCAAAAAAAATAAAAATATTTGGCTTAATTTTTGCGAACTCGAGCATAATAGACGAACTCGAGCATTATAGGCGAACTCAAGCATGCTCGCAAACTCGAACATTATAGGCGAACTCGAGCATTATAGTTGAACTAGAGCATATAGTCGAACCCGATCTGCTCGCGAACTCGAACATGTTCGCGAACTGTTCGCGAACACTAACGAACCGAACTCGCACAAGTACGTTAGTTCGATAATGCTACTCGAACATGTTCGAGTTCAACTAATGAGGTTCGAGTTCGGTTCGAGTTCGACAATGTTCGGTTCGGTTCGAATCGTTTGCAGCTCTATTCGGGTCCATAAGGCAACTTCGGACGTCCTGTGGCTCATTTTCTCCCAAAGCCCCCCTAACCTGAGTGTGTCACCGTCCCGAACCTAATGTGAAAAACGTCATGGCCCATTGTGCCACCGACCCGAACCTAATGTGAAAAACGTCATGGCCCAAACCAATGTTGCTACCCGAACCATGTTTGAGGCAACATAATATCCTAACATGCAACGAAGTCGCCTCCACATAAAAGTATACTCATAATCTGAATCTCACGTCTTCGGTATCATATATATATATCATATGGGCTCTGTCTTTTTATTTATTTTTATTCTTTCGTTATCCACTCAAAAGGCTGAATAAATTTTTCAAAAATTCGAAAGTAAGACAAAATATAGGCTAAATTACAAAAGTGTCCTTTCAAGTAGTCATCTAATTTTAATTTAGCATTTTAAGTGGCAAAAATCTTTATTAAGTCATTCAAATTACTTATTTGATTCAATTAACTCCTGGCATGAACTTTCATGTCCCTTAAAAAAACAAGTCGGGAGTTAATTAAATCAAATTGGCTATTTGAAGGACTCAATTGAAAATTTTATTATTTAAAGGGTCAAACTGATATTATTTTCATGTTAGGATTTTTTTCCTTTTTTTTTTTTGTTAAACTTGGTCTATTTCTTTGGAAGCGTGGAGTATGGTTTTTTTTATTTGTTTTTATTTATTTATCGACATGTTTAATTTAACTAACTAGCTCATTTTCTCATATGAAACATGTGGTCTTGCTTTGTTGTTGTTTATTTCAAATTTACTTTAATTGTGCTTAATTCAAAAATAATTAAATTTTATAGTTACGCAAAGTAATAGAATATTTTCTAAATTATCATTTTATAAAGAATTAAAAGTTTTAATATGTTATTGATTTAATTAGCTAGGGTGTATACCGTCTTATATTCTCTCATAAATTATCAAAGGACGTTTAGGTAAAATAAAAATATTTAGAAAAATATATCCATTTATATTGAATTTGTACCAAAGACTCGTAACAAATATTGCTAGTAATTCACATAAACTCTATCAAACAAAATATGACCAAATTTTATTATCAATAATACAAAAAATTTGGATATCCTGAATTTTGATGGGTATATCTATATCAAACATAAGTAAAAGAACCCCACTCCTCCGAAAATATAATAAAAATAGTCAGTTACAAAAAGAAAATTATCTAGTTACTTTTCTAGTTACGAAAAGAAGAAGAAAAAGATGCAAATCAGGGGTCAAGCAGTTGGCCTAAAGTAATCATGTGAAATGCAGCTTGCAGATGTTGAGATTTTCAACGCGAAAACGACTGCTGTCAACTCTAGATCATGAGTAGGATAATTTTTCTCATAATCTTTGAGTTGTCGAGAGGCATAGGCTATAACCTTTCCATGTTGCATAAGGACACAGCCTAAACCTTTGCCTGAAGCATTGTTGTAGATAACAAATTCTCCTGATCCTGATGGTATGGTCAGAACAGAAGCTGAAACAAGTCTCCTCTTGAGTTTTTGAAAACTCTTCTTGCATTCCTCGCTCGATATAAGCTTTATACTAGAACGAATGATACCAATATCAAATAATTAAACTTTTAACTCTTTGCGTTCTATGGGAGCCATTCGGTATGGAGCTTTGGAAATGGGCTTGGTACCGGGTTCAAGATCAATACAAAATTCAATTTCACGGTTTGGGGGTAAGCCAGGAAGTTCTTCAGGAAAAACGTCAGGAAACTCATTAACAATGGGAATATCATTCAAGTTTAACGTGTTTTTGTTCAAATCAGTGACATGAGCTAAAAAGGCTTGACATCCGTTTTTCAATAAACGAATAATTTTATGGCTAGAAATAACAGTTATAGATTTCAACGGTTTAGTTGCTTGAATTTGCATGACAGGTTGATTAGGAATATGAAAACTAATAATCTTATGAAAATAATCAATTTTAGCATGATGGGTAGTCAACCAATCAATTCCTAAAATCACATCAAATTCATGCATCTCCAAAAAAATAAGGTCAACAGGTAATGTGAGGTTGTTGATTTGAACTAGGCAAGATTTATAGACAGTAGATGTAATGGTCACTTCTCCTAATGGGATTTCAACTGATAAGTCAAAGTCTAAGTTTTTCGAAGACAAATTTAAACGTTGAGCACATGTATGTGAGATAAAAGAATGGGTAGAGCAAATATCTAACACGACATAAACTTCACAAGAATTTATAAATAGTTTACTGGTTATCACTTCATTCGGTTCTTGACTGTTATCGTCAAATCGAATTCTGAATACTTCATCTGGATCTTCACGTATTTCAACCATGGGAAAACCACTGAATAATTTTCTAGCAAATTTTTTCTCGGATTCATCAACTTCATCGGTAGTAACGTACCAATGATTTCCATTAAAATAGTATTTTCGATAGACTGCAGTTTCCACGATAGTGACTAACTTAACCTTAATTCCTCTAAATTTTAACGCCCAAAAGTATAGAAACATCATTTTTAAATAATCTTGAAAATCATAGCTGGAACACCATAAATCCCAAAGACTGATATGAAAAGTCCATATATTCTGATCATTTGTTATAGAGCATAACCAGGTGATATGACTCTCCCAATTAGTGAGCAGATTAAAGGCAATAATTTCTGCAAGTTCATTACATCCTTTAATTGCTTCTAAAAAAGGATCTGGAATGACTGTAGTAGAGCTTTTACCTTCATCCTTACTGGATAGAACACGCATAAATTTTTCCTTAGGCAAAAGATTCAACTCTGAGTTTGTAGGAAGATTATTCGTCGTCTCTTGATTCGCACGTACATTTGTTTTGGGCACTCCATTGTTAACTTCCTGATTTTCATATGTCATATTCAACTGTAGTCACAAAATAATTGTTAGTTTAAACAAACTGACTCAACTCTTCATGTTCCTACATTCAAATCGATTCGTTAGATAACAAAATCTAATTTAGGTAGGACACACTAGTGATTGATTCTATTCGTCTCTCCCCTCCTAGTTCTAACCCCAGATTTCCATTAAAGACCATATCCCTAAGCTCTGATGCCAACTGTGACACCCCCAAATCTGGGTCCATACAGCCCAAACTTGAGTTGTCAAAAGACTACAACAAAATTATTACAAAGTAGAACAACGTTCAACAATACAGTGTATAATAATACACAACTAAGTCTTCACTATTATTATCACACTATTTTACAACGCGTGAAGACTACGACAGCTATCCCTCGGACTCTCACTCTATTCCCCGGCTAGACCCAGCTACGTTCCCATCTCTTGTTGAAAAACAATGGAACAAAAGAAAGGGTGAGCTCAAATAGCCCAGTAAAGAATATCATGACTAAGATAATGACGAATAAATTATCATTAGTCTTCAACAGTTGAGTTCTTGATATAATACAATAGACTACAAGGTTTATATCAAAAACTGCAGTTAAATTCTTGAACAATGTTCAGATCAATAATAGCAGCGGAATGAGCAATCTATTAGAAGAATAATGCAGACTATAATGTCCACTCGGTTCTCTTTTTAGGAAAAACATCATCAACTTTTATCATCTGAAATATCATTAGTCAAGATAATACAATTTCACAGTTCCTGATCATAATCATGCAGATCAACAGTTCATCTTTGTACTACGGGCCAAAGAGAACATTCACCACGTGCCATAAAAGACACCGAATAGATGTATCGCCTTTAACCTATCATCTGTTCAACAATTATATCGCATATGTGCCTCCGACCACAGATATTCACAACAACTTAATTTTGGATGATTAGAATAATATAAATGATGAACAGAAGAAACAGGATAAACAATAAGTATCAGAAGTTTACTTTGTACAGATTCAAATAATGTCCAAATTGTCAACATGATGTGGAGTGAAATTTAAAAAAATGATATTCAAGATCCACAGTTCAGAATAACGGTAACAGTTCAATAGAAAGGTTCACGTAAATAGGATGGTTCAATTGAAATGATGAAATACAACTATTATGGAACATATAATATTTTCAAGAATTATAGAAGCAATAGTTCCATAATAAGTTTCGATTTAGGTGTATGAAAGAAAATAATATCTCTTACCGTAGCAGGTTTGATTAACAAAAGGTGAAGGAAATTAATATTCCTTACCATAATAAGTTTGAATAATGGAAGATGAAAAAGATGGTATCCCTTATGAGTATAAAGGAAAATAATATCACTTACGAATATGAAAGAAAATGATATTATAAACGAATATGCAATAAAAGTGTCATGTGATAATTCGTGTAGACAAATTATTTCCACAAAAGACAAATAAGAAATGAATACAAAGAGTAATTCACCAAACATGCGGTAATCCGCGTAGTCAGGTTATTCTCAGAGATTAATAAGGAATGAATACGAAAGATTATTCACCAACAAGCGGTAATCCGCGTCGTAAGGTTATTCCCACAATTTAATAAAAATTGAATACGAAGAGTTATTCACCAAACAGGCGGTAATCCACGCAGTAAAGTTATTCTCAGAGATTAATAAAGAATGAATATGAAAGGTTATTCACCAACAGGCGGTACTCCGCACCGTAAGGTTATTCCCACAAATTAATACATGGAAATAAATGGCACATCTTATGAGTAAGAAAGAAATGACATTATTTTCGAGAATCAAATAATGATAATCCCTTACCTTAACACGTGACTGGATATTGATTTAAATGAGGTTGATTAACTTGAACAGTACACGTACACTTATAAATCTTCACAAATACTCAAGATGACTTAAGCACACTTAGAGAAAACTTTCACAAGAAGTATTTAGAAAGAGAAAGAAAGAACAAGTAAGGAAGTTTATGAAAAATCATTAAGTTAAGGCCTCTATTTATAGCCAAAAATCTTATCATAACCAAGATTTCCTAATTTAATCCAAACCATTCATTTCAAGATAATGTTTAATCCATACCATTCATTTCATCTTTTAAGATAAACCATTCATTTAAAGATCATCTTTTAATCTACATCATCCATTTCAAATTCTATATTATCTTTAATCTATACCATTCATTTCATCTTTTAAGATTTCCTTAATCTAAACCATTCATTTAAAGATCATCTAACTTTATATTATAAACAAATAACTTTATCAAATCAATTATTCAACAATAATTCACACTTATTAATTATTATGACTAATTATTATAACTACAGTGTAGTTGGCTTTCTGAGTTAGATATCAAGTCAATTAATTAATTAAATACAACTGTTTAAATAACACCATAATAGAGATAACAATAATGCAGAAAGTATATAAAAGAAAGAATACGTTACTGTGTCATGACAATTATTAATTCAATAATGTGAATTACTATGCATATGCTACTGTGACAATTATCAGTTTAATAATATGAATTATTGTGCATGTAACAATAAAGTCAAATATTGTACGATAACCACTTTATCAGTTTAATAATACGAAACACTGTGCAATGTCGTGTGCTACTGTGCAATACCGTGTGCTACTTGTAATACCGTATATTACTATTCTTTTACCACCGGATATTTTAACAATTAAAAGTGATAGTACCATTGACCATTTAAAAATTATTTATGTCATTTTCTATATCCGACAATTATTCTTTGTGGGGTCCACCAATGATTGGTTCGTACGGCGCCGTCGTACGAATATTCCCCGATAGAACGAATATTCCCCGACCAAACGAATATTGTCCGACATAATATAATTTGCACATAACATCCTTAACTTTTAACTTTATCAATTTAACCACTTACTGTTTCATGAAAATATATATGAAGAAAAAATTAAATTTTATATTTCATAAAATTCGGGGTCTTACAGTACCTGCCAAACTCTATGCCTCTAAGTCCACGATTCTATTGAGATAACTTAGTTAAGTCGGGCCCAATGATTTTAACATTTTGGATATCACAATTATCCTATCGCATCTTACCAAGATAAATGGGGTACTTTGATTTGGCAAACTTACATTCATTGATCAAGGTCTTGATGAGTGTCATTCATTGGAAGGCATCTGATTTAGACTTAATAATTTTATGAGGGATTTTATTAATTAATTTAGATCTCACCAATTTTAATCTTATTAAGCATGCACGTTATTTATCATAGCATATCGTATACAAGCATAAATAAAGTGCAAAAATTAAACGTGTCACAGTTATGGCCCAACCCTATGTCAATCCTTTCAAGCTAATCAGTCTAAGGTGGTAAAAGGTCTTCAAAATAGTAGCTTCGTTGGACCTTCCTCGTTCACGCATGTCTCCTCTCCATCATCATCTTGTCTTCTTGATTACACTTGTACATTACATGTTATAAAGAAACCTCGAGTTACATTTGAGGGGATTTAGTTGAGAAGAGAATATTACATCAGAATATAGAAAGGCACGACATGCAAGCCGTATTTCAAAAATCAAAAACCACTAATCCTATGGGTCAAAAGAGTCATAACTGTGCACCATGAATATCACAATAAGCACATAACACAATTTATATCATTTAAAGAAAATTATAAAAATATTTAGGGTCACGACCATCGTGCGCTACGGCGGGGGGGGGGTCCAAGGGGGGACTCCCCCCTAGCAGTGGTCTTGCTGACCGGTCAGCGAGCGGGGTTGGGGGTAGCGCCCCTGGACATATCATATATGTCCAAGTTCGATTAATCAAATTGAATTGAATCTTCATGCTTCTAATCCAATTAGAACAGAAGACGTACTGTTATTCCACCTTGTAGGATACGATTAACGGAAATCATATACATGCATATATATTACAGATTTCCAGAATAACCATACATGCAGAATATCATATATTCAATTTCAAATCGGTAAACATACATATATATTATAGATTTTCAGAATACCCAAACATGCAGAATATCGTATATTCAATTTCAGATCGGTAAACATGCATCATCATACATCATATATATCGAATACAATTAAAACACGTAATCTGAATCAATCGTTTTGCAAGTAGCTCTGATACCACTGTTAAGGTTTCGACATAGTGAAAGCAGCGAAATTTAAAAAAAAAATTGAAACCCTAAGACAGGATCGAAACGAAAACAGATTAATTCAGAGGTTTAAATTATTTTACCGATTATCCGAGATGGACAGCAGATGATGGAATTCTGGAATGGCTTCGAATCTTCAACGCAATCCAGCGATTGCGTCTCTACGGTATCCACACGAACGCTCCGCGAACCGTCACACGATCTGCAGCGAAAGGGATCGGCGGTACTAGCCACCAAGATCAGAATTTCTAAAATATTTTTCTTTCTAGCCTCTTTTTGAAAGCGGCTAGGGTTTTTAGTTTTTCCTTACGTGATTTTTAGACTACTGATATATCATATATATAATAGTTAATAGGAATTAACCAAAACCTAATTTAATTAGAAAAATAAAATTCGAATTTATATATATTATATTTTAATTAAGTCTTACTTAATTAATATACATATATACAAATTATCCTATTAATTTAAATTTGTAATTTTAAATACTATCAATCATATTGACATATTTAAAATACTTACAATTTAAATTAATTCCCTTTTAAATACGTTCTAAGTGTGTGACCCAATATGTTATTATTATATCGACAATAATTTTAAAATCATATTATAAAATTATAAACAGCGAGCGGCATCTAGTAATGCATCACTGTTACTCAAATAATAATAAGATCGGTGATTCGATACAACCTTTTCGTGACCAATGTTTCAAAGTAATTTAATCTTTTTAACCTTATATCCTAGATTAAACTCGAGGCATGGAATGTGTCATACTCTTCATAATTTAATCTGAGTTTTTTTAATCAATGAGTAGACTATATGAAACAAATCAATATTTGAGCATTACCATGCATTTCATAGCCCTACTCAATCAAGAGGCCTATGGATATCACCCCTAATATATAAGAGGGTTAAATTCCATCTAGATCACTCATATTCCTCACACGATTCATGATGTACCCAATAATCACCTTTATTGTCCACCCTATTAAAGGTGACATTTAATGATATCAAAGTACTCAAATTCTCGTGTAATAATATAGTGACTTCAGGTCGGAGGATCATTACATTATTGTCACTATGAGAATTTCTTATGACACTTTGCATAATGCTCCATGTAGAATTCTCATGGTGGGTCTGTCCAGTACATTGTTCTCTAACATGTACCTATGCATTGACTCAAATATCTCATATATTTATGACCAATGAGATTTGGCCATCAGTCAATCCACATACTAGTCTCAATGCATCATTGTTGTCCCATTAACAATGATACTCGACTAGGGACATTTAAGAGCAATGATACCAATTGTAATTATATAATCTCATGTTCAAGTCACATACTTGAAGCTATATAATTCGTATCACTATTCTAAGGACTTTTATTATGCTAACATTTATATAACGCAGTAAACGAAATGATAATAAAATAATCCATTTATCCAATTAAATATAATATCAAAAAATGTTAAGCAATTACATCAAATAATTAGCCTTTAGGGCATCAACTCTAACAGTTTGAGCAATTAATTGATTGACGATAGCGGGCTCAAATTTGTGTAATATAGTATTTTTGAGTATTCCACACACCTTTTCTTTATTAACAAAACGGAATTAGAAATTTGGCAGCATTTATTTGCCTCCAATAACTTTAACCATCGATCAATATGATCCATGAACAGTATTTTCTATGGAAAAAGGGTAGTACTGCAAGCCATTTGGTGGGGTTCAATGAGAGGAAAAAAAGATGTAAAAATTCAAAAGAAAGACTTTTGCATATATACCCAAAAGTATAAAATGAGTTATCTAAATCCAAACAAAAAAGTATTGTCATAACACTAACTAAATTGCATCACTATAATATTTTTTCCTTTATATTTTTTCTTGAAATTGGACAAAAGATTCTTATACCATTAGTCAGAACCTACTACAATAGTTGCTCTCGATATAGCCGACAAAAACACCAAAGAGATAACACGTAATTGCCCGTGTCTAGATTAAAATTTCAAAAATATTTTATTATCTAAAGACTTCTTGCAACCTAAAATAACTTACAAATCAATTATGTGTCATAATTGTTATTAAGAAAAAGTAAAATAATAATAATAATAAAATGGTCTGTGGGCCAATCGAACCAGGCCACGGCTGTCTATTTCTGCCCCAAAAAAACCTGAATCATTTTGGCTCTGCTCGTTTGCGAGGTCTCTGCTTGTGAAAAAATTATGATACTTATTTGTAAACAAATCGCCTCGATAGGATTATTTTTTATTTTTTAAAAATATCTTTAAATTTAAAATGAATATAATTTATTTAAAATTTGTAAATAATAAATATTATAACTAATAATATTTTTTACATAATTTAAAATATTCATAATTATATTGACATAAACGAAATAAATTTATGTCAATTTTAAATTTAAAGATATTTAAAATTAACATTGATTTTATAATTTAAAATGGAAGAAATATTATTTATTATAAGTTGAATTTGTGCCTCTTTATTAACCAATCATGCTTGTATAATCATTAGTTAGTTAAACGAATTAAACTCAAAAAAGACTTAAGCTCGAGGAAATTTATAAACTTGCTCGTGAAAAGAGTTCGCATAAGGCACTCATTATAGGCTTGACTTATAAATATATAATATTAAAATTAATGAATGAATACTTTTTAAAAATTAACAATTAATATTATTTTTATATGCAATATTTCGTCTCATTCTACCATTGGATATGAGTGTTCCGAATAATGCGAAATGAATTCAATGATAAAGTTAATAATAACTTAAGGAGGTATTTAGAAATCTAAAAGTGTTTGTCTACATACTAAAGGTACCCATGTATTTATACTTTAATATATACGTCATCCGTCGACCTAGAGTCTTCATTAATTACGATCAGACTCATTAATAATTATATGATGTATTCTTTAAGAAATAAGGATACTTTTCTTTTAGTCATAAATTTTAACCTCTATAAAGCTTCAGATTTATATATCTAGGGAAGATATTTTTTCTCTTTTGAAGTTATCATCTCCTAAATCTTCTTGTTATTATCCTTATATTGTTTGACTATTGTTTTCTCTTTTCTTGGGTACTTTTGATTTATCATAATTTAAAATTAAATCACTTATTCTTTTCTTTTTTTTTCCTAATTTTAAATCACTCATTCTTTCTTCATTGTTGTGAGTTATTTTACTTTTTTTAATAGTTCAGATTCTCTTTATGTAAAGAGTTAATTTCCCATATAGTTGTAGATATGATGTTGATTTAATATGATTTTGAGATATGTCTCCAATAGTTATTCCTAATTATTTTTTCCTTCCATGTCTTTGCCTTTCCACTTGGAAAGAAGCAAGGGAAACCTTACCCATGGTAGAGTTAGAGAGTGTTTGATAAAAATTGAATAAAACAGTTCTGAATGAGTTGAATGAAAAAAATTGTTTGATAATTATTCTTAAATTTATATCATTTGTGCAATGATTCTACTTCAAAAATTCAATCTTCTATTGAGAAAGTCTAATGTACATCTATGTTAATTCGTATTGCAATCAAAGTTCAACACGAAAGATGTGTTTTTTATAGCTTTTCTAGTGAAATTTAGTAATTGATTTTAGATATTTCGTACTAACTGATCATCATGTAACTAGCTATTTTCTTCAGGGTCTTTGAAAATGGCAGAGCCTTCCAAAGTCATCCGCGTTCGCAATGTCGGCCATGAAACTTCCGAGGTATAAATTTCAGTCTAAGTACTAATAATATATATGTACATACTGTTTTTGGGCTATTACGGGTAACTACTGTGCCATAATATTTATGTGTACCTCTCTATACGCGGAACATATTTCTATTGCTATGTTTTTTGTTCGACCTACACTTGGTATGCTTCGTGTGGCGTTCCTATGTTTATAATACTACTGTATGTAATAAAGTGTACAAATATATGCGCCGTTCAAATTATGTAAATGATGGTAAGAAGATGAACACGTGTTTAGGAATTACTCTTTATCCACTGATGTAAAAGACACTGGTAAGGAGAACAATTTTTTTTTTTTATTCCTTTCGTGCGAGCTAGCTAGCTGCCCTTCACTCTCAAAAAAGAGTTTATGTAAAAAAATCAAGCATTTAATGGAAATAAATATTTTACACCAGTTGTTAAAAGTATAAATAAACTACCACAGTTACATGTTACATAAAAGTGTGTAAATTAGATGGTATATTTGTAATATGTTAAGATTTTGTCCTTTTTTAATTAATATTTTTATGAGGGACACTTGTATAAATTCAAAGCATAAAGGAATTTAAATTGGGAAGGCGATTTTACAAAAGAATGTGCTGACATAAAATGGGAAGAGTACATGGATCTATGTAAATATGCATGCATACCTGTCGTATGTCTTATGCCATGATGTTAAAAACCGCCAAAACCCTCTTTACATACACTTGGCAAAATGCCAGTTTTTTCTTTTTATTTATTTTTTCGAATTTCAAATTCTTCATCGATCTAATCTTTTCTCGACACAACACTTTCATGGTGTTTTCGGAGTTTAATTTTTTTAATAATTAATAATGGCATGTGTCTAAAATATACATAAGTTTATAACTTACAAAGATTCCCCTGATGTAGGACAAAATGAGAAGATGGAATGAGAGTATTTATCATCGCAGAGAATCGATAAAGGTACATACACAGAAGCACACAACTTTAATTTCAAATCAATTCATTCAATAATTTGCTAAATAATGAAGTATTGCAATGTTTAAATAAAAAACTCAATACTTGGGGATTAAGTAAACACTCTAATTTAAAAAATAAAACAATCTCCCAATTAAAATCTACTACTATAATAAAATAATTCTAACTAAAATAAAACTCTCATAGTATATCCTACTAAATAATTACAATAATCCAATATTTATTCCTAAATAAAAATACAAAATTAATACAAAAGAATTTCTTTTTTCTTTCCGCATCATTCTTCTCTCATTTGACAAAAAACTCATCCACGAGTTTTGAAATATCGAAGAATAACAAACCATATTTTGGGAGACACATTCCAACAAAACTGGAGCAATTGATGTTTCTTTAGCACAATCTTTGGGAACAATAACAACATAATATAAAATTTTGAAGCACTTTGAGACATTGATGTATCAATAGGAAAAATGAAAGCAACATAATTGACCTCAACTTTATCTTCAATTGATCTTTTTGCATTTGGGGTCAAACTTAACTTCAATTTCTTCCATGCAAATCATCTCTAAATTGGCACTGTGTTCAACACACTTATCTTCCGCTTCATGTTTCAATTCATGTTTCTCACTAGCATCAATATGGGAGAGTATATGTTCTTCTTTGTACTCACCAAATTTATATTGGTTATTGACACGATTAAGTGTTGTGATACATTCATCAATTGTCTTGAAAGAATTTACTTTGCGGGTTTCCACTTGTGAATGCGTCGTTGTAATTGCACAAACACGATTAAGATGAACATTCTTTTGCGCTTGAATAAAATATGGATGATAGTATGGAGTTATGTACTTGCAATGTGATTTGAAATTGGCAAGATTTATTTCAGTTGATGCAAGCTCATCGCATAATTCCCAATACTCAATATTATACGGAATATAAGACTTTTTAAAGTACTCGCATGTGACAAAAACTCAATACTCAAGTTGCTTTATCCTACCCCAAAGAAAATCTGGATCATAAACTTTAATGACATTTTTTTTTCTTTTTCTTTCCCCAGAGGGGCTAAACTAAAAATTAATGAAACTGCAGAAAATAAAAGTACATGGATTGATTTGAACTTTTCTGAAACTTCAGTGGCTGAATTGAAAATTTCAAAATTTTGGGGGTACCAAACTGTAATTTACTAGAAACGGAGTACTGTAGCAGTTTTTTTTTTTTTTGGGATAAATGGAAACTATGGCGACGACGATTCTTGCTACAGATCGTACTTTCGTCTCGAAAAATTATTGTCGATTCTCTAGCGAATTTCGATAATTTGATAGAGGCCAGAAAAATAGGGTAAGAAGAAATTAGGTGAAATAAAAAAATATCAGAAATTTTGGCTCTTGATACCAAAATGATGTAGGACAAAAGTGGGAAGAAGGAATAAGAGTACATATTCCTGCAGAAAATCGGTAAAGGAACACATAAAAAAGTATACAACTTTAATCTCAAATCAATTCATTCAATAATTTGTCAAATAACAAAGTATTAAAATATTTAAATAAAAAACTCAATACTTGAGAAATAAGTAAAAATCCTAATTTAAAAAAGGAAACAATCTCTCAATTAAAATCTACTACTACAATAAAACAATCCTAACTAAAATAAAACTCTCCTAGTATATCCTACTAAATAATTACAATAATTCAATATTTATTCCTAAATAAAAATATAAAATTAATATAAAAAAAATTATTTTTCCTTTCCGCATGACCCCCAAATAAATTATCCACAAAATCCTGTTTGTTTTCATAATAATGACAATAAAAATTACCAAAAACCTATTGTATAAAACCATATTTCAGAATATGTTCATTATCTCATCCAGTACATTTGGAAAGAAGATAGTTAATGATGTGTGTTTTCTTTGCCATCCATGTTCGAGCTCTTTAAAATTTTATCTTAAGCTGGTTAGGCATGTCTGTGGCAAGGGAGACTATGTTTATAAGCACCGAAACATGTTTTGGCATGTTATGTGTCTAAATTAAAGATGAGTGGTGTTCTAGTCTCAAAAACGGGTAGAAATGAGCCTTCATAAGAAGTGCTCATTGAATAGGCAACAAAACTTTAATTATCTGCAACATTTTCCCCCCTGAAATTCTTTGTTTCCATGCAAGATCACTCTAATTGTTCCATGTTCCATTGTTACCTTGAGAAATGTAAATTTTTTAAATTTGGATTATATATACCATCTGGCAGGGGCAGATCCACCTTAGGGCAGCGGGGTCAATTATGACCTCACTGAAATTTCAAGTTGTCCCCACTTTGTTTTGGTTCATTTAGGGGCTGCTTGGCAGTTAGAACAAGTTTCTCAGCATATAGATGAAAATGATAATACAGGTCATCTGACTCTTGCTTAATTTAGTTTGCTCATTCCTGCAGTGGGAGAGAAATTAGATTCTATGAATATTCAATAGAGATACATTTTGACTTTTTAAATTATTTTTTGAAATTTTAAAATTCATAATCAGCACTCATTTATTTAAATTTAGTACAAACAAATGTATCTATTGTAAAACAACTAAAAAAAATACTATAATTATTATATTTGTTATTTTCAAAATTTAAATATATTAGTTTTTATGCTAAATAATTAAAAGTCAAATTATATTATCTAATTTTGGGATTTGGTTCTCCCTCAAATATATACCAGTACAGGAGAGAAATTAACAATGATTAATTAATAGACAAAATAGGGATGAAAAAGTCCAAAGCAATAGTTCGAGAGTCCAAAAATAATTACATCTTGTGCTCTCCCTTTTTTTAGTTTAAATTTTTATTTTAATGACAAGTCAATACAAATATATTTTATTAAGGTTCATTAAATTTAAAGTGAATTATAAGTTATTTTCAATTGTCTCTTATAAAAAAATTGTTCGGGATCAGTTTGATTTATAAATTAAAAATTAAGTTAAAACAAGTTATGAAAGTATTTACCTGATAATATTAATTTATAAGTTAATATAAATTATAAATATTATTAAAAGGGACAAATAAGAAAATACGTTAATTCAATATTTTATCATAAGAATCATCATTCCAATATTATTATTACTGTTTTTAAAAAAAAAAAAGTATATTGGAAAGTCACCTAAAAACATTAAAAAGAAACATAATTTCAATATCCATGAGTTTTTTGTTGTTGTTGACATAATAATATCCACGAGTTATTAATCAATATTATTATTACTGTTTTTAAAAAAAAAATTAAATATAATACTATTCTCTTTTTGTTATTTTTATTATTCATTTGATCAAGAAAGTCACCTAATTTGGCTCTCATAAATCCTGGTAAAGAAAAGTCATCCAAAAGGCAAAGCATGGAATGTGGAAACAACTTGAAAGTATATTGGAACAATTGTAAATATTATATTCTAGGGATTCTAAAATTTATTTAAAATATTTGTATCGGAGACTTCGGACCTTTCTATTTTCTCAAAAACCAGAACTCTTTCAACTTTTTTCCTTTCCTCTTTCTAGCAGCCTCACAGAGTCCAGGTTCCCACTTTTTCTCTCTTTCTAAACCCAAAACTCTTTCTCCTCTTTTTCCTATCCCCAATCGGTAATGTATCTCCTCCATGTTTTGAGAAATCGATCTTTTTGATTTTGGGGAAAATATATTTAAAGGAATTGGATCTCTTGTTCTCAAGTGACAAAACTACGTTTTCGATTTTATTTTGTGATTTTTTTTTATTCTAGTATAGGTCGGGTCTAATTTATGATTCTATGCTGATTTTCTTCTCCTATTTGTTGTCTTCTCTGTTAAATAGGATATCTGAATAAACAAATTATATCCTAGTGATATAACTGGTTTCATGGTTATTATGAGGTCGGGGCTTCGAATATTGGGTGTGTGAGTGTGGGGTGTGTGTTCAAATTATAAAAAATAAATAAATAAATAAATTATATCATAGTATTCAAATAATTTGTTTACTTAAGTTTGAATCAAAAACAAATAGTTCGAACATTTGTTCGAGTCAAATCGAGTCAGATTGAGTGTCTTTTTTTTCTGGCAAATCAAATATGAACATTATTTAATTTTATAATTTATTTTATTATATTTTTATTTTTTGTAATTTTTTTTTTAAAATTGACCCCAGAACAAGGGGCTGGATCCCCTCTGTCATCTGGTTAATAATCAAGCCAGAATATAACATTAGTATGGCTTAAATATATTAGTATCCAAATGTTTTGAGTTTTATGCCAAAGACGCATCAGCATTATATATCTCTACTGTATCTTTTTCGTCAAATATTTTGTAAGTCACTTAACTGCAAGGAGGGAAATGATCGAGGCCTTGAGGAATAACCGCAAAGTCGATGGTTTCAATCCCGTACTTGGGACCAAAAGATTACCTAAAAAAAAACTTTTAATTCGTCACTTGTTAAAGTAAGGAAACGAATCTCTTAAATCATCCTTTGTAACAAAACATACTGGCATTGCGTATCCAGTTATCATTGATTAATGGATAAGTTTACGTACATAACAACTGAACACAATATTCAGACACTACACTCATTTATATCATTAAATGGTGTTGTGTGATATTAAAATCCATGCCACACAACACAATTTAATAATATAAATGAGTATAATGTTCGAATGTTGTGTCCTGTTTTTGTGTAAGTAAACTTATCCTTGATTATGCCACAAAATTGCATAATTTGAGGAGTTATTGGTAGAAACGTATTTTAACTGGTACGTTAAACCACTAGGAGTGGGCCTCTATATGTTTTGTTTAAGTGCCAGAATCTGCTCTAAACAATGATATCCTCATTGTTAGTAGTTGTACAAAATTACAATTCAAACCTAAATGCAATGTCTCTACTCATGATGAGCATAATCTGAGGAATTTGGTGTAGAAATATTACACCGAATGGAATGTTAAACCACTGGGAGAAGGGGGTGGGCAGCGGGCCTCTATTTATTTATCTACTTGCAAATCTTACATTGTTTTTGCAGAATGATTTGCTTCATCTATTTCAGCCCTTTGCAGTCATCACAAAGCTTGTGATGCTTCGTGCAAAAAATCAGGTATTTACTTTGTGGCCATTTGAAAAGGGAGCTGTATTTATGTTTAGCCAGGGAGCCGAATCTATTTTAAGCCAGGGAGTTTTTCGCAAAATACCCAAATCCATTAATATTTGGATGTTTTGATTTTTCTGTCTCAGGCCCTCCTCCAGATGCAAGATGTTCCTGCAGCCATCAATGCTTTGCAGCTGTATACAGATGTGCAACCAAGCATAAGGTATCATTGTTTATTTAAGGACACTATATGTTATGATCCATTTATTCTGCATCTGCCAAGCTGTCAAATTAATAGTGTGTAATATTTCTTATCAAAACAAAAGTAGTCTGTACCACTTCTTATTATATTTTCCAAGTCTTGTTTGGTGGCTGAATATCTGACTGTTACATCCAGGGGAAGGAATGTTTGTGTTCAATTTTCATCACATCGAGAACTAACTACAATGGAACAGAATGCACAAGGCCGGGGAGATGAGGTCAGTATTCTGTTTCTGATTGCTTTGTCCCTTTTGAAATTGGCAGACTTGATATTTACAGGAAAGAAGTTGGTGGAGTTAGATTTTTTTTTGGTAGTGGTAATCATGCCCTAAAAATGTAGTATGCAATTTTAACACAGTCCCTTTCGAGATTGGGTTGTCTTCTATTTATGTCAACAAAGTATGTGGAGTATTTTTTTTCCCTTTTCTCTTAAAATGCCTTTGAAATGGAGAATGATATATATATACGTGTGTACACACACACACATGATTCCTGTCTCGTGTATCATACTAATTATGTTTGATTTTCCTTTTTGTAACAGCCTGGTTATGGAGATGCAGGAGGTATGTATGCCCTTCAAGCTTCTGGACCCAATCCAGGTGCTAAATTCTCCAGTTGCTTAATTTTCAGTTATGTATGATCTACTTAAACTGTTTTCTGACCTGTTTTGTTTTGTTTTTTATTTTTATTTTCTTTCCTCCTCCCTGTTGGATTTCCGCAGGTACCCTGTTGCTCTGATCATGTTACTAGCAGATCTACAGATTCTATACTGAGTGAGGTTTTTTTGCATAAGTGGTACTGACTTTGTGGTACTTCGTTAACTTCTTGGAGTGCACATGGTTCTTTCTATCTACAGCGCAATTTATGTATGTCCCCCTCCCTCTGTTTTTCTATTGATCTCTATTCTTTTGTGTGTGTGTGTGTGTGTATCGTGAAAAGACTACCAAGGATTGTTTGTAACTAAATCTTTTTGGTTCCTCTATGTATAGATGGGTAATGCTGCTGCCATTGCAGCTGCCTTTACAGGAGGTCTGCCTCCTGGAGTTAGTGGGACAAATGATAGGTGCACCATTCTTGTATCTAATCTGAATCCAGATGTAAGTTTCTCCTTTCTTAAAGTCCTTTCATCTTTATTCTTGTTTTTGGGGTTCTGTGGAAACTAAATAGTGATTACTAACTTTAAAGTTTTTGGATTTTCCCAACCTCCTCACTGTTAGCTTTTTGTTATCTCGGAGAGTTGACGAGGACAAACTCTTTAACCTGTTCTCCCTATATGGAAACATTGTGAGAATAAAAATTCTCCGAAATAAACCGGATCATGCATTAGTTCAGATGGGTGATGGCTTCCAGGCAGAGTTGGCAGTACACTTTTTGAAGGTCTGATCCCTACAATCTCTTTGTAATTCTTCACATTAGTGTTAAGTTGTTATTCAAATGCTTGATGTTCTGAAATGCTATTGAAAACCATCTACTGAAAAGTCTAAACTGTAATTTATAATTTTTCTTTGTATCGTGATGGCTGGTTAGCGTAGAGTAGCAAATTTCTAAACATGTGAGGAATTGTTACCTGTTGATATTTATTGGCAGGTGACTTCATCACTCTGATTCGTACAATCTTCAACAATCCTACATATCCTAGTGTAAATTGTTGTTGAGATGCTTGATCTACTGAACTATATGTGGAAGTTTTTATTTGTTAAATGTATATTGCTAGGAAGCATAACAAACCATGTTTCTAAACATGTGAGGAGTCATCCACTCCTGATGATAGTGACAGAAATGGAGCATTTGTTCATGTTAATCTGAGTTTTTCCAGTCTGGTGTCCTTTGGTTCCTATGTTATTTTCCCTTTTTCCTGGTAGAAGTTAATAATATTATCTGACATTGCTTGAGCATGTTTGCATTCTTGTTGTAAATTAGTGCTCGCCGACTTTTGCTTTATGGGTATCTGATAATAATTTGCATTACCGTTCTGTTTTCGTACAATGTAATTCGTTTATAGTAGGATTTCAATATTTAAAAAATATATAATTTCCTTTGTTCAGCAAATTATGGAGTCATTTTTTCGTGTTCATTTGATCAGCTAGCAAAAGATATCTTAGAACTTGTAGAACTAGCATCTCAGGAGCCCAGTTCCGATAATGCTTGAACTACAAAAATCTTTTGCCACCAAAGATTACACCTTTGTTTTCTTGCTGTCTCTCACCTTACATCCTCAATTCCTCATGTACACTACCTCACTTGGTGTTGGTTCTTTTTCCTCGCTATGTTTGTAGTGCTTCTTGCAGTACTTGATGCTAATAATCATCAAAAAGAATTTTTTATGGGAAATCAACTGGTGGACACCCTGATTTCAAACTTTTGAACTTGACAAAAGAGATTTAAAATTAGAATGTGTTCTGCCTGATATGCCTACTTGGTCTGAGCTATTGATTCTGCAAATTATTTTTGGTACCGATCATGTCAATTTCAATGAATTATTAGTTGAAACCCTTGAAATCTTTTAATGGAAGCTAATTGATGTTATATTTTATGAGGTGGGGTGGCTTTTAGTTTGTAAGGTGAGGTTAAACCTTAGTAAAACCTATACGAAACTGAAGGCTGTACTATGGTGAAGCTAGGCTTTTTATGAACCCAGATCGAGCATAATGCTCAGATTTATATATCTATTCCTAGATTGTTGGATTGATCTTTCTTGAATTTGCTCGACTTTGACCATTGGATGATTTATATAGCTTCTGTTGATATTATTTATACTCATTTGCTGATGGCACTGAAACTTGTGAAACATTATGTAGGGAGCAATGCTGTTTGAGAAACATATGGTGGTGAATTTTTCAAAGCATCCAAACATAACAACAGGTGTACTCAAACACAAATCTAAACCGTTTTAACCGTAATGCTGCAAAGAATTACCGTTGCTGTTGCTCCCCAACCAAGATGATCCACTTGTCCACCCTCCCACAAAATGTGTCTGAAGAGGAGATTGTTGCCCACCTTGAAGAACATGGCACCATTGTCAATACAAAGCTGTTTGATATGAACGGAAAGAAACAGGCTCTTGTCCAGTTTGAAACCGGGGAGCAGGCCACTGAAGCCCTTGTGTGCAAGCATGCCACGTCCCCTGGTAGTTCAGTGATCCGTATTTCATTTTCTCAGTTGCAGAACATACGAGGATCCCCTATGTGCCGGGGTTGACAAGGTTTGATTGGCCTTGAATAAAAAGGATATTTATGGTCTAAAGACTTGCTCTTTTAACTGTTTTGTGTCGTTTGATGTTCAAATGTGACTTTATAGTGGTGGATTGATCTTTGCTCGACTTTTACTATGATTTCCGGTATCATCCTTGAATGGTTGTACCGTTCATTTTCTATTTCTTTTTAACATCAAGGGTGAAAACTCAGGGGCATGCCAGTTTTGCAGGGTAGGTGAGGTTTCTTGCTGTTGAATGTGTCTTTTATCTTCATTGCACATATTTTGTAGGCTGACTGGTTTATTTGAAATGTAAATTGATAAATTCTAGTATATGCTTGCACAGTTTTTTCTTTCCTTTCCCTTTTTTGGTAAATAAAGGAAGATTATTTTCTGGGAGTCTTGGAATATTTCTCCTCCTGCATGTTCATTTCAGTATTGTATAATTATTTACCGATCGTTTTCCTAGATGATTTGTTTGAACATAAAGGGAGTATAATATCTCCCAAGATTTCATTCCAACAGAAAGGATATACTCTTTCTTAATGCCACAAATTAAAGTGGAAACCAAGTCCTAACCCCATGAGACATCGGTGTATACACCTTGAGAAAAATCGAGCTTAGATACAAGTAAGCTTTGATTCAATCAATTTTGAAAGGGGCTGATTGATATTTTGATTATTATATTATGTTTCAATTTTTACTTTAGTTATTGATTTTTTTTTTTATATATTTATATTATCGAATTAATAAAAATATTTCAATCAATGAATTTTCTAATTTTTCGTCCAAATTATTTACAGCAAAATTTATGTGGCGAGCAGTTTACAAAAAGAATGGGGGATACATTAAATACATGAGATGGCATGTGAGTCCCAACTTTTAAATAAAAAATATTATTTTCATTTCAAATTATAACATTAATATTAATTTTTAAAAAATTAATTTTAAATATTTTTAAACTCAAAATTTATTTAAAAATTAATATTAATTTAATATATATATATATATATATATATATATATATATATATATATATATATATATATATATATATTTAGGAAAAGTTATAGTACTGCATCTATAGATTTTATGCATTACATGACTACAATGCCAAATTTCAGGCCGTCCACTTCTTATCAGATATATCTTCATCTCGCTCAACTATATTCAAACATTTCCACCATTTCAATGGACTTGACTGCACTTCGAATTTCATCATCTTCTTCATTTAGCACTATAATTCTCAAACACTGCCCCAAATTATTTTCTCTCTCCTCACTTTCTCTCTCTAAACCCCCCAGAAATTCACAGAATTACAGGCTGAAAGTGGGCAACGGTTGCAGAGCAAGCAAAGACGGGGTCGTATTCGACGACGCGGCTTACGAGGCCGAGCGGCTCAGTCTCGACGCCAAGGCTCGAGAATCCATGGCGGATGCTTCGGAGCGAGAGATTAAAGATGAAGACGACCCGAAAGCTTGGAAATGGGTGATTCGGAAGAGGGTTTGGGACTTGATGGAGGCTCAAAATATCGCGCAATTCCCCAGGCCTGTTCATCATCGGATACCCAATTTCGTTGGTGCCTCCGCAGCAGCTGATAAGGTGGTGATTTTTCTTTTGAATTTTTGATTCGAATTTCAATTTCAATTTGGATTTTAGATTTTAGATTTTTGTTTGTTTTGAAAGGATAATTTGGCTGATTATTTTCGTGGGAGATGGGGTTTGACAGTTGAGTGGGCTAGAAGTTTTTGGGGCGGCAAAATGTGTGAAGGTGAATCCTGATTCGCCACAAAAGCAAGTCAGGTTCTTAACACTAAACGGTTAGTTTTAATTCTACCTTATATGCACAACGTACATTGTTGGGTATTTTTCTTTACCCTTTACGGCTCAAAAAATTATGACTCTTTTCAGCTTAGTTCTAGAGATGCATATATAATGTAGACTAGCAGCTAATGGGATTGTTTTGCCATTTTTTATGATCAATGGGAAAAAAATAGGATGAGAGAACCTGTGATTTTGTTTGGCTTTATAAATGGACATCTATGTGATTGGGCAATAGTACCTGTGTCTCTATTTCATCTGGAATTGGTGACAGTTATCGCCTTTTCTGTTGAATTAAATCTATGTAAACATTTGAAGAACCTTATTTTATGCAGGTGGAAAGAAACTATTGACGCCGCAGCCCCGTTTAAGGACTGGATTTTTCTCTATACTTGAATCCACCATGTTATCTCCTTCAACAATAAATGAGGCATGTACATCTGGGGGGGTAGCCAAATACGGGAGACCAATTGGATTGAAAGAGAAGATCAAAGTGGATCTTATCGTCATTGGCTCAGTAGCTGTCGACCCGAAGACAGGTGCTCGACTTGGCAAGGGTGAGGTATATTCCTTGCAAAAATACAGTAGTGTCTACTTGAGTTAATAAGCTGGAAAGTGATGAAATTCGCGACGATGTATGTTGAAGTTAGTAATATGTTCGTCAGGCTATTGTCAATCTAGGTGAGAACAATGAGAGAGCATATTATACTCTAGCATAGGAGATATCTGCAAATATGCCTTCTTACTTCTGTCTGCAGTTTGTAGCTAGTTAAGGTCTTAAGCTATGAGAATTATGTATTAGAGAGATTTGATACTTGATATACCTATGGATTTGTGTAATGCAGTTATAGATTTATAAATTGATAGAGCAGCAGAAAAATTTAACGGAATGTGAATAATACCTTTTTTTTATCTTGTCTGCACTGAGAGTGATGAAGAGATTAAAATTTTCATTTGTACGGATGACACCTCATTTTGGAAGATTTTTCTGTTGGATTTTTTTGTCGGTGCACTAAACTTGGTAGATTTTAGTGTGGTATCCTTCAAATTATATTTTACCTTTAAACATATTTGTATAATTAGTATAATCACATTTTTTATTGTAATGTTTTATAGACTTTGATTAAGCTATGTATGGTGAGGCAAATTTTGTGTTCTTCCATTGCACTTTCAGATCTCATGGTATATCTGTTTATATTTCGTAAGGACTCACGTTTTAGAATTGTTAGATGTTACAATACACATATCGAATTGGTTTTGTGGGACGTTCTCTTGAGACATTTATGTTTATTTGTTTCATAGTCATTACATCTTTTTAATGAGTTTCATGCACTTGTTGATGATTGATACTTGGATGTTCAACGAAATCGATTGGAAACTGTCTAGATTTATTTCACTTGAGACTTTTTTCTTAACTGTAATCATTTAAGGCCGTGCTTGGATATAGTTTGCAGGAGTTCACTAATATAATAAAGAAATATGGTGCAGGGATTTGCAGAACTTGAATATGGGATGCTGCGGTACATGGGTGCAATTGATGACTCAACACCAATTGTCACTTCGGGTAAGGTTTTTTGACATGAATTCTGAAAGTGTGCACTACCATTTAGAAGCTTCTAGTTACCATACCCTTAATCATATATTCTAAATGATATTGGCATGACGTTCTCCAATGTTTGGACAGTACTGTAACTGCAGGATAGGACACCAAATTCCCATTTTGAACACAATATCATTGTTTTAAGATGTTTTCAGTTTATTGTCTGAAGAACCAGTTTCAAGCGCATGCCTACTTGTGGTGTACTGTGATACATGCTATACTTTGATAATCATGAAAATGCAATGGTTTTTCTGTGAGATATGAGCGTTAAACAGAAGTACTTTTGATTTGGTACATCTTTTTGGAGTAAAGTTGTGTAATCTATCTTAATAAAACAGCCAAGGAACCTCTTTTACCTATTCTATATGTAGTTTCCTTTCACGAGAAGGATGATTTTATGCCTTAGAAAACACATTTCGGAGTTGATTGGTGTTAATTGTGAAGCTTGATCCAATGTAATTCAGGGATGATTGTTAAAGCTATCCAGTTGCAACGAGGCCATTTCCTTCCTTTGAGGACATTTTTTTGGGGGTTTTCTTATGCTTTCTTGGTGAATTAGGCTTTCTTGTATTGCAGCATTTAGGGAGGGGATCATGCACTTTATTTTGTATGCTTTTTTTTTAGATAGTGGCATGGATTTATCACCTTGAATGTAGCCCACTATGTGGGTGAACAACGTAAATTCTGCGTTTTGTGTGTGATTGTTTTCTTTCAGTTGCTCTTTGCCATTATTCTTGATGCGCTGTTAATTGCTAACTACGTTGTCCTCGAACTCCATATATATGTTTGCAGAGCAAAGCACCATATTTGGACATGCGATTCTTTTTTCTCTACCCCTGTATTGCATTCATGCTTATCTATAAACTAGTTTGATGTTGCATACTAATCAGCACTTAAAACTCTGACAAAATGTCTCTGTTTGCATAAGTTGATGGAATTTCTAATGCAGTGCATGACCAACAACTGGTAGATGATATCCCTGTTGAAAAGCTGTTAATCCATGACGTGCCAGTTGACATCATATGTACTCCAACCCAGGTTATCTTCACTAATAACTCCATTCCGAAACCTCAAGGTTAGTGGAACCTGCAGTTCTTATTCCATCTTAGTTCCCTTTGATGATGGATCATATTGTCGGCAACCCATGTTAAGCTCAAAATGTTAAACTGGACAAAACTAAATAGTAGATTGTACTTGTAAATTTCTTTAGAAAAATGAAGTTTACTAGTGGAGAAGAATAGAATTGCCATAATGTTAATTTCTATTCCGAAACAAAAATCCACATTCACCTCAAGCAATGAAATAGGTCTGCAGTACTGACCAGCCCTCTCAGTTAAAAGTTAATTTCCGTTCTAATTTTCTGACTTCAGGTATTTACTGGGACAAATTGTCGTCTGAGAAGCTAGGTCAAATTCGAATACTTAGAGAGCTGAAGAGAAAAATTGAGCGAGAAACTGGACAAAAGCTTCCCTGTGGCCCATCCGAGAAACTACCCCCTACAGCTCGACGTAGGCAATAATTGCTTTACATTCTTTGTTTCAGAAAAGAAAATGAAGGATAAAAAGCACGGGTTTCCATTTCTATAAAACTAAATGTTTATAGTATTTGGTTATCTTTTCATGTTACGAGTAATACCAAAAAAAGAGTGAGTTCGTGCTTTTTAAGTGAGAAGCAGTTTCCTGAAATTGTTTCATTGTAGTATGAACATGCTGCTGTACATTTTTTTATGTTTTTTTAGTGAAGGAAAGATTTGGGAAATATTAGGAGAAAGTATTCTATGTTTATTCTCCCAAGTTCTACAGAAGAAGAAGATGACGACGGAGTTTGAGTTTACTTTTTACCAAATGCTTGAAATTTCTTCTAGTTTGTTTACATGATGTACTTGTGAAGTATCCAAGAAATTCACATTAAGCAACGACAGAACTTTTGATCCGATTAGCTTGAAATCAATCCACATTTATTCATTTTCCAACCTTCTTGTAAACTTTATATCCTTTTTTCCTGCGGCACTTGTCTAAATTAAGTGCATAAATAACGCTTGTGCTGTGCCCTTTCACTAACACCTCAGCGCCACCACCCACCGCCGTCACCGTCATCACCCTCCTATCACAATATCAACTGTGTCCCTCTTACTACTGTTGCTGCCATCACCTACCGTTGCAACCACTGTACATTGCCGGCCACCATCACCCCGTCTAGTGGCGGAGCCAGGAATTTTAATTGGGACGGGTTAAGAATATTATAATGCAAAAATTTAGAACTATGATTCTTGAAAAGGGAAGATAATTTTTTGTTAGAGTTGGGCTACAACTTGCGGAGCAGATTTTTGGCTCTGCCCCTGACCTTGTCAGTGTCCCAATGCCATCACTGCTACCATCCTGTACTGCCCACTACCAGTTTGTTGCTACTACAATCACCAGCCGCCACTTACCACTACAACCACTGGTGGCCACCACTATCATCAACCGCCATTCACCACCACCACCACCACCAATTTTTTTCCTTGTAAGGAAAATTTGGGTAACTTTTTTTGGGAAGTAATATTTTATTTGAAATTGTGTGCCAATTTCATTTTCTTTATTTATAATTGTTTCCTAAATTAAAAACAAAGGATTTGTTTTGTTAATGGTGTTTGTAACTTTTACAATGATAGCATATAGTGCGTTTGGATTTGGAAGACCAAACTCACTGCATTTTTTTAGTGTAGTGCGTTTGAACATCAAATATTATTTTATGACTAAATAAATCACGTTTGTAATAAATTATTTGAAGACAATTAAATTTTAAAATGCTTTTAAACTTTCAAATGCACCAAACATCTTCTAACCAAACAACCACTAAAAAAGCTGGCCAAAGTAGTCCCAAACAGTGACTTAACATTAATAACCAATGTTTAGAAAATCGGACAGCTCAACGAACCAAAAAAGTTATCGGATGGATAGGTCACTGGTTCAACTGTTATTGAACCAGTGACGTCATAAATACATAAAAAAAATATATTATTAATAATTAATAAAATATCTAATTTTTTATAAGTTTAAATATAGTAAAATATTAGTAAAAATATTTTTATAAAAAAAAAAGAAAACTTGGAAACCGGATCAACCAATTCACCTAATCGATTTTACCGGTTGTCAACCGATTTTTGATTGGGTCACTGTCAAACCGATTTTCTGGACGAATTGGATCGAAAAGTCGACTAGTTTCGATTGAACTGCGATCGGACTATCGGTCTAATCCGATTTTTTAAACATTGTTAATAACTACTCCATAGGTTTGAAACTATGTTATACATTAATACGTTACAACTAGGAATGGCAAATAGTCCCACGGTGATTTCCACACTTCGCTCCAAATGGGGCAGTGATTTTGACATTGGCTAAGAATAGGGAATTACCGAATACATGGAGATAGGGAGGGGATGAAATTTGTTTCCCCTGCCCTAATCCCCTTTTTACCCAACTCCGAATAGTTATAAATTAAGTAAATTAATATTTATACTTCACGCATTTCATAATTAAAATATATGTTCTTATACATGTGTGTATATATATACATATACATATATTATTATTATTATTATTAATTTTATCATATATCGTTAACATATGATTCATTTTTTCCTATGTATTATTGTAAATATACTTAAAATTAGATTTTTTAAAATAAAAACTCACAAAATATTACTCCTCGGACCGAAGATGGGGGTGGGATGTATAATTCCTGCCTCTGTCCTACCGGGCCATTACCATTCCTAATTACAACATAACAAAATAGTAAACAAAAGCGCTACCCAAATAAGGCTTTAGTTTGATGCTATTTGTATCGCCCATTCGCTAAAAGTCTAGTGTTAATAAATATAAAAATAAAATAACTCATTTTGATGGAATAAAAGAAAATTGTGTTTGGTTGTTCTATTAAAATAGAATAGACCATTATTCTCCTTCGTAAATTTATAAATTTTATTCTTTGAAAAAAGATATGAATTAACTTATTTCACTTAAAATAAAATAAGTCATTCCACTTTTCATTCTATTCCTTTTACTATTTTATTATTTTATTCTTTCACTCATTCTATTCAAAGTTGACATAAAATTACAAATAAATCCACCCCCACGCAGTTATTGACAATTCAAGTAATTGGCGGGAAACTTAAAAAAAAAAGAGAAATAAAAACGTTCAAGAAATCAAAGAAATCCAATCCCTTCATCTTCCTTCTCCCGCACTGAACCTCTGCAAGTGCACACATCCATACACAAAAATACATATTGCATACCTGTTCGACGAAATTGGCAATCACTCACTTTTGGCCCAAAGTGTATGTCATAAAGAGGGATGGGCGTCAAGAATCGGTGCATTTTGATAAAATCACAGCCCGTTTGAAGAAGCTAAGTTACGGGTTAAGTGTAGCCCACTGTGATCCGGTGCTAGTTGCCCAAAAGGTCTGTGCTGGATGTATAAAGGTGTCACCACTTCACAGCTCGACGAATTGGCTGCTGAGACTGCTGCAGCTATGACCACAAATCACCCAGATTACGCATCGGTAACGATCTTGGTTTACTCTTTCATTAATTAATGTTTGTTATACTATTATCCTTTAAATTATTACTATTAAATGGGACTGAATTTTTCATTACAATTTTGTACTCCGTTTGTCCCGAAAAAGTGTCCCATTGATTTTATTTTATTACTAACTTGGCTCCCTCCATCACACTTTCCCTCCAATCCCATCCAATACACTAATTTTGTGGTTTTAGATAGTATAATTGAGATCAACGTCGGTCAATTAACTTATAATGTTTAATAGTATAATTGTTCCAAAAACAAAGTAATCCACACTTTTTTACCGTGCACGTGAGATTTTTTCATTAAAATTTCAATGGTTTAAAATTCTTTTAATTTTAACAGTAATTTTCTTTTTTAAGATTCTTGTTTTTTGTAAGATGCCATGAACTATCTATTAGCATATTTGGATCATAATTAACAAAAATATTATGATAAAACAATTGGTGTATTGGACGAAATTAGTGAGCAAGAACAACGGAGGGGAACCAAATCCTTTTATTATTCTCTGTCTCACAAATAATGACTTGATAAGTACATTTTTCATGAAAATTAAGAAACTTAAAGTAAAAAAGAGAGTATCAAGTAAGTTATATTTTTCCTATGGTGGACCTTACTTATTGTACACTAGAAAATCTTTTTCTTTTATCAAATTAATGGACCCCACTTAAGTATTTTTAAGGACAAAATAGTTTTTTTTAAGGATTTTAGTGTACGTGAGCCATCTTTTATGGGACGGAGGGATTACAATTTTTTTTGAATGTGTGACAAGGCTTGCCCATAATCTATATAATAAAACAAAGCAGTTCAAATCCCAATGTTTTAACATCCAACGGTCTCAAATTAATTTAGGCTTTAACATCCAATAATCTAAAATCATTTGGAGTTTCAACATTCAACGGTCACTAATCTATCTCTCATTTTTCCTCCAATTCAACATCTTTTTTTCAAAAATTTATCCACACACATTTTCCGCCCAAATTAAATTCACCATTACACTATAATAATAATAATAATAATGATAATAATAATAATAATAATAATAATAAAATAAAAAATAAAAAAAAAATAAAAAATAAAAAAATTGCACGTAAACAACATAGGTCACCCTTTTAACATTGATGCCATTTTCCCTATTTTTCGGGTATTGCACTCATTATATTTCCACATGCAAATTGATTTGGCGTGGGAAATCATAGGGACGGTTCAGATTTATTCTAATTGATTTGTAAGTTATTTTTGGTTGCAAATAATCTTTAAGTAATAGAGTATTTTTGAAATTTTAATCTACGTCGTGCTTTCAGGCATGGGCAATTACGTGTCATCTCTTTGTTGTTTTTGCAGGCTATATCGGGAGCAACTATTGTAGTAGGCTCTAACTCATGGTATGAGAATTTTTTGTCCTTTTTCAAGAAAAAAAATATAGAGGAAAAAATGTTATGGTGATGCGATTTAGTTGGTGTTATGACAATACTTTTTTGTTTGGACTTAGAGGACTCATTTTATATTTTTGGGTATATATGCAAAAACCTTTATTACCATTTTTTTCATAAGAAATACTGTTCATGGATCATATTAATCGATGGTTAGAGATACTGGAGGCAAATAAATGTTGCCAAACTTCTCATTCCTTTTTGTTAATAAAGGAAAGGTGCGTGGAATACCCGAAAACACTATATTACACAAATTTGAGCCCGCTATTGTCAATCAATTAATTGTTCAAACTTGCCAAGAATTAATTTTAAGTTGGAAATGAATAGCACGCAAATGTTTGCCTAAAAAAGAACTATGACTGAATTGAGTATTAATCTTTTTGTATTAATGGTTGGACTCTCAGTTCTATTATAAAACTGAGAGTCTACTACAGTTTTAGATTTTTCAATCTAGAAATATTAGACACAATACTCAACTGTTATATTAGTTGCGCCGTGTCTTCAGACACGAGTTATCCCTAGTATATTTATAGATAATATGTTTTTGGATGGTTTACTTTCAATTATAAAATTTATATTAAATTTTATATTGGGTTAAAAGGTCTAAATGTAATGTTAAGAATTTCCTACTACTAACTTGTGTTATGACACAGATGGCTGCAAGAATTGCTGTTTCCAATTTGCATAAGAACACCAAGAAATCATTTTCGGAAACGCAAGTCTCTGGTGTAAAGATTGTTTTTTTGTTCTTTTTTCATATTTTTTGGGTTTGAGCAGTATTGTATTTAATGTGAATGGGGTTGTCATCTATGTAGGATCAATATTACGCACGATTATTATAATGAAAAATCTGGACAGAAAGCTTCTCTTGTTGCTGATGATGTACATGAAATTATAATGAAGGTAAATGCTTATTATTGTTATGGTATAGCATTACAATTTTCCATATTACATTTATTTGTCAGGCTTAGTTTGACTATGATAGATTAGCATGAACTATGATCCTGAAACTAAAACTTGTTACTTTGTGGTATTTAATGTGCCATTTAGCTCGTTGTTCTCACATTATTTGTTATGCTCTTCGTTACCAGCTGCTATTATCTGTAATGGTGTCTAATGCGAGTCCCAAATGTGGGCTTACTTAGGCATATGGATATGTAATTTTACAAAAAACTAAAATTAATACTAGATGAAATGTGCACGGGTTGTAGAATTTTAAAATTGTAGAGAAAGATCTGCAAACAAACTTTTGCACATAATTTAAAAATTGAAAAAATAATCTTCTAACTTCTGTTGTAGCAAGGTAATGTCGTATTTACATGTCCCGAGATGTTTGGATGAACATAACAGAGTTGAAATGTTGACTAACATTAACCTAATATTTTGAAAATTATTTCTTCTGTAACTTTAACTTTATAAAACAGTTAGAACTTTCTCTTTGGTCGAGTCTTAATCCTTAATATCAGATGTGAACTGAAATGTACGATATCCATGTTGTTTTGGTTTCAGAATGCTGCTCTCTTAGTCTTGGACAGTGAAATTATTTATGACAGGGATTTTGAATATGATTACTTTGGATTTAAAACTCTTGAAAGATCATATTTACTGAAAATCGCTGGAAAAGCTGTGGAAAGACCACAGCACATGTTGACGAGGGTTACAATTGGAATTCATATGGACGACATCGATTTTGCAATTAAGACTTACCATTTGATGTCTCAGCGTTGGTTCACTCATGCGTCTCCAACACTTTTCAATGCAGGAACCCCACAGCCCCAAGTACGATTGAAAACTCTTGATTTTGTGTTACAACTTCCTTTGTATGCATGCTTAATGGTCAAGGGCTATTGTTTGATTGCCTAATTTTTGTTTTGCAGATGAATAGCTGTTTTCTTGTGTGCATGAGTGATGACAGCATCGAGGGAATATATGATACTTTGAAGGAGTGTGCTGTTATCAGTAAATCAGCTGGAGGAATTGGTGTTTCTATACATAATAATCGTGCAACAGGCAGTTATATTCGCTGACCAAACGGGACGTCTAATGGTATTGTTACAAGGCTTCGAGTGTATAATGACACTGCTCGTTATGTTGATCAAGGGGGCGGCAAGAGGAGAGGTACGATCATGACTTCTCATACTACTTTTTTACTTTAGTGGCACTGTGGTATTATGTACCATTCTTTTGTTTAACATTACTTGTGCCTGTTTTTGTAGGCGCTTTTGCTATCTATTTGGAGCCATGGCATGCTGATATAGTTAAGTTTTTATTTTTCAGGAAAAATCATGGAAAGGTATTATTAGGTGCACACGGTTTATTATTATTGAAACAATTTTTCGTGCTTTATTTATTCAAAATCAATCATAGTCTAGAATTAATACATAAATGTTTTTGGACCTAGGGAAAAATATTCAACTTCAGATTTTAAACTAAACGAGTGTTGGTTCCCCTTAATTTTTGAATGCGAAGTCCTTTCATAAGGTATCATTATCTGTCATTGTCTGGCAGGAGGAACACCAGGCTCCTGATCTATTTAATGCTCTTGGGTTCCTGATCTTTTTATGGAAAGAGTTTAAGGTGATGGGGAATGGTCTTTATTTTGCCCCAGTGAGGCTCCTGGTCTGGGTGATTGTTGGGGAGAAGAATTTGATATGTTATACACCCGGTACGAGGAAGAGGTAAATATGAGTATCTGCCTTACTGTTTTGAAGTTTAGGAAGAGGTAAATATGAGTATCTGCCTTACTGTTTTGAAGTTTATAGTGCATAGTTATGATATCAGTTTGTCCATATACTGACATCTAAACATTTTATTATCTGTTACTGAGTTCAGTGGAAGGCCAGAAAGATTGTCTCGGCTAGGAAACTTTGGTTCGAGATACTTAACTCCCAGATTGAAACAAGGACTCCTTATATGCTTCTCCAGGTATTTCCCAAATTTCAGGCCTTCATCTTTCACCTTTATTTTGGTTGGTATTCTGGATCTGTGTTTCTTCTCCAGGATACGTGCAATAGGAAAAGTAATCAGCAGAATTTGGGTACCATCAAATCCTCAAACCTGTGCACTGAGATTATTGAGTTTTCAAGTCCAAATGAAACCACAGTATGTAATTTGGCATCCATTGCTCTACCACGATACGTGAGGGAGAAAGTGAGTCATTAGAGCTTATCTGACTTCAAATAGCCCATTTTCTGTTCCTGGATTATTGTCATAGCATTTTACTTTTTAATTTTTTTTTGCAATAGGGGTTTTCAACAGTCACAATTGTCCAAGCATGTTGGAAGTAGAGATTCAAAGAACCGGTATTTTGATTTTGACAAATTAGCCGAGGTTTGTTGTTTGGCGCTTTTTGTTTTTTTATGCTCTTCTAAGAACTATGTGTTTTGAGAAACTGACATCCATGTACGAGCATAATGTTTCTACATAGATGTTGCACTTTAGATCAGCAAATTTCCGCCTGCTACATAATCAGTTATAAGCTTAAATATTTTGCTTTGACAGGTTACTTCAACTGTCACTGCAAATCTGAACAAAATTGTAGATATAAATTTCTACCCAGTTGAAAATGCAAGAAGGTCAAATTTACTGCGTAGACCCATTCGTGTAGGCATTCATGGTATTGCTAATACCTTCATCTTGCTTGGGATGGCATTTGATTCTCCAGAAGTATGAACTTAGATCCGATGTATTCAATTAATTTTACTTTTGGTTGGTTCACCTGGATTTATTCTTGGTATGCGGTTGCAGGCCCAACAATTGAACAAAGATATATTTGAGACCATAAACTACCATGCTCTAAAAGCTTCTTCTGAGCTGGCTGCAGATTATGGCCCATATCAGACGTATAATGGGAGTCCAGTGAGCAGGTTTGTGTTCTAGAGTGTCGAGCTCGAGCCAAACTCCAAGCCTAAACATTTACTAGTATGCTCCACCATCAAACTGAAGCTAAGGACACAAGTTTTATTCTATTCTCTTCGTGCCAATTGTTGAGAACTTTGGTGATTTTATGTAATGAACAAATATACTCTCAACTCCTAGATAAAACCTAGAAAATTAACTAGGACATCTGTGTAACTTGTTGAGAGCTTAATGGCGTTTATTTATTTTATTTCTTTATTCAGGGGATTCTGCAGGTAGACATGTGGTGTGTAACACCATCAGATCGGTGGGATTGGGCTGCTCTTAGGGAAATGATTTCAAAGAATGGAGTAAGGAATTCTCTTCTTTTAGCACCTATGCCCACTGCTTCTTCGACCAGCCAAATTCTGGGCAACTAACATCTATAGTCGCCGAGTTTTACGGTTTGATTTTCCTTCTAGCTCATCTTATCCTTATTGAAAGTCATTTGAGACCGACTTGAACTCTAATTTTCTGTGTAACACTTTCCGTTTCAGTGGTGAATTTGTTGTGGTGAACAAACACCTCCTTCATGACTTATCTGAGATGGGTCTCTGGTCTCCTGCTCTTAAGAACAAAATCATCTATGAGAACGGCTCAGTTATGAAAATCTCTGAAATTCCTGAAGAACTGAAAAATATTTATAAGTATGGATAAATAACTATATTGTTCATTTGTTTGAGTCTTATATGATGTTTTTAGCATATCATGTCATGATATTTGGACTGTGTGGGAGATCAAGCAAAAGAAGTTGGTTGATACGGCTGTTGACCGTGGGTGTTACATAGATCAGAGTCAGAACTTGAATATCCAGATGCATAAACCTGATCCTGGAAAACTTACTTCCTTCCATTTCTACACCTGGTCTAAGGTATTAACCTCTATATAATGTTTTCTCTTCTTGGTTGACAATTTCTTTTGGATAAACCCTTCTATTTCCATTTTATACTGTGTTGTACTGAGAGTGCTTCTGCACTAAAATAGAATTGGGAATAACAATGTTTTCTCTATAGTGTGATATGTTAATCACTTAATTTTTTATTTCTAGTTGGATGGTAGAGGATGCGAAATGTGAGTACTATATTCATTTCTTTAAATCATAGTGGTTCCAACAATATGGATATGTAGCTTTCATATAAAATCCAAAACATAATAAATTGATTCTATGTTCATGAGATTTCCATCTGCAGCATTTCTTCTAAACTTGTCATTTAAAATAGCAAAACTTATTTGTTTTTTTGGCAAAACAGGAAAATACCAACCAGGTGGATGATAATGCTGATGCCAATATAGCCCAGGTGGTATGTTCATTGCAGAATAGAGAAGAGTGCATGGCATATGGAAGTTAGTCCTTTAATTAGAATGGATTTTGCTCTTAGTTGAGCTTCTCCTCAAGAATGGCTTATTGCATAGAATTAAGTCCTTTCAGACATGTAAAAAATGGATTCTGTAAAAAGCCTAAAATATGTAAATAGAGTGGCAATCTGCAGGAATGTTTAAGTCAGACCCTTGTGCTTAGTGCATGCGTTCTTGCTGGGGCTTGAAAGGAATATTATGTGCTACTTTGAAGCAGAGTAGTTGAATTTTCAATGTCAAATAATTTTTTTGTGGTGTGCTGACTAAAGTATCACTGTGGAACATGAAAGACATTTAGAGGAATACTGGATAGCGCTAGTAATGCACAGAATAATAACAGTTGAAGTTGATGTAGAATGATTTGGACCGTTAAATGGCTTGATTAGGACAAGTACTAGACTTTTCTGTTTTATATTTCTTTGAACTAAACTAAAGCCAGGCGGTAGAGTCAATTATTTTGAATTGTTCTGGATATTTCTTTGTCACATTTTGAATTGATGATTATTCCTTTCCTTCTTGTTGAGTGGCACTACTTTGCCTTTGTAACAAGTTGCACTTTTGGCTCGCCCTATTCAAGGAAGTTGCCTAGGTGCTGCTTTTAATGACCATAGAAATCAAAGTGAGGTTGTTGCGTTGATCTTTTTGTAATACATTTTCGTGGGATGGATTGTGTGAATGTCCTTATAATTCTTGTTAGATATTATTATTTATCTTCCACAAAGACTGTCACAACAGAATTTTATTTCCGTCCCAAAGTTTTATTTCTTATGCTATGAACATATTTTTGCTTTTGTTTTAATCTGTCATTTTTATTCCATTGCTACTTGTCTTACTACTCTATTTGCAGTTAATTACCATTTCCCCCCTCTATTTATTTGAATTTATACTTTTGAGGGTAAACTCGTCTTTCTACATATTTTACCATTTGAAGTATGTTCTTTTACAAAAATATTGTAGTTAAATACATGCTTTTGAGGAAGGAAGGAGTAAATTTATGAATTGACAAGCAAATTGGTGGAAAGATTTGTGGTTATCTGAAACTTTTGAATGATTGTGATTCTGAGTATATCCTCTATTTGTGTATTAAGATTACAAGTTAAACGGTCACTTGATGCTTTGTTTTTTGCAGCAGTAAATTTTTGGTGAATTGTTTTTCACATGTGGATGCTGTAGAATTTAAAAAGATCTGGTTTCTCCAAAGGGAAATAATAAATGCAGTAAAATTTTGATCCTTTAAACTATACTATAATGTTAATATATTACAACTTGGAAAAAAATATAGTGTATTTATCATTCTATAAAACTTAAATTATGTTTGTAGGTGTTCATATATGTGATTTTGTAAGTTTCTTAATTTTTTTAAATAATCATTCTTTTCCTTGTCAAAAAAAAATTCATTGAAAAATAACATTGGTCAATAGAATCATTGTAAGGACAAAAATGCAATACTTGGATATTCAATTTCTGCATAATATATAGTGCTACTTGGATTACTCATCATCATTAGTCTTCCATTACTATGTGGACCTGCAAGGGCTTATCAAGTCTTCCATTGCATAGGGCAGTCCAAAAGGATGAACATAGATATGACCACAAACTGCAACTTGAGATTTACTGCACAAGTTCAGGCTTCACCAAGTTGCATGCATGCGCATGCATATATGCTGCCACTGACTGATTTACGTACCTTCTTTTCCTATTTTACTTTGTTCATATTCTTCAAGTTGGATTAGTGATCCTAGATTAGATATATTCTATCTATAAAGGGATCTGCACTTATCTTTTATATTCATAGTCCAGACTACTACACCCTCTTTTTTATTATACTGGTCATTTAAGACATAATCAGACATATTAAAAAATCTCATTAATATTAATGTTAAGTAATTAATGTTAATTAGAAATTTTGTTAATACTTATGTACTAATTAATTACTCCTCCTCTCTTTCTTAATTACTCCATCTTTAAGGGTAAAGTAGAAAATGATTAATTTTTTTTTTATCTTACATATATGTAAAAATGTTTTATATTTTAAAAAAAATAAAAAAATTCAAAACGGCTTATATAATAAGAGAGAGAGAGGATATTATGGTACTAATGTTGTTCTTCTTTTGAGAGGAATTGAATGGGATAACATTTTGTCGATTAGGACAACTTTAATGTACAATTGGTCCTTCGATGATCATTGTGTTAATTATTATTATTGTGAAAGTATCAATTTCCTAATTATATTTACTGATGCGACCTCATGATTCATTCCTCAATCATTTGCATAACCTGAGCCCACTATTCATTGTCACGCATGAATGTTTTGCACTTTTTCGAAATGGTGGATTGATGCTACTTCTTAGAAGTTTGCTTTAATAGGGTACTCATTGAATATTTTTTAATACGAGAATGAAGCACAAAACCTGAAAATTCAGGTACATTTGGTGAAAAATTATCTGGGGGATGGATAGAATTTGAACTGGACAAGTTAGAAACACTTGATATTCAAATGGTAACTGATATTTTCTGACGTTTTGTTTTATTATATATTCATATGATTTTCACTCACACAAAATTAAAATAAATTTTGTTTTTATATAAAATAATATTATATAAAAATATCAAAAATTTATGTAAAAATAGAGTTTATCTATCCAACTTTATAGCTCATCAGAAAGTCAATCCTGATAAAAAGTCCTGGCTAACCAATGAGGACTCAAAAAAGAATTGAGCTAGCTCGGCCAAAATTTTCAAACTTTAGTTGTTATAACTTGAAGTAGTCTTTTAAATTAGTAAATTATTATAAGTATAGGCTCTTTAGCATAGCCCCACAGACAACTTTCAACCTTGAATCAGTGATTTCTCTTGGACCAACAAAGCATGCGCGTGAATTTGGTTAGGGTTTGATAGGATGGACAATACTCAATTTGATCAATTTTATATTTAAAAGAATAATTAAATTATTTAAGATGATTATAAAGTATTAAAAACTAAAATTGTTCATATTTTATTTCGTAATAACTTATGAGCCTATTCAGTTATCGATTAAATCGATCGGTTTAAGTGATTTGAACAAAAAATAAATGAAAAATTAAATATAAAATTAAATAATAAATTATCAATTATCAAATAACAAAACATAATATACTATACTAGAGAGTTCTACTATTTAAATTTTAACAAATGCTTATGGTCATTAGAAATAAGATTTTAAACTTCTTTTCTAAATAACTTAAAATCAAAATACAAAATAGAACTCAAAAGGAGATTATACATACATGAATAATAAACATACATTAAGTCTAAATTTTCTAGTATGGTAAATAAAATATTTTATTATATACTAAAAAATATGAGTATTATTGAATATAAGTAAAAGTATATTCTATATATAATTATATTTATAAATATAAATATATTTATAACTTTATATATTCGGCCGATTTGGTCCATTTTGACTTTTTTATGGGTGTAAATCAAAATCGGCCGACTAAACTTGCTTGTTGGTTTTCTAATTTTTGATTTGGTTTGTTATCGATTTGACTCGGTTTGAACGATTTATCGATTACTAGTTCACGGTTTGAAGTAGTATACTATTTATATTTTAAAATTAGAGATATATTTGTAAAACATCGTCATTTAAAGATAATTTTATATTCTCAAATATAGCCTTAACTAAGGATAATTTTATATTCTAAAATATAACATTAGTAGTAGTTGAGAATTCAGTTGTGATTGTTTGATATTGAAAATAATTGTAAAAAGTAATGGCAAATTAAGAATATCATGTTATTTTATAATTCTAAAATAAATACATATATTTTTGAAACAGGTTAAAAAGAAAAATGTATATTTAATTTTGTAACAAATGGAATAACATATATAGTAATTCGTAATATATGATAAATAATTTATTTAAGTAACTTATAAAAATAAAATAAAATTTGTTCATATTTCTATATATACCTGTGATGGGATTCACGTCGAAGTATATTATTCTCTTCATATATAACCTTAAAAAGCGACTCGAATTGACGAAAGAAAATGCGGACATGGTAGAGCTCAGCAGAAATTCCAAGCCTCTGTTTGAATGAATAAAGACTGTACATGTATAAAATTTTAATGAATTCTAACTTTTTTCCTATAAGAAAGTTTTTCTCTCAAATCTCATCCTGCATGTTTAACAAGATTTTGCGCCGTGAAAAAGATTCATATATTTTTTTATAAATTATAATATCTATTGAGATTGGCTCATACTTTTACAGTTTGACTAATGTCCGACAATGTAATTGAGTTTAGAGATTTATTAGTAATCCAGTCTTTGATTTACTAATGTACTGAACTTGAGTTCATGTTATAGCATCTAGAATTTTTTAGTTATTATAAAAACAGTTGTTTGGTGTGTGAATCATTTTAGGGTGTGTAAATCATCTAATAAATATATCAGACAAATAAGACTAACCAAATTAGAAAATCTGGATTCGCGTGTTTTTATTTTTTTTTATTTTTCGTCTAATATTCTGTATAATTGTGTTCTATTCCGTTCTTAAATTCTAACAATGTGAAACAAACACGTTCAAGTTAGCTTTATTTGTTCTTTTTCTTTACTTTATTTTTCCTAAAAATTATTTTTTATTTAAAATTCTCGACATTTAAACAGAGCCCAAAATAAGTCATGAGAAGAAGTAAGTCCCACGACCCAAAGCGGGCTAAAAACTCGAATTAACGGCATCAAGAAAATTTGGGCGAGTGAAGGTACCTATCTTATGGATTGAATTAAAGGTCATGCATTTATTTACTTGGCAAAATTTATTGTTTTATTTTCCTTTGTTTATAAATGAACAAATAAGTTTAATTAACGAAAAAACAAATAAATTAATGTAGAAGTCTTAGTATAGTTGAGGATCCATGAGTACAAAGCCTTCCCATATTTTTATATTTTCATGAATTTTTTTTCTTCCAAACATGTAATATTCTATATGGAAGATATGTAAATTCACAAAACAATTAAAATCTAATTTTAATATGGACCCATTGGGGAAACTTTATGGTAAAAGAAATAATAACTTACTAATTTAAGAATTAAGTTAACATCATTTTTTTTTATCTTTATACATAGATAGAGTAATGTTATAGACACAAACTATAAATAAAAAGTTATGCACAAGCAGTATAAAAAAAAAGAGATAAAAAAAATCGAAATCTATCATTATATATATATATATATATATATATATATATATATATATATATATATTAGTAAGCAATATATGAGTCTGACTTTTTTTGTATATTTTTTTAGGTATAATTTATCCAAATAATATTATTTGACATTGATGTGTTTCTTGTCTCGCTTTTGTGATTGGCATGCAACCATGTCTTAGTCTTTATATTGATTTTTTCCACTTTTGTTTACTTAATTATATGGTACTTCGAATCTATCCGCACTCTTTCCGGCTTAATGGCACACTAACCAACAAGCAAAGCCCAACTTTACTTTTTGTCTCACGTTTTCTAAATTTTCAATCGTAACATCTCTGTATTTAAATCAACCAAATTAATTGTATAATTTCGCTTGTCTTATAAGGCAAAAACACGTTTAATAAAATATTAAGAATAATATAATCCAAACGCACGACTGCAACCACAATTAATAAAATAATTTAGACCATTATTAATCTTGCTAGATCGAACAATATTTATCAATTTTGGTCGTAGCTAACAAAATTAAGTTTGTACTTTCTCCGACAAATAATAGACAACTCATATAACACCTATATTATAATTATCTGAGTTCAATTCGAGTCTCTATACTAAGATTTTGCCATAATAATATTTGTTACTGTTCAAATTCAAATTGAGATAAACTCATAGAAAATCACTTAAAAATCATAACTAGTTACTGATATTCACAATAATAAAATTAAGAAGTTTAATAGAATTCTATGTAGTTCACATATGTTTTTAATATGGAATTGAGATTCACATGCATATACCACATAGTGAAATTAGCTTCGAAACCTCATGTCCAAGCTAGGTATTTTGCTGCAAAGAAAATATATTCTGTTTCTTTCATTTTCAGCCGACATATATGGAAATAAAGAAGAAAAATAGCATATAAAGAAACTTTAAATCATGTCAGTCCATGAGCAGAGTCAAAAATTTAAATTGGACTAGACTGACCAAGACTATTTCAACTTAGAGTCATTTTGGGCTGATCTAACCAAAGTTATTTCAACTTAGAGTTACTCAATTATATAGTATATTTAATAAATAAATAAAAATTGGGATAAACTACAGCTGGCGGAGCCTACTAAAAGCTTTGTCCTTGTGTCAATCATGTTAATTTGCACGATTGTATTTTCATATATTAAACAACTTTAAAAAGGAGAGCAACTTTAAAACAATGTTTAGAAAATCGGACCGGTCATCGAACCGAAAAAGTTACCGGGTGGATGGGTCACTGGTCCAACCAGTGGTCGAACCGTTATTGAACCAGTGACGTCATAAATATATAAAAAAATATATTATTAATAATTAATAAAATTTTAAAATATCTAATTTTTTATAAGCTAAAATGTAGTAAAATAATGTTATAATAATATTAAAAATATTTTTGTAAAAAAAAAACACTTGAAAACCGGGTCACCGGTTCAACTACCGATTTTACTGATTGAACCGGTGGTCAACTGATTTTTGACCGATTCGTTGAATTTCCGATTTTTTGACCGGATCGGACCGGAAAGTCGATCGGTTCCTGTCAAATCGCGGTCCGACCGCCAATCCAATCCGATTTTCTCAACATTGCTTTAAAATATACCGTATCGTTCTATAATAAGAGTTCATTATTACTATTAGATGCTAATTTACAAAATTTTAAAATTAAAGATTACTGTAATTTATGTAAATTTTGAAAACATCAGCTTCTAAATTATAGTACTTTATCGATAGTATGTAATAATTATGATTATATTAATCAAAATTTATTTAAGTTCTATTGAATTTAATATAAATAATTACGTATGAAACATTTTTTTTAAAACAAAATTTGGAGATTATAAAAGAAACAATAATTCATAAATGACCAATCCAAAAGGTTAAAATAAGTTTTTCGGATTTTAAAGAAGAAAAATAAATCATTATCTAAGATACAACCCAATTAAAAAGTAAAGAAAAGAGGAAAAAGATTATATTTAGCAACAAAAATAAAAATCAGAAAACAACTATATGAGTTGGTAATGAATAATTAGCATTTTCTAGGAGTAATATGCAAGTTAGAAAGATGCTATTTGCTATTATTCTATCTATTTGTGTATCATGTTCAAAAAAGATCTCAATTTGTAATGAAAAAATAATTGTAGATTATTATTTTATAAATTTTATTATGAATAAATATAAGTGCATAATATTCAAACATTATATTTATTTTAATTATTAAAAAGTAAATGCATAATATTAAAATTCCTGTCATATTTTATTTTTTAATAATTAAAATAAATATAATATTTAATTTTATATTCTTAAATTTATCCTTTTATCATATTCAATCGAAAAAATTTAGGCAATACTTTTTAAATAACTCCCGACGATACAAACTTATTAAAATAATCGGCAATACGAATATATTTAAGTAATTATCGTTCTATAATACCACAATGAGAACGCAACTTTTATGTAGGCTACCTACTAAGTCGCGAACAATCCGCCTTGTTTTATTCGATCAATTCACGTGTGCGTGTGATATTTTAAATATAAAAATAATAATTAAAATAAACAAGCTTTGGACAAAGACACACGTTGACACTACCTCCAATATTTTGTCCTTAGTGTTTTTGTCTTAGCATGTCTTTTCATTATCACCGTAATATTTACGAGTCCGTGCAACTTGGCATGATATTAATTTACAGTACTATTTATCAATATTATAATAAATATAAATGAATTTTTTTAATATGTGTCCTTATGACACACACTAAACGCGAAAAATAATATATAATATTATTTGTTTATGTAGGCGCGCTGAATTTAATGTATAAAAAAAATAATATACTAGTGGACCCCATGTATTGAATTCAGTGCAACTATATAAAGAAATAATTTTTAACGGATTTCATTTCTTGTTTTTCGCGCTTAGTGTATGTTCTTAGGACATATATTAAACAGACTCGATATAAAATTTATAAAAAGTTAAAAACTAGGAGGGAGTAATTTGATGTGAAAAGAAATGAGACTTGTGGGAAAAGAACCCTGAATTAAAAAAAAATATAAACGTGAGAAACTATGACCGATGAGAAAATGAGAAAGTAGGAGGAAAAAGAAAATAACTCTTTTTTTCCCTTTATAATTAAAATTGGTAATAAGCCAATAATATATTTTATAAAATTGATTTTTTTTAATATTTTAATTTATTATAATAATTTTTATTAACTTAAAAGGAAGGATTTAACATACAGTGAATAATTTACGAATATTAATTTTTATGGATCTATTTTTCGCACCGAATTTCACGGGGTATATTCGATTAAATTTCGGCTAAAAGCTGAACGAAGATCAACCCAAAGCCCAATAAAGTGGTCAATTTTTTAAGATCTCATCCTCATGGGTTTTTCAGAGTCGATCTAAAGCCTAGACCGTCGTTTTCAGCTGTTGTTGTCGTAATTGGGTTGGGTGGAGAAAGTAGAATAATGCTAATTTTAGAGATTTCAGATTTTTATTTTTTCGATGAAACAAAATGATGTGATAGATGAATTGTAATTCATAACATAATTAATCATAAAAAATATATTTAACTAATATAATAATATTTTATTATTTTAAATACTATTTCATACTCCTTCCATTATTTGTTGGATAATGGAATTCTCTTGGAGGTCACTAAATTTTAATTTTTTTAATAATAGTATAAAAAATATTTATAATAATTGTATTGAATGAAAACATAATAATATGAGAACCAAAAATAAGTAGTCTTTATAGAAATTTAGCAACTTCTTGCAAATAAATGATCTTGTAAATTAATTTATATATATATTAGTTTATATGACACACATTTATATATGTGCTTAAAATGAGAAGACATGATTTCAAAAAATAAAAAAAAATAAGATAATAGAACAGAGAAAGTTGAAAAGTGAGTAGACATAACTTTCATCTCTTACTTCCGTTTTATAAATTAGATTATAAATATATAATAATATTTTTATATTTTATATAAAAATATGTGATATAAATTATTGTTAATTCTTTTCATTATTTTGTTCTTGCTTACCTAAATAAATCTCTACACATATTTTTATTTAGCTCACGTTAAATACACGATACGTTCTTTTGATCTATTTAACTTCAAGTTTAATTTATTTCCCTCTTCATTAAGATTGTCACGTACAATTTAGGGTTACTATAGTTATGTCCTTACTCTTTGACAATATTTTGACCTAGATGAGGAGAATTATATGATGTGCCCTTTAATTTATTCAAACTCGTGCACTCAAATACTTCTATAAACTTTTACTTATAATCCGTATGAAACACTGCTTATCTTTTTTTAATATATATGACATTAATATTTTTTATAACTTCTTTTTTTACTTTATTATAAGATTTATGCATGTGTGTATATATAGATAACAACTAATAATTATATTTATTGAATTTGACACTTTATTGTTGGCCTTTTCTCAGCTACTACGCCTACTAGCGGTTGGAGCATAAATTTTTTTAGCTTAATTTGGACTGATATATATATATATATATATATATATATATAAATATGAGATTTTAATATAAAGGAGCCGTGCATTGACCGTACAGATCAATTGCACCTGCTACGATATATCATACTAATCAATTTTGGGCCATCTGAGTTTGACTTAGTCAACTCCCCCAGAAAAAGACTGAAATAAATATGTACACATCTTTTGAATTACCCAACTTTTTTGACAATTTAATTAAAAAATATTATTTGTTTGAACTAGTATAATATTTGGGGTTTCTTCCTTGAACGAACTTCATTTCTCAAGAATTCTTTGAAACGATCTTTCTTGATGAACAACAACTATAACTTACGTAATTGTCTGGGGTGGGGTTGGGTATATTCGTTGCATATGACATTTACATTTTTATATACTTGCCTTATAATTCTAATTTTGTGATTTATACTCTATGGTTTTCTTATAATAGTAGTTATTATTATTTTATTATTTTTAAATATAAAATGAGATAGAATATTCTATATATATATATATATATATATATATATATATATATATATATATATATATATATATATATATATATATGTATGTATGTATATATATATATATATGTATGTATGTATGTATATGCATGTATGCGTGTGCACGCAAAAATTATATTACTCTGTTTTATAAAAGAGTCCAAAATATATGTTTTCTTCAATACAAGAGTTATGTTTTTCATCGATAAATAAAACCTATGCTTATGTAGCCATTGTTATCAATAAATAGTTTTAAATATAATATATCACTTTCTTGAAATAAATGTAATAAAGTTAAAGATTAAATTCATTGGTATATATACTCATATTTATATAAGAGGAAAAATATTATTATTTTTTATTTCAAAATTAGAGAGATATATATAAAATGACGACTTTAAAAAAAATGTTGTATTTTTCAAACTTATCCTTAATATTATATCCTTAATATTAGTTGGTAGTTACATGATACTATTTAATCAACTATGCATAAAATTAATGACATATTTGAAAATTTCATTTTACTTTGCATATTCTAAAAATAATAATATATCTTTAATTATGAAAGGGACAAAAACGAAAAATATATCTCTACTTTTAAAATAAAAGACTTGTAATTGTTTAGTCCCTTTGTACTAAAATTATATATATATATATATATATATATATATATATATATATATATATATATATATATATATATATATATTTTGTTCCATCCCCAAATTAAAAATATGTTTTTAACTTTAAATTATAAAGGGACAAACATTTTAACGGTTATTACTTATAATCTACATAGGTGGAGTACTATATTGTCAACACTATTACACATATAATTAATGTTAAGGTTGTATTTAAAAAATTAAATTTTATCTTAAAATTCTCGACTTAAAAATGTATACTTAGTTTTGAAACGAAAAAAGTACTTAGCGCCCGTTTAGCGCAATTGTGCTGCGTGGTAGGATGAATTGTAGCACTTTTAGATGTAAAATTTCTGACAAGTGCTTTTATAAGAAAATTAAAATAATGTTAGGTTACATAATTATAGAAAATGCTTTAAAAGTATTAATGATAATTTTAATTTAAGTGTGTGATATGAAATTTTATTTATTTTTAACAATTTAATGACGAAAAGTGCTGGTGTTAAAAGTACTAACTTTTCACTTCATTAAAAAATATTTTTGAACTCAAATCTCCATCCTTCAAAAATCGTTTTCAGAGGATTATCAAATACCAAACTATTTTCATATTTAAATTAAAACTATTTTCAGTCCACCCAAAATCTGCCCCAAGCAGACTCTTATTGCATTGTTATTTAATGAAGAATATGAAGCTACCATAATCCAAAAAATAAAGTAAATTTTCTTAATCTTAATGTTACATTTGAATTAAAGAAATAGAATAAAAAAAAAGAATATAATAAAAAATAGTGTATTAAATGATCATTTTAGAAAATAAATTATTCTAGTGAAATAAAAATTCATTCAATCCCTTTGATTTTTATTCTATGTGAGAGGTGGTAGAATAAAATTTATTTCATTGAAATAGATATGTATGATAATTTTACCATCATATTACACCATTCACTTCCACTAACAATCAAATATATACTTGAAATATTTTAAAATTATTATATTTTTTCCTCTATTTTATTCTTTTAATTCAAACGCAACATAATATCATAATCACTTAAACATGATACATCATTAAGTCACTCCTAATCAGGTTAAGAAAAAAGAGTCACTTCTCATCTCCTCATAAAATTTCATAGATAATTCTCTGGATGGGTCAAGTTAAAGAACACAAATATAGATTTATTATTTTTATTTTTAAAATTAGTGGATAATTACTCTATTGAAATTGACCCATTCTATCTTTACTCTTTAGCAACTTCTTGAACATCATCCAAATGCTTATACACTAAGAATGAGAGAAAAGTCAAGATCATGACAACTAAGGCTGACTTCACCAAAAGTATTTTCTAATTTACTAAACTAAAAATTGTGAGGTACTAATCTATACAAACCTAAAATCTTAATAAATTATAAGTAGCCTTTTTGATCTGCATGTCCACCAGAATGACTATGTACTGCACCATACAGAAACATTCCTCCCAAAAGCCCAAAAAAGCAGACAAAATCAAAGCCCAAGTTACCTCTCTAAAGCCCATTTTCTAAATCAAATCTTGCTAAAAATAAACCCCAAGTCCACTTATTGTTTACTAATGTCTAGTGTCTGTATACGCAACTACCTTTTTTTGCCCTTTTTTGCTTTGCTTTGCTTTGCTTAATATAAACAACTCAATTCAAAGATAAACTCTGTATTTCTCTCTCTCCTCCATCTGTGTCCTTTCACCCACCTACACCTAGAGACATTCCTTGCATATATACATTCATATATATACATATAACCTCTTCAAAATCAGTCAAAAGAGAAAATGAAATGGTGTGTGAACATAACAACAGAGTCGGTTTGTTGTGCTGAATCACCACTCTCAAAAAAGAACCCAAATTCAAATCCAAAAGTTCCTTCTTTTTGTATATTCTGAAAATTCCATAGTTTCTTACTTTCAATTATAAATCATCTAAAAAAGGTGGTGGCCTAATACAAATATATTTTTAGTGTTTTATTGACGGCTGCTCAATTTTGATTTGATTAATTCTTTCTTTCTTCTTCTTATTTTTTTTTTCAATCACCTTAAATAGCTGTTGTTTTTGAGGAATTCAAGGGTCTTGATAACTCGGCGGAATTTCGTCTGGGTCGTTCATGAATTCTCGTATTTCCAGCGGATTTGAGTTGGGTATGTGTGCATGATAAAGGTGGCGAACTCAGGGAACTCCGGCGAGAACATCAGATTTAAGGTGGAGGAAACGACGGATGAAGGCGGTGGAGGAGCGGCGCAGCCACCACCACCTCAGACTCAGGCGGCTGAGGCGGCGCCACAGATGTTTACTGGGTACAGTCAGTCCAGAGAGATGTCTGCTATGGTGACGGCGCTGACGCATGTTGTCTCCGGCCACAGGTCCGGTGAATTAACTTATTATAGGCCTGAATTTAGTGGCGCTAATATGATATCGTTTGGCAGAGGCGGTGGCAGTGGCGGTGGCGGTGGTTCTGGGATTTATACTTCGAATTCGCCGTCTTCAGCTTACTCTTCTTCCAGCTCCGGCTCGTGGACTGGACAGAAGAGAGGGCGTGAAGAAGAAAGTAGCGTCACTCAATTTTCAGATCAACAATTTCAAAGGGTTTATAGAGGGTTTGGGGATTTTAGAGGTGGAGAGTCATCTTCTGTTCCAGCTGGTTAGCCTTTTGTTGAATTAATTTATTTCTTCAATATTTAGTCACTTTCTTCAAGTATTTTTCTTAAATTTCTTTACTTCTTATCCTCTTCTGACCTTTGATCATACCAAATTTCATTAAATAATGAATTCTAGATCAAATAACTTTTATTTTAGTAGCTCCTTTTATTTTCTCTCTAGGTTACATCTTTTTTTGGTTATCTTTTGGTGAGCTTTCAAAGCGGTATTTCATGTGCAATATTGCACATTTATTTGGGCATAATCTCTACAAAATTGAACATTTCAAACTTACAATCCTTTTCTAGTTTTGGTTCCAAATTAGAAACTTACTAAAATAGAAACTATGAGTTTATACCCATTTCTAGAAGGAATTGTGCAGAATGTGTAATATTGCATGAACAACTTTACATACACAGTATTCAAATATAATATTAGATATTACATCCATTTTAATTATCAAAAAATAGAATATGACACAAATTTTAATGTCATATTTTATTTTTTAATAATTAATATAGATATAGTATTTAAATACTGTGCAATTATAATTATTCATATTACACTTGTATTTGGACTTTTGACATACAACATGGCACAAAGTATGTAGTTTTGCACATTGTGCAACATATTTTTTTTACTGCATAATTTGATTCTATAAGTCGTTGAGTTACACCCTTTTTACAGTACCAGAGGAAGCTAGTAGTATTGCAGCTGCCACACCCACCACCACTGCCGGTGCGGCGGCAACAACACAATCTCCATCAACAGAAACAGCAGCAGCATCGTATGAAGAAACAGGGGAAGGAAGAAGAAGATACAGAGGAGTAAGACAAAGGCCATGGGGAAAATGGGCAGCAGAAATAAGGGACCCACACAAAGCAGCTAGAGTTTGGCTAGGCACATTTGAAACAGCTGAAGCAGCAGCTAGAGCCTATGATGAAGCTGCCCTCAGGTTCAGAGGTAACAGAGCCAAACTCAATTTCCCTGAAAATGTCAGATTAGTCCCACAAGCCCAAGTTCCACCACCAACCCAATTGTCCATTTCCAATTCTCCAGCAACCCTTTTGCCGATGAACCCACCGCCGCAGCCGGCGGTGCCGGCGACATATTTCCAATCCCCACAATTTCAGACCACCTCTGACATTGCTAGAGACTATTGGGAATACTCACAATTGCTACAAAATACTGGTGATTTTCAATTGCAACAACCTCCAAATTTGTTACAACAAATGTTCTATGCATCAACTTTAGCTTCATTACATACACAATCTTTGGGTTCCTCTTCTTCATCTTCAATCCCTTCTTCTACAATGCCTTTATTGAACTCTCCTCCATATCCTCTACTATTTTCTAGTCAACAAAACGAGTTTTTCCGGCCATCAGGAAATCAAAATCAGGGCACTGGCTCGAATTTTCCGGCGCCACCTCCGTGGACCGGCTCCGGCCACTTCCCTCCCTCCTCTAGTTAAACTTTAGTTTACATCAAATTTTTTTATACAAAAATATTTTCGTAATAATAATAATAATTTTTCTTGTTCTTGGTTTTATAATTTTGATGTCCTATGTAATAGTTTTGGATCTGTTATTGTTACTGTTATTATTAATATTGTAAAAGGAAGGAATAAATGATTACAAAAGTCGGGGGAATATAACAAAGTAGAGCTTAGGTTTAGGTTTATTTCGGCATCAATGGATTTGATGCTTATCTTCTTTCTTGCCAAACATGTAAAAACCATGAGCTTGTACAAGTTGTTTGTTCTTTTGCTTTAAATTTCAATGTTATTCACTGTTTGAAGGTTATGTAAATTTGTTTTTTCTTTCTTTTTTATTTTATCGATACATGATAAAAGTACTCAACGTTTCCAAGTTGTACACCATAGCAAATTTCAAATGGAACTTATTTTGTTCTACGACAATTTGCAACTAACAAAATATCGATTGCATTTATTAAATTTAATTTTTTTAGAGCAAAAATTAAATTTTGAAATTTCGTAAATCGGCTGACGTTGATATTAGATATTAAGTGGATTTATTAAAATTAATTTTTGATGATTTGTAAAGCGGCCAAATCGGCTTACGTCGATGTTAGATATTAAGTGCATGTATTAAAATTAAATCTTGATGATTTGTAGAGCGGCCGTTACTAAGTTCGCTTAGTTTTTTGTGTCACAATAATTCTCTTCTCCTTTTGTCTTTGCATGATCTTCTTGTTTAATCCTCCGAATTTCATGAAATTTCTATTTATCCTTACTCTAGTTACTTAAGAGGTATTGCAGTCACTAATTAATATTGGTTTAAGAATTTGCTAATTAAATTATTAGGTTACCTAATCAGAAAGGGCTATGGATAAATTTACCTATACTTGTATTGTTGATATGTACGTATAAAAATTGCTTATAATTAGGTCGTTAATAAAATATATTAAAAGTGATAATCAAGTAGTGAAAATCTCTTTCTTTATTATATTAGTTCATATGTTCTGGTCTACTCCAGTATTCCTTGTCTACTTTTTAGCAAAAATCAGAATATTATAAAATTAACAAGGCCATACATATATTCGCATAAAAATAATGATATTAGTTAAGAATTTAGTAGTAATGGATTGATACAAGATTTAATAATAAAAAAATAATGATAAATTTAAAATATATATCACTTTAGTTTCTTAAAATAAAAATGAATTTTAAATTTTGAAATAGACGAAAAGAAAAGAAAAAATTCTCTAATTTTGATTTGGGGGAAGTAATTTTTAGATGTGTTTGGGGATGTAGAAGTGTATTTTCGAATAGACTAATCCTCTCATATTGGAATGGAAACTAATTAATCAAAGAATTGTCATGTTTTCGATTGGACAGGGTTCTGAAAGTATAATATCCCTTTGATGTGAACTACAGCTTGAATTTAAAGTTTCTTTCTGATGGAGATATCAACCTTTGTCTGTTTTGGTAGATAGATATCAAAAAAGAGCAAATTTTACCGCCAGAGTGGATGGGATGTTATATATGTGGAGTTATAATTTATAAAAATTATAATTTTAAAGTTATATTTATTTATAAGAATTATATTTAAAATAAATTTATTAATTTTACAAATATATTATTTGTTTTTAAACTTGAATTTAAAATTATTAGTTCATAAATTATAAAATAATTTAATAGTTTTGAGATTATAATTCTTGATTGAATATCGTATTAAATAGTCATTCATATTAAATTATTTTATAATCTTTAGACTAATAATACTACGTCTAAATTTTAAAATAAATAAGATAAAAATAGAATTAATAATTTTATCTTAAGTATTATCTTTACAAACAAATATAATTTTAATATTATAATTTTAATTTTAAAATTATAATTCTTACAAATAAATATAACTTAAAAAGTTATAACGATAGTTCCTTCCCTTTTAACAATGCACCTACCTTGTCTTCACTTTTACGGTATAATTGACTCTCTTTTTTTCTCCTTCTTCATAAAAAAGCTAAGCGATTTATTATAGAACCATCAAAACGACAAATAACATTGGGATAACCTTCACCTTCCCAATAGTCTTCCAAAAACTAAAGATGAGCAAAAAGGAGGAGAGCACTTCTTTATCCTTGCTAAGAATGATGTGATGATGTGTGTCGTATATACACATCAATTATGAAACCAAAATTTTAATTTCACAAATTTTTAGTTTAGTCTTCTGTTATTCTATCGAAATAAGGATAAATATTATTTAAATTTATAAGAATTAAATTTTATTTAAATTTATAAAATATTCAAAAAGAAACACAATCTGTTAGAAAAAAAGAGAGATATTTTTTGTTTTATATCTCTAATAAAAAAAAACTTATTTTTGGTTCTAACAATTTTATTATAAGTTTTTTTTATAACAATTTTATATAAGATAATATATCTTTAAAAAAATTATGCAAGATAATTCTATTATTACAATTTTATTAAGATTTAAAGATAACGAAAAAAGCTCTTAACATATTTTGCGATCTATTGTATTAATCTCTAATGAGTTCCACATCAGATGGTCTTGGATATTATATATATGGGTTTACAAACATCTTCTTAATAGTTAGCTTTTAAGGTAAAGTTAGACACATTTATATAATTTGGTATCGAGTCATTCCTCGTCTGGTTGATGGATCATGTATGAAGATTATAGATCTGCACGAGATGTGTAGTTTAAAGGGGTCGGGTATGATGAGTCTCACATTTGGTTAGCGAGGAAGGTTTTGGGTGTTATATATATCAATTTGCAAACTTCCCCTTATGAGCTAGTTTTTGAGGTGAAGTAAGGTAGAATCATATCAATATCGTGAATTTCATTATCAAATTAATGTCCTAACAAAATTAAATTCATTAAAACTTAAAATTTTATCAAATAACATGATTAATTATATTAATAATATGTGATTTTTTTTTAAAACATAATAACTGTAAAATTAGTTAAAAAATTGTAGTAGATTCATTACTAACTAACTGTCATAACTAAATTAAAACTTATTAAAGTTTGAGTTTCATACTTATATTTAGATTAAAATTTCAAGCAAATTTTGCCAATATAAATACCTACATATAATTCTATTACAAACTTAAAATAAAATTAACATAATATTTTCTCATAATCATAATTAAATAAATATACACTTCATTCAAATATTTAACTTAATAATTGATCGAAAGAATCAATAATATATAATTCAAACATTTATTATTTAAATAAATATTTAACAATTTAGTAACTATAATTATCTTTTAAAAATTTTAATTAAAATTTGTATTTAATAATATAATAAAGCATTATCTATGTCTCCGTGGTTCGCAAGCCGGTTTGTGAGTTTGTTATTTTGAAACATTAGGCACATTATGAGATATGGAAAACATTCCACGACCACCATTAATTACCTTAAGGAGTTGGCGAGCTTGCTATTTTGAAACATTAGGCACGTTACATGAGATATGGAGTACTTTTATGCAAGTAACTTTCCACGACCACCATTAATTACCTTACGGAGTTAAATAGAATATCCTTTACTTAATTAATATTGTTTGGTCTTCATGTATATAATTGAGGAAGAAACATACTCCCTTCGTACTAAATTAAATATTCAGTTTTAATTTTTAAAATTAAATTAATCATTTTAAAAGTAATTTTATATCATTTTTACTAGAATATAAATAAAGAAGTTATAATTAAAAAAAAAAGTATATATAATTTATTACTAAATCTAATTTTTTTAATTTCAAAAAAAAAAAAAAATATATATATATATATATATATATATATATATATATATATATATATATTTAATTATTGATTTAAAAAATAATTAAATTAACTTAAAAAATTAAAATTAAACATTTAATTTAAGATGAAGAGAGCATAAATTAAACTGGTATTAGGTTTATGCAACGTCCCAAGGACCCAAACTAAGTGCAGTCATCCTCAAGCCATAGATATTATGATGTGGACATCTTCTGGTGCGATGATGAACTATATATTGTACCTATTTTTCGGGTATGCATATGTAAATAATTGAATATACACAATATTATACAAATCACATACACTAGATAAATTATCGAATATACGTAAGATTTTATAAATAAATTACATAAATAAGATAAATTCATGATAAATTATATTTGGATGACACTAATGCTACATTTAAATTGAAGAAATGAAGGTGAAAATATAACAATTTATTTTTATGGAATAAAAAAAAATTGTGTTCGGTATAGAATGGACCATTCTCATACTTCTCAAATTTATGAATTTTATTTCTTGAGGGAGAGTATAAAATGATTCATTTAAGCTGAAATGGAATAAATTATTCTATTCTATTTATTTTTCTATTCCATGCCTTCATTCATTCCATTCCATTCAATCCAAATGTAATATAAATAAAAATATAGGCTTTTACGTGATATTAAACTCAAACTTATTCTTTGAAATACAGACTTTAAATAATATTTCAAATAATACAATACCATTACATCAATTAATATATTTATTGTAATTAATTATTTCATAAAATTTATTTAATAAGACATTATTTGAGATATTTTTTTTTTTATAAAATACCTAACATTACCCATATTATATTGGATTCTTTCCTCAAGTAGTCATCCTCATTGAAGTGCTATTCATCTGTTTTGTCATTAAAATAAACCTATTAAATAAGTTAAAAAAACAAAGATTAAAAAATGTGTGAAGTTGATGGGACAATTGTCGTACAAGTATTGGGTGGAAACAAATTTTAAGCATATAGAACGTGTAACATATTTCCATTTCTTTTTCTTTTGAAACATTCTATAGTGGGATTGATATTGTCCAACTATTATACTATACATCTGGTTGCTGCAACTAGACCCTGTTCGTATTCATGTCGGCACCCTTATCGCAAATTGTGGAGTCATTTTTTGTACGATCTTGGTTTACCTAGAGACTGCTCTTTTGCAGTGGGAGAGATTATTTTTGTAAAATTGTCTATTAATAGCGTGACTGACGTGATCAGCTGTGTAATCGGATCACAAGTTTTTAATTTGTTTTGTTCTTATAAATTTAATTATATTATTATTTAATTTTTTTTTAATTTAATATTTTTTTAAAAAAACTATAAAATTCTTGTTCTATTTCTTAATACTATATTACACACGCAACATGTGTGCTACCGAATACTGATATATATAAAACATTTGCAAAAATAATTTTTTTTTTATTCTTCTTCGTTTTTTAAATATATTTACCTTTTAAAGTTATTCAAATACAAATTTAGAAACAATAACCTTTCTTGATTTATTTTCAATCAAAATTATGCTTTTAATAGCTGATGTTAATTCCTTTCGTTTGAGAATGAGAGTTTCTTTCCCCCCTTTTGAGAAAGTTTTGCATTTGATACTGTCAAATATGATCTTTGATCTTTCAATCAACACGCAATATAGAGCATGCCAATATTTATATGCAGTGAAATTTAATATACGTAAAAGAAAGTTTAGCAAATCATTTTAAAATAGAGGAAATTAGATGGAGCTCAACATTTCTCAATACATTATATCACAATTCATCATATATATTAGGGAAATGTAGAGATGCACAGTCGTGTAATTTTTTTTTTATTTACATAGTTTGTCAAAACTACGTCGTTTTGATAGAGAATACCAATAGTCTCTAATCTCTGCCAAAGCGTTGTAATTTTGACAGACTGTATAAATTAAAAAGTTATATAACTATGCATATCTATTTTTTCCTACATATTATATATTTACATAATGTAAATAACTGTTAAAATAGAATTTTTGACTATTAGTGTTTTAAAAATATATAAATGAAAAGTGTAGACTTATTTCAAAAACTTTAAACTAATATTCTATTCGTTTTAAAAGTAGAGATATTTTTCTAAACGGATGACTTTTAAGATTAATTTTATGTTCTCAAATATAATCTTAGTATTAGTTAGGAATTCAGCAGTGATGGTTTGATATTAAAAAAGTTAGTAAAAAAGTAAGTGCAAATTAAAAACCAATGTTTAAAAAATCAGAACCAATTCGTGCTCCGATCTTGTTTGGGCCATCAGCTCAATTTCGACAAAAAATAGGTAAAAACTGGTGATTCGGTCGATCCAGTGATCCGGTCACTGGTTCACCGGTTTTACGGTTCAAGCTAACTATATAAAAAATAAATAAAAATTACATAAGATGTTTATGTTCATTTGTATTTAATTTTATCACTTTTGAGTTATAAGCATGATTTAATATCATTCTTTTTTATATAACTTTAATATTTATTTGAATTGTATAAATTAAACATTGTACAAATATGTTTAGTTTTTTTTTTATTATAGATAATTTGATTAATTTTACATATTTGATAGATATTATATATTTATATAATAATAATTAATATATTTATTATTTATTACATATTAATTACGTCACTGGGTCAATAACAATTCGATCACTGGTTGAACCAGTGATCATTCCACCCGGTAATTTTTTCGGTTCGATGACTGGTCCGATTTTTAAAACATTGTTAAAAATATCATTAATATAGGTAAAAATAACCCACCAATGATAAGTTATCATGTGTTATTTCTAGAACTCTATTAATAAAAAGTAATGTAATAATTTTGATCACTTAGTATTCTAAAATCATATCAAATAAAATAAAGGATATAATTTCTAGGCAGTTTAACCAATTAACAGCCTAGAAGGTCTCTAAAACCATATACGATTATGATTCCTAACTCTTGAAGGAGAGAACTTTCATGCTAGATGTTCCAACCCATTCAAAGTACGCAATTTACTCTAATATTAATTCTCTTGCTCTGTATTAGTGTTCTAACGTATGCATTAGAGACTTTTCCTAGAGACCTCCTACTCCGATGGACTTTTTGCAGGTTTTCTGGCAAAGTCAAGGCAATCAAGTGACGGTCAAAGTCAAAATTCATGGGTTGATTGAAACTTTAGATTGCAGGTTTTTGATTGACGTATCAAATTGGTGTCGTTTATGGGAAAAGTCATCTCTTTCTCACAATCCAGAAAATGAACAAAGGTGAATACTTGCGTTTCAGTACAAAATCAAAATTCTTCACATCTACCACCCCATAACAATCAACCACAAGAGGCAAGTTATGTCCATATCCGTGGACCATATTCGGAGCACTCTCGACGTCCGAGTCAAATGGACCTTCAATTATAAATTAATCAAAGTCATGATATTCCAAATCTGCATAAACAGAATAGTCAAAAGAATAGCCGCTATAGGCATGAAGGCCCAATAACCAATGAAAATATAATTAAATAATTAAGAAAAATATAAACAATATCCAGGAGCAACTGCATAATCTAGATAAAGGTCCTTAGTAGTCCCAAAGGTTAGAACATCATCAAAGTAATAGCACTGCCAGCTCGAGACTGAATGATAGATTTGATGCCCACAAGAATGTATAAAGCCGATTCCAAGACCGTCAAGGAATTCTGTAAGACCCCGAATTTTATGAAATATAAAATTTAATTTTGTCTTCATATATATTTTTATGAAATAGTAAGTGGTTAAATTGATAAAGTTAAAAGTTAAGGATGTTATGTGTAAATTATATTATGTCGGACAATATTCGTTTGGTCGGGGAATATTCGTTCTGTCGGGGAATATTCGTACGACGGCGCCGTACGAACCAATCCTTGATGGACCCCACAACGAATAATTGTCAGATATAGAAAACGACATAAATAATTTTTAAATGGTCAATGGTACTATCACTTTTAATTGTTGAAATATCCGGTGGTAAAAGAATAGTAACACACGGTATTGCACAGTAGCACACGGTATTGCATAGTAGCACACGGCATTGCACAGTGTTTCGTATTATTAAACTGATAAAGTGGTTATCGTACAATATTTGACTTTATTGTCACATGCACAATAATTCATAATTGTCACAGTAGCATATGCACAGTAATTCATATTATTGAATAAATAATTGTAGTGACAGAGTAACGTATTCCTTCTTTTACATGCTTTTTGCATTATTGTTATCTCTATTATGATGTTATTTAAACAGTTGTATTTCATTAATTAATTGACTTGATATCTAACTCAGAAAGCCAATTACACTTTATTTATAACAATTAATCATAATAATGAATAAGTGTGAATTATTGTTAAATAATTGAATTGATAAAGTTATTTGTTTATAATATAAAGTTAGGTGATGTAAAATGAATGGTATAGATTAAAAGATAATATAGAATTTGAAATGGATGGTGTAGATTAAAAGATGATCTTTAAATGAATGGTTTAGATTAAGGAAATCTTAAAAGATGAAATGAATGGTATAGATTAAAGATAATATAGAATTTGAAATGGATAATGTAGATTAAAAGATGATCTTTAAATGAATGGTTTAGATTAAGGAAATCTTAAAAGATGAAATGAATGGTATGGATTAAACATTATCTTGAAATGAACGGTTTGGATTAAATTAGGAAATCTTGGTTATGATAAGATTTTTGGCTATAAATAGAGGCATTAATTTAAGGATTTTTCATAAACTTCCTTACTTGTTCTTTCTTTCTCTCTCTAAATACTTCTTGTGAAAGTTCTCTCTAAGTGTGCTTAAGTCATCTCGAGTATTTGTGAAGATCTATAAGTGTACGTGTACTGTTCAAGTTAATCAACCTCATTTAAATCAATATCCAGTCACGTGTTAAGGTAAGGAATATCATCTTCTTTCATATTTTATTATTTAAACTTACCACGGTAAGGGCTATCATTCTTTTCATTATCATAAATGGATATTATTTTCTTTCTTACTGTAAGGGATTATCATTATTTGATTCTCGAAAATAATATTGTTTCTTTCTTACTCATAAGATGTGTCTTTTATCTCCATGTATTAAATTGTGGGAATAATCTTACGGCGTGAATTACCGCCTGTTGGTGAATAACCTTTTGTATTCATTCCTTATTAATCTCTGAGAATAACCTTACTGCGCGGATTACCGCCTGTTTGGTGAATGACTCTTCGTATTCAATTTTTATTAAATTGTGGGAATAACCTTACGGTGCGGATTACCGCCTGTTGGTGAATAACCTTTCGTATTCATTCCTTATTAATCTCTGAGAATAACCTGACTACGCGAATTACTGCATGTTTGGTGAATTACTCTTTGTATTCATTCTTATTTGTCTTTTGTGAAAATAATTTATTTACACGAATTATCACATGACACTTTTATTCCATGTGTTTGTAATATCATTTTCTTTCAAATTCGTAAGTGACATTATTTTCTTTTATACTCATAAGGGATACCATCTTTTTCATCTTCCATTATTCAAACTTACTATGGTAAGGATATTAATTTTCTTCACCTTTTTGTTAATCAAACCTGCTACGGTAAGGGATATTATTTTCTTTTATACACCTAAATCGAAACTTATTATGGAACTATTGCTTCTATAATTCTTGAAAATATTATATGTTCCATAATAGTTGCACTTCATCATTTCAATTGAACCATCCTATTTACGTGAACCTTTCTATTGGACTGTAACCGTTATTCTGAACTGTGGATCTTGAATATCATTTTTGAATTTCACTCCACATCATGTTGGCAATTTGGACATTATTTGAATCTGCACAAAGTAAACTTCTGATACTTATTGTTTATCCTGTTTCTTCTGTTCATCTTTTATATCATTCTAATCATCCAAAATCAAGTTGTTGTGAATATCTGTGGCCGGGGGCACGGATGCGATATAATTGTTGAATAGATGATAGGTTAAAGGCGATATAATAGGTTAAATGCGATACATCTGTTCGGTGTCTTTTATGGCATGTGGTGAATATTCTCTTTGGCCCGTAGTGCAAAGATGAACTGTTGTTTCGTATGATTATGACTAAAGGCTGAATCTGGTATAATCATGATCGTTGGTGTTATATTGAATGTCTTTGGCCCGTAGTGCAAAGATGAACTGTTATTTGGTATGATTATGACCAAAGGCTGAATCTGGTATAATCATGACCGTTGGTGTTATATTGAATGTTTTTGGCCCGTAGTGCAAAGATGAACTGTTGATCTGCATGATTATGATCAGGAACTGTGAATTTGTATTATCTTGAATAATGGTATTTCAGATGATAAAAGTTGATGATATTTTTCTTAAAAAGAGAACCGAGTGGACATTATAATCTGCATTATTCTTCTAATAGATTGCTCATTCCGCTGCTATTATTGATCTGAACATTGTTCAAGAATTTAACTGTAGTTTTTGATATAAACCTTATAGTCTATTGTATTCTATCAAGAACTCAACTGTTGAAGGCTAACGATAATTTACTTGTCATTATCTTAGTCTTGATATTCTTTATTGGGTTATTCTTTTGTTCCATTGCTTTTCAACAGGAGATGAGAACGTAGCTGGGTCTAGCCGGGGAATGGAGTGAGAGTCCGAGGGATAGCTATCGTAGTCTTCACGTGTTGTACAATAGTGCGTTAATAATAATGAAGACTTAGTTGTGTATTATTATACACTGTATTGTTGAACGTTATTCTACCTTGTAATAATTTTGTTGTAGTCCTTTGACAACTCAAGCTTGGGCTGTGTAGGCCCAGATTTGGTGTGACGCCCCCAAATCTGGGCCCACACAGCCCATACTTGAGTCGTCAAAAGACTACAACAAAATTATTACAACAAAGCACAACGTACAACAATACAGTGTATAATAATACACAACTAAGTCTTCACTATTATTGCCACACTATTTTACAAAACGTGAAAACTATGATAACTATTCCTCGGACCCTCACTCCATTCCCCGGTTAGACCCTGTTATGTTTTCATCTCCTGTTGAAAAACAATGGAACAAAAGAAAGGGTGAGCTCAAATAGCCCAGTAAAGAATATCATGACTAAGATAATGACGAATAAATTATCATTAGTCTTCAACAGTTGAGTTCTTGATAGAATACAATAGACTACAAGGTTTATATCAAAAACTGCAGTTAAATTCTTAAACAACGTTCAGATCAATAATAGCAGCGGAATGAGTAATCTATTAGAAGAATAATGCAGACTATAATGTCCACTCGGTTCTCTTTTTAGGAAAAACATCATCAACTTTTATCATCTGAAATATCATTAGTCAAGATAATACAAATTCACAGTTCCTGATCATAATCATGCAGATCAACAGTTCATCTTTGCACTACGGGCCAAAGACATTCAATATAACACTAACGGTCATGATTATACCAGATTCAGCCTTTGGTCATAATCATACCAAACAACAGTTCATCTTTGCACTACGAGCCAAAGAGAACATTCACCACGTGCCATAAAAGACACCGAACAGATGTATCGCCTTTAACCTATTATATCGCATTTAACCTATCATCTGTTCAACAAATATATCACATCTGTGCCCCCGGCCACAGATATTCACAACAGCTTGATTTTTGGATGATTAGAATGATATAAATGATGAACAGAAGAAATAGGATAACAATAAGTATCGGAAGTTTACTTTGTACAGATTCAAATAATGTCCAAATTGTCAACATGATGTGGAGTGAAATTTAAAAATGATATTCAAGATCCACAGTTCAGAATAACGGTTACAATTCAATAGAAAGGTTCACGTAAATAGGAAGGTTCAGTTGAAATAATGAAGTTCAACTATTATGGAACATATAATATTTTCAGGAATTATAGAAGCAATAGTTCCATAATAAATTTCGATTTAGGAGTATGAAAGAAAATAATATCCCTTACCGTAGCAGGTTTGATTAACAAAAGGTGAAGGAAATTAATACAAAGGGTTATTCACCAACAGGCGGCAATCCGCTCCGTAAGGTTATTCCCACAATTTAATAGAATTTGAGTACAAAGAGTTATTCACCAAACAGGCTCCGCTCCGTAAGGTTATTCCCACAATTTAATAGAATTTGAGTACAAAGAGTTATTCACCAAACAGGCGGCAATCCGCTCCGTAAGGTTATTCTCAGAGATTAATAATGAATGAATACGAAAGGTTATTCACCAACAGGCGGTAAGGTTATTCCCACAATTTAATACATGGAAATAAAAGGCACGTCTTATGAGTAAGGAAGAAACAATATTATTATCGAGAATCAAATAATGATAATCCCTTACCATAGTATGTTTGAATAATGGAAGATGAAAAAGATGGTATCCCTTACCTCAACACGTGACTGGATATTGATTTAAATGAGGTTGATTAACTTGAACAGTACACGTATACTTATAGATCTTCACAAATACTCAAGATGACTTAAGCACACTTAGAGAGAACTTTCACAAGAAGTATTTAGAGAGAGAAAGAAAGAACAAGTAAGGAAGTTTATGAAAAATCCTTAAGTTAAGGCTTCTATTTATAGCCAAAAATCTTATCATTCATTTAATCTAAACCATTCATTTAAAGATCATCTTTTAATCTACACCATCCATTTCAAATATTATATTATCTTTAATCTACACCATTCATTTCATATCACCTAATAATCACCTAACTTTATATTATAAACAAATCAATTTAATTATTCAACAATAATTCACACTTTAATCTACACCATTCATTTCATATCACCTAATAATCACCTAACTTTATATTATAAACAAATCAATTCAATTATTCAACAATAATTCACACTTTAATCTACACCATTCATTTCATATCACCTAATAATCACCTAACTTTATATTATAAACAAATAACTTTATCAATTCAATTATTATGACTAATTGTTATAAATACAGTATAGTTAGCTCTTAGATATCAAGTCAATAAATTAATGAAATACAACTGTTTAAATAACATCATAATAGAGATAACAATAATGTAAAATAAAGCATACGTTACTGTGTAATGACAATTATTGATTCAATAATGTGAATTACTGTGCATATGTTACTGTGACAATTATTAGGTTCAAAAATTTTAAAAACAGTGCAACAACAATTATTGACTCAATGATATAAAATACAGTGTAATGACAATTATTAAATCAATAATGCAAAATACTGTGTAACAACAATTATTGAATTGATAATATAAAATATTATGCAGTGACAATTATCGATGAAATGATGCGTAACAGTTACGGTGTCAATTATCAGACCAATAATATGAGACACTATGCAATACCGTGTGTTACTGTAGAGTACCGTGTGCTACAGAAAATACCATAAACTACCGTATGCTACTATTCTTTTATCACCGGTATTTTAACAGTTCCGTTGACTATTTTTATTTAAAAAGGTTACTTCTGTCGTTTTCTATATCCGACAAATATTCCGTTGTGGGGTCCACCAATAATTTATTATTTCGGCGCTGTCGTACGGCACGAATATTCCCCGACCAAACGAATATTCCCCGACAAAGCGAATATTGTCCGACAAAATAAAATTTGCACATAACATCCTTAACTTTCAATTTTGTTAATTTAACCACTTACTGTTTCAAAAAATATATATATGAAGAAAAATTAAATTTTGTATTTCATAAAATTCGGGGTCTTACAATGAGGCCAAAAATCAAGGTCATGGAGGTCTAGAATCAAGGCTATGGGGTCCAGAATTAAGGTCACGAGGCTAAGAATTAGTGTCATGAGAATTCTTAAAAGCGCCACGGGTATAAAAAAAATCTTTGTTATTATTTGATTACTCCCTTAAAAATATATTTTTAAATGAGTATAGACAAATGATGTGTGTAAAAATAACCTACTAATAGCAAGCTGTTATGTATTATTTTTAGAACTCTATAAATAAAAAGGTAGTATAATAATTTTGCTCATTAAGTATTCTAGAAGCACACTAAATCTATTAAAAGATAAAATTCCTAGAAAGTTTAATCAACTAAGAATTAGTAACTTGAAAGGTCTCTTTCCTAACTCTTGATTGAGATGATTTTCATGCTATAAATAAGAAATATTTCAACACATTTATGGTACACAATTTATTTTAATATTAATTCTCTCCCTTAATAATCAAATGGATCAAGGGGTGATCATAGTTGAAATTCGTAAGTTGACCAAAATCTTAGATTGTAAGTTGTTGATTGACGTATTAATCATGTTATTTTATAGTTATAAAATAGAAATATATTTTTAATTTTGAAGCAAAATAATATATATATATATATATATATATATATATATATATATATATATATATATATATAGTTTTAGAGGTAAAAGAGAAATTGGGTTGGAATGTTTGATGGAATACCATTTGCTTTACAAAAGGGGTGTTCCTTATCAAAAACCATGTTCGCAAAATTACATTTATTTAATATTAATATATATATATTTGGAGCAGATGGATTACTACTACTTGGTACTTTCTTGAGATTGAAGTTTACGTTTCAAATTTGTCACTTTCTCTTTTCTAGAATGTCTTTTGTATTTATTTTGTCAACGTCACTACCACGTGACAAAAGGTCTACGATCCGGTCAATTTAGGATAACCTACACGGACACGTGTACCACGATAGCTACTGTTAGTTTCCGGATGCGTGACAAAACACACCCCTCTCCCCCGCCCCCACTCCCAATTATATTTAAAAAAGTGATATTTTTATAATTTTTTTAATATTTTTATATATAAAATATAGTTTATCGTTATAAATTTATAATAATATTTTTTATTTAAAAATATTAATTTTTTTATATTATTTTTTGAAAATCTTCATTATATTTATTTTTTTATTTTTTATATATATTAAATAATATAAATATTATTTTTAACGATAATATCTATAACATAATTATTAATAAATTTATTATATTATTAGTTATTTATGATAAATTTTTATTATTAATATATAAAAAATATATATCATTAAATGCGTGTTGTAAAAAAGTTAAGGATAGCTATAACATAGAGATCCCAATTATCATCCTTAGTATAAGAATAAATTAAGTAATTTTATTTTTATAGGCAACGTGGAGAAGTGTACACAAAATTAATTATTAATTTTAAGAACCTAGTATTTTGGGACACGTTGTCTAAAACTTCCCATTTTGCTAGTATAATAAAAGGGAAATGCGGGGAAAATGGTTGTTTACCTACCAATTTCAGGTATATAAAAAGTTTAGTCTATAATCCTAAGGTCTAGTTCATACAAGCCTACCAATATATGTCTGCAAACAAACATAGTAATTATTCTATTTTTTTTTAAAAAAAGTTTTGTTTACAAATTTTTTAAATAATATAATTTTTTTTGGTTCTATTTCTGCTCATAAAATTAATATCTCATTCATTTCATAAAAATAATCTCATTTATTAATTTTTTTTGTTTCACCAAAAGAAATAAAAAAACAAACATAATTAGTAAAAATAATAATCTCATCCGCATGTTTGCAAACAAATATAATTTAAGGGTTTGTTCGATTATTAACGTTTGCAGCGTTTGTAGTAGTAGTGTTACCACCCCAATTTTAGTGCGTCACATTTAATACACAAACATTACGTTTATAAATTAAATAATTGCATTCGAAATAACTATTCATAAAAAAATATGATTTTAAGTGCTTTTAGACTTTCAAATACAGCAGTACCATACACTTTATAACTTGATATACGAAAAAGTACCAAGATTATTTGCAACTTATAATTAAGGAAAATTCTAGATTTACCTACAAATCTTATTCACAAGACTTATCCGTAGAAAAGATAAAAGAGCGTGATTCTACTTTTAATTATTAAGATGAATCTAATAAAATCATACTCTTTTATTTTTTTTGTGAGTAAATTTTATGAATAAAATTTATGAGTAAATATAAAAGAATTCTATAATTACTGGTACTAGTTCATAAGGGTTGGTACTTGTCTTGAAATTTGCAAGATATTTGACAAGTTTGGCTAGGCTTGTTGGGTTTTAAGTAATCGAAACCGAATTGAAAGCAGCCCAAATAACTAAAAAAGTCCCTAGTAACTTCAAAACTTGCATACTATAGGACAGGGTATACCTAAATTAGGTCCAGGTTACATGTGCAACACAAATTGACACAAGCCAAACTTCAATACAGATTATAATTGATTTGAAAGCTAACAGAGAGATGGGAGTTGGATACTGGATGGGGACTGCGGTCCACCTACTCTAGATCTATTGACTTGACAAGAAATTATCTAAATTATATACCGTAATCAGTAGGAGCTTAAGCTAAGTTAGGTAGAATACATCTTAAGACAATATTAATTTGTATGTATTATAATTCAGTTAATTAGTGATTTAATTGTGGCATATGAATTATAATTAAATTTAATATAAATTGAGAAGAATGGGTTATATAGTGAGTTTTGGACTTGCAATGAGTAGACTCCTTAACGTTATATAAATAAGAAATTAAGTTATCTTTCTAAATTTTTCAAGTATAAAGATTTCAAAATTTTACACGTCTGATTTTTTTTTTCCTCATCAAGTAAGCGTTTAAAAAATTAAGAGAGTGATATTTTGTTCGTCTAAAAATAATCAATTCCTATGCATTTTTCCATATATAGCTATGAATTCCAAGAAAATACACAACTTTGTTACTTCAGTTCATATATGTTGTAGGTACTCTCCTACTACCTATGTCTAAAGTAGAATTATCATGTATTGATTAATTCTTGCAATTTTGTAACAGAGCTATCATACATTAAATTCATAATTAGAATCTTAATAAAAATATGAATTGCATATAAAAGACAAGTTCAGGTTTGACGATTTTGTACTCTAAACATAAAGGCCACATTGTCGGGGAGTTGAGCAAACGAGGCGAGTTTAGAGCTCATGGCTTAATATGAAAGCGAAAGTAATATATGACAGCCGATGAGATTTTAGTTTAGTAATTAAAATTAATATATTATACTTAAAATTGAATAATAATTTAGAAGGTGGTTAAATAGATTATAACCGTTTTAAAATTTTTTTGGATTTTTTAAAATTGATTAACTTATAATTAATTATTGTGTGATAATTAATTATGCTGAGATAATAAAAAGGTAATAACAATCACACAGATTTAACTAGTTCGTAACATACATACTTTTAATCCCAAACTTCTCTCTAGGACTTGAAATTCTATTATTATCAATTTTAAAAAATTCACTCCTCCTACAAGCGGAAAAGTCTTTATAAAGTTTTTTAAGATAAAATTTTCAAACTATCCTACAATTATATTCTCTTGAACAGTAATTTCTCATCTTTTCCTCAAATATAGTTGTACCTGTTTTTTGAATTCACTTCTATTTTATAACTTGATCTTGAAATAAAAAATCTCTCTCTCACTTACAAGTATACTAGAGATCTATTTACCTATTGACCTCTTTATAACTCTGATCTTGATATTGATATTACTCCATTTTTTTCATAGGTCTGTAAAATAAACTAATTCACTCAAAATCTCTTTAATAATAAAAGTTAAATCTAAAATATACTTCTTCACATGAGTGTATATATATATATATATGATTCAATGCAGTTTTATAAAAGTTCAAAGACTTTTATAAATATGATTTAAACTTTTCAAATAAACAAATATGAATATCAGTTCAGAGAGTAAAAGTTGAATAACTTTTATGAGTTTATGCTGTTTAATAAACAAATATGTATTTTAAGATTAGATATGAAGTTTAGTGTAACTTAAATATTTTAACTTTTATATTTATGAAAAATATTTTTTATTAAGCAGATATGTATTTCATTTTAGTTATTATAAAGATATGAAAGACTTTTATAATCAAATTAAAGTGCCTCTTTAAAGCATATATGAAATTTTGGCTCAAATTATATAAAAGTTAATTTAATTTTTATATGAGAGAGAAAAGTGCTTTCCTTTAAAGTAGAAGAAAATCAGTTATAAATGATCGCTTTTGGAAATTCAATTTAATCTTAATTCACACTAGTCCCAAGTCTCGACGATAAAGGAGAGTTTGAAAAGAATATGTTAAAATTGAAATCCCACCGTATATCTATAAAAGGTCATACTAACAGTGTAAGACTTATACGTTAAAGTTTCTTAATTAAAAGGAATATTTACAATGAAATTTTGTGCCTGTAATATTGCTTTTACAAGATATGAATAGAAAAAATATATTTGTATATAAATAATCTTGTAAACCAATATTTGTATATAACAGTTAAGAAATAAATTAATAATTGAAATTTTAAATGAAAACTTATCTCAATAATCTGACCAATTTCTTTTTCACAAGATTAAACTAGAGAATAAGAGAACTTTTGCAAGTTTCAAAACTAGAGTATATTTCTTGAATTGATTTGTAAATTGGTAATTAGTTAAAATTAATGAAGGAATAATGCTTCTTAATTTTTATAGCAAATCCAAGCCTTGAGGTATTTTGATCTAACATATTTTAGACGGTTTGGATTAAAGACATTTTGAAATCAAGGGATGGGATTGAATTTAACTTTATAGCCCATTTATAAATCCTTCCATCCAAGAGCTATCAAAGAGAGAGGATGGTTTTGATTTTTGAATTTCCAAAGTTAATCTTTGAAGGTTCAAGCACGTGCTTCAAAATTTTTTGGACCCATTTGAATGAAAAATTAATAGATGTTTCTGGAATACTTGTCACGTAATATCTCACATAATTTATGTGATGTCATTTCAACACTTAAAGTGAAATGACTCACTTTAAGTGCTAAAATGACAACACGTGAATGGTGTAGGATACTACGTAGTAGATGCCTTAGGACCACTGAATAATTATTCTCTTTGAATACTATTAGAGAGAGAGAGAGAATGTGGTGAATTTTGAAAATTTTAGTCCACTTGTTTTTTTTTTTTTTTTTTAAGCACATGTTAAAACCAATGCTCTCCTTTTCTTCCAATTTGACCGGGTAATGTAAGAGAGGGAATACTCCCATTTTTTCTTTCTAATTTTCCACCCATGTGAGCCAAGCTAAAATAATCCTTGAAGTGGCTTAAGAAATGATAATTATAAATGATTCAAATGTTTAAAACTTTATTATTCTTGATCATTTTAAAAATGACATGTTTTTAGAAAAATTATTTATATAAGCTCTCTTACCTTTTGGAAATGTTTGCTATATGACTTTATTTTCTTAACACTTGACATAAATTGTCAAGGTTAATAGAAATGTAGTCATTACTTTTGGAAAAAGATTTTTGGACCAATTTTTGAGATATGAAAAAAAACGAAAAAAAACCCAATGAAGAGGATTCTAACGAATTCAATTATTTTTCTTATTTTCCTAGATTTATTTGTTATCATCACAATCACAATAAAAGTTGGAGACCTAATATTTGAAATACATTTCTCTTTTTATGTGAGACTTATTTATGAGTTTATTTTTTTCTGTTTTAATTAGGTTTGATTGATTTTTGATATTATAATAGTGATGATGTATACTCCCTAAAAAGTAGGGTAGAGCAGAAAACCGATTTGCCCCCGAAACCGAGCCGAAAACCGCACAAACCGCACCAATTAAAATCGAGCCAACGGTTGCGGCGCGTACGACGGTTTTAAAGTGGTTAAAAAACCGAAATTGCGGGTTGGGTGCGGTTTTTGGTCCAAACCGCACCTATAAAACCGAACCGCACCTATGGCTGGGTAATGAACAAAACTACGTCGTTTTGTGTTTCATATATAACATTTGCCAAGCCCTAAAATCATTCTCTGTCTTCACTGTCGCGCCTCTTCCCGTCTCTTCACTGCTGTCGTGTTGCGCCTCGTCCTCGGTTCCTCCTCTCGTCAGTCTTCACGACTTCACCAGTTCACCTCTTCCTCATTTCTCTTTGACGTATCTTATATTCCTCAGCAGTCAACCGACTCAGCCCTCAGGCTCAGCCGCTCAGGTACCTTTTTCTTCTATGGACTGATTTGTACCATTGTGTAATCAATATTATTAATTTTCTAGAGGTAATAAAACTTACAAACAATTTTTTCCTTCTCTACTAGAGGGTAACAGAAATAGCTCCCTTATCTCACTGGTTGGTTATGATATTTTCTCCCATCTTGTAGGTGTTTGATTCTCCTCTCGTGAAAGTACCGATAGGAAAACAAACCAGAAGGCGTTTAGATGCAAAATCTATTGTTCAGTTACTTCAAAGTTTTGATGCTCCAAATGGTATATAAATGTTTCTGTTACTTTGGGAGGTTTATTGTTTTTAAATTCCATAACTCAGCAATTTCTTTACTTTAGTCATTTAGTTGGTTCAGTGTCATGCTACTCTATGATCTATGCCACTGGATCCATATAACAGGAAGGAAAGTGGTTAGAATTTCATTTCTGATTTCAGATAAATAAATGAATGAGTTTGTTTGGGTTACCCTCTGATTCTTGCTTAGTTGCATTCTTTTGAACTTTTGATTCTAATAATCCAAAAAAACAACCCTTATGGATTTTGAAAATTCTGATTATTTGGATTTTGGACTCAAAAAAGCCATTTTAAAAGTATGATATTTTTTTCATTCTGAATAAAAAATAGCCAAATCCAAAAAAACTGACCCAAGCAGGCTCAATGCATTGGTGTAGTTATCTTTTACTGTATCATTTAAGTTTTCACATGTCACAAATCTAGATCCTATTTTGGCCTTTTTGACAGTTATTCTTTTCTTGCTGCCTAGCTGCAATTTGTCTACATAAACTATGCTGAATAGCCTATTACAACAACTATTTTTACTTGATAGGAATATATTTTATTGCCATGCCCTGTTACTAGAAGAATGAACACTATGATGGACATTGCTAGTCTTCTACTCATTCAAGGAATCATCTCTAGTTGGGTTTCTTATTGAAATCAGGAAAAAGTTATCTTTATCACTGAATGATTTGGCAACATCTCTACGTAGTCAATTGTTCTTAATGCCATAGTACTTATCAGAAAAGAAAACCCTATGTAGCCAAGTATATCTATTATAAGTTCTTTATTGTGGGAAAATAGTTATTTTTTAATAAAAAAAATCACATATAACGTGTAAAAGTTACTATGTTACTGTATGATTATTACCATTTTGTAGTATCGGATTACATGAGATTTTAAATTATCTTTTGACCTTTCTCTGGAACATGATAAACTTAGCAGTTTCATATTTTAAAGTTACTATGTTACTGTATAATATGTGTTTTTCCCCATCTATTATAAAGCAGTTTCATATTTTAGCTTATGCTTTTATTTTTATGAGAGTGGCAAACTCAAATTGTTCAAGAACAGGAGCAGCAGAATCAACAACAATGGCACCAAAACTCCCAGCAGCAGCAGCGACAGTATAAAATGCACATACAAGAACTTCTCTTGCAAAGGAAAATTCAAGAGCAGAAACAGTTGTTACAGCTGCAGCAGGCGCAATAGCAGCAGCGAAGAGAGAAGACTCAACATCAATATGGAATAAGGTAACAACAGATTTCGAATGCCTCAACTGCTAGGATGCATTAGGAAGGCTTAAAGGTTCCAGTTCCAAATGATTAGTTAGATGATACAAATATGAAGGTAATTGTTACATTTATGATACTTGAATCCTTTTCTTTTTATTATTTTATTTTTTTCATTCTTTGTACTTGACATGCTGTATAAATATTTACAGCCTGGGTTCGGAGACGATATGGGTCATCTTTTGGATCCAAATCATGGAACAATACTGAAATCACTTGCAGGGCAGTCGAGGTATCTCTTTATATTATTCTACTTAGTTTATTTATTTTTTCCTTTCCCTCTTTACTTCAATATCAACCAACAATTTTGGCCTGTCACATATGTACAATTGGTTTTAAAACCGAAACCGCACCCAAATAAAATCGCACCGCACTTTTTAAAACCGCACCAAACCGCACCTTGCGGTTTCATACGCGGTTTTGGATTTCTCAAACCGCGCTTAAGCGGTTTCATGGGCGGTTTTGGCTTCAAACCGCACCAAACCGCACCATGCTCTACCCTACTAAAAAGTGGATCTTCAAACAAAAAAAATTCCCACGTGAGAATTTCAGAATTTGATTGGGTTTTTGATTTTCTGTTTCATGGGGTAGAATGTCTCTTATTTTATTTTGGTATTTAAATATTATATACGCAAAGTAGATAATTATTTACCGAATTAAAAAGTTCACATAGATAGTACATGCCTAAAAATATTTAGCTGGATTAATTCATACAACTAGATGTGGTAAATTATCAAAGGTTAGAATATATTCTAATGAGTGTTACTATGTGAGAGTTTTGCAACATGCTATGCATTCTGCTCAAAGATAGTTGCTTGTGAAATTTCAAATATATATAAAATTCACACAAATTAATTTCATAAATTGTGCTAATAAATTTCTTTTTCAATAAGTTTCTCACTAAGAACAATGTGATATATAACTATAAAGGTTAGATAGTTTTAATGTGAGTTGGTCATCTTAATAAATTTGTTTGTTATATTAATAATTTTATATTTTCGGTAATCTCGTATATGGTAAAGTGCCAAGATTTTCACCAAAACACTACATACATATCAACTATTAAAAAGTAGGACCTGTCACGAATTTTCATGTCAGGCTCCATCTTTTAATGGTTGAGATCAAAATATAGTATTTTAAGTTGTGTTTGGAGTTGTGTACATATATTTATCCTAAAAAATTAGGTGATAATCTTAGATTATCACATCTTAGTCATCTTGAGATTTTTGTATAGACAAATGTATCCAATATATTTTAATAAATTGGACATAAATATCCTTATTTACACATAATAATAAAAAGTTTACCAAGAAAATACTTATATACCAAACACACTTTTCTTTATTCCAATAATTTGTATATAAATGTTTGCCCTTATCCATCTTGTTTTGTTGATTAATTAATCTTTATTTATGTATTAATAATTGAATATATTATAAATTATTATTGTACCAAAGTAATAAAATTTTAAATATATTTGATTAAATACTATTGATTAATTAACTAGTTTAACAGTATTTTGGGCATTTAATTTTATTTGACAAAACATTTATTTGTGAATTATTTGATATAAATTAGTATATGGGGTATTTTAGTAAAAGGTGAATATTAAAAAAAATATATCTAGTAATCTTGAATTCGTAACTAAGCGCTTACAACAACTTAGACATGCACAAAAAGCCCAAGGTTTGCGGCTTGGCCCGACCCAATTAAAGTCTAGCTTGGTCAAGGTCTGGTCCGACCTGTAGGGTTTAAATATGCTGTGATTTGAATGCAAAAATCCGGCCTAATCAACAGCCTGGCCTGCCCAAAAGTCTATCTCGATTTTTGATAAAGTGACAGAAATACTGAACTGAGATATACCAAATACTTAATTCTTTTCCTCTCTCTCCTAGCATATTATATTATAATATGACTGAGTTCAAATTGGGGTGATTTGTAGACAATCCCATATTATATAATTATATAGTCATTATCATTGTGAGTCATTTTCTGATTTATATGCCGGAGTACTAAAAATTGTGAAAAATGGTAATTTTGATGGGCTTTTCAATGTTTGATCCCCCCTTGATTTATAGATTTGTACACGCTAGTACCAAAAAAAGACTTAGATCCTAATCAATTTTTTTCACCCAATACTATATTACAATAATTAATAGTCATTAGCAGAAATAATTTAATTCATGTCCGTGATCGACGATTTTGCGATTCCGTCATTCTCCATTTTTTCTTCGTCCCTCCCTCTGTCTAGGTCTGGCCTGGCCCAACCTGCTGACCTCAACATGCCAAATTTTTATTGAGAAGTCCGACTTGACCTGTAGGCCTAAAAGTCAATGTTTGACCTGACTTGATCAACGGTCAAAATTTGTCAGGCCTAGACCAGGCTAACCCAATCAGGCTTAAGTCAGGCTAGCCCAACTCACCCTGTTATGCATGTCTACAACAACTATTACGGTAATCAAATAACTTCTACCAAACGAAAAAGATAAGATATGACTAATTTTTATTACGAGTAATCAAATAGTCAGTAATTTGAATTTCAATGAAAATCTTACATGAACCGTAACAAACACCCTAATTAGGGGCATTGATCACTCGGCCTTTATTTTCTTAAAAAAAGAGTATAATTAATTGATAATAAAAGTGATCAATTTGAGCACTAAATTTAAACTAGGATAATTAAAATGGGATGGGGGAGTACGTACGAAGTATATATGAATAAACAGTTGCATAATATATATATATATATATATATATATATATATATATATATATATATATATATATATATATATATTATTTTTTTGTAAAAGGCTAAAATTTTATTGCTGAAAATTATCCCAATACCCAAAAGATATCGCTCAAGGGATATTACCAGTACATCCAAAGTCTGAACCAACTGAAATACAAATGATATTTGACAAACCTACTCACAAGAACATCAACCACCCTTGCTCTAAATGATATCTAGAGAAAGCATATTAATTCTGCAAAAATCACAACGCTACATACTGGAAAAAGGCCTCCTAATTTTTGTTCACTGCTACTTTTCCTTCTCTTCATTGAAATAAACCATAGCTGAAAATTGCATCATGTTTTCTAATACGTCTGAACTAATTATTATATGCCTTTAAAATAACCCTTCTATATATTTTCTCACTAAGCTTCATACTCCTTCCCCAAACTATTCTAGCAACCATATTCCTGTGATTCAGATTTCTACACCATGCACACGTTATAACAATCATGTTACACCCGTTCTTAAAACTTCCTGAAACACCAAATGATCTTTCAAATCCTTTACGGGGTATTTGGTACTTGGACAAAATCATTTTGGAGGGAATAAAATTAAATGATGGTTGAAATAGGAATCAAATCATAATGAAATCGGAATCAAACACTTTATTCATGCGTTTGATACGTTACTTAAAAGTTCTATTAAAATAGAATAAAATAGAATGTAATAACAAAAATATCTCTAACTAACTACCAAATTAACTATATATATATATATATATATATATATATATATATATATATATATATATATATATATATATATATATATACAATTATAATATAATAAAGTAAATATAATACATATTAAAAAATATCATATTATATATACTATATTATATATTAAATATATTTATTATATGTTATAATATTAAATATAAAATATATTTAATATATAATAATACACATTAAAAAATTATAATAATATATATCATATATACTCTATTAATATAATATAGTACGAAATAAATATAATACCTATTAATATATATATTATATTGTATATAATATCAAACTATCAAACTAGAGGCATATTATATTATACCTCTACATTATATTGTATATTATATTATATCAAACTAGGAGGAGTACATAACTAAATTGATAAATTCCTTGGATCGGTTGTTTTGAGCTTTCAATTCTTCTGGATAGAGGTGAGCAAGGAACCGAATTATCCACGAAATCACACAAAAAATCGCACACCAATTAAAATCGTACCAACGGTTCTGGCATATGTGATGATTTTAGGTGTGTTGAAAAATCGCAAAAAACTGTTTGAGTTTGGTTTTAGGCAAAATCGCATGTAATAAACCGCACCGCACCATGCACTGTCAAAATGGAGTATATTAAGAAGCATTATTATAATGTACAAATATTTAGAATTATCTCAAATTGTAATTATCTCTGCTTAGAATTTTCATATGTAAGGAGATAATATCATTCATGTTTTCATCTATTTTACTTTTGTTTAGACAAAACATTGTCATTATAAGTAAAGTTGTGTGTGATTGTGTGTTATCAAAGTGGTATTTAATATTGTGTGATGTTAAATTGTTAATTTAAATTACATAAAATTTAATTAATTCAATTGGTTTTAGAACCAAAATCGTACCAAATGAAACCGCACCACAAGGTTCAAAATCGCATCGCACCAATCATAAGTAGTTTCATATGTGATTTTGAATTTGTCAAATCACACCTAAGCGGTTTCATATGCGATTTGGGTTTCAAACCGCACCATGCTCACCCCTATTTTTGGATTGTTAACGTGGTTCGATGACGCTGACAGAAGGAACCAACATCCATTAACCTAGTGACACTTTCATCCTTGGATAACTCTTACGATGGATTGATGGATTTATAACTTTCGTGGACGATCTTTGAATCTCTAAGAAAATAGTTTGAAAGACCTTAAGATTGTATAATCGACTATGATAACTCTATTCTTTTTCTGTCTTTCCTTCTGTCAAACATCTTGCGCTATACCCTTAAGCTAGCTTTTGCGCCAAAAGGGTAACGACTGTTTAAATAACATGTTCCATCTATCATATATTAGTATCCACTTTTTCACGAAAATCAAGTTTACCAGTTGAAAAAATAACCTTCTTTTTAAGCCTTTATTCATTTTTTGAGCTTATCCTGAAACCGCTGCAGGTATCACTATCTCGTATCATAGGAATGAGTAGAAGAGATTAATTTCTTCATAGTGATTTGGTTGAATCATTCACAATTTAGTTGTCTCTTTGAACCTAGATCTTGGGATCTCCAGTCAACTAGGTTAAGTTTCCATCATGATGATTATTATTTTATAGGCTTTAAACCCATTCCCCTCTATATTATTTTTACGTACTCTCTATTCAAACCTTTAGTCAACGGATCCGCTATATTCTCTTTCGACTTTATGTACTCAATAGACATAATGCCATTAGAAAGTAATTGTTTTATGGTATTGTGTTTACGACGAATATGTCTAGACTTACCATTATACATGTGACTTTGTACCCTTCCAATTGCTGTTTGACTATCACAATGCATGCAGACAGCAGGAACAGGTTTAGGCCACATAAGAATATCTTCTAAAAAGTGACGAAGCCACTTAGCTTCTTCTCCAGCCTTATCTAATGCAATAAACTCAGATTCCATCGTTGAACGAGCAATGTATGTTTGTTTAGAAGATTTCCATGATACTGCTCCTCCACCTAGTGTAAACACAAAACCATTAGTGGATTTAGAGTCTTTTGTATCCGATATCCAGTTCGCATCACAGTAACCTTCAAGTACTGCTAGATATCTTGAGTAATGTAATCTAAAGTTTTGAGTGTATTTTAAATACCTTAAAACTCTTATAATAGCTTTCCAATGATCTTGTCCTGGATTGCTTGTAAATCTACTCAATTTATTGACAGCACATGCTATGTCTGGACGCGTACAATTCATGACGTACATAAGGCTTTCAATTATTTGTGCATACTCAGGTTGTGATAGACTCTCTCCTTTATTTTTAGACAAGTGTAGATTTATATCTACCGGTGTTCCCACAGGATTGCAATCGTATTGATTGAATTTCCTGAGTATTTTCTCAATATAGTGTGATTGTGATAACACTAACCCATTAGATATTTTAGAAATTTTAATTCCTAATATTACATCAGCAACACCCATGTCTTTTATGTCAAACACATTATTTAACATTCTTTTTGTAGTTTTAATGATTTCATTATTACTACCCATAATGAGCATATCATCTACATAAAGACAAATAATGACAAACCCTTTTCTCAGTGTCCTTGACATATACACATTTGTCACATTCATTTATCTCGAAACCATTTGACATCATTGTATTATCAAATTTTCATGCCATTGTTTAGGTGCTTGTTTTAATCCATACAAGAACTTCACAAGCCAACATACTTTCTTTTCTTGTCCTGGAACAATAACCCTTTTGGTTCTTCCATGTAGATTTCTTCTTCTAAATCACCATTCAAGAAAGCTGTTTTTACATCCATTTGATGTATCTCTAAATTGTATATAGCTGCAATAGCTATTAACATCCTAATTAAGGATATTTTTGTCACATGAGAGTATGTATCAAAATAATCCAAAACCTCCTTTTGCTTATATCCTTTAATTACAAGTCCTGCTTTGTATTTATATATAGATCCATCCGTTTTTATTTTCTTCTTAAATATCCATTTGTATCCAAGAGGTTTTGAGCCTATTGGGAGATCTATTAATTCCTACGTATGATTGTGCAGTATGTGTGACACCCCCAAATCTGGGCCCACACAGCCCAAACTTGAGTTGTCAAAAGACTACAACAAAATTATTAAAAGGTAGAACAATGTTCAACAATACAGTGTATAATAATACACAACTAAGTCTTCACTATTATTATCATACTATTTTACAATACGTGAAGACTACGATAGCTATCCCTCGGACTCTCACTCCATTCCCCGGCTAGACCCAGCTACGTTCTCATCTCCTGTTGAAAAGTAATAGAACAAAAAAAAAGGGGTGAACTCAAATAGCCCAGTAAAGAATATAATGACTAAGATAATGACAAATAAATTATCGTTAGCCTTCAACAGTTGAGTTATTGATAGAATACAATAGACTACAAGGTTTATATCAAAAACTGCAGTTAAATTCTTGAACAACGTTCAGATCAATAATAGCAGCGGAATGAGCAATCTATTAGAAGAATAATGCAAACTATAATGCCCACTCGGTTCTCTTTTTAGGAAAAATATCATCAACTTTTATCATCTGAAATACCATTAGTCAAGATAATACAAATTCACAGTTCCTGGTCATAATCATGTAGATCAATAGTTCATCTTTGCACTACGGGCCGAAGACATTCAATATAACACTAACGGTCATGATTATACCAGATTTAGCCTTTGGTCATAATCATACCAAACAACAGTTCATCTTTCCACTACGGGCCAAAGAAAATATTCACCACGTGCCATAAAAGACACCGAACAGATGTATCGCTTTTAACCTATTATATCGCCTTTAACCTATCATCTGTTCAACAATTATATCGCACATGTGCCCTCGACCACAGATAATCACAACAACTTGATTTTGGATGATTAGAATGATATAAATGATGAACAGAAGAAACAGGATAAACAATTAGTATCAGAAGTTTACTTTGTGCAGATTCAAATAATGTCCAAATTGTCAACATGATGTGGAGTGAAATTCAAAAATGATATTCAAGATCCACAATTCAGAATAACGGTTACAGTTCAATAGAAAGATTCACGTAAATAGGATGGTTCAATTGAAATGATGAAGTGCAACTATTATGGAACATATAATATTTTCAGGAATTATAGAAGCAATAGTTCCATAATAAGTTTCGATTTAGGTGTATGAAAGAAAATAATATCCCTTACCGTAGCAGGTTTGATTAACAAAAGGTGAAGGATATTAATATCCTTTACCATAGTAAGTTTGAATAATGGAAGATGAAAAAGATGGTATCCCTTATGAGTATAAAAGAACATAATGTCACTTACGAATTTGAAAGAAAATGATATTACAAACGAATATGCAATAAAAGTGTTATATGATAATTTGTGTAAACAAATTATTTCCACAAGAGACAAATAAGAAATGAATACAAAGAGTAATTCACCAAACATGCGGTAATCCGCGTAGTCAGGTTATTCTCAGAGATTAATAAGGAATGAATATGAAAGATTATTCACTAACATATGGTAATCCGCCCCGTAAGGTTATTCCCACAATTTATTAAAAATTGAATACGAAAAGTTATTCACCAAACAGGCGGTAATCCGCGCAGTAAGGTTATTCTCAGAGATTAATAAGTAATGAATACGAAAGGTTATTCACCAACAGGCGGTAATCCGCGCTGTAAGGTTATTCCCACAAATTAATACATGGAAATAAATGACACATTTTATGAGTAAGAAAGAAACGATATTATTTTCGAGAATCAAATAATGATAATCTCTTACCTTAACACGTGACTGGATATTGATTTAAATGAGGTTGATTAACTTGAACAGTACACGTACACTTATAGATCTTCACAAATACTCAAGATGATTTAAGCACACTTAGAGAGAACTTACACAAGAAGTATTTAGAGAGTGAAAGAAAGAACAAGTAAGGAAGTTTATGAAAAATCCTTAAGTTAAGGCTTCTATTTATAGCCAAAAATCTTATCATAATCAAGATTTCTTAATTTAATCCAAACCATTCATTTCAAGATAATGTTTAATCAATACCATTCATTTCATCTTTTAAGATTTCTTTAATATAAATCATTCATTTAAAGATCATTTTTTAATTTACACCATCCATTTCAAATTCTATATTATCTTTAATCTATACCATTCATTTTATATCACCTAACTTTATATTATAAACAAATAACTTTATCAATTCAATTATTCAACAATAATTCACACTTATTCATTATTATGACTAATTGTTATAAATACAGTGTAGTTGACTCTCTAAGTTAGATATCTAGTCAATTAATTAATGAAATACAACTGTTTAAATAACACAATAATAGAGATAACAATAATATAGAAAGTATGTAAAAGAAAGAATATGTTACTGTGTTATGACAATTATTGATTCAATAATGTGAATTACTGTGCATATGCTAATGCGATAATTATCAGTTTAATAATATGAATTATTGTGCATGTGACAATAAAGTCAAATATTGTACGATAACAACTTTATCAGTTTAATAATACAAAACACTGTGCAATGTCGTGTGCTACTGTGCAATACCGTGTGCTACTATGCAATACCGTATGTTATTTATAATATCGTATATTACTATTCTTTTACCACCAGATATTTTAACAATTAAAAGTGATAGTACCATTGACCATTTAAAAATTATTTATGTTATTTTTTATATCCGACAATTATTTGTTGTGGGGTCCACTAATGATTGGTTCGTACGGCGCCGTCATACGAATATTCTCCGACAAAACGAATATTCCCCGACCAAACGAATATTGTCTGACATAATATAATTTACACATAGCATCCTTAACTTTTAACTTTATCAATTTAACTGTGACGACCCCAAATCCGGGTTCTTTAACCTCAGGTTTGGTTCTCACTGTACAATACATAACAACAATGAAATACATATATTGTATTCAAACTTCGCGGAATAATACAAAAGGTTCCTTAATCAAAAGGCTACACTTCCCAAGGTCTATTACCTTAATCTTAACATTATATATCTTAAGGGAAATACAAAAGATTTACAACAGTAATTACATAACAGTAATATAAACTAGCATGCAATTATTAAAACTAAACATTCGCTTTCCCCTTGCCTTTGTCCGATTTAGAGCTTTCGGGAATGGCTGAAATATAGTCATGATATAGCAAGAATGAGCAACTAAATGGCTCAACAAGTTTATAAACAACAATCATACGATATATCATGATGAAGGGAAATAACTTCAAGGTTTCAACAATAGCAATTGTGAAAGATAATAAGAATCAATGTTCAATAAAAGAAGGAATTGACTCTTTACTGCTGAGTGGTCTTTAATGACCATGAACTGATACTAAGGTAGAACAGACATACAATGTCTGACTCCTTGTTAAAATAACGGGACACTTGAGGGGATCAGTCCTCTCATGTCCTATGTATATGCATCACATTTAGTTTTCTTGCGCGCTGTCGGGTCTCCGACGAATAAAAATCCCCTTTAACTAGGGTTGTTCTATCTCAGTCTTACTGTAAGAATCTGCATCAGCCAATGGTTTGGATAAGCTTTTATAATATTCAACTAAATGAATTTAACATGCATTTGTCTAGCCGAAACAATTAGCTTAGACGTTCTTAAACAGTTTGCAAAAGCACTATGTGTGAATACAATAATCAATAACGATGTGAAGTAATTTTCGATAATTAATTCACTCAAAGGTCTGTCAAATATCTACGAGTGTAGATACTTGCTCAACAATAATTGAATTGCTCAAAGTAATTAAAGTTGAATAATAATTGCAACAATAAGTACAAGTTAAGGGTAGAAGACTTGCCTCGTGCGTCGTCTACGGCTAACCAACTTAATTTAATAATTCTTGAACGGACCTAACAATTAAATCAGTTTGATCTTAAATTAGTATCATATACACATTAGTATAATGACCTTTATAACTCTTACGAACCACATAATTATATAATTATGGGTATATAATCACATAGGAAACATTATCATTAATTACTTGATAATATTTCAAACACAAAGAACCTATATTAATTATTTAATATAGTTCATACACTTATATAATATTATTAACAATTTAATTATATTTTATTAGTCTTGTAGTATTATTAATCGTTTAATAATACATTATTAGTCTTCTAATATTATTAATCTTTTAATAATATTCTATCAATCACTTAACATTATTAATCCATTAATAACATTTTATTGTCCTTATAATATTATTAATTATTTAATAATATTTTATTCACCTCATAATATTATTAATCCTTTAATAATATTTTATTCATTATTTAATATTATTAACTATTTAATAATATTTTAAATCATTATCTAATATTATTAATTATTTAATAATATTTTATTAATTATCTAATATTATTAATCATTTAATAATATTTTATTACCTCATTAATATTATTAACCATTTAATAATATTTTAAACATTATCTAATATTATTAATTATTTAATAATATTTTATTTAATATCCAATATTATTAATCATTTAATAATATTTTATTATCTTATTAATATTATTAATCATCTAATAATATTTTAAATCATTATCTAATATTATTAATCATTTAGTAATATTTTATTTATTATCTAATATTATTAATCATTTAATAATATTTTATTCATTATCTAATATTATTAATCATTAAATAATATTTTATTCATTTACTAATATTATTATTTATTTAATAATATTTTATTGACTTATTAATGTTATTACTCATTTAATAATATTTTAATCTCTTACTAATATTATCAATCATTTCATAATATTTAATTACTTATTAATATTATTAACCATGTAGTAATATTTTAATACTCTTTAAATAATACCAAAAGTTAACTTTTAAATTGGGTTAACCTTAGTATTTAATTTAAACATTAGATAGAATTGATTTACAAATAGACTCCATATAAATTGGTTTAATACCCAAATATATTCATTTTACACCTATTTCAACTTAATTTTTCAAAGAAAACTTGACCCGGATCGACCCGACCCGACCCGGACCGACCCGACCCGACCCAATCCGGAGCACCAAAAATCTGCTTAACAGATTGTTCTGACGCAGCTGCGTCAGTCCTGACGCGGCTGCGTCAGCCATTTTGTCCGAAAGCCAACAGTTTGACTGCTCGACCCTCCGACGCTCCGACAGCCATAACTTCTTAATACGAAAACATTTTGGGGTGATTCTTGAGTCCATTCTCATCAGAATTTCCCCCTCTACAATTTCTCTTTAGATCACAAATCCAAATTCCAAACGTAACTAGACTCAAAATGGCTCACAATGCAACATAGGGTTTTAAAATCAACATCCTTTGCGGTAAAAGCCATAACTTCTTTGTTATTCATTATTTTTGAAAAGTTCAAAAAGGTTTTATCTTTAAAACGCATAGATCTAGCTTTCTAGCCATAAAAATCCACTTTCCAATTTGTACATTTCAAAATACAACCATAAACCTAGCATGCATAGTTAGGGTTTACCGGTAAAATTGTGTTATGAACTTTTCTACCATTTTTATGTATTTCTAACATACCAAAACATTTTATAAACACATAGATCTATGAATATACACATATTACATAGTTAAATACTTCTAGATCATCAAAACGAGTTTTGATCGGTTAAAAATTAATTTTAACCGATCAAAAGCTTTCTAGACTACAAAAATGAAATAAGATGAAGTTGAGAGCACTTTTAAACCTTGAGGTCTTGGATGCTCTTCTTCTCCTTCTACCAAAGTAAGTTGTGTAGCTTGAGGACATCCACCAAGACCTTCCTTAGCTTTTTCTCTCAACACTTAGGTGTTTTGCTCTCAAATGCTCTCAAATGCTCTATCTCTTTTTCTTTCTAGCAACTTCAAATGAACTAACAAACATTGAATAAGTGTGGAGTGTTTCTTTTATAGCCAACCACTAACACACCATTAACTCACTAATTCACCCATGTTGGTCAATTTAATTGCTAATCATGCTTACTATTTGATTGAATGACCATTTAATTGACTCATGGAATGACTAGGGTTGTTCAACCACTATATGACATGGATGGATTTCCAAGCAATCTAAGAAGTCAAGTTATCCATGTGGGGCCCCCAAGAATTCAGCAAATTGGATTATCCAAGCCATTTTTCCTTTATTTTTAATGCAAAAATGTGCATATATACATATATATATATATATATATATATATATATATATATATATATATATATATTGACCAAAGTTTGACCCTTATTGGACTTCACATTGGGCTTGGTAATAACTTCTATTGGGCTCATTCAATTAAATTGTTTGGGCTCAATTTAAATAACACATTGGGCTTATATTAAATAGTCTAGGTTACATTTAATTAAATCAAGCATTGGGCTTGTTTAATTAATTACATGGGCTAGTAATTAAATTAATTACATGGGCTACTAGGTTAATATCTTTAACCTAGTTTATCAACTTATTTGGATATAAAATATAATCCAATTAGATTTGCTTTAATTAATTATACACTTTACTTTAATTCTTTAAATAAATATACAAGCACATAAGTATATTTATTTAATTATCTAATGCACAATTAATTAATGAGAAAAATTTAAATTCATTGCTAAATATTTATGAAGTATATTTACAATGACTAATGAAATTCGTGGTCATTACATTAACCATTTACTGTTTCATGAAAATATATATGAAGAAAAAATTAAATTTTATATTTCATAAAATTCGGGGTCTTACAGTATGGATTCTACTTCACTATTACTAACCTATTTCCAATATGGAGTTTCGAGACTCGACACCGCTTCTCTATATGTTTGAGGCTTTTTTCTAACAAATAAGTTAGAAAATCTGGACCATAAGATTTTAATATTCTGGCACGTTTACTACGTCTAGGTTCATCAATATCTTCTAATCCATGATCACTGTCATTAACAATGTCATAAGTTCTTTTATTTGAACTTGTTTCATGTTTATTTGAATTTGGCTCTTGTTCCTTTTTATTAGGAAATACTATTTCAAAAAATTCAACATCTTTTGACTCAATAATAATATTTTCATGTATTTCCTCTATTTTTGATTTATTAACCAAAAATCTATATGCACTACTATTATTAGCATAACCAATGAATATGCAATCTATTGTTTTTGGTCATATCTTTACCTTTTTGGGTGGAGGAACCATTACTTTTGCTAAGCATCCCCACACTTTTAAGTGTTTATAAGATGGTTTTCGTCCTTTTCATAATTCATAGGGTGATGCATTAGACTTCTTTTGAGGTATTTGGTTGAGAATATAATTTGCTGAAAGAATTGTTTCCCCCCATAAATTCTGAGGTAGCCCAGAACTTAACAATAATGCATTCATCATTTCTTTCAAAGTTCTATTATTTCTTTTAGCGACACCATTTTGCTGTGGTGAATAAGGTGCAGTTGTTTGGTGTATTATACCATGTTGTGAACAAATTTCAGCAAAAGGAAATTCATATTCCCCACCCCTATCAGTTTTAATTATCTTAATCTTTTTTATCAAGTTGATTCTCAACCTCATTTTTGTAATGTATAAACATTTTCAAAGCCTCATATTTACTTTTCAATAAGTAAATATAACAATATCTTGTACAATCATCTATAAAAGTAAGAAAATATTTCTTACCCCCTCTTGTTTGTATATACTTTAAATCACAAATATCGGTATGTACTAATTCAAGAGGTTTTGTACTTCTTTCAATTGATTTAAAAAAAGATTTTTGAAGTTTTGCCTCAACGTAGACTTCACATTTATGATTGGAGTTAATCTCACATTTTGGCAAACAATTCATATTAATTAATCTACGTATAGTATTATAATTAACATGTCCTAATATACCATGCCATAAATTAGATGACTCAATCATATAAGCAGAAGATATATTTTTATTAATATTCGAAGGTATAATTGTCATTACATTCATTTTAAAGAGCCCATTGCTCACATATCCCTTCCCCACATACATTCTATTTTTGGTTAGGACAAACTTGTTCGATATAAAGACCAATTTAAATCCCTTTGACTAAGAAGAGATCCTGACACTAAATTCTTTCTAATATCAGGCACATGGAGCACGTTGTTGAGGGTGAGTTCTTTGCCAGATGTAGTCTTCAGAACCATCTTTCCTTGTCCAACAATCTTGGATGTGGAAGAATTCCCCATGTACAATTGTTCTCCATTCTTAATTTCTTGATATGTGGAGAACATCTTCTTGTTAGAACACACATGGCGGGTTGCTCCAGTATCTACCCACCATTCCCTGGGATTTTCAACTATGTTTACTTCAGAAACAACCGCTGATAGGTTCATTTCATAAACGTCTTTAAGAAGACCGTCCACTTCTGTTACATTAGCTTGTGCGGACTTCTTGTTCTGATCTTTACGTTTACGACAATCATTTGCCCTATGTCCAGGCTTATCACAAATGTAGCACTTGCCTTGGAACTTTTTATTTGTTCTTTGTTGAGGCCCATTACCAGAGTGCTTTCTTTTTGTTACTCCTTTGACCTTGTTTCACCACGTTGGCTTTAAACTCCACAAAGGTCTTTCCTGTTTTCTTCTCAGAAGCACGATTGTCCTCTTCTATCCTTAATCTTACGATTAAGTCTTCAAGTTTTATCTCCTTACGCTTATGCTTGAGATAATTCTTGAAATCTTTCCAAATTGGTGGCAATTTTTCAATAATCGTTGCAACTTGGAAAGATTCACTCAAGGACATTCCTTCTGCATGTATTTCATGCAGGATTACTTGAAGTTCTTGGACTTGGTTGATGACAGCCTTGGAATCCACCTTCTTATAGTCCAAAAACCTGCTAACTACAAACTTCTTCGTGCCAGCATCTTCTGTTTTATACTTTTTATCCAAGGAATCCCATAGTTCTCTTGCTGTCTTGAGAGAACTATACATATTAAACAATGTGTTATCCAATCCATTGAGAATATAGTTTCGACATGCAGATTAGTTTCGACATATGAAATTTGCATGTTTCCATGCATCAATTGCCGCAATAACTTGCCTATCTGTTTCATTCTCACCAAATCCTGGGGAATCTTCATGAAGAAATCTTGCCAAATTAAGTGTAGTGAGATAAAACAACATCTTTTGTTGCCATCTTTTAAACTCTGTTCCATTGAACTTTTCTGGTTTTTCACTAATACTAATAACAATAATAATAATATTAATATTAATACTAATATTAATAATAATAATAATAATAATAATAATAATAATAATTATTATTATTATTATAATAATAAGGGCAATAATAATAATAATAATAATAATAATAATAATGATAACAATAAAAATAAAAATAGAAATAGTAATTGTAATAATAATAATAATAATAATAATAATTATTATTATTATTATTATTATTATTATTATTATAAAAAAATAGTAAAAACAATTATTATAATAATAGGTCACCCTTTTAGCATTGATGTCATTTTCCTGTTTTTCGGGTATTGCGGTCGTTATGTTTTCAAATGCAAATTGATTTGGGTGGGAATTCACAAGGACGGTTCAAATTCATTCTAATTGATTTGTAAGTTATTTTAGGTTGCAAAGAGTCTTTAGGTGATAGTGTATTTTTGAAATTTTAATCTTCGTTGTGCCTTCAAGCACGGGCAATTACGTGTCATCTCTTTGCTATTTTTGCGGGCTATATCGAGAGCATCTATTGTAGTAGGCTCTGACTCATGGTATGATAATATTTTGTCCAATTTCAAGAAAAAATATAGAGAAAAAAATGTTATGGTGATGTGATTTAGTTGGTGTTATGACAAAACTTTTTTGTTTGGATTTAGAGAGCTCATTTTATACTTTTGGGTATATATGCAAAAGCCTTTCTTTTGGATTTTTACATATTTTTTCCCCACATCAGATCTCACCAAATGACTTGCAGTACTACCCTTTTTTCAGAGAAAATACTGTTCATGGATCATATTGATCGATTGTTAGAGATACTGGAGGCAAATAAATGCTGTCAAATTTCTCATTCCGTTTTGTCAATAAAAGAAAGATGTGTGGGATACCCGAAAATACCATATTACACAAATTTAAGCCCGCTATCGTCAATCAATTAATTGCTCAAACCTGTTAAGAACTAATTTTAAGTTAAAAATGAATAGCACACTAATGTTTGCCTAAAAAAAAACTATGACTGGATTGAGTATCAATCTTTTTGTATAATGGTTAAACTCTCAGTTCTATTATGGAACTGAGAGTCCACAACGGTTTTAGATTTTTCAATCTAAAAATATTGAATACAATACTGAACTGTTATATTAGTTGTACCGTACCTTAAGGCACGTGTTATCCCTAGTCTCTCTTTATATATACACACACACACACACACACACACACATATAGTACGGTGCAACAATGTTGATTTGGTACTAATAATAACTAACAAAGAATTATATACTTCACTTTAGAAAAAAGCATAGTGCTTCAACATAATGTAATTAATAATAATAATAATAATAATAATAATAATAATAATAATAATAATAAAATGGAGGGACTATTAATTCCATATTTATTATGAAATTATATAATTCCTCATAAATAGCCTTAAAATGATATAAAAAAAATAGTCTATAAGACTAATTAGATGATTATTAATCCTCAATCATGTGATAAAATAGTTTGAATTAGTGTTAAATTAAAAAAAATAATCTAATTTTAAATATATGTTTTATAAACAAACATAGCCTTATTGCACAAGTTACTTATTTTTCGTTTTACTGGTTGCTGACACTCTATTTGCTTGATCTAATGCGCTAACATAAATTTTCAACTTATAAAATATTATGCTGGTTTTAATTTTCTATATGGGATCCAACCGCTTCAAGAGAATTAAATAATACAATTCTGTGTTGCACACAACTTTATTGGAGGCCACTCTGTTAATAATATAATAGATTGTAAGAAGTTGAATTTAATATGCAGCCTTCATGGAAATGTATTTCAGTAAGTATTAGTAATTGTATGTTTTTCCTTCAGCTGTAGTGGTGTGCTGTCGTAGGTATCTAAAAATAAAATTATTTATGTAATAGTGTAAGTAAGAGACGATCCCACAGAGAATGATTCATTTAATTTTATGTTTTATAAACTAGAATGGGGAATTTTTTAACTTAATTATAATTAACTAAATAAACAAAAATAAATTAATAAAATTAACCAATAAATTAAAAACTTCAGTTCTTCAGTTCAGTATCGCATTTTCAAAACAATGGTATAATCAAGTTAACCAATATTCATCCTTCAATAGAATTAATAAACCTAGATAACAATAATACGCATTACCCGAAATCCCTCTTATTATGTCTCAAAGTCTCTATTGATAGGCTACATAATTTCTCAAACCCTATTAAGAATTACAAATATAAATAAAATAAATATAAAATTTCTATTTTATTTTCCTATTCTAAGTATGGTATTTGAATCTCTTTTTATTTATTTGCTCATTTTTTAATTGTTTTGTTGGGACCACACACGTATTAAATTAAACCTAGCTACAAGAAACGTAATATGCTAGAAATATGTAACTACTGTGGGACCCATGCATGAAAAGTAAAGAAAACAAGCTGTCAGCCTTGCTCCGCATGCCAGCCATGCGCATTACCCAACATATAGATGCCTGGGCATTGCGCGAGGTGTATTCTCCCTTACATGCTCCCGCGCATAGCGCGGTCTCTTCTGTCATTCCTTAGCTAGTTAGCTACAACTGACAATGTTGTACTGCTCACGCCAGCTAACTAAGCGCGCATGCTGCTGACCTGCTATGTTGCAATATTTACGCTTTTGCTATCGGACTTCCTTTTTCCTACAAAAATAAAATTAGAAATAAATAAAAATAATATAAAATACTAAAAATAATAAAATTGCATAAAAATAATAAAATTAAATAAATTACTTAAAACATCAAAAAATACTTAAAAACTCACAAATAATTAAGTATCAAAATATGTAATAAATAGATATAAAAACTTAGTTATCAAATACTCCCACACTTAAATCTTTGTTTGTCTTCAAGCAAAATAAAAAATAAAACTATAAAAATAAGACTCTATTAAATAAATTACTAACCCAAACAATAAATCAATAAGAATTCAACATTGGCCTCAAAGATTCTTTAAATGATAATTTAAAGAAAATTTTAAAATTATTTAAAATCTAGAATTTCAACATATTTATTAATCTAACTCTACTCAAGACCTTTCGTGTGTGTATGTGAATCCAAATGCATAAAACTAATCAAAACTTAGATAAGTTTAGGTCATCAATTACCTCATAAAAGATATATAACAAAACTCTATATACTTATTTTTTACATCACTCAAAGCTAATATAGAATAAACTAAAAGATCAAAAGATTTTTAAACAATTAAATACACTATAATTATTAATATCAATTTTTTAAATATTTTTTCTAATTTATTTTCTATTAAATAAGTGCATTTTATGTTTCATCCTATTTTTTTCTTTCTTTTTTTTATTTTTATTTTTCGGTGTGTGCATTTTATGCTCTATCTCACCAGCGAGTGCATTTTATACCCACTCTCATTTTTTCATGTGTTTATGAATAAGTACGTTTTACGCTTCATCTCAACTCACCACAAGATTTCTTTCAATTTAATAATCCTAGAAAAATTACCTAAATCATTACCTACAAATTATATTTTGTCTTATCTTTCACTTTAAATAATGATCAAATAATATATAAAGCTCAAAAATATCTTCCATAAGCATTTAACCATATAAACTTTCTCTAAATTAAAGCTACTCCATCTAAATTAAAACTAGGATAAAAGTGCATAAAATTAAAGGATCTCAAACAAAGTAATAATTAACAAACTGCCAAACTTCAGACTAAGCAAAAATTTATTCATTTTTTAAAAGTTATTAAATAAAACTCAAAACTTTATCATTGGCCAAAAATTAAAATTCAATTAACTCATTACTAAAGTGACACATCCTAAAAAAAAATAAAAAAATAACTCATTTTCGTAGGTAATACGGTTACACTTAGCACGTGCAACAAGCCTTTAATCCTCAATGTTACCCTCAAATGGACAAGTTGTATCTTGTGAGAGTTTACAATTAATTTACTCACAAAATTCAATAATTTAAAATTAAAAATTTTAACCTAAATAACATATTAAATTAAATAACCTAAACCTAAATCCCTTCTTCCACATTTAAAACTTACATTGTCTCCAATGTAAAGTAAAATGCAAGAAAGTAAAAAAAAAATATAAAGAAAAAAAAAAAGAAATTCAAATCTGATTTATTGAGTTACCTCTCAAGTAGCGCATTTGTTTATTGTCATTGGCTTGACAATATGTCAAATTACTATGTTACTCCAATTTCATAAATTTTGAATATCTCATCCATCACGTTATCCTTCATATGTAGGTTTAATCTCCCTTGCGATACACGGAAAAGTGCCACTCACTCTTCAAAGAACATGTACTTAAGATGATTAGGGAGAGTCTTTAAATTTGGAATGAGACCCTGCAAAACAAAGGATAAAAATTTCTCATAAGTAACTGGTAATTGAATGAAATATACTTCATATTTATCTAAAATCACTGATAAAGAATATAATGCAGCCACAACCTCCTTTAGATTTTTACTTTGCTCAATTTCTTCTTCTTTCTCTAACTCTAAATTGTTGGTAATTGCAACCTCCATATTTTTCTTGTTTGTTTACTCAACAACTTCCTGCATCTTAGGTATGACATCATCACAAATAACATTATTGCCTGCATTGACACTGTCTGCTTCTGTATTGATGTTGTCTGTTTTCTCTTGCTTCGGCAATGGAAGGACTATCTTTTCTGAATTTTCATCCTCTTGACCGCTTCTCAAAACAGTTGCACTTGAATTCTCTTTTGGATTCTCCACCATTTGAGAGGGTAATGGTTCACAATCTTGCTCCTCCAACTGACTGAGTGTAATTGCCATTTGTCCAATCTGTGTACTTAAATTCTGAATTCTTGCCCTCGTTTCTTGTTGAAATTACAAAGTGTTAGCTTCAAGAGCTTTAATCATTTCTTCTAAAGACATATCAGAATTAGACGATTGGCCTTGTTGTTGTTAGGGATATGACTACATGTACTGCTAGTAACTTGAAAAGTTTTGATTTGCATGCCAATTCACTTATGGATTCCCATAGCTAAAATTGAAATGATCCCTCTATATTGAATTATACGTGTATGAATATAAATCATATCTCCTTTGTGGTTGACCGAAAAAATCACCTGCTACATCGACTTTTTCATAGTACTCCTCTTGAAGTATAGGGCACATATTAATCGGATGTACTACTACAGCACAAATCCTACAAGCTTCCACCGGTTGCGTATTACCTACAGTCAATTGTTAAATAAGAGAAGTTAGATTCGCAAGTTGTTGCTTAGTATAAAAATAAATTAGACTCACTCCAAGGCAACGACGCCAAAACTTGGTGTGTTGTTGCAGGCATCCAAAAATAAAATCTTACTTTGAAAAATTATTTATGTAGTAGTGCAAGTAAGAGTCGATCCCACAGAGAATGATTAATTTAATTTTATGTTTTATAAACTAGAATGAGGTTTTTTTTAAATTAATTATAATTAACTAAATAAACAAAAGTAAATTAATAAAATTAACCAATAAATTAAAAACTTCAGTTCTTCAATTTAGTATAGTCTTTTCACAAAATTGGTATAATCAAGTTTACCAATATTCATCATTCAATGAAATTAATAACCCTAGATAACAACAATCCTTGTTACCCGAAATCCCCCTTATTGTGTCTCAAAGGCTCTATTTATAGACTATATAATTTCTCAAACCCTATTAGGAATTACAAATACAAATAAAATAAATATAAAATTCCTATTTTATTTTCTTATTCCAAATTTGATATTGGAATCCTTTTTATTTATTTGCTGCTCCTTAATTGCTTCGCTGGGACCACACATAAATTAAATTAAATCAAGTTGCAAGAAATGTAATATGTTGGAAATATGCAACTGCTGTGGGACCCATGCATGAAAAGTAAAGAAAACAAGCTACCAACCTTGCTCCGCATCCCAATCACGCGTATGACCCAACATATAGACGCCCACGCATTGCACGAGGCGTATTTTCCCTTGCATGCTCCAGCGCATGGCACGGTCTCTTGTATCAGTCCTTAGCTGCAATTAACGATGTTGTACTCCTGTTCACGCCAACTAACTAGGCGTGCATGGCGTTGACCTGCTATGTTGCAATATTTATGCTTTTGCCATCGGAGTTCCTTTTTCCTATAAAAATAAAATTATAAATAAATAAAAATAATATAAAAATGATAAAAATAATTAAAAAAAAATACATTAAAATGCCTGAAATTAAATAAATTAGCTAAAACACTAAAAATACATAAAAACTCACAAATAATTAAGTATAAAAATACGTAATAAATAGATATAAAAACTTAGTTATCATGTACTTTTGGTCCAATTATGATTAGAATTATAATGTACTTTTGCGACGGCCGTTACTTATCAATTTTTCTGGTTATTCGTCATCAGCTACTTCAAGAAACAAATTGAAGTATAAGATCTGAAGTTTGTTATTAATAAGATTGACGTATTATTCAAATCCACACCAAAAGGTTCAGAACATTAACTTTTGTAATTAAAAATTTGTTTATTATAAATTGAGGACAATATGAGAATTATGAAAATATTAGTTTCTCTCATTTTCTTTTCCGTCCAATTTTGGATGAGAAATTTTGGTAGGAAATGTGGTCAAGTTTTCTATCAATTTATTTCCTTTTTCTGTTTATTAGAAAACTCAAAAGCTTAAGAATTGGGTAGAAAATTTATTTTTTCTGTCAATTTCTTTTCTTTTTTGTCTATTTTAAAACTCAGAAACAGAGTGTAAAACATTAATTTAATTACATATTTTTGTAAGAAAATAATAATAATTGCTATATTTTAGTTAGAAAACTGATATTTTCACAGGGTTTTTTGATTTTTTTCACATGAAAAGTGTCGCTATAGGTCTATAACGATGGTTTTGACCATCGTTATAGATTTATAGCTACAGTTTACATATGAAAATATCACTTCCCTTTTAGTTATTAGTATTTGACTAAAGTACTATTTACAACTTGGATGATTTACTGTGACAATTTTACCCCTGAAGCAAAGTATTGTTTTTAGCGAAAACCAGAAGTCCCGATCAAAAATGATCGGTTAATTGTTCGGAGAGAGCAACTTAAAACTAAAAATATAAGTTGGGAGTGCAAATGTGTACCTTTTAAAGTTTGAGGTGTGTTAGGTGTCTGATATGTAAAGTTTGAAGTGTAAATAGTACTTTAGTCTTTCAATGATAAATATGCATTATATGAATTTGGATCCTTTCATTACATTATTCTTCAATTTCTTCCAATAAACATTCAATGACAGAAATGTTACATTAATTTAGCGATAAAAAAAATTCGTCAAAAATAATTACCGATCCAATAAAATTGTTGTTAACAATTGCATGTGTTGCTGAAAGTATTTGTAAAAGAAATATAAGTATCGTTAAATGTGTATTAAAAAGAATAGAGGATAAATGTAATATAGGGGATCCTAATCCCAAATACATATTTTAAAAAAAAAATTAAAAAAAATAAAAAGCCTTATATATCCATAACCATTTCTTCTAATTTAAACAAATTCCTAAAACCTAATACTGGTCTTAAGGACCAAGCAATATTGTTTTTAAAATAAAGGAGTAAAAATGACCATACAATAACTTAATTAAGAATCTTATATATTGTGATAAAAACATGTCACTTCTTATCGACGAGAGTAAATACAATGACGTAGTTTGTAAAACACTAATGTAAATGTAAAACTTAACTTCAAAAAATTAAAAATATTTATTACTAAGATGAAAGAATATATTGATTAAAAAGGTGAGACTGGTGGTGCAGGCTTATTTTGATCATAAAGAATAGCTGTAACCTGCCCTGCAGCTGCGCTAAATAACATCACAAATTTATTTGCAGTAGAAATAGATGAATATTGAATATTTGTAGAGGCTACCAAATTGTCACAATAGTTAATATCATGGCCAGCCATTTGAAGCACAAATGTTGCAGAATCATAGGCATTGTCTTCTTTAATTATAGCCACGGCACTATTGAATTTTTCAATAGCATCATTATACCAAACAACACATCCCTCTAAAGCTGATTTAAACGCCGGCCCTAATTCACCATTAACTTTTTGTTGAATGAATGCTCGTGCATTCGTTGCGTTGACAACTCCTACATCTATAATGGTGGTGGCTAGGGTTGGGAGATTTTTTACGGACGAAATCCGAGGATCAGATTCTAGGGTTTCTGTGCATTGTGTTATGTTCCAATCCTTATAGTCTGTGATATTGTTGCACGCAAGGTTGAGTAAATTTGAGGCTGGTGACGCATTTGTTGGTGAAGGAAAAATTAGAAGAAAAAATGAGGAGAAAAAAAGGGTTAGGGTTAGCCAAATAGTGCCCCTTTGAGAAGCCATTGCTCGGATGTGAAGGGTTTTTTGGTGGTAAGTTATGGAGTTTTTGAGGTTTTTATGGTTAGGATTTTGAGTGGTGATTTTGGCATATTTATAATAGTTATGAATTTAACGTAATTCTATAAAGGAGCAATACGTTATTGAAGTCTAGGCTGGTCTTTAAGTGGATCCAAATTAATGTTTTATAAATGGAATTGGTGGTCCATCTGCTGTGGCTGAGTATTATTATTACAAAAAGATTATAACGACAAAGGCCCATTTGAGCTTTTAGTGAAGCGCCGTAGCCAACTGCTAAAAAAAGAAAAGAAAAAAAGAACATTTGTGGGAGAGAGAGAGCTCAGACAGGTGCCTATATGAAAGGGAAGAGTTACATTTTTAAAATTATTATTTTTACTTTATACATATATTTTGGTACTATTAAGGCTTATTCTATTACCACTATGGTTACCATTATGGGATAGTTGGGTCTTTACCAATGCTACCAGTCAGACTATCGAAAAATGTTACATTTAACGCAAGAAAATTTAATATTTTTATAAAATTTCGTTCACATAAATAAATAAATAATTATTATTTATATAAAAAAAAATTATAAAATTATTATTTTTTATGTAAAAATATTATTTTCTTCTTTATTAATACCAAGGACAAACCCAAGTAAGGGTAAGGGTGGTCAATTGACCACGCACAATCTTTTACGACATTTTCCTATACATCCATTTTATTAAAAGAGAGTAGTAAACATAACTATTATCTTGAAGATATATCACATTTAAACACTTTTCTCTCTTTCACATTTTATTAATATCTAAAATATCTCACATTTTTCACTTGTATTTTAATGGAATTGGTGGTCCATTTGGTGTAGTTGAATACTGTTACAATCAGATAATGTAATTTGATTTAACGACAAAAGCCCACAAGAACTTTTAGTGAGGGGTTTTGACAAACGAATAAAAAAATTGACAAAAAAGGGAAAAAAAAAAACTGGGAGAGAGTGGTGCCTATATTAAAGGGGAGTGTTATTTAATACAAAGAAATTTGATACTTTTTTATTTATTTATAAAATCTCATTCATATAAATATATAATTATAATTTATGTGAGGAATTTTTTATAGAATTATTAATTTTTATATAAAAGTATAATCTTTTTGTTATTGATACGGGGTAACTTTCGCAACAAGTGGAAAAACACAAAATCATCTCATATATATAAGATCACTGCTAATTATACCTCTCATGGTTATGGTGATTGAGGTGTCTCACACTATTTTAATAATAAGGACATATTTATTTTAAAAATAATAATCCACATAGATTTTTTTAAATCAACTCCTAATTTGATAAGTAGGTTTTTTTCCTTTTTTTGTGTGCGTCTCTTTTCTCTCTATTCTCTCCAAATAAAAACCCTAACCTTCATCTTAGATTTGGGGGCGGGCTCTCTTAATTTTGAAGGGACCCTCTCCTCAATCTCTCTTTTTTGTGTTCTAATAATTTTTTCTTCTCATGGAGCCTTTTTTTTTTTTTTTTCCTTTTGTAGGATTTGTTTTCTTCATGATATGATTACTTTTTGTTTCTTTGGTGAGAAGATTTCATTAACATCTCTTGGGAGACTTTACTTTTTCAGTTGGGAGATTTTTTTTCTTTCTTAAGAATTTTTCGGTGCGTGTATCATTGAAGACAAATTGTTTAGATTTTGGTGTGGCATTATCTTGCATGTCGGTTCTTCTTTTACTCGTATTGAAGAACTGCTCAAATATGCATACATATTTTATTATTACTTATAAAATATGATTGTTTTTCAGAAGTTTATATGGTGTCCTTCACTAGGTTACAATCAATGTTTAGAAAATCGAACCGGTTATCGAACCGAAAAAGTTACCGGGTGGATGAGTCACTGGTTCAACTAGTGGTCGAACCGTTATTGAACCAGTGACATCATAAATACATAAAAAAAATATATTATCAATAATTAATAAAATTTTAAAATATCTAATTTTTTATACACTAAAATATAATAAAATAATGTTATAATATTAGTAAAAATATTTTTGTAAAAAAAAACTTGAAAACCGGTTGAACCGGTTGTCAACCGATTTTTGATCAGGTCGATGTCAAATCGATTTTCTGGAAAGGCGATCAGTTCCAATCGAACCACCGGTCTAAACATTTGTTACGATCGACCATTTTCTTGAGTATATGTTATTTTGTTTGAAAAATTACCTTTTTAATTCTATGTATTATAATATTTTTATGGTTGTAACACTTTACATTTTCAATATATTTCAGGCAATTTGGCTTTTTAATAAAAAAAAACTCCCAATTTGATAGACATTTATTTGTTGTTCGCTTGTAACTAAACCTAACAAAAAGCTTTAAATATAACTAAAATAAGATCGACCTCACTATTTACCAAAAAATAAAATAAAAAATGAGGCCTCATTTAGGCACATAAAAATTAATAAGCGCATGTTCAGTTTCGTAATGCTACAGACATCACCCATCCTTAGATATGTAAAAAAAGTTCAAGGACCACGACCTTGCCTTGGTCTGGGTTGGTCAAGGCTTAGACTAGGCAGGCCTGACCTGTAAGGCTTGAAAAGGCCACCTTAATATCACAGAAATATGGCATGGACCGATTTGATCAAAAGTCTGACCTGAACTGGCTTGGGTCCGACTTGATCCGATGCAACGGCCTGGCTTGGTCCATTTATTAAAATCCATTTATTAAAATAAAAAAAGTTAAGCCCACCCCACGAGGTAATACACACCACAGTCCACATTCCAAATGTAAGTCCTTATTTCTATACAAGCCTAATATATATATATATATATATATATATATATATAGACACACACACATTCAACACTCCACTAAGGTTCAAGCCCTAACGCCATAATTAATTAGTTATATTGTTTACTTTAGTACCTTGGCCCCACAATGCATAAGATAGAGAAAGTGACCATCTTTATACTAGAAAAAAGAAAAATATTTTTTTTATTTACTCTCTAATTAAGGTTTCTGCAGGTTTTAACTTTTCATTGCCACCAAAAGGTGTGATGATTCTTAATTTAAGGCTCCACACACTGCCACTAAGGTCCAAGCCCAACTCCAAGGCCTATACATTAATATTCATATATATCCACTTACATATATAACTTGATTTAATTCTGTAACTCTTCTTCGAAAATGGCGACTCAGATGAGCAAGAAGCGAAAGGTCAGTTCTTCCTTCATTAGATCTCATATCGGAATCTATTTTTCTATGTGTTAATATATATGTATAATACTGTATAGTTAAGTTCATTTCTTGAGTAATTTTGTTGCAGCTTGTCGGTGATGGAGTTTTCTTTACCGAATTAAACAAAATATTGACTAGAGACTTAGATGAGGATGGATACTGTTGTTTCCTAGCACTATGATTTAGAAGGAGGGGTTGAATAGATTATCTCCGTATAAATACACGAATAATTCTTGTATTATTTTCATATAATTTTCGTATTATATAGTCTAACTAAGTTAATCTTTTAGTCCATTTTCAACTAATTAGTTAGACATGTAATTTGATTCCAAATAATTAGTTAACTTCTTCGTTCCTTTTCAACTAAATTAGTTCTTTCTTAACAAATCAAGTTCATTATTAACTAATCTAGTTCATTTTTAAGTCTTCTGATTTAATTGACTTTTATTGATTAAAAGTCTGATATTAGTGAGTGTTGTTCTGTGTAAACATTATTTTGTGAAGTGAAAAGTCTAAAAGACTTGACACGTTTTTTGGTGAATAATATTTTTGGCGACCATTTCTCAAAAAATGGTTAGACGATCAAAAACTTGAAAAAAAATATTTATTTTCGTCTTATTCCTGCTTTTGTCTTATTCCTATTTTGTCTTATTCCCGTGCATGTTTTTCGAGAAAAATGTTCCAGACAAATGCTATATCTTCAAACGGAAACATTTAAAAATGAAAAGCATTTCTGTATAAATAGTAATTCTCATATTTTTCTGCGAAAATTTTTTTATTGGATAATGCGTGTTTTCAAATTAAAGGTTTTAACTTTTTTTTTTTTTTTTTCTAATTTAGGTTTTAACTTCAAATTAACTTCTTGATTTTAATAAATGGTAAAAGTTGAATACTTGAACCAAAATACAAAATTCTACACATAGAAAATATCACATAACACATTTGTAGTTCAAATCAAGCTTTACTAATTACAAAATACATGGTTTAGGTTAAAAGTTTAACCTCTAATCGTATACGATCGTACATTCGAGTCGTATTTAGTCATTTAAGATAACTCAATATATACTCAAGCAATCATTCTTAGGTTTTAAATTGACAACTTTCATATAGATCTTTTCAGATCATATTTTCTAGTTTCATTAAAGTTTGAGATATTACATTGATCTTGGGTACAAATTAATCAAAAAAATAATAATTAAGAACTTTTCCTCCATTAAACCAAAAGAAAAAGAAAAATTAGGAGATTAATTGAGACACTTATGCCAATGACTAATTAAAAACTCAATTACCATGGCACATCACTGTTAAATATTGTTTTTTTTTTCAAAAAAAGGAGAATCTGAATTTGGGACAGAGGTATACATCAAAAAATATTCGCACACCATGCAATATCAAATTTGCATAAAACTTTCATTGCATTAGTATAGCTATTACATAGAACATACTAATGTAAAAAGTAAGGCTGGTCCTAATAGCACAATTTATATTGGAGACTTTGTGCAAAAAAAAAATTGGGGGCCATCTCTCACATATAAAATAATACATTAATATATAAAGCACAATTTATAGGCCCTCTGAATTTGGGGGTCCAGTACGGTCGCCCCTTCTGCACCTCCTCAGGCCCGACCCTGGTAAAAAGTAAAATAAATGGGTATAATAATAGCTAGAGGCCTTGGGTAACCACAAAAGCCGTGACACTAATATCTTTCCAAACGTATTGGCAGTCGAAAGAGTCGAATCAACAACATTTTAAAATTTCCCAACAACCTTAACATCATAATTTGTTGTTAAATATTCCTTATAATCTGTAATTTCTTTAAAGGCACTCTTAAACGACATTTTAAAATTTGTATAGCCATAGGAACATTTTTCAAGAGCTAATTTGCGAGCGCGTGGTATGTAGACCTTGCTTTAAAGCTCATTTAGTATGAACAACAATATGTTTGTACCGTTACCCAAACCTTCTCTATGATGGCCAATGCTAGGGTTGGGAGGTTTTTTGCGGATGCGATTATAGGGATGGATTTAAGAATTTCAACACATTGCGTGGAGTTCCGGTTTTTACCATAGGAGTAAATTTGAGGATGATGCATTTGTTGGTGAATGAAGAAGAAACAAAAGGAAGAAAAGAAGAGGTTTAGGAGCATACAAGCTAGTTGTGCTACTTAGAGAAGGCATCGGAGTTCCCTAAAATGTCATAATTATGTTATATAAGATTTCCATCAAAACAATAAAGTCATGGGTCTAGCTTCCTTGGAAATAATTAATGAACCTTAACATGCCCTTCCTGCTTTTGAATGACAGGCAGTTTCTTCGATTTTGTTTTATTTATTATATATAGAGATATAGATTTCAAAATGTCTGTTCTATTTTTATTTTTGCTTTCTTGATAATTACTTAGGTGAATATTTTATAATCTCTATATTATTTTTTATTTAAAAACACAACATGATTTAATATAAGGACAAAATAATAGTATGTTAGTTTTGTTTATTTTTTTATTTTATAAGTTCACAGACAACTATAAAACTTGTATTGAATCCTATGCATGACTAGACAAAACTTGCACTGAATTTCATTTCCAGTAGAGGCAAACATACAGTGTTTCACTATAACAAAGACTTCTAACTAAAATGTTAAAACTTGCTATATGAGTAATATTTTTTAGATCATTTATAGTATTTATTATTGTATTAATTAAAATTAAAAATTTATATTAATTTTAAATTTAAAAAACTCTTAAATTATTAACATATGTTTTTGAAAAAAACCAAAAGTTTAGCTTTATTTGATTCTAAGGAGGAAGTGTCCACAATCTCAACGACCTGTGCATTCTATTCACGGAGGACCTATTCAATTCGGATTTGACTTCTTTTATCAATTGTAATTTATATTACCATATCTACTCTAAGTATTAGCTAAATAGTGATAGTGTGATACGCTAAATGATGGCAAAAAATATTGATAAATAATAAAAATATATCTTTATTTTTGGACAAAATTAAAAATATAATTGCATTTGTAATTTTAGAATAAAACAAATAGTAGTTAATTTTTTTTTATATTAAGTAACTTTAACATGCTATTAAAATAGTTATGTTTTGGGGGTATGATGTTTTTGGCTTTTGTTGGTTGGCAGGGACGGATCTGTTAAGGGGCAGCATAGGCGGCTGCCCCTGCTGGATTATTTTTTATTTTTTTTAGGTATAAGAGTAAAGGTAGATATATAAATTAATATACTCAAAGGGGCAGATTAACAGGAAAGTTGAACTTAGAAAGGGCAAAAAAAATAAAATCATAAACTAATTCTAAATACTAGCTTCTTAGTTTTAAGGTTTAGTGAAATCTTAGAAGTATACATAATATTTTAGAAGTACGCATTTTTCGACCAAATAACCCAATCAGATACCAACGTGGAGCGAGAGGAGAACCAAACAGAGCAAACATCACCTCCAATTCGGTCATCTCTTTTTCCATTTTGGTCTATTTACATTCATTCAATCTTTTTATAACTCTCTCTTAGTCTCTCATCCATCACAGGTACTTTTGATTATGATCTAATTTTTAGATTTTTGAGTTTTGATTCTCTCTTTGTATTTTTTGTATAGTTTTTGTCTTGAATTGTTCATCAACGTGTGAACTGTGAGGGATTATTTGATTCAAGTTTGAATTTTTTTGTTATTGATTTGGTTGACTGTGGTTACATTTTGTTTAATTTAGTCTGATTGAGTTTTTATTTTGTGGTTGTTTAATCTTCAATTGAAAATGAGATCATTTTGGTCGAGTAATTTATGTCTTTTATTGTGATAGCTTACAATAATTTTGTCTTATTTTATAATGAAAAATAGAAATTGAAAAATGACTATGAGCCTTTAGCAACCCCTCATTTCTAGTTGTTATATTCACTTTACTTCTATGAATCTAACTAATAGATCATGTATACTTTTTGGTGTTATGAGTATAAATTTTAAATGGTTTGTTTCTCTTATTTCAAGTAAAACTTATTTGAAATTTATAAAAAGATATCAAAACTAATTTATGCTTTGAAATTAATTCATGATTTTGTTTGAATATAGAAAGCAAATTTGGTTTGAGACTTTGACTAGTATTTGGTAAATCATTCAAATTGAACTATGACATGTAACTGAAGTAAAATTTTAAATTGTATTTAAATATTTTTTATTTGAAATTTATTTTTTAATTTGGATTATGAATATTTATTATAATTTGTAAACATTATTATGATTAGTTCAAGTTTTTTTTTTGTTGCCAAATTTTGTTCAAGTTTTCTTTATTTAACTTAAACAAAAAAAAAATAGTTAAAATTCGTCCCTATTGACAAAAATTCCTAAATCCGCCCTTGTTGGTCGGTAAGGATTGTGAGTTGTGCTTCTTCTTCTTTTTTTTTTTTTTTTTTTTTTAATTTTTTTTTATGTTGATTGTATACCTTTATATAGGAGTATTCATGCTTAACAAGGGTTAGTGCAACTAGAGTGTAATAAATTGTGAGATAATTTTGTTAAGAAAATTATAGATTTACCTATTTTTTTTTACCCTTATATAAGATAAATGAGTGTGATCCACTTATTTGGGTTAAAAATGAAATGATGTGAGACCATACTTATTTATCTTATATGCGAATAAGAAAAGTGAGTAAATATAAAATGATTCTTTTGTTAATTGAATATTATCATAATTTCATGGACAAAATCTTTCCTAAATTTTTGATAGGAAAACTTCCTTTTATCCATGGGAAAAAAATAATTTATCAAACTTTGTTTTTTCATAGAATAGTCTACATTTTAGTGATAGTTATAAAATAACATAATTTACCCACTTTACTTGAGTTTGTCATCGTAATTTTATTATCATATTACAATATTAAACTAATAATTTATTATTTTAGAAAGTATATATATATACATAGAGTGATCCATAACAAATTTTTGTTATAGATTAAAATTGGACAAATAATATCAAATCCCTTCATTTTAATACCTAACAGCCTAGATTAATTATGATAGATTTGCGTCCGCTAGTCTTTCTAGCGGATAGATTAAATCAAATTACTGGGAAAAAAAACGATGGTGCGTGTACCAACAACATCCGCTAGTATCTCTAACGGATGAGAGATTATGTAACACCCCCTTCCCGGACTGGTAAGGGATGTTACGTACAGAACACAACAGAACGAACAAACTGATATTCAAAGCTTTAATATGAAACCGAATAGTTTAAAACACGATCTGAGTATTACTACAATACTTAGAAACCAAAATATCAAATCCTACACAAAATATCTACACTATTTACATGAAGGAAGCTCTCTTCACACTTGCCCTTGCTCCCCCTGATTACCTGCCGGAAGAAAAACACAGCATGAGCCAAATGCCCAGTACGGATATAGAGTGTAAGAAAATAAGAACTAAAATGAATAACAAAACTAACTGAACTGAATTAATCTGAATAACATAATAGGCTGAATCAAATGGCTGGGGTTATTTCATACCGAGCTTAGAACATAACACAAATATACCTTGTCACAAAGACAAGTCAAAATACTGCCACACAGGCAGACACACATTGGACTGCGGATCCAAATGTATGCAAAATCGGAAGGTGTGTTCGACACAAACAACACCAAACCGCAGAACAGAACAGAACAGAAACTAGGGTCGACCCATACGCCTCCCACAACAAAACACCAAAGTTGGCCATCGCCCACCAAAACACAAAATGGAGACGCCGTGGACTGATCACACCGCCACGGAAGGTGTCATGCCTCGGTGTCAAGAGGACATGCCTGTGGTACCCCCACAGGTGGTTATAGCTCAGGTATACCCTACGGTACTTTCTAACAAAAATATCATATCACAACGAATGCGACACAATATCACAAAAGGGGTTCTAATACGCACATGCTAAACCGAAACGAATCAACACAAAATCCTCAAAATATATTAGCATGTACGTTGTTATAAAATCAGAATAAATACTAGACATGCTCTCTAAGTCCAAAGAGTATAAGTTATGAATTTTCGAATATCTAAAACCAACAATTCTATCATAAGCATTTGAGTATGAATAATATATCAAAATAATATCTGAATTCTAATTGAGAGACAAAACGAACAATTTAAAATTAAAGACATATCGCTGAAGGAGTACGAAATCCGTACCTGGATTAAGCGATGTAATACCCAAAATTATAATTGCAATTTGTTAGACTGGCCCAATTCAATCTATTCACAAAAATAACACATTTTTATTAAGTACTATAATTAATTAAGTTTTACATCTTTTTAGCGAATCTGAAATCATTCTATTTTACCAAAAATATTCTGAGCATGGTAATACATAGTATAAAATATATTAATAATTAACATATTTCTTGTTCCCTCCAAAATACATATAAGTGTATTTACAAAAATGTTCATTCTATTTTTAATTCTACTATAAACAAATATATTACGTCAAAACTCTAACGTTACAAAAATATAATTTATTATCCCAAAATGCTAATTACTAACAAAGATATACCAAAAATATATATACTATTAAACTAAATAATATACAAAAATTAAAGTTATAAATAACAAATAATAATAATAAAGCAAAACTAACAAACTAAATAATTAAAGCTACAAAATAATACTACTAATGCAAAACTAAACAATTAAGGCTACTAACAAATTAACTAAATAATTAAAGCTACAACATAAAAATAATAATAATGCAGAAAATAAATACACAAGAAAAGAAAAAGAAACATACCCGAAATTATGAAGAGATCCACCGTCTCCAAGAAAAGAAATTTGGGCTTATATCAATACCCAAAATTCAAAGAAGGAAATAAAATATTTAACTATGGAGGTTCTTAATTAAAAGCCCCTCACATAACAAGGTCCTTTCTCACAATGGGAGGTCCTTATTGTTTATGTATTAAAAAGAGAGTGGTGAAGGCATATATATAGGCTAATGCATTGAAGGATTCACTTCAAGGGGGCGATGTGGGATAAACTGTAACCGAGTATTACATTACCTCCCCCTTAAAAATGATTCCGTCCCCGGAATCAAAATAAAATGTACCTAATTATCAAAAAGATGCGGATACTCCGCTCGAATAGACTCCTCCATCTTCCAAGTAGCTTCCCGCTTTGAATGATTCTTCCACAAAACCTTAACAAATGGAATTGTCTTTCTCCTCATAATCCGTTCTTGACGATCCAAAATCGCCTCGGCTTGCTCTTCACAAGTAAGATCACCCCGAATTTTATCAAACGGATATTGCACCACATGCAACGGATGATAATGATAACTCCTCAACACCGACACATGGAACACATTATGCACATGTGCTAGCTGTGGAGGCAAAGCTAACCGATATGCAACCTCACCAACTCTCTCCAAAATCTCGAATGGGTCAATATAACGCGGACTAAGTTTCCCTTTTAACCTGAATCGCCGAATGCCCTTCCAGGGAGAAACTTTTAAAAATACATGCTCACCAGGTTCAAACTCTAACGTCCTCCTATGTTTATCAGCATAACTCTTCTGTCGTGATCGAGCCGACCGCAATTTCTCCTTAGCCACCGCTACCTTCTCCGTAGTTATTTGAACTAACTCAGGCCCCTCTATGGCCTTCTCACCAACCTCATCCCAACAAGTTGGTGCCCGACACTTCCTACCATACAACGCCTCAAACGGAGCCATTCCAATACTTGCATGCCAGCTGTTGTTATAAGCAAACTCAACTAGGCTCAAGTAATCATCCCAACTACCCGACCACTCAAGTGCACAAGATCTTAACATGTCCTCTAACGTCTGAATAGTCCGTTCTGATTGCCCATCAGTTTGTGGATGGAAAGAAGTACTGAAGTTAAGCCGAGTGCCCCAAGCTCGCTGAAACCCTTTCCAGAACCGTGAAGTGAATCGTGGGTCCCGATCTAAAACAATAGACACCGGAGTACCATGAAGTCTAATAATTTCCTGCTGAAAAATCTGTGCCAACCTGTCCACCGAGTAACCTTCATGGATTGCTAAAAAGTGTGCCGATTTTGTCAATCGATCCACCACAACCCAAATGGCATCATTCTTCTTGAAAGTTTTTGGCAAACCAGTCACAAAATCCATTGTGATATCCTCCCACTTCCAAACTGGAATGTCTAATTGTTGCAGCAGTCCACTAGCTCGTTGATGTTCTATCTTCACTTGTTGACAAATGAGACACTTCCCAACATATTCAGCCACATCTCGCTTCATCCCATTCCACCAAAAATTTTCCTTTAAATCTCTGTACATCTTTGTAGAACCCGGATGAATAGAAAATGGTGAACTATGGGCCTCAACCAATACTGCTTCCCGAATAGTTGAATCTGACGGTACACACAATCGTTTACCCAACCAAATCACACCATGGTCATCAATACGAAACTCGGTTTGTTTGCCCTCCTCCAAATTATGCGCCATGGCCCACAACTCCCCATCTTCTTTCTGAGCTTCTTTAACTCGTAAGATAGGCGAGGGCTCCACTCTCATACCTGCTAAATGTCCATCCGAACCTTGAACATACAACTCTAACTCTAGTCGCTCCATATCCGCGATAAGCTAATGTTGTGTAATAAGGGCTACTACACTCCCTGAACTCTTTCGGCTAAGAGCATCTGCAACCACATTCGCTTTTCCCGGGTGATACTGAATTCTCGCATCATAATCTTTTAGAAGCTCCAACCAACGCCTTTGCCTCATGTTGAGCTCCTTCTGAATGAAAATGTATTTAAGACTTTTGTGATCGGTGAAGATATCACAAGTCTCTCCATACAAATAGTGCCTCCAAATTTTTAAGGCAAAGATTACTGCTGCCAACTCCAAATCATGAGTGGGGTAGTTCACTTCGTAAGGTTTAAGTTGCCTAGAAGCATAAGCAATCACCTTACCGTGCTGCATTAAAACACACCCCAAGCCCTTTTTAGAAGCATCACTAAAAATTTGGTAACCTCCCGTGCCCGATGGTAATGTAAGTATTGGAGCTGTCACAAGTCGTTTCTTCAATTCTTCAAAGCTCTTCTCATGCTCCTCATTCTATACAAACTTCGTGCCCTTTCTCATCAACTGAGTCAATGGCAAGGCAAGTAAGGAAAATCCTTCCACAAATCGCCTATAGTACCCTGCCAAACCCAAGAAACTCCTAACTTCTGTCACCGTAGTAGGTCTCGACCATTTAGTGACAGCCTCAACCTTCGCAGTATCCACCTTAATGCCTTCAGCAGACACAACGTGACCTAAGAATGCAACCTGCTCCAACCAAAACTCGCATTTTGAGAATTTAGCATATAACTTTTCTTTCTGCAAAATCCCCAAAACTGTGCGAAGATGCTCCTCATGCTCTTCCCTAGACTTGGAGTAAACCAAAATGTCATCAATAAAGACAATGACAAATTGGTCCAAGTACTCCCTGAACACCCGATTCATTAAATCCATAAACACCGCCGGAGCATTTGTCAACTCGAATGGCATCACTAGAAACTCGTAATGCCCATAGCGAGTGCGAAAAACTGTCTTAGAAATATCCTTATCCCTCACCCTCAACTGATGATAACCCGACCTCAGGTCTATCTTCGAAAAATACTTTGCCCCTTGAAGTTGGTCAAACAAGTCATCAATTCTCGGTAATGGATACCGATTCCTGATGGTAATCTTGTTCAACTCCCTATAATCTATGCATAACCTCATAGACCCATCTTTCTTCTTTACAAACAAAACTGGAGCACCCCACGGCGAAACACTTGGCCGAATCACACCACGATCTAACAATTCTTGCAACTGCTCTTTTAACTCATGTAACTCCAACGGTGCCATTCTATACGGCGCTTTAGAGATAGGCTCCGCACCAGGAATAAGTTCAATAGTGAACTCAACTTCCCGCTGCGGTGGCAACCCAGACAATCCCTCAGGAAACACATCGGGAAAATCACTAACAATTGGAACATCTTCAATACGAGACTCGCCTATAGCGGTATTCTTCACAAATGCCAAATACCCTTCACAACCTTTTGCCACTAACTTCCCAGCTTTCAAAGCTGAAATCAAGTTCACCACTTTACTTGGCCGTGAACCCTGAAATACGAACTCTGGAGACTTCACATCTCCAAATATAACCTTCCTCGCCTGACAATCGATATTAGCTTGGTGCTTATTCAACCAGTCCATTCCAAGAATAATATCGAAATCATACATACTCATCGGAAGAAGATTAACCCTACGAATCTTATCTCCAAAACTAATTGGGCACTCTCGATACAAATCAGAAATGGCAACAGAAGTCCCCATCGGGGTAGCAATAGACATAACATAATCTAAGGACTGAGATGACACGCCAAGGTGCCGAACAAAAGGTTGAGCAACAATAGAATGAGTAGAACCAGTATCAAATAAAATAGAGGCCTCGCGACTACCAACTAAAAGAGTGCCAGAAATAGTACCTGGCGCACCTGCCGCCTGGTTAAATGTCAATGCAAACACCCGACTACCCTGACGCTGACCTCCATTACCACCGCCTCCACCGTTACCACGTGGCCCGGTACAATCTCTGGCAATGTGACCCATTTTTCCACACAAGAAGCATGCACCAGTAACTCTATGACACTGTCTTCCCGGATGATTTGCCCCACAAATAGCGCAAGGAGTAATAGGGATAAGATTAGGGTTACCCCCACCAACTGGCCCTGGGTAATGACCTTGATTCTGCCCCTGCTGACGATTCTGCCCCTGCTGGCGATTTTGACCTTGCTGAGGTAGCTGAAGCTGACGATTCTGGCCCTGCTGAGGCAACGGTAGATAACCCCTATTCTGATTCTGGCCACGCCATTGCCCCTGCTGACCACCACGGTTTCTGTTCCACTGACCACCCTGACTCCTCCCATGTTGACTTGAAACTTGACCCTGTTGGTCATCTCTGTCCCTCTTTCGACTTCCTTCCGCTTTAGAAGACCGAAAGTCCTGTCGCTCCATCTCAATATTCTTGGCTGCATTAGCCACTGCCGATACATCTTCAAACTTAGTGTTTATGAGATGTTGACGATACTTGTAATGAATTCTCCACTTAAATTTCTCTGCTTGTTCTGCTGCAGTCCTTGCTGAAGTTCCCGCAAATCCGGCCAACCTAGTGAACCTTGTCATGAAATCTGTGATGGACTCGTCATCTTTTTGTTGAATAGACAGAAACTCTCTACCATATGCCTCTTTCTCAGCAGTTGAGAAATACTGCTGATAAAAGACATCACAAAATCCTGCTCATGTAAGTGTCTCGACGAATCTGTCACCCTTTGTTACTTTTATAGCTTTCCACCATCTCTGCGCATCCCCATCTAATTTGTAAGCAGCCAATAACACTCTTTGGTTATCCGAACACCCCAATACATCAAAGATCTTTTCTAGATGGGCAATCCAATTCGCTGCTTCGATTGGAGTTGGAGCTGAACTGAATGAATGTGGTCTCTGCTTCTGAAACCTTTCTAACCATACATATGTTGGCACCACAAGCTGGTCAATACCATTTACATTTCCTTCCTCTTCATTTGCCTGTGGACCACCATTTCCCGGGTTTCCTTGATCGGGATTTTCTGGCGGTTGTTGTTGCATCTGTATCGCCTGAACGACTTGCGCCACTAACTGTGGTAAAGCCTGATTAACTGCTTGATGTACCAAGGCTGCCATATCCAGATTATTAGGTTGCACTTCAGGTTGCGCATTGGGTTGGGCCTCGCCTCTTCCTCTACCATTACCTTGCCTCGCAGCACATCTAACGGATCTACGCGCCATCTAAGAACAACGAATGGAAGAAAATAGATTCGAGGCAAATTCGAATGCAAACTAATATTATAACTTAATAGAATATCAAACAGAGTAAAACCTAACCCAGAAATCTACCCATAACTCACAGGTCGAACCTAAATAGGTTTTCTACAAGAAAGAACCTTAGCTCTGATACCAACTCTGTAACACCCCCTTCTCGGACTGGTAAGGAATGTTACGTACAGAACACAACAGAACGAACAAACTGATATTCAAAGCTTTAATATGAAACCGAATAGTTTAAAACACGGTCTGAGTATTACTACAATACTTAGAAACCAAAATATCAAATCCTACACAAAATATCTACACTATTTACATGAAGGAAGCTCTCTTCACACTTGCCCTTGCTCCCCCTGATTACCTGCCGGAAGAAAAACACAGCATGAGCCAAATGCCTAGTACGAATATAGAGTGCAAGAAAATAAGAACTAAAATGAATAACAAAACTAACTGAACTGAATTAATCTGAATAACATAATAGGCTGAATCAAATGGCTGGGGTTATTTCATACCGAGCTTAGAACATAACACAAATATACCTTGTCACAAAGACAAGTCAAAATACTGCCACACAGGCAGACACACATTGGACTGCGGATCCAAATGTATGCAAAATCGGAAGGTGTGTTCGACACAAACAACACCAAACCGCAGAACAGAACATAACAGAAACTAGGGTCGACCCATACGCCTCCCACAACAAAACACCAAAGTTGGCCATCGCCCACCAAAACACAAAATGGAGACGCCGTGGACTGATCACACCGCCACGGAAGGTGTCATGCCTCGGTGTCAAGAGGACATGCCTGTGGTACCCCCACAGGTGGTTATAGCTCAGGTATACCCTACGGTACTTTCTAACAAAAATATCATATCACAACGAATGCGACACAATATCACAAAATGGGTTCTAATACGCACATGCTAAACCGAAACGAATCAACACAAAATCCTCAAAATATATTAGCATGTACGTTGTTATAAAATCAGAATAAATACTAGACATGCTCTCTAAGTCCAAAGAGTATAAGTTATGAATTTTCGAATATCTAAAACCAACAATTCTATCATAAGCATTTGAGTATGAATAATATATCAAAATAATATCTGAATTCTAATTGAGAGACAAAACGAACAATTTAAAATTAAAGACATATCGCTGAAGGAGTACGAAATCCGTACCTGGATTAAGCGATGTAATACCCAAAATTATAATTGCAATTTGTTAGACTGGCCCAATTCAATCTATTCACAAAAATAACACATTTTTATTAAGTACTATAATTAATTAAGTTTTACATCTTTTTAGCGAATCTGAAATCATTCTATTTTACCAAAAATATTCTGAGCATGGTAATACATAGTATAAAATATATTAATAATTAACATATTTCTTGTTCCCTCCAAAATACATATAAGTGTATTTACAAAAATGTTCATTCTATTTTTAATTCTACTATAAACAAATATATTACGTCAAAACTCTAACGTTACAAAAATATAATTTATTATCCCAAAATGCTAATTACTAACAAAGATATACCAAAAATATATATACTAATAAACTAAATAATATACAAAAATTAAAGTTATAAATAACAAATAATAATAATAAAGCAAAACTAACAAACTAAATAATTAAAGCTACAAAATAATACTACTAATGCAAAACTAAACAATTAAGGCTACTAACAAATTAACTAAATAATTAAAGTTACAACATAAAAATAATAATAATGCAGAAAATAAATACACAAGAAAAGAAAAAGAAACATACCCGAAATTACGAAGAGATCCACCGTCTCCAAGAAAAGAAATTTGGGCTTATATCAATACCCAAAATTCAAAGAAGGAAATAAAATATTTAACTATGGAGGTTCTTAATTAAAAGCCCCTCACACAACAAGGTCAATTCTCACAATGGGAGGTCCTTATTGTTTATGTATTAAAAAGAGAGTGGTGAAGGCATATATATAGGTTAATGCATTGAAGGATTCACTTCAACGGGGCGACGTGGGATAAACTGTAACCGAGTATTACAGATTACCAGGTATCATACTATGCTGTAAAAACATTCGCTCTCATTCCTTCTTTCCTCCGGCGATTCAACTGGTGTGACTGCATAAAACTGAATAGAGAATCTGTCCTATTCTTCCAACCGGCAACAATATGTCCTATTCATACGGTTGCTAACAAAGCTATTGGATTACTTGTACTCTGGCTTCGGTATGCCTACGGAGGGGAATGAAAATAGAATTGCTATCAGCAGTAGCTCCATGTTTATGCATCCTCTAATTCTGTAAAGATTATATAGATACAATAATAATGAATCCTTAAATCACTTCCATTACTAGACTCACTGATAACAACACTGCAGGGGATTATTGAAATCAGAAGTCTTTGTTTTGTGTGAAGACGGAATAAGTTTTAGAGTATTTTTATCAAATAATTATGCTAAATGAATTAATTCTACTAAATGAATCCTTTCTTTGGAGTTTAAATCTCTTTTCTTTTTCTTCTGCCCTGTTCTGTTGAGCCTTGATCAATGTTCTCTGGTATTTTAGTAAGTCTGCTGTCTGAGGAGTTGCAACCTGTGTCACAGTACTAATAGTGAGATCCTAGTTGTCTTATGCTCAGAACGCTGCTTCCTCTCAGTCATCCCAAGCAATGAATTATTTGAATTTCTGGGCTGTTGATGTTTCATGACCAGGTCACGGTAAATGGTGTTACCCTTAAATGAAGGCTACAATGAATTATAGTTCTTGGTTGTGATGCAAGCATTAACTTCTGTGTCGTGCAACCATATTTGTTTGGATTAGGATTTTGTTTGGGGTTGATATTTGATGACAGATAAACTAGGTTCATTATATGTGCACTTCCGAGTCGATAATATTAACCTCTAGGCTTAAGATAAGATATAGAATCAAGGGATTTCTATTTAAAATGCCTAACTAGGACACCTTTTAAGACTTTTGATTGACTGACACTGAGAAACATGCAGTTGAAAATCTCCAGTTTGTACGTTGTACTCTCTTCTATCTTTTTGAGTTCATTGTTAATGTAGTTATGTTGATCCTATTTTTAATGTATTTATAAGTAGTTCATTGTACTTGATCACTTCAACTTTCTCTAAACATTTATGTGGGTTTCTTAACTGGCTCAGATCATGGAGACTATGGGATTTGTGAATGATGTGAAGACTCTAGTTCTGCAACTTGGATGAGATCCTGGTGCTTTATTTACCGAGAACTATGAGACCAAGGAACCTACGTATGTTGAACTTATGTAGTAAATATGATGCATCTAATCCTGATATGTGGAGACGTGTATGTTGAACTTGTGTAGTAATTAGATGCATCTAATCCTGTTATTTTTGTCCGCTAGCGGACTTCTCTTTTAAAACAGAGAACAGGTGTTGATTCTAGTCCGCTAGACATGCTAGCGGATGGTCGACGTCATTTGTTTGAGTGAGGGGTAAAGGCGTCTAGTAATTTGATTTAATCGGGCCGCTATAAAGACTAGCGGACGTAAATCTATCATAATTAATCTAGGCCGGTGGGTATTAAAATTAAGGGATTTAATATTATTTGTCCAATTTTAATCTATAGCAAATACTTGTTATGAATCTCTCTCTCTCTCTCTCTCTCTCTCTCTCTCTATATATATATATATATATATATATATATATATATATATGGGAGTGATCCATATCATATATTTGCTATGAATCTTTATAGGGCATATATTATCCATACCTTTCAAAATAAGAGTAAACGGTTAGGATTAGAAATTAAAAATTTACATCCGCTACTATTAGTAGCGGATGTTTAAAAAATCCGCTAGTAATAGTAGTGGACGTCCATTTGAAAGCCAAACTCTAAACCAAATCTTAAAAGTACGTCCGATACTATTATTAGCGGAAGATTTAATTTTTTTTAAATGTCCGTTACTAGTCTGCTACTACTAGTAGCGGAGTCCATTTTCAGTTTCTAATTCTGACTGTTTATTCTTGTTTTGAAGGGTATGGATGGTGTATGGTCCTATAAGGATCTATAACAACTATTTGCTATGGATCGGCCCCCATATATATATATTGGGAATGATCCATAACAAACGTTTGCTATAGACACTATTTCAGCAAATGTATCTTGAACCATTGAAATAATGATATTAATGGATGAGATGGATTTCACCTGCTATCTAAGATAACGGGTAGGAAAAAAAAATCTCAGTCAACCCGTTATCATAGATGACGGGTGAGAAAGAAATAAATAATTCCTCAAACCCGTTAACTTAGTGGTGTGATGTCGCAAACACCCAAAAATAAAATCTTACTTTTGAAAAATAAATATGTAGTGGTGTAAGCAAGAGTAGATCCCACAGAGAATGATTATTTAATTTTATGTTTTTGCAAATAAAAACTGGGAGGTTTTTGAATCAAAGAAATAGTTTAAATAAAATTAACTAAAATAATTATGCAAGTAATTTAATGAAATAAACGATAAGAAAAAGCCTTGGTTTAAGTTAATATCTACCATCAAGAATTTACAACTGATCACTGATGCAAAAATAAATCAATTAATATTTTAAAGATTCACCGTAGAAAGAACTACTCGCAGGTGGAATAATTTTTTCCCTCTCTCCTTAATTTTAGATAAGTAGAGTCACTTGGTCTAAATATCCTTACTAATAAACAACCTCCGGCACTTGCTAAAGATTTAATTTAATAGCAGCATAAAGAATTAGAGAGATCGTTGAACTAAACAACACAAACCACTTGTTTGCATTTAATTTAGATGAATATTCTTCCTAAGATAAAATAATCTTTTGATCTGCAAAACAATTATTAAACTTAGTTGCTTCAAAAATAGCAGTAGATTAATATGAATAATAAACTAGTAGCGCTCCTAGCAATTAAACAAATCAATCATAAAATTGAGCATAGAAGAATATTCAATAATCAAAATATAAATTGAACAATTAAAATAAATTAGATCTCACAGTGGATAAATCTTGATGGCTTCAATCACTTAAACAAAGAAAAATAATTTATCTACTCATAATTGTAGAAAACACTAAAGAATGGAAGAGAGAATTTTTATTCTAAGAAAAGTTGTGTTTTACAATGTGTCTTAAGCCCTCTATTTATAGGCTCCATAAACCTCATAACTTGTCCAAACCTTAATAGGATTTACAATTAAAAATAAAAGAAAAGTAAAATAATTATTTTCCTAACCCTAATTGGAATTAAAATCCAATTTGGAATCAAAAAGTAGCAAAAATCCCGAAATAATCTGTTTTGGGCCATTTCCGCGCAAACCAAACAAGGCCCTCGCTACAGTACTCTGACCGGTCAACTGCTCTCCTTACGCGCATTGCGCGCTTAGGCACGATTCTGCCACGAAACGACGTCGTAATCTGCTCCGCTTCTTGCCACTGCTCCGCCCACCGCGCGCATTGCGCGAAGGTGCTGATGAAACGGCGTCGTCTAGCTGCTTCGACCATCCATCCGCGTGCCATGCGCGGTCCGAAATTTTTCGTTAATTACATAATTGCCACCGATCTTCGCTGTTTTGACAGTTTTCTCTCTCAAGCTTTGCTGAAATTACAAAAATGCCATTAGACTTTTATTTCCCTACAAAATCAAATATAAAATAAATAAAAATAATATAAAAATACTAAAAATCCTAAAAACACATAATAATAAATAAAACACCTAAAATACTAAAAATAAATAAAAACACATAAATAAAAATAAGTATAAAAATACTATAAAATTACCTAAATTAACATAAATTAACTAAAATCCTATAAAACCTATTAAAACCAAAATAAACTAAATAATTAAACATTTAAGCACACAATAAATATAAAAACTAAGTATTAGGGCATAAAAATATCATATAATTTAACTCTATCAAATACCCCCACACTTAGCTTTTTGCTCGTCCTCGGGCAAAACAAAAATAAAAATTATAAAATTAAAACTAATAACCAAACAACTTACTTGAGCAACAGAGCAATATAAATTTCAACATCAGCCTCAAATATTTTTTAAATGATAACTCAAAGAAAATTTCAAAACCATGCAAAATCTAGAATTTTAACATATTTATTAATCTTACTTACTCAAGATGTGTGTGTGAATCCAAATGTATCAAACTAGCAAAAAACTTAAATCCGCTCACATAATTAAATGTCTCAGAAATGATATCAAAAATGGTTAGTTTAACAACAATACTCTATAGTCTTACTTTTCTCATCATTTTCCATTAATATAGACACATATAACTAGAAAATCAAAAGATTTTTAACAATAATATATACTAGGATTATTAATATGCATTTTTTCAATTTTTTTTCCATTCATTTTTTTTTTCTTTTAATGGGTGCATTTTATGCTCAATCCCATTTTTCTTTCTTTCTTTCTTTTTTCACGGTGAGTGCATTTTATGCTTCATCTCACCAACGAGTGCGTTTTACGCTCCATCTCGCTTTTTCATGTGTTTATGAGTGAGTACGTTTTACGCTCCATCTCAACCCACCACAAGATTTTTCTTTTCAATAATAATCCTAGAAAAATTACCTAAATCATCTCTTCCAAATTATATTTTGTCTTATATTTCACTTCAAATAATGATCAAATAAGATATAGAGTTCAAAAAATATCTTTCATAAGCATTTAACCATATAAATTTTCTCTAAATTAAAACTGGCTCAAACAAATGGATATAGGTGCATAAAAATTTGAAAGATCTTAAACAAAGTAATAATCAATAATAAGTCAAAAATTCAAACTAAACAAAAAATTTTCCTTTTTCCAAGAGTTATTAAATAAAAATCAAAATTTTATCATTGACCAAAAATTTAAAATTCAATTAACTCATTGCTCAAGTGACACATCCTAAAAATAAAAATAAAAAAAACTACCACATTTTCGTAGGAAACACGGTTACACTTAGCATGTGCAACAAGCCTTTAAACCCCAAGATTACCCCAAGTGGACGAGTTTTTTCTCGTGAGGGTTTGCAGTGAATTTACCCACAAAATTCCAAATTTTGAATTTCTTTTTAAAATTTCCTAAATTTTTTAAAATATGACCTAAAAATAATAACAAAAAAAAATCTTAAATCCCTTCCCCCACACTTAAAATTTACATTGTCCCCAATGTAAACTATAATGCAAAGAAAAAGCAAAAATAACTATAAAAATAAAAAGGAAAAGAAATGCAAATCTTATTTCTTGGGTTGCCTCCCAAGCAGCGCCTTTGTTTATCGTCATTGGCTCGACAGCGTGCTTCCCTTTTCAAGTGGTAGAAATTGGCTCCTCAAGGTCCAAATTAGTCGCGTCTTCTTTTTGAAAATTCTCATGAAAATGCTTGATTCTATGGCCATTCACTTTGAGTACTTTTGCATTTTCTAAACTTTGAATTTCAACTGCCCCATAAGGAAAAACATTAGTAACAACAAAAGGCCCAATCCAACGAGAACGTAACTTACCTGGAAACAGCCGAAGTTGAGATTGGTATAAAAGGACTTGTTCGTCAATCTTGAATTCTTTCCTAGAGATCACCTTGTCATGAAAAGTCTTTGTTTTCTCCTTGTAAATTCTTGCACTTTCATAAGCATAATTGCGAATTTCCTCCAACTCTTGTATTTGCAACTTCCTATGCTCTCCACTTTCACTCATCTTCATATTGAGACTCCTAATAGCCCAATAAGCTTTGTGTTCTAGCTCCACAGGTAAGTGACATGGTTTCCCAAATACTAATCTATACGGTGACATACCAATAGGCGTTTTATAAGCCGTCCTATACGCCCATAAAGCATCATCCAATCGTAAACTCCAATCTTTTTTGCTTGGATTTACTGTCTTTTCGAGAATGGACTTGATCTCTCTATTCGACACTTCTGCTTGTCCATTAGTTTGCGGATGGTATGCAGTCGACACCTTATGAGTGACATGGTATTTTTTCAACAAAGCTTCCACAATTCGATTGCAAAAATGAGTGCCTCGATCACTTATTAGAGCTCTAGGAACTCCAAATCTGCAAAATATGTTAGTACGAAGAAAATCTGCAACCACTTTAGAATCGTTAGTCCTTGTGGCCTTGGCTTCCACCCATTTTGAAACATAATCGACAGCAAGTAAAATATAAACATTACCGAACGACACAGGAAATGGTCCCATAAAGTCAATACCCCAAACATCAAAGATTTCACAAAATAGTATGGGGGTTTGTAACATTGCATTTCGTTGGGATATATTACCTGTCTTTTGACAATTGCAACACGACTTGCAGAACAAATATGAATCTTGGAATAGAGATGGCCAATAAAAACCATAGTCAAGCACTTTTCTTGCTGTCCTCTTAGATCCAAAGTGATCTCCACACGCATGTGAATGACAAAAAGTGAGAATAGGATCAATTTCAGTTTCAGGGACGCACCTTCTAATTACTTGGTCCGCACAATGTTTCCATAAGTAGGGATCATCCCACACGTAATACTTTGCTTCACTTTTTATTTTATCCCTTTGAGCTTTAGATAAATTAGAAGGCAAAATGTTAGTAACTAAATAATTGACAATATTTGCATACCAAGGTGATTTCTTATATGCAGAGAACAATTGTTCATCAGCAAACGTCTCTTGTAGAGGAAGCTCATCTTGCACATTCGTTAAACGACTTAAGTGATCTGCAACACTATTTTCTGTCCCTTTTTTGTCCTTGATCTCCAAATCGAATTCACTTAAGAGAAGTATCCATCTTATCAACCTTGGTTTTGCCTCTTTCTTTGTCATCAAATAACGAAGAGCTGCATGATCAGAATAAACAATAACTTTAGTACCAAGCAGATAAGATCGAAATTTTTCTAAAGCAAAAACAACAGCTAAGAGTTCTTTTTCAGTGGTCGAATAATTTCTCTGCGCATCGTTCAAGGTCCTCAAAGCATAATAAATTGCATGAGATGCTTTCCCAACTTTTTGACCCAAAACAGCTCCTACTGCATAATCACTCGCGTCGCACATAATCTCGAAAGGTATGGCCCAATTTGGAGGTTGAATAACTGGAGTAGAGGTCAACAATTCCTTCAACTTATCAAACGCTGTCTTACACTCCTTGTCGAAATTGAAATCCGCATCCTTTTGTAGCAGTTTGCATAGGGGTGATGCTATCTTGGAAAAGTCCTTTATGAATCTCCGGTAAAATCCTGCATGTCCAAGAAAAGAACGCACTTCCCGCACACTAGTGGGATAAGGTAGAGACTGAATAATATCAATTTTTGCTTTATCTACTTCAATTCCCTTAGATGAAACAACATGACCCAAAACTATACCTTGTTCAACCATGAAATGACATTTTTCAGAATTTAGTACAAGGTTAGTGTCTATGCATATTTGAAGAACAAGTGTAAGGTTGTGCAAACAATTATCAAAAGAGTCCCCATGAACTGTAAAATCGTCCATAAAAACTTCCATGATATGCTTAATATAATCGAAAAATATACTAACCATACACCTTTGGAAAGTAGCGGGGGCGTTGCAAAGTCCAAACGGCATACGACGATATGCAAAAGTTCCAAATGGGCATGTGAACGTCGTCTTTTCCTGATTCTCTAGAGCAATTGCAATTTGAAAATAACCTGAATAACCATCAAGAAAACAATAATAAGAATGACCAGCTAATCGTTCAAGCATTTGATCAATAAAAGGTAAAGGAAAGTGGTCTTTTCGGGTTACAGCATTTAATTTTCTATAATCTATACAAACCCGCCACCCATTTTGAATACGGGTGGAAATTAACTCATCATTCTGATTTTTGACCACAGTTATGCCCGTCTTTTTAGGAACTACTTGAACTGGGCTAACCCAACTGCTATCCGAAATAGGGTAAATCATGCCAACTTCAAGAAGCTTTTGAATCTCTTTTTTCACCACATCCATCATGGGTGGATTTAGTCTTCTTTGTGGTTGATGGGTGGGTTTCGCTCCTTCTTCAAGTAAGATACGATGCATGCATGTTGACGGACTTATACCCTTGATATCCGCAATTGTCCAACCGATGACCTTCTTATGCTCCTTTAGAACTTGTACGAGTTGTTCTTTTTGTGATGGACTAAGTTTATTGGAGATGATCACTGGCGATGTCATCTTTTCTCCAAGAAAAACATACTTGAGATGATCAGGAAGAGGCTTCAATTCTGGAGTAGGTGACTGCAAAACAGATGGTAAAGATTTGTCGTTAGGAACTGGCAGATCAAGTGAATTTTTATTTTTTTTTAAACTAACTTTAACAAAACAAAACAAAAAATTTCTAAGTTAACGGGTTGGAGGAAATTACTTGTTCTTTTTTTTTCGTTGTTAAAGTTAGTTTAAAATATATATATATATATATATATATATATATTTCACTTCACCCGCTAACTAAGTTAACAGGTTGGAGGATTTTTTTTTTTTTTTGTTAAAGTTAGTTTAAAAAAAAATCACTCCACCCGCTAAAAGTTAACGAGTTGGAGGAAATTTTTTATTTTTTTTGTTGTTTTTTTTTGTTAAAGTTAGTTTTAAAAAAAAAAATTCACTCCACCCGCTAACTAAGTTAACGGGTTGGGGGAATTTTTTTTTTCTTCATTGTTGAAGTTAGTTTTAAAAAAATAATAATAATAATTCACTCCACCCGCTAACTAAGTTAACGGGTTGGAGGAAAAGAAAAATTCCTTCCCACCTGTTATCTAAGATTACGAGTTGACTGAGATTTTTTTTTCTTTTTCCTATCCGTTATCTTAGATAGTGAGTGAGATCCATCTCATCTATTAAAATTATTATTTTAACGGTTCAGGATGTATTTGCTAGAATAGTGTTCATAGCAAACGCTTGTTATGGATCATTCATGTATATATATATATATATATATATATATATATATATATTAGTAATTGCTCGTGCCTGAAGGTACGACATAACGAAAAATAAAATTAAAATTCAAAAAATAAAAATATTATTATTATCTGTATTATTATTAAGGAATTATAAAATATAAAAATTATAAATATTATTATTATTATTATTATCGGTATTATTATTATTATTATTATTATTATAGTTATTATTATTACTATTATCAGTATTATTATTATTATTGGTATTATTATTATTATTATAATAATAATAATACCGATAATAATAATATTTATAATTTTTATATTTTATAATTTTTTTAATAATAATATAGATAATAATAATATTTTTATATTTCGAATTATATATATAGATAGACTCTTTTTCTGATGAAATAGAGAATATAATACTTAGATACTAAATTGAGAGAGAGAGAGAAAGAGAGAGAGAGAGAGAGAGAATTAGGAAATTCAAGTGGTTCACTAATTAAAAAAAATAGATTCAAATAATAAAAAAAATCAGAAGAGTAATTAGAGGATGATGATGTGCAAAATTAATGAAATTATAAAATGCTAGACTTTTCATATATGAAAAGATCTCTGCAAGAATTTTTCACTGTGATGTGCAAATATTTCGGAGTCTTAAGTTCGATTAAATATCTCTGCGTCAGAGTGTTTTATCTTAGTGATTTTTTTTACGTTGTTGTAGCAATATATCATGGAAAGAGGGTAAGAAGGAAAGGCAAAGAAAGAAAGTTCTCATAAAGAAACGTGGAAGATTTTTTGGAGAAAGTTTGACGCGGTGAAGGGGGGTATTAAACCAAATCAGTGGTAAATAAAGTGTACAAAAAGATAGGAATTGATAATTCCTTAATAATAAATAAGATCGCGAGAAAAATCTTTTAAAAAAAATATTAATTTTTTATTGTAAAAATAATAAATTAAAAGATATCACAATATTCCTACTACCTTCTAAAGAAGCCAGTCTTCTGTGGACCTTTATTAAAACCAAGGCCTCCTCAACGATACAAGTTTCGAAATACGTGCGAGTCACGAGTTAAGGATTAATTTATATCATATTTTTTTAAAAATATTTAATAATTTTTTATTAATATAGTAAATGAAAAATCTATATATTGACCGTAACTTATATAGGGTGTTCATCCGTGGCAACCGGTTGCTAGAGTACTGCTGCATAAACCAATGCAGGGGTCATTTTTTGCTGTAGATTAACCTTGCAGCTACTCCTTGTGGCAGGCCAAAAATTGGCTCTGCCGCTGCTCCTTCTTGTGATAGGACAAATTTTGATTGCTCCTAACAACCGGCTGCTATGAATGAATTACCATATATATATATATATATATATATGAAAAGGATTCATAGCACGTACTTATTATGAATCAAAAACATACAAACACCATCTTTAAAATTAAATGGTCGAGATTAGAGTTAGAAAAATGTCATACACTATTATTAGTAGCAAACGTTCAAAAATAGTATACTTATCAGCTACTATTAGTAATAAACACTGATGATCAGAATGCCCAAACCTCACAGTTACATCCGATTTCAGTACTAATTAGGAGACCTACTATAAGTTAGTGTTTAGTATCTAAAATTTAGGGTTTAATATCTAGGGTGTAGGGTTTATTACTTAAGGTTTTAATCAGTGTCCGTTACTATTAGTAGCAAATGAGTTTAATATTTTTTTATCGTCTGCTAATAATAATAGCGGATGACGTATTTCAAGTTATTATTTGGACCGTTGATAATTAGAATAAACGTTATTGATGATGTATGCCCTGTTATGCTCCATAGTATGTTCGTGTTATAGATCATACCCTATATATATATGGGAATGATCCATAACAAATGATTGTTATGGCAACTATTCCAGCAAACGCATCTTGTACTGTTGGTTTGATGATGTAAATGTGCAACACAATTTTAAGTTTTTCCCAGTTACTACTAAGAGTAATGGCTGATAAATAAAAATTCAAAGAATTTCTTCCCAGCCACCACTCTTAGTAACGGCTAAGTGAAATTATTTTTTTACTTCTAAAGCCGCTACTAAAAGTGGCAGTTGGGAGAAATTTTGTGCAATTGTTCCGGTGAGCAAACAATTCGGTAGGTATTGAAAAAAAAAAATTGGTAGGTATTTCACTAAGCAAACAATATATATATTATATGGCGGCTAATGTAAGTAGAATAAAATTTTTAAATTCTTCCCGTATTAGCCACAACAAAGAGTAATGGCTAACGCAGGAAGAAAAAGTTTTTATTTTTATTTTTTTGGTGATAAATAAGCTAAAAGTTACATTAAAACACATTTATTGGGTCTTTTGATGCCATTTAGTTGATAAAGTGAACCAAAAATTGCACATTTGAAAATTTTGGATGCCATGCATATCCCCTGTATTGGGTAATCCTTGTGCGTTGGGAATTTTTTTTTTTTTTTTTTGAATTGAAGGTAGAATTTAAAATAAAACATGGTACTTGGCCCTTACAACTAGCAGGTAAAAGAAAAAGCGTCAATATACAAAAACAAATAAAAGTTAGCAAAAGTCAAAAATAACATTACTTATTTCTTAGGTTCAGTAAGTCCTAAGACTTTATAATGATTGCGTTTATCATGGTCTATTTCAAATTCCTAAATTGAACATTTTTTATGCGGTTTAGCACCTCCAATTTATTCAAAAGCACTCTTCCATCAGGACTGTTTTTCCCAGCCCTTTGTGACTGCATTAATCGATGGCAATAACTCCTTTTCTGCTTCAACCTCTTCTTCGTCATTATCATAATCTATCCCCATCTTTAGATTTGTATTACTGAGCGCATAATCAATTTCATCATCTGCGATATCGATAATATTCTCATCTAGGTCATATTGATTAACAAGGAGTTTGACTCTTGCATTAAGTTTAAGGATAGTCTTGTAACCTTGAACTGATCAAACAACTTTACTAGCTAACTCCTTAAAGTCACTCATCAAATGGTTGTACCGTATTTTTTAATTTTGTTCAAAGTCAGTAGTCATTAGGGAGGGACAACTTCATCAACATTACTCCTGTTTGCATCTCTTGTCCACCGACAAAGTATCATGTCACCTGGAATTTCAAAATTACTTTTTAGCGTGAAAAATCTAAGAATGTGCCTACAAATTTGGCCAGAATGTGAAAACATTTGGTAAGTACATGTTATGGTGTTGGACTAACGATTGTGGATGACCTCATGATATCTTTGGGTTTCTTTAGTTGCATATGCTTTGTACACTGTATATATCTTTGTGTCTATAATGCAAAGTTCACTTACTTTGTGAATGTTGTACTTCATGGAATCGAGAAACTGAACTTGAAAACGTCTAAACATCTCTTTAGTATACACTTTTGCAGCATGCATTTTCAAAGATGACCCGCAAATGAAACTCCGTTTCCAATGGGCTATGAAATAGTCGGTCTGTCTCTCCTTGAAGAATTGATTCTCAATAACCTTGTTAAAGGTTGTTTAATTTGATGATGATGACTGTTGTGCAAAAATGATTGTGGTAAATGTGCTTATATGGTTTATTGTCCATGTGTATCTGACTAAGTGCTTATGTGTTAATGTGCCTACTTGATTATGTGCGTATATGTTCTAAAGTGCTTATGTGGTTAATTGACTAAGTGATTATATGTTAATCTAAATATGTGTCTACATGATCATATATGTATGATATATATTACCTGTTTCAAATACTGTGATTTGCACACTTATATAACACAAATATGATCTTGTTGAAAACTATCTGCTGCTTATAATAAGAGTAAAAGTTATCTGGTTCAAATGTTGTAAAGTCTATTTGAAAAGAATTATGTGTACAAATGACTTAGATAAAAGATCAAAAATGTTAGGTTAATCTTTCCGTAGAAGTTACTCTGCATTAAAGATAAATATTGTAAGCAGAGTAATATAAGATTAAATCATTGATTGTATGGCAAAGTCTGTAAAGTCCTTTCAATGTAATGATGTACAAGGACTTAGTTAGAAAAGATCAAATCTGTTAGGTTGATCTTATGTAATATCTGTTCAGTCAATATAATCGTAGAATGGACTCTACGATTCCAAGCAAAGAAGACTCAACAATTCAGTCTGTTCGTAGAGTGGACTATACAACTCCATACTAGGATAACTCTACGATCATAAAGGAGAGACAGTTGTGCAAAGGTTCTACAGAATATACAAGCTAAATTGAAGAACTGATCAAGTACAAATCGTAGAGCAGAACTCTACAATTGTCAAACAGACAGCTAAACAAGCCTTCAGAAAACGTAGAATCAGAAAAGCAATGAACTCCACAATATGCACAATCTGGCAAGATCATAGAGAGAATTCGAAGAGCAAGCACATATGAGAACTATACGATTTGCACAGATACAAGAAATCATAGAGTAAAACTAGAAGATAAGACAATGCAGCAAATTATTCTACACATGGAATAATCGTTGAGTTGAAATAAAGGATGTGTTGACGAAGATAACAACTCAACGATTCCACTAAGAAGCACTGCAGTCAACAACTCTACGATCTGAACAGAATAGCAAGACCATCGAGTAAGAGAAAAGATCGCCACAACTCAACGTTTTACTTGACTTACTTCAAGTAACATTCATGGAGTTGAATTTGTAAAGTCATCATGGATAGTAAGTCACTCAACGAATTCACTATACAGTTCAGAACCAGTAAACTAACAGAACTGCAATATGGTGTGAGAGAAAAGAGAAAACTCCTTGACCAGATTAAAGAAAGATTAAGTGTTGTTAAGGAACAGATACATGTCAGAGTCACAGAAGACTTTGTGAACCAGTAAACTAACAGAACTGCAATATGGTGTGAGAGAAAAGAGAAAACTCCTTGACCAGATTAAAGAAAGATTAAGTGTTGTTAAGGAACAGATGCATGTCAAAGTCACATAAGACTTTGTGACTAAACGACTATAAGTCAGGACCTACTACTCAGCAAGATAATGAAAATAGTCAGACTAACATGACATCTCTGACAGCAATAGAGCAAATAGTTACTAAAGTCAAGGAAGATATTTAATGATGGATCAGAAGGTTAAATATATAATAATCCTTGATATACAACTCTGGAAGTGCAATGGCTAAAAATGCAGAAAGCTGAGCTACAATTTGATGTAACAGAACATATGTCAAAAAAGAGAAAAAACACTGACACAAGCAACAGAAAGTCAACATCAATGATATCAAGGATCTGCACAAAGCCAAAGGAACCCAACGGACCTCTTCCAACGGTAAAATATGCACAAGTATATAAAAGCATAGATGTTCACAGGGAAGTGGTTGTTGAAAATATAAGAGAGGATGGTGAACAGCAACAGATCGTAGAGTGAAACAAAAATGAATATGCTAAAGAACACTCTACGATCCAACAGAACACTAACACTGAATTGAGAGAGACATAGAGAGAAATGACTCTATTACAAGAGAAGTGTTCAAAGCTGCTAAACACGTGATAGAGATAAGCCTAAACGTCAACTTGATATAGATTTGTTAGCGACTGAGTACCAAAAGGAAGGAGCTTCACAGTCATCTCAGAAGCTCATCTCGAGAAGTTTTAAATCGTCAATGATAAGAAGGAACAACTGAGTACCAAAAGGAAGGAGCTTCTCAGAAGTTCGTCTCGAGAAGTTATCAAATACTAAAGGAGCTGAATTGCCAAAGCTTAGTATCACAATAGGTGATCACAAAAAGATATTGAGCATATAAAGAAGTCAAGCATCATTGTCGAACTCAATATCATTTCAAGCATGATCACATCCTGCTACTGAGTATTTAAAGACAATGGAACTTAAAGTACAACTTAGTAGTAACTCCAACATCCATCAACAAACAAGGAGCCAAGTCTGCTGGACTTGAAGAGGGCATTTGTGTCCTTGTCTCAGTGACTAAAGGAGCCAAGTCTGCTGGACTTGAAGAAGGCATTTGTGTCCTTGTCTTAATGACTAAACTAGCCAAACCTGCTGGGTTTGAAGGGTTCTTAGTGAACCAGAGTTTTCAGGCCTATTGGGCTTGAAGGGTTCTGTATGAGTCATCCTTAGTGGATTTTCTACTCGTTGAAGTAGAAGAGTGGAGTAGGAGTTATTCAGTCTCCGAACCACTTAAACTCTCTGGTGTCATTTACATTCAGTCATTCACATTCTGTCATATATAGATATAACTGCTATGATTGGTTTTCTTGATAAATGGTTATCTTCAATACAATCCAAACTCAATTAAGAAGTTTTACAAATCTTTAAGGGGAGTTTTCAAACTAATATTCCGTTGTGCAAACTAATCTTAATTAAATGAATTACTTGGTAATATTAACTTTTTAAGTAAAAAGTTTTTAAGAGATCTATTCAACCCCCCCCCCCCCCCCCTTTAGATCACTTGTGTGCCTCTGGGAACTAACAATTGGTATCAAAGCAGGTTCTCACGAACATAAAAGCTCAAGCTTTGAGTAGATCCTATGGCACTAGTAAAACTCTGGTTTGAGTTTAAATTAAAGTGAACCATTTCTTATGAACAAGCTTACAAATTAATGTGTCTTTTCATGCAGGTACAATTATGAATGTTGATTGTTGATAATCTATCTGATGTTGTATACTCATTGCCATTAATCCTATCTAAGATAAATTCAGATGATCTCAGCAAAGAAGCAGTCGAGTGAACTTTCAAAATAAAATTGATGCAACAAGATGAAGAAATCAAAAGGATATTCTGTTGATAAGAATTATTAATTGATTCACTCGAGAATACAATAACTTATATTTCTGCCTTCAAATATACTAGAAAGTTCAAATCATGATGCCAAAGGACACCGGATCCTATTCTTCTCAAAGGAAGCATCATTGTGCCAAACACTAACAAAACTACTTCTCACTAGTTCAAAAGTTTATAGCAGAAGCAAGCCCAACAGAAATCTATGCTTAAAAGTATTAAATGATTTTCTACATACCGAACGTCAACAACTGAAATCAGTCTCGAATTCAAGTATTCACTCGATGTGCACAGCATTAAGCTTTACGATAAGCTTAAGACCTTAAATTTAAAAGATCTTATCTGAAGATGAGTGACAAAGGAATTGCTTCATTTATTCAAAAGTAGTGTCAGAAATTCTATCAAAAGCTACAACATATGGTAATCAATGATAAAATCCACAAGCAGCATTTCTCCTATCTTTAAGTGGATGATCTCAAACATAACTGGTTTTAAAGGAATCTATTTCAAAAAGTCTTCAATGGTCTTCTGAACCTACTTCTCTTAAAGTCATTACAAATGTATAACTCACTGCCATGTCTTTGATGATGAATATCAAAGTCATTTTCCTAAATCACAGATACCAGGCCCGAGACCTGAAAATCAACTCAGCACAGATGAATGGACATATATATATATATATATATATATATATATATATATATATATATATATATCTATGATCAACGAGTCAAAGATTCATTCTGCAGATCATTAAAGTTCAAAAAGAGTTGAAGAAACTCATTCATGTACAAAGCAGCTTATTCAATGAAGAAGTTCATGCAAGGCACACCTTGGGTACGTGCTTAGATTTAAAAGGCAAAAGCTCTCAACGTCAAATCTCTTCAAACCAACTATGAATGAGAAGGGTGAGAAGATCAAGGCAATAAAGAGTAATCACGGATGATTTACTCTAAGATTAAGAAAGCACATTATAGTTTGCGAGAAAGAGAAAAGTTCATTTCAAGAAAATTTCATGCACTTAGCCATTGGCAGTAGGCTCTCAAACATCAATGCATCAGACGAAGATCTAGCTTGAAATGATTGAAGAAATATCTGTTTGATATTCTATGGAAAAGTCAGATCTATAGAATGTTAAACAGGAAGTCTTTTAATAGTAGACATCCACACAAATCATTCTGGATGGAGATGACCAAAAGGGAATCAGAAAAGAGAGTGCAACAGGAAGGAAACAATGGTAGAGTTTCAAGGTCAATAAAGAAAAGCCCTACGATCTAAAGAAATTGGAGAAGAATGTATCGAGACTCAACGATAAATATCGTAGAGTTCCTTACTCAACAAATATGTTGGATTCTTCAAGGAAGTCAATCTATGAAAGATTGAGTGAAGTCTGGTTACTGATGCAAGAAGAAGACTTGAATCTTGGAAATCTCTAGAAGAGAAAGAAGCTGATTATAAAGGAAAGCATTTATTAAGTCTTTTAAATCACCTATTAATTTAGTAAATCCTGTTGGATCTGTTGTCACTAATATCATGGTGAGGTAAAGTTCATTCAAGTCAGAAGGAAGATCGCAGAGTCTTCTAAGAAGATCGTAGAGTCTACCAGGTGAACGCAGAATAAGGCTCGGCAGATTGAAGAGTCCTCTCGGAAGATTGTGGAGTTGTCTCAGCATCGAAGAGCTAACTCTCGGGATCGTAGAGTCAATACAGTCAGTCTCTCTACAATTCTCATAATCCAGTCTACGAACCAAGCAGAATCAAAGAGCAACCTCTACATGAGCATTCAGAGGCACGACAACGATTCTCATAAAGATTATCCAGAAGACTGTCCTTGAACTATTAAACAAACTGAACGAAGATCTCTAAGTACATCTAAAAGCTTCTAGTCTTAACAGAAATCGTAGAGCAGTTCAAATCTTAACTTTACAATTGCACTACATCATAGGCAAGATCGTAAAGCAGCAAAGCCACGTCGTAGAGTGAGAAAGCAAGCTCAGAAGTACAAAATTCATTAGAAGACAGAATTGAGGAAAATTATTGATGAATGATTGCTACAGTCAACTCTGGATCTTCAATATCCATATCAGTACTTCTGTACAAGCTCAAGGATATCAAAAGAATCTAAACTATGTCCAATAGTTAGTCTCAGACAATAAATCTTCAAAAGGCAAGGTAAATTTATTCATCTTTGGACTACCTTTCTCATTCCAGTCACAAAGTCCCAAAACAATGTGATTGATGAACCAAACGCACATATCTCTCCGGTCATAGTCTCTAAACTCTACGACTGATAACCAAGCTAGCCTTATCGTCCCAAATCGTAGAGACACTATGATCATCATCCTGATCATAGAGCATATTAAGTCTACGATTGCACTTCATACAAATCTCTTTCCCATAAACTCCTTCATAGCTAATTATCAGCCTACAATTCATGACATCAGTAATCAAGGTCATCTATTGAAAGGATAATTGTTGAATGACTAGCAGCTCACTCTACGAACTGATCAAGCTAACTCAAACAGGGAAGGTGAACTTCACGCTCTCCAAACTCAAGTGGGTTAGAATACTTTATGTGCTTCAGTTATGAAAAATGCAAAAGTTAAGCCTACATTCTATAAATAAGTATCTGACACATGTCCTCTGCAAAAACAAGAGGGAACTGACATAAGTCAATTTTTAAAACCGATGGTGGTCATTTCCCATCAGTTGTCAATGCCCATTCTCCCAAAACTCATCGAAACCCTAGATTTTGAAAAGTCTTCAAAAATCGAAATCACTCACTGTGTTATTCTCAAATCAGTTTACCCTCATGGCATCTCTTCAAGTTATTCCTAGAAATCTTGTCTGTTTTGAAAATTTTGAAGATGCAGAACAGAAATTCAAATATATTCTTCATCTGGTCAAGAATGCTGGGTTCACTAAGTGTTTGAAAATCAGTACCAGGATTTTCTCTACACTTGTGAAAGAATTCTATTCAAACGCTGTTTATCGAGGAAATGCTCTCTTCACAAAGGTTAAGGAAATCTCATTGCAAATAGGGGTTTCTGAAATCAATCTCAGCCTATGTATTCCAATCGGAGGAATTACTTCTCTTGACAAGATAGATATCGAGCTTGGACTGGAGCTGATGGGCTATGAAAAAAAGTCTCCTCTAAAAGGAATCAAGAAGAAAGATTTTTCTCAGCAGTACGAGTTTCTGGCTGACATTGTTGGGAAGAGCATTCTGTGCAAACACACTGCATATGATACTGTCAGTGAAGATCAATTAAGGCTCATGACTACTATTGCTCTAAGAAAGAAAATCAACCTCGGAGCAGTTCTCTTAGGATGGATAAAAAGGTGGATAAATGATGCAAAAACAAGAGCTGAAGTAGGAAAGCCCACTCCCAAGATGCTCTGTGAAAGATTTATAAGCATCATTTTGAAGAAGTTTCTAGCAAATGCAATTGGGGAAGATGAAGGAGAAGTTCTAAACTTCAACAAAATGATTACTCCAAGGTTGTTTGAAGACTGGAAAAAGAACCCTCATGGCAGTAAGGGTAAAAAGGCACGAGAATCGAGAAGCATCAGCAGAAAGATGGAAGAGAAATCTAAAGGAAAAGGAAAAAGGGAAATGGAAGAAATTTCTGAAGAAGAATTTTAAGAGGCTGATTTGCAGTCAAGAAATAAAACTATTGTGATCTTTGATAGTCAGGAATCAAAGAAGAAAAGAAAATTCAATGAAGTAGAGAAAGCTGTAGAAAAGAAAGATGTCAGTACAGAGAAAGCTAAGAAGGAGCAGACAAATCCCAAAGGGTCTGAAATTGAGAAGAAGAAGAAGAAGAAGACAGAGAAGAAAGTTACTCACACTATCCCAAGGAGAAGTTGGAGGATTAGAGAACAGTTGAGAAGTTCAATCATTACAGGACCACCTCAAATTATAGAAATTAATGATGATGAAGAAAATTCAAATTCTGGAGAAAGAACATCTGATAGTTCAAAAGAAGAAACATCAATAGGCTCTTCAGAGGAAAGATCAGAAAGTCATAAAAATAGTCTGTCTGAGAAAAAAGACATATCGGGTTCTGATCAGATAACTGAACTAGTTGAAAAAGTCTCAGCACCCAAGATCAACGAAGGTGATGATGTTGCTGAAAATGTTATTATACCAGGTGAACAATTCTCGGAAAATTCTGAAGTTGGAAAAGCTAAATCAGATGAGGAAGAAGACCGTCGAGAAGCTGTGATAAGAAAAGATAAACACCTCCAAGAAGAGACCAGTACTCATGAATTAGAGGAATCAAGAGGAAGGTCAAGAAGGTCAAATAAAATAAAATGATTAAGTGGCTTTATGAAGAAAATGGGCAGGAGTTCAAGTACGAGTCACAAGATGAGAAGAATAAGGAAGAAAGTTAAAAAGGAACTGAAGAAAGTAAGCCTATTGAGAAAACTGAAAAAACAGCAATATGAAGCATATCGACTGAAGCAAGTCAAAAGGAGACGTAGAGAAAGAATGAAGCATGCAAGCCAGATGGAAAAATGTTCTATTACATGGGATCATGATCATCTGTTTAGTTTTATTCTCATACTACCACTTCTAAGGGTCATACTCATGAATGATTAAAGCTCTATCAGTTGGAGCTACTCAACATTTCCAAATCTTTCGTTAGTCGCCCAACAATTTACACAAGCAATGTCCATTGCAACTACACTGATAAGCAATGAGCCCTTCTATCCTCGCTACCAAAGTCGCCAGGAAATATCCATCTGGAATCTGACTAGCTCTCAATCTGACTTTCTAAACTCTTAGCAACTCTACACCACCTCCTTGTTCATAGAGTCCCAAAACTTTGCGAACAATATTCAAAATACCTTTTTCCCCAGTCATAGAGTCCCAACATTCTATAAACCATGAAAATATACTTATTATTCAGCTCGTAGAGTCTCAAAACTCTATGGCAAACTTCCAGTTATCTATCTACCAGAAATGGAAAAGACAGCTCCATACAGTATCTCTAATTGATGATGTCAAAAAGGGAGAGAGAATATATGAACAGAGAATATATCAAGCAGATGGGAGAACACTAACTAAGGGGGAGCAGCACTTGTCACAACACTTATCAAACTAATGGGAAGCAGCCAACTAAGGGGGAGAAGAGTGAAAAATGAAGAGTCGCTGTAAGGATGTGTCATTATCTTTATGTAAGTTTTCTCATTTAATAAAATCATCATTTTTGCACTAGCCATACAGTTTCTCACTGTATCGTAAGACATAATTTACGATTCAAGCAAATGCACTATATATATTTTATATCAATAGGTCTATTGGTTTTGTCATCATCAAATAGGGGGAGATTGTTAAAAGTTGTTTGATTTGATGATGATGACTGTTGTACAAAAATGATTGTGGTAAATGTGATTATATGGTTGATTGTCCATATGTATCTGACTAAGTGCTTATGTGTTAATGTGCCTATGTGCCTACTTGATTATGTGCGTATATGTTCTAAAGTACTTATGTGGTTAATTGACTAAGTGATTATATGTTAATCTAAATATGTGTCTACATGATCATATATGTATGATATATATTATCTGTTTCAAATACTGTGATTTGCACACTTATATAACACAAATATGATCTTGTTGAAAACTATCTGCTGCTTATAATAAGAGTAAAAGTTATCTGGTTCAAATGTTGTAAAGTCCCTTTGAAAAGAATTATGTGTGCAAATGACTTAGATAAAAGATCAAAAATGTTAGGTTGATCTTTCCGTAGAAGTTACTCTGCATTAAAAATAAATATTGTAAGCAGAGTATTATAAGATTAAACATTGATTGTATGGCAAAGTCTGTAAATTCCTTTCAATGTAATGATGACGATAATAATAATAATAATAATAATAATAATAATAATAATAATAATAATAACAATAACAATAACAATAACAATAACAATAACAATAACAATAACAACAACAACAACAACAACAACAACAACAACAACAACAACAACAACAACAACAACAACAACAACAACAACAACAACAACAACAACAACAACAATAACAACAACAATAACAATAACAATAACAATAATAATAATAATAATAATAATAATAATAATAATAATAATAATAATAATAATAATAACAATAATTATAATAATAATTATAATAACAATAATTATCATAATAATAATTATAATAACAATAATAATAATAATAATAATAATAATAACAACAACAACAACAACAACAACAACAACAACAACAACAATGATGATGATCATAATAATGATGATGATGATGATGATGATTATGATGATTGTAATGACCACGAATTCCATTAGACATTGTAATTATAATTAATATATAATTAGCAATAAATTTAAAATTTTGTACTAATTAATGGTGCATTAGATAATTAAATAGATGTACTTATACATGTGTATATTTATTTAAAGAATGAAAGTAAAGTATTTAATTAATTAAAGCAAATCTAATTGGATTATATTTTTAAATCCAAATGAGTTAATAAACTAGGTCAAAGATATTAACCTAGTAGCCCATATAATTAATTTAATTACTAGTCCATATAATTAATTAAACAAGCCTAATGCTTATTTTAATTAAAGGTAGCATAGTTATTTAAATGCTAGCCCAATGTGTTAATTAAATTGAGCCCAAACCAATTCAATAGATGAGCCCAATATATTTAATTCCTAAGTCCAACATGGAGCCCAATAAGAAGTCAAAATTGATCAACAATTGAACACATGTGTGTATATATATATATGCACATTAAAACTAGATAAATAAATCAAAAACATGGCCAAAATAGGCCATGTTGGTCGGCCAAAGGGGGCCCCACATGGGGGGATTGCTTGATTTCTTGTTGCTTCTAAATCACTCCATGTCATAGTAGTTCAACCACTCTAGTCAATCAACTAGTTAATCACCATGTCCATCCATCAAATAGTAATCTTGATTAGCCTTTAATTTCACCAACATTGGTGAATTAGCAAGTTAATGATGTGTTAGTTGTTGGCTATAAATAACACATCCCACAACCTTGGTGATGTTGGTTAACTCATTTGCAAGAATTCTAGAGAGAAAAATATAGAGCATTTGAGATAAGAAATAGGAGAAACACCTAAGTGTTGAAAGAAAAAGCTAGAACTAATGCTTGGTGGATGTCCAACAACCCCATCTCATACTTTGGTAGGAGGAGAAGAAGAGCACACAAGACATTAAGGTTTAAAAGTGCTACAACCATCTCTTATTTCATTTTTATAGCCTATATGTGTTTTAATCGGTTAAAATCTATTTTTAACCGATCAAAACTCATTTTGCTAGTCTAGATGTATTTAACTATGTAATATATGTATATTCATAGCTCTATGTATTTATAACATGATTTGATATGTGAGAAATGCATAAAAGTTGTAGAAATATTCATAACACGTTTTACCGATAAAACCCTAACGATACATGTTATGTTTAATGTTGTATTTTGAAATGTACAAATCGGAAATTGGATTTTTATGGCTAGAAAGCTAGATCTATGAGTTTTAAAGAAAAACCCTTTTGAACCTTTCAAAAATATTGAATAACAAAGAAGTTATAGCTTTTACCGAAAATGATGTCATTTTTAAACCTTAAGTGGTTCGATCCGTAAATTTCATGTAAAACGTTTTCAAAAAGACGATCGAACTATGAAATATTGTAAAACAAGAAGTTAGGAACACATCAACACTGATTTGGTGTTATTTGGATGTGTAGATTTCATTTTATCAATGTTTGATCAAATAGTATCAAAACTGTCAACAAAATCAAAAAGTGGTAACATTCTGCAGTACAGCGCCAGAGCGCCGTGCTGCAGTGTTAATCACTGCGTCGCGGCACAGTGCACTGTTCTCAAAAAAATAATAAAAATTGAACCGGGTCGGGTCGGGTCTGGTTCGGGTCAGAAAATGAAAAATGTTCCAAAAATAATTTTAGTATTTTTGGACTTAATAAATATGTTTTTAAATATATAAATAATTGATTTAATGATTTAAAGGTGTATAAATAGTATTATTGAAATAATAATATAATAAAGGTAATAAAATATTATTAAATAAATAATAATATTAGAAAATTATTAAAATCTTATTAGGTGCATAATAATATTTTAAAGTCAATAAAATATTATTAAATGATTAATAATATTAGATACTTAATAAAATATTTTAAATGATTAATAATATTATATACTTAATAAAATATTATTAAATGATTAATAATATTAGATAGTTAATAAAATATTATTAAATGATTAATAATATTAGTTAATATTAAAAGATTTATAAGGTATTATTAAATGATGAATAATACTACAATGATTAATAAAATATTATTAAATTGTTAATAATATTAGACGATTGCATGAACTATATTAAATAGTTAATATAGGTTCTTTGTGTTTAAAATATTATCAGGTAGTGATAATATTTCCTAAGTGTTTAATTACCCATAAATATTAAATTATGTGGTTGTAAGAGTTATAAAGGTCATCATACCTACGTGTATATGATACTAATTTAAAGATCAACGTGATTAAATTGTTAGGTCTATTCAAAGGGAATTAGTTGAATTTGTTAATTGTACGTCTCAAATAAGGCAAGTTTCCTTTCACCTTAACTTGTATTTATTATTGCAAGTTTCTCTAACCCTACTCAGTTATTATTGAATAAGTTTCTATACTTGTATTTATTGACAAAGCTTGAAGTGGTTTAATTATTAAAAATTATCCCACATCCATATTATTTATGAAATCGCACATAGTGCATTTGAAGCTTAATAGTTCTCGATTCAAGAACTGTATTAAAGATGTCTAAAGACAATAGTTCAGGTAGACATTGCGTTATAAATTCAATAACTTGAATACTTTTAAAAGCTTATCCAAACCATTGTTGGGTGCGGATTTCTTATATTAAGTCTGAGAATTGAACAACCCTACATTAGGGGATTTTATGTCGGAAAACCGACTTTGGTGCCAGTTGACTAAATGTAATGCATATACAGCGGGTTGAATAGGCTGATCCCCTTGAAAACCAAAACCTATTAAAAGGGTCAGAGGAAACTCTATTATACCCTCGTTAGTTCAGGGTCTTTGGTGACCACTCAGCATTTAAGATTCGAATATTCCTGTTTAATAAAATTTGAGTCTTGTTCATTTCATAATTGTTTTATCCATTGTTGAAACCATTCATGTTATTTCCCGTTCATTCATGATATATTAAATCTCTATGATTGTTCTTAACTTGCTGAGCAAACTAGTTGCTCATTCTTGTTATATCATGAACCATTTTTCAGATAGACCTGACTGCTCTAAGAAGGATAAGGGAAAAGGGAAAGCCAGAAATTAAGTTAAATTATGTTTGATAATTAATGTTTAGAATTGTATTTACTGCTGGTAAATCTTTTGTAATTCCTCATAATAGGAACTGTTTATGTTATGGTTAATAGATCCTGGTATTGTAACCTTTTTGTAAGGAACCAATACGTATTATTCCGCTAAGTTTAAATGCAATGTATGTATTTAATTACTAATAATGTATTGATCAGTGAGAACCAAACCCAAGGTTATGGAACCCGTATTTGCGATCGTTACATGTTGGTATCAGAGCCGTAGGTTAGAAACGTTAGGATTTGCGAAACCTAAGTTATAACCTTAGTATTAAACTTATATCGAGTGCGTTAGGAGATGAATCGGGGAGATTCATCATATTGTGTATTTTTAGAGGTGGATTGAGAAAATCCATCGAGCCGAGATGTACATGATAAAATATCATTTCATTTCATCAATGAATATATTTTATTGTTGTACTGACATGTGTTATTTTATGATATAGGATGGCAGAGATCGGGCAGTCTAGTCACTCTGTTGAGGAGGATTACATTGATATCCATATGGATACTGCACAGCCGCTGGTGGCTGCACCTGTTGAGGAGCCGGAGTCAGATCCCGAGGAGGGAGATCGCGTGGAGCCCGTCTGGGGCAGTGTGATGAGGCCTTACAGTGAGGATGAGGCAGAGTCTGATGAGTCTGAGGAGGAGGAGTCAACTGATGGTATGGGCACTACTGCCGCTGACATCATAGAGGGATTAACAACTAGGAACGAGGATGCGGAACAACTTATTCTGAATCTGACTCCAAACCCGAGTTCTCGTTTTCTTTCATCTTTACTGATTAATAGTTTGATCAAGCTTGGATTACTACTAAGGGCGACTCGGGCTTCATGAAAAGGTCTAATACCCTTGTTATTATCTTGGTCGACAAGATTCCTAGGCGCTTCCTCAATTTGGAAGAATCACACTATTGGGTACCTCGCGTACTTATTACGTACACAAAGGAGTGAAACAGCTTGACCATAGGGAAAGGACCTCTCAAGCTAGAAGAACAGAGGTTACTTTGTACTCTCTACGGATGCATGAATATGCGGGTCGGTCAAATGCTGGCATGGGGTAGCACCGACTTCATTATTCTTGCTCACTCATGACAGGATGGACTTGGCCCTACCCTTTTTGAGGTAGGCGATTGAAGCTCCTTATGCCTGGTTTCTGAGTCTTCAAGATGTTACCTGAATGGCTACCTAAGTTCTTATTAGAACGAGGCAATAAGCCCATGACTTAAATACTTTGTTTTCCTATTAGGACTCAGACGCATCCTTATAACGCCTATCTTATGGATCGATAAACCCAGTATGCCCAACCTCCTAAAGAGTAAAGTCAGTACACCGAAAGCTTTAAAGGTTATGCCTCTGTTCTATAGGAGATTCACAAGGCCTACAATATTGAGATTTTATGTGTAGGGGTATTTTTTATTCAGTATATTGTTCCATTGTATACTTGTCGTACAGTCAATAGAGTACGCTTGTTGTTTAATTTTATATCCTTCTTTTGGGTAAGTAATGAATCCTCAACCCCTTTTATTTCACACTTAGCGAACTGGTCATTCTCCTATCTGTCCCTGGGACCAGTTTCGTTCCTATAGGTCTTTAACCCACCCTTCCATACATGTCTGGCTTCGTTTCATTCCTTTCAGGATTCCTATTTCTCTGCATCCGTAGAGGCCAAATCATACGCTGCTAAAACTAAAGCCAAGTAGTCCTCCGCTTCAGCAATCCCCATCTGCTGCATCTAAATATGTTGTTTCATCCGCTAAGACAAAAGCATATGAATCAACTCTTTCAAATGAAGAAGATGCCACCACTAAAAAAGAAAAGACTTCCATTTGGGAGGGCAGTGAATAAGGCTTTTAAGCCTGAAGAATATGATTCTTTCAAATATACAGAAGTAGTTGATGACTAAAAGGCAAGCTTGTTAAGGAAAGCGACAAAGGGTGTTGTCTAGTATAAAACCAGAACAAGGGCGGAGGGAGTTGTTTTCCAGTAGCAGCTTTCTTTTTCCTGGCTGAGTAGTTTCTTAAATCCCGAGAAGGGTGGTGGATGGGAATAGATAAGTAAGCATGCGAGTACATTGTTTCAGACGTCGAATACGTTAAATCACCCACCTAAGACGCATAAGAATAATCCAATAAATCATACATAGCATAGGGATGAATCATTCCTAAGAACCAGAGTTGCAAACTGCTCTTTCCCAATCCGAACCAGCGGAATAAGCCTCTTCCGGTCCGGGTCGGAAGGCTTCCTTCCAGTGGTTGCTTCGGCTAGAGATATAGACGTAGAGATGGCTAGAGATTATGTTCAGTCCCCAAATCTGAGATAAGGGAGATCCAGCTAGAGATTATGTCTAGGACAAGACTATTGAGAATGTCTAGTCTACCTTCTCTTCTTTAGCTTGAGTATATACCCTCCGCGTTATAGTCTGATTTTCCTTTCTCTAGGTTTTGGGTCACTTTTCCTTCAAGGATAGTTTCGGTGAGGTTCTACTTGATCTTAGTTCTTTTCCTCAAAGTAGGGAGTAAAAGTCTTAAAAGTCTTCTTTCTCTTTATCTCGGTACTTTTGGTACTCAATACCCTAGTTCTCGCCCGAGAGAAAGTATCTGACTTGTTTTCCTCAGTTTTAGTTGAGGATCCCTAGTTATCGAAGGGATAGTAGCTCGTATTCTAGAGTGAGGCGAGCCTCCCCCTTCAAGTAGTAGCCCAAAGTGAAGCTTGATTTAGTGAAGGAGATGGCTAGGCGAATGCTCTGTCTCTAGTGAATTCCTGTAGTGCGTGTCTACCCAAATGTGAGTGATCTACCTCAGTCGAGAGAGAAATCCCGCTATTGATTATTAATTCCAAGGAACTAGGCAAAAAACCGGACTACCTTTTAGAAAAAGATCCTACAGGTAAAGAGAAAGAAATGATTCAATGGAAGAAAAACTATTACTAGCCCATCATGGCAAAAGGGAAGACATGGGATCACATCCATACGACTAAAAGGGCACACAATGATCGAGCATAAAAAGGTATGATCCTCTTTTCTCTTCTTTGAAAAGACTACGGGGGAGGAAATCTGGGGAAAAAGACACTATGCATATCCCAAATTGGAACTCATTCAAAAGACTCAAAGATAGCCAATGAAGGGACATGGGATAACCTATTAGGGGAAAAAGGAAGCTTTATAGAGGAAAGATGGGCACTAGCCCGTAGGGAGAGAGAAAGAAGCACAAAAAGAAGCCTAAGGGAGAGAATTTTTCGTCCACCAAGGACTTTTAGGTTCTTCTTCTTCGTGTACTACTCTCCTAATAGGGGTCATCCTACCTTTAAGGTTTTTATTCCAAGGAACTCCGAGAGAAGAGCAAAAGGTAAAGTACTTACTATAGTCCTCAAAGCAAGAGCGAAATTCGACATACCTTGCTTGAACTTTCATTCACTATCAGGCTAGAAAAGGCCAGCAGCATAAAGAAAGGAAGAAGGAGAAGGACTTCTTAGTCTTTGGACACAGGGACTAGAAAGAAAGCACAAAGAAGGAAAAGGTATGTAGGTCTTTTTCTTGGGTTTCATAATTATCTTATATGTGGGTCAGGGCTTGAAGCGGGGTAGTTGAATAGGAATCCGGCTAATAAGCTTGAGTTCAGATAGTCAGGTGAGAATCCAATCATTTTTGCGTTCTCGATGAAGTTGGTCTTCTTTGCACCTTAGTACAAGTAAAGCTCTGACTACAAGAATGCAAATGCATTGGATGTAAACTCATCACTTGAGCCATCTCACCAGAGTCTTCTCTTTAGGTATTTGACTTCTCCTCTAGTACGTCGTTTTTAGGAACTGGGGAAGACAAGCAAGTACTGAACTTTCACAGGGAAGAAGGGGGTGTTCCTTTCTTTTCTAATTATTGGGCTTTTGAGTCCAAGAATGGCCCATGAAACAGTTTCAGCACAGGGACTCCCTACAAGAAAAGAAGATTTGATCCATCCTTACCCCCTAACATAGTGGCCTCCCATCAGATTGCACTTCGAAGAAGAAGGCGAGTCACATGAGGTCGACATGATTTACCCAAGGGTTAGGCCCGCTTTTTACTTATTCTATTATTCTAATCATGAGTGGGATCGGGTGCTTATCTCTCTTGGAGACTCGCGTGCCATGAATCACATCACATGTGAGGGGTCGAGATATCTTATGTCTTACTGCTTGGGTTGGTGTCGGCCCCTGTCCACCTCACTTTGCCATGTCTTCTTCTTTCACCTCATCCTGTCCAAAAAGCATTAACATTCTCATGAATTGCACTTTGCACAAGGTGTAGTTGAAATAATAATTATGAGAATAATAATAATAATTATTATAACAATTAATAATAATAATAATAATAATAATAATAATAATAATAATAATAATAATAATAATAATAATAATAATAATAATAATAATAACAACAATAATTATGACAACAACAAGAATAATAATAATAATAATAATGATGATGATGATGATGATGATGATGATGATGACAATAACAATAATAATAATAATAATAATGATAATAACAATAACGATAATAACAATAACAACAACAACAACAACAACAACAACAACAACAACAACAACAACAATAATAATAATAATAATAATAATAATAATAATTACAACAACAACAATAATAATAATAATAATAATAATAATAATAATAATAATAATAATAATAATAATAATAATAACAATAATAACAATAATAATAACAACAACAACAACAACAACAACAACAACAACAACAACAACAATAGCAACAAAAACAAAAATTACAATAATAATAATTATTGTGGTGGTGTGGTGAATTATGATAATTATTATTGATGATTGTAAGTTTTGTAGACATGTTTAAATTTTTCTGGATATCTATTTTTAAAAGAAAATTAATTATTATGGTGGTGTTGTGAATTATGATAATTGTTATGTGTAATTGTAAGTTATTTTAGGTTGTAAAGCATCTTTAAGTAATGTAATATTTTTTAATTTTAATCTAATTTTTTGTTACGTCGTGCCTTCAGGCACAGATAATTACTAGTGTTTTACGTTATATGAAAAGTTTATACATTTTATGAAAAAATTGAGTCTTAAATGACTGACTCGATATTAATTCATGACTAATCAAAACAACTCGATAAAATTATTGAATAAAATCTTTTAATACCTTAATACATATATATCTTTTAATACCATTAGTTGGCAAAATAGGGGTGCAACATAAAAATCACGAGTAACCCGAATCGTCCATGCACCATCTTGAATAATTTATTTTTAAAAAATTTAAGAATTCGCTTAACTTGTAGTCCGCGCAAATTAATTTTGGACGAATTTAGGTTTATTCTCTGATGAACCTTGAGCCGCCCTGCCCAAATTTATATTACTTGTATTTTGTTTTGGAATTATTTGCACTAATCAATATACTTTTAAATTTGATTATTTTTTCATTATGCAAGTTGTTTTTTTCTTGAAAAAGGTTTCTTTAAATAATTTTTTCTTTTTGTTTCTAAAAATCATTTTTTTTTAAATTTATTTTCTTTGTTAAGGAACAAAAGGAGAGAAAAAACTTAAAATTTGTCCAAACCATAATTGTCACCCTTTTTTTTTGTCTAAAACACTTATAAAATTAGTCAGTGAATAATCTTTTTTTAATGATTTTTTAGTATCAACTATTTTATTGTTTTGGCTCATAAAAAAATTTAATGAAAAAGCCTTATTCAATTGTTTATATAATATCGATTTTAGTTCCTATTGTAATGTATCGTGTAGTACCTTATAGTGATAAGTCAAACATAATTTGAATTGTTAATAATATATTTAGTGTAACATAATTTGAATTGCTAATATTATATTTAGTGTATTTTTTTTCCTCTCATCAGCAATATTTAAAAACATCTCAAATTAACTTCAAAAAGTTATAATTGCACCTATATATATTCTAAAATAGAGAAAGTATGTGCTAATTTCCCATTTCACAAAACGTTTAACTTTTAATTTAAAAGATGATTACCAATGGAAGCTAAAAATTAATAGTCCATCCTCACAAATTGCCAAGTTTCATTTATTTCAACGAACTTTCACACCCAACATTGAAATCATGGATCGTCATAAGTACATATTTTATAGTACTAATATAGTTACTACCAAGTTGTACCAACGAATTAAGACAATAAATCAGAATGATTGATCCTTAAGGTAAATCACAATCTCCCTTGAAGTAACAACAAATAACTTGGAAAACTTGATTTCGGTGGAAATGGTTAAATCTTGAACTTTGTTAGAGTTCAAACTAGCTTCGACGGACTTAATTCCGAGCCCAACTTCCATTAAACTAGCACTCGCTTTGTCAAAAATCTTAGCATTAATTTTATCTAGCGCGTCGTAGTAATAAAAAAGAGCAAATTTATATCCCAAAAGACAACCTTGAAGCGCTTTCTTGCGTGCGGGGTCTGTGGTAACGCTGCTGTTAAGTTCATTTTCAATGAATAAATATATACTCGTCGCGTTGGAAATTCCAGTCTCTATAATGACAGTTGCTAGGAAGGTGAAATCTGAGGCCGAGGCGATAGTGGGGATGGAATTTAGGGTTTCTACACATTGTGTGGTGTTAAAATTTAATTCCAAGGTTGTGTTACATGCCACTTCTAGTAAATTTGAGGGGGTTGCTTCTGCATTTGTTGGTGACGGAATTAAAAAGAAGGAAGATAAGAAAAGGGTTAGGACTTAGGAGCATGCAAACAGGAGAGGACATTGTTGTATGGGGTTGGTTATTGTAGGGATTTTGAGTTGTGATTTTCTTGTGTTGACATTATGTGTATATATATAGGCAAGTTGGCTACTCAATAAAGGACCGTGAGAAATTACTCCTTGATTAATTTGACCTTCAAAACATTTTATTTGTAACATTTTATTAGAGACTGCCAACTCAATAGTTTAACAAAAAAGTTTGATTGTATTATGTGTATTTGATTGATAACGTTTGTAGTGTTTATAGTGGTAACGTTAATTAATTTAGTATGTTTGAGATTTAAAAATTACGTTTGTGAGTTAAATAATTTATATTTAGAACAAGTAACTTGTATACTTAAAAGATTCTTAAGTGTGTCTGAAACCCTAATGACATAATTAAATTAAACGCTCAATAAGTTGATAGACGAAGAAGCACTAAATAAAGTTACTCTGTAAAAGCTATCTAACTCTTTAATTTGTACTTCATTCGTTTTGTTAAAAAAAAAGATTTGAAAATTTTGCAAATGTTAAGAATACATATTTCTTCTATATTTATTTCACAATATAATTAGTAGTGAGGATAGTGAAATTGTTATTTGAAATACTACCTTTTGTGTAATAATTTTTTTTTGTAAATAGAATTCTTTTTTTAGAACGATTGGAATATTATTTAATGGCTAAAGACCGTAATTCATAATCAAGGGTAATGACTCCCTCTTTGGTGCAGCCGGATATCAGATAATTTTTACATTCGTAATCATTCTTGCGTTATCATATCATAATAATATTTTAGTGATAGATTTAATCACTCGTGAATAATGATTTCATTAGATTTAATCAACGGTAATCATGAATGACTTAGATGAAATCAATTTAAATTCAATCAACGGTACTTAATGATTTGGAATTAATAAACGGTCAGTACTGATTAGATTTAATCAACCGCAATTAACGAGCAAGAATTAATAGACCAAACTTACGATTTACATTCAGACAATCTAAATCAAAGATAATTTATATAATTAGATTCAATTGACCTTAGTTAATGGTTAGATTTAATTGACTGTAATTAATTATTTTTATTTCATAAATTACAATTAATGATTTAAATTCAGTTGATCCAAAAGAATTCCATTTTAACTTTTTAAAATTACTATAATTTAGAAGATCATGACATTCAAAATAATATAAATGCATTGTTTTTACTAAAACAACCGTAACTACAGATTATGATTCTTTCATTACACATATCTTCTAATTTTTTATAATACGCATTTAGCAGCATTTAGCAACGTAAATATTTATTTGAGTGACAAAATAAAATTTATCGCAAACAATTAACGACACAATTCAATTTATCACAAATAATTATATTATTAAAAGTATGATTAAAAATAATATTACTAAATATATATTGTAAAAAATTAAAAAGTAAATATAATAGAGGGATCCTAATTCCATAACTACTTACGAACTAAAAGAAAATGATTTATTCGCCGACTGATACGTGCTGAATATTTATGTATTGAGAATTATGTGGAACGATATGCAGTAACCACGTGTTATAATATCATTGATTTTCATGTAATTCGCAATGGAGTTTCCTCTTAAAAACTTCGCAGATAAATATACTAAATTGTTTTCTTTTTTCTTTCTTTTTTTTTGGTACAATAAAGAAGTACTTTCAACTACGGGGGAGGGGTATTAAAACTTAGGACCTCTTGCATAAAATAGTCCTACTGGTACATCAAATAAGCAAAAGGCCGTTGGTAAAAATTGTCCTATCTAAAACTAGACAAATTACAAATTTTGATACTTTCAATTTTTTCATAAATTACATCAATTTTAATTATTAAATTTTTAGAATTAGTTTTCAAATTTAAAATAAGATAGTTTTTGTAGGATGGAGGGAGGGAGGGAGGGAGTATCATACTCTAAACTTTCTTAAATGAAAGCAACAAGATCATATACCTAGGGCTGTGCATGTGGGAGAATTTTTTCGGAATAATCATTCACATAGAAAAATTATATGTTATTATACTCTCTCCGTTCTAAATTATTAAATTATTATTGACTTTTAAAAATAAATTTGAGACATATTCAAATTTAAAATTGAGATAATTAACCAAAAATTATGAAATAATAAATTTGGCAATGAGGAGTAACATTTAGACATATAGTTTACAATTTTTATCATTGTATTGATTTAAATTAAAAAAACTCAATTTCAATACTGAGTTTGAAAATATCTTGTGTTGACTTCAAAAAATCAATAATAATCATATAATTTGAAACGAATAGAGCATTTGATTAGTACTATAAGAAGTAATTAGTATACAAAGATTTCAATCAAAGGTAAAAAAGATGCATTCTTATATGTGCTCAAATTGGACTAGGATTGTAACTAAGTCGAGTCCAACCCAGTCAATTTTTAATTTGTCGAGTTCAAGTTTGATTAAAGTTTAAACGAAATAGAGTCGAGTCAAGTTTTTAAACGAATCTCAATATGTTATTTAAATTCGATTCTTTTAAAAATAGTCAAACCTAATCGAGCTCAGTCGAGTTTTAGTCGAGTTAAAACAAATGTAAATAGTTATTTAATTAATTATTTTTATATAATATATATTTAAAAATAATTATTTAATTAATTAAATACTAAAACGAGAGGAACTTTAAGCGAGTTCGAGCCGAATTTTGATGAGTCGAGCGCAACGAGCTGAACTCGACTCACTTAATTAAACGATCACGATTTTTTGCTCGATCTCGTGCGACTCGATAAACAAACTCAAGTCCAGTTAAGTCGAGCTTAAACGAACCAAAGTCTAGTTTTGTTTACGAACAACTCAGTTTGTTTGCAACTCTATCCCAAGTTGTAAACGAATTATTCATTCGAAATATCTGTTAATAATATATCACATGTCAAAACAAATACTCCGTCCGTCCCGTAAAAATTGGCTTAGTTTGAAATTTAAAGTCAAATTGACAAATTTTAGAATCAAAATTTATCTATTTTTTTTTTTAAATATAGGTAAATATATTATAATCATTAGAAACTACATTTAATTTACTATAACATCTAATTTCTGGAAGCTCAGAAACATAAATATTTCTTTTAATTATCAATTCTAAAATTGATCAATTTGATCAAAAAAATTAAAGTAGGCCAGTGTTTGCGGGACGAAGAAAGTAGTATTCAGTATCTAATTAAAACGAATATTATTTGTACTTGAATCGGTTAAAAATAAAAGCAAATACGAATGTTAACTCATCTATATCTCTTTTCTTTTTTTTGAAAAAGACAAAATAATTTATTTCTGAAAATATAAAATTGAATCCAAAAGATTTGGATCCAAAATTACATTTTTACAAGTCAAAAATCTGCAGCTCTAATGTTGTTACCAAAACAGCAACAAAATAAAACACTTCCCACCACAATGAAAATGCATAAAACTTAAAACTCTATAACAATTGCTCCACGTATTTTTTAAACATATCACAAGTCTCCTTCCAGATGAACCCAAATTAACCTGCTCATCTAAGCCAAACCAATCAAAGAAACTTTAGAGATTCTCTATCCTACTGCATCATCACTGAACTCCAGTACCAAAATTGCAGCTAAAGTTCAATCTATCAATAAAAACTCCACTCCACCAATGAAAACAACGAAGCCATAAATTGCAAACAATGCTTGGTTGCTTAATTCCTTAAAGACTAAATTCCATATGTTTGCCGTCCAAAGTGAAGTGCTCAATAAAAGACTGCTATATATTTTTTATTTTATTTTTGCTAAATAAAAGACTGCTATATTGCAACCACACAAACATCAAAACTGCTTTCTACACTTGTTTCTTCCTTCTCCAAAAAAAAATGTCCGCAAATTTAACAAAATTGAACACACCAAAACAGCATCTTAACTGATCGGAGTCTGAAATTGCAAATTGTTATTGTATTGTTTATTGAGATTAAATGAGAAATGTTTAATTTGTGTATAATGCATATTTTCTAGTAGAGAATTATCGGGTAGCCTACATATTAAAAAAAATACATAAATTTCCCGTTTAATTTTGATACATAATATTGCAAAAAAAATATAGTTAATTGAGTGTTTATTTATGATGTGTTGGGTCGTAACTTGGAAACCGTTGATAATGTTTTATGGAGGAACATTAGTTTTGAATTTAAAATTTTTTATTGATTGATTGAACATTATCTTTTATTTGTACTTGTATTTTTTATTTTTTTTTGCTAAATTAAAGTTGTATTAAAGAAAAACATAGGCGTGCAAAAGTTATGGTAATCAGTATTCCATGACCATCGTAATACAAGCCTTAAGGATGGTAATGTTATACCTGATTGACAATAAGCATATGTCCAAGACATACACGGCATATTTCCTAAATCTGTTAGAAATATGAAGTTTACACTTAATTATTTATGTGTGTGATTTCACGAGCTAGACAATTGGCATTTTTCCTGGGTTCACCATGAATCCGGGCATTTCTTTCCCTCCACACGAAGTAAACCACTGCTACAGCCAAGGATAGAACCGCTCTCTTAAGAGTGGAGCAATGCAGACCCAAAATGAAATCCATAATGGCTTGCCAATCTCTATGGAAGCCTCTCCAACCACAAAACCTCAAAACAAAGAAGAGCACTCGAAAAGAATATGGACAATGGAAGAAAAGATGTTGGAAGTTTTTGTCGTGCAAAGAACACGAAATACAAGAAGCAGGAACTTCAATCCAAAACGAATAAGAATATCTCTTGTCCGAAGACCTTTATGAAAGGCTAGACATAGTGTAAATGAATACGTTGGAATAACCAGCTTGTGCCAAAGAATCTTCCACTATTCCACCTCTTGGCCCCTGCTTCGAATAGATTGCCAAATAGAAGCTGTGGTAACATTTGTAGAAGTATCCCACAAAATCTAATCTTGTTTAGCCAAATCAGTGTCTATTAAAATCAAACGGTGCTCTAAACGCCCTTACCTGCCCATGGTTGGAAGCAGGAAGAGACCATCGTTGATCCGCGAGAATATCAGCAACTTTAGCCTCGAGCCCAAGACCAGAGTAGACAACTAGGGGATCATGATTAGAGGAGGCCAGAGGAGTATGTTGAATCCAAGGATCAAACCAAAGACTAATCTGGTTACCATTGCCAATCTTGTAATGTATGAAATTCTGTGCGATGCTCCTAATATTAAGAACCTTCCTCCAAATCCAAGAACAATCGGCTGGAATATTAATGCACCAGAAGTGTCTTTTCTTTATAACAGTATCTCTAACCCATTTTGCCCACATGGAGGTGCTGAATGGATTGACAATATTCCATAGCTGAAGAAGGATGGCTGCATTGTTCCATTCGTGTATCTGTTTCAAGTTTAACCCACCTTCCCTAAAAGGAAGAGCTGCCTTGTCCCAACTGACCTTGGTACCATGTTTTTCGAGAGTTGAACCTTTCCACAAAAATCTCGACAAAGTAGTTTTAATGGCCTTAATGATGCTAGAAGGAAGAATGAAAAAGGAAGACCAGTATGCTTGAATTGAAAACAAAACAGACCTGATCAGTTGGAGTCTGCCAGGGTAAGATAGAAGCTTATTTGTCCAAGACGAAACCTTTGCAGTGATGCTGTCAAGCAGAGGTTTACAATCCGCAGCAGTCATCCAGTGGAAATAAGTGGTACCCCAACAAATTTAGTTAGAGTGTGGCCTCTTTCAAAGTTGAGAGAGCCAAGAATCTGAGCCGCTTCTTCGGGAGAAACATTAGCTAAGAAACACTGGCTCCTGGCATTATTAGGAATAAGACCTGATAAACTGGAGAAGCATGAAAGGCATTGGGAAAGTGTGAGCTAGAACAGACTGATGACCAAAAAGCATCAAATCTTCAGCAAAACATAAGTTGGTAATTCTATTTTTACTAGTTCTCAAATGGAATTTGAATGGTTGATGTTTTATCCTATCATCAATAATCAAAGAGAGAACATCCATAATGATGACAAAAAGGTATGGCGATAACGGGTCCCCTTCTCGAAGGCCCTTAGCCCCTCAAAGAGCACCATTTACCTTGACAGAGAAACGAGTAGTAATGCATGCCTTGATCCAGAAGATGAACTTCGGTGGGAATTTTAAGTTGATCAAACATTACTTTTGGTAGTGCATGTATATTGTATAACAGTTCAAAATATAATTTCAAAAAACTTTGGATACAAATTCAGATGATATTAGATATAGATATACGAATGTTTAATTTAGACATTTATATGCGTCTGACTATCTCTTACGGATAGAATCACTAAAAAATATAAACTAAGGTTACGTTTGTTTGTAAAAAATATATTTTGAATTAGACTATTTATTTTAATTTAACACTATTTCGGACTATTTTATCCCATGATGGAAATTAATAATTCCTATAAGTATATAAGCTTATAAAAGCCGCTAAAATCTTAAGATTACTGGAAACAAAACAAAAAAAATAAAAAGCAAGTCAATCCTATACAGTAGAATTATAATGAGTGTTCCAACAACAGCTCAGTCTACATTTTTATTTTTATTTTGATAAACAGTCAACAAATTGAAGAATATTATTATTTCAAAATATCCGAAACAATCAAAAGAAGTATTTTAAGATGAGCATTTCCAATTTAAAAAAAAAAAACATACATGAAAATCAAATGCTTGAGGTAACTGGACAAGATCATGAGCTATCCCATTAGTCATTATTCAAACATAAGAAAAAATCAGAGACTTAAAATCACCAATCAAACTACTACAACCATAGATAGACAATGGAGGGCAAATGCGACTGTTCCACAACACCATTCCGTCTAATAATAACATTTACGTTGTCAATTTCTACCAAAATCTTCAAAAAAGCTCACTTTAGCTAAACACAAGGCACTACAAATTGAAATAGCTTGTGCACACTCCACATCGAAATTTTCTTGAAATCCATCAATTCCAGCCCCTATGATAGAACCCATTGTCCCATTTCATCAATTTCCTTGCTTCACCCAAATCCTTGTGAAAATTCAAACAAATCATGTCTTCTGATCTTCAAGTCAAACATCATGAATAGATGAGTATTTCTTATTAAAAAAAAACTTACATTTTTAACTACTCGAAAACAGCTAATCTTGTTTTTGGAGGATCAACCAAAAAGATATCAAGGAGTTGATCAAATGTAGTATAATTGTATTCAGGATAGAGCTCGGTTGCCTCTAAGTCATCTGCTCTCAGTTCATAATTCATCTGCTCTCCTTTTATGAAGATGCTGTGAAGTATGGCCATTGGTACATCATCAGGGAAAGGTAAGGCTGCATGTCACAAATTCAACTCGCACAATTAATAAATGTCAATTGTACCATAATATTCGAATAAATATTTTGAAAAGAGTCTTATTTGTCTTCTTTTTTTTTGGTTACGGAAAAAGAGTCATATTTCTTTTAATTGTATTATAAAATGACATATTGTCATTAACTTTACTGTACTGTAATTCATTATCATATAATTACTCATAAACTAAATTCTCAATAAATTAGGAGATAAAAATGGAACAAATGAATATTCTTAGAGTTCGTAAGTTTTGCAAACTGGACTTTTTAGGGAAAGGGAGGAGCTACTGTTTAAGTTTCATGTTTAAATAATTCTTTTAATTTTTCCAACAATTCCATTATACTTCATCAAAAAGTGCGGAATAATAAAAGCAGTTTGATTCAAGTTTGCTTGCGGTAAAATATAAGGTACCGTAAAACTGGTACAAATCAGTTAAGCTCTCCATTGATTATCGGACAGGCTTATTAACACTTACCACTCCAACAGTTTGAATTGCCTCTCAATCCGTATAAAAATTATGCGAACGCCCAAAATATATAATATTCCCGTCCGCACATAACTATTAATCACCGCATAATTTTGGCCATTCACATAACTATTGTACAAATGGAATAAATTAAATTTGAATGGTACGATCACTGCTCGCATAACAATTGTGGGATGATATATATCTCAGCCTTTAAATTTTAAAATGGACGACTAGATCATAGTGGGGTAGATAGGGGCTCTATCCAACTTTGGACCTGAATTATTCTCATATATATATCTATATATAAACTAAAAATACTACAATAAAACAAAACAAAACAAAAAGTGAAATGAGAAGCTAATTGGATAAAAGTAGTACTCTCTGCTTTGTTCAGCAGAAATAATTTCATTTGAAAAAAATATTATTTTATATAAAGAGTTCTATTGTTATTGCTAGCTAGTAGTACAAATGATATAATTTTTTCTTTTTTAGATCTATTGATACTGTATCCTCAAATTTGTTATTATAATTCATTATAATACTACTAATGATGAACTAAGAACTTGTATCGTTAGAATAAAAATAAAATCTTAATCTTTATAGGAAAAAGTTTTTAAATTTTTTTTTTTTGGTGAAATAGAGAGATTATCTTACTTTGTGAAAGCTTGATGATATCCTCCTCAGGAATGTAGGTCCTCTCCAAGGTACGTCCAGTCTTTTTCTCCCAAGTTGAGATCAAATCTAATTGGGTGATAATATTTTTGGGTAGTCTGTAGATAATTAGACGATTTTCTGCTCGTGGATCAGTTGCCGCTTTCACTGTATAGACGGCCACGTCTTTTTCATAGTTACACACAACTACGTAAAAATAACGAAAATATTAATTAGTCACCTAAAAAATCAGATTATATAGATACTTTAAAAACCCAAGGCTTAATGATTATGAACTCATCAGCAATGGTCTAAATGATGGTTTCGGTCTTTGTTGTCTCTATTAATTAATCAGCACGAAAACAAAGAGAAAAGGGAAAATGTAACACGATAGATGGATGTCATGATTTCACATTATCCGTATGAGGTAGATTTGAGTTTTGTCCATGCATTTAAGATGGCCAAGACTTGCCAGGTATTTTTACTTTAATGACAAATTAAAGAACTAACTGAAAAATCCAGTTCAACAATGTTTTATATATAGACTAAGAATATGAAAAAACAAAAAGATAATCTCTTCATTAATTCCCAAACTACTGTTGTTTTTCATGTTAATTAGTCTTTCTTTTTTCCCGCATATTTAATCTTCATAGTTTATAATTTCTGCAATCACAGCCAACAATACAAAGATAGAGCAATTAAAGGCGACCAAATATGAAAAATAACTATCTGTTGATGATTAGACCTAAAAAAGATTACAATTTAGGTACTAAATGAAAAAAAATATATGTATATAATTTAAAGGTAAAAAAAATAATTAAAAGACTACACGTGAAAAACATATATTTTGGGGATCAACGATGAAGTTTTCTCATAACAAAAATATTTGTCACTTGAAATATCGAATTACATACATACCCAAGGGGTTTCATGATTATGAACCCATCAATGATGGTTTAATGTAATGGTTTTTTTTAATTTGGCCGAGTCCTCTTGAGTTGGTGTCGAGTTATCGGCATAAATAAATTAAATTAGATTTGGTCTAAGTTCGCTTACGTAAAAATACAACCTAAGTTAATTTGGTTCGTACGAGTCACTCTTTAATTTAAATTATAAAATTGAAAAGTAGTTTCTTCCCACAAAAAAAAAAATCCCAAAAAACTCTTCTTTTCCCAATCAACCTAAATGTATGACGACCTTAATATTAAAAATCGACTATATCTTCTCTAAACAACAGTACTCCCGATGATCCAACTAATTATTATATAAGTATACATATATTCATATTCAGTTATTAACAAATGAATTTATATTTTGTTCATTAACTATTTTGAACACTTGTCAATGCCTTACACGAGTATCATGCTTGTCAGTAATAAAAGAAAAGGAAAGATAAAATATAACCAAATAAATGGATCCCATTGTTTCATATTTTCTTTTTTCGTTTAAAAAAAAATCATTAATCATTATCTGTACGAGGTACATATGAGGTTTTTCCATTTAAGATAGCCTTAAACTTATCATGAGATTTTACTTGAATTACAAAGGATTAAGTGAAAAATCTAGTTGATAGCTATTCTATAGAAAATTAGTTTATATAAAGCCATCGCTTCAACAAACAGATACTTATGCTTAAGTTGTAGCTTAGGTTTATATTGTACGTAGTTCAAGTTTTGTTTAACTTTATATAAACGTAAGATTTAATCGGTTTACTACGAAAATATGTGATTGTTGTTATCGTGTGTGTATTTTATATATATATATATGTGCGTGTGTGCACGCGATTGATGTCATTATTGAGATTGTTGTGAATATTGGCGTGATTTAAAAATAGGTATTGTGTGGTTTAGAAACATGTGCAGGAATTTGTAATTTAAAAACCTTAAAAGCAAGAAAAACAATTTTAAAAAAGGGAGTTATTTTGGACAGAAATTTTATAAAAAATAACTTAATTCTGATGAAAATTCTGTAAAAAATAAGTTATTTTCGACGAAAATTTTGTTACTTCCCACTCATGCGAAGATCGACATGTGTTGTAACTATATTTGATGGAGTTTTTGCCGACAGACCATTCGATCGTAATTAAGTTATTGCCGACATGTGTTTTATTTATTTTTGATGGAATTTATGTGAAAAATATTCCGTCAAAAATAATTAATTATGATCGAATTGCCTACAAAATTAGTTTTGACCAACTTAATTATGACAGAATTGCCAAAGAAATTAGTCTCGACCATTTTAATTATATTCAAATTTTCGACTGATTATTCCGTCAGAATTAAATTAATCCGTCAAAAATAACCTAATTTCGATGGAATTAGGCTATTCCAATAAAATTATACAGTGGAAAATAACGTTTTTTCTTGTAGTGAATTTCTATAAGAAAAAAATTATAAAAATGAACAAAACTTACACTTGGCTTCACCAGTTCCATAGATGGTAACTTTGTTGAAATTTTCCTCAGAAGGATGAAGCAAATAATTAATGAAATAGGCTCCAAGTGAGTTTGCAGACACAAAAGTATAAGAAAGTCCAGATTCTTCAACTGCCCTTCTTACCAGCTTCTTTTTGTCACAAGCAGCTTGAAAAGGTGGTAGCGGACTAATTCTATCAACCTCATTTCCAAATCCTGAAGGAATAAATCTCTGTATATATATAGAAAAGATAAAATTGTTTATTTTTGTTTAATTTTAAATCTTTGTTTTGTAAGGTGAACAACGAAGGAGGGGGGTTTGAAACACAAACCATTGCAACGTAAAATTTGGGTAATATCATCACAGCTCAGGGCCGATGGTAACAAAGATTTGTTTAACCAAACACAACTCACGCAATTGATTACCTTTATGTTGCCAGCCTCTTTCATGGCTCTTATTATTTTGAGTTGGTCAAGGACTTGAGGAACGGCCAATGTTGAAATTACAACGTCTACCTGGCGGAGCACCTCAACAAGCTTGTCATGTTCATCAAGTTCTCCCTGTTCATATTTGATGGGGAAAAAATTACTCCCTCCTTTACATTAAAAAAAAAAAAAAGTTCCATTTGTCAATTTTTTGTTCAAAAAAAAGAGATCCACTCTTTAATTTGGTGCTAGTAAAATGAAAAACTGTCCTCAAAGTCATCATCACGTCATGGTGTCACTACAAAATATAAATTAAGGGAAACATAGAACAAAATAATATTATTAAAATTTGTAAATTTTGCGAAAACACGATTTCTCTTTCTCTGAAACGAATGAAGTCTATATATGGTCATGGAAAAGTATGTAATATTATTTTGTGGGATAGTATTAATTGTATATATTAAACCAAGCTAATCGATTGGTCTAAGTGTAACGTATGAACTCTGATTAACTCTAATATAGACTGACTAATAACTCTAATATTAACTCTAATATAGACTGACTAGATTAACTCTAAAACTTGTGATGTGTATGCCCATTAGGTTACTAATCCAAAATAATATAAATAAAAAATTAGATCATCTCTCTTAATCTTATACACATAAGAATTTCATAATTCCAAAAGGTTATTGAGTACTTCTCATTAAACCAACAAGGAAGTAGTACCTTATTCTTCCACTGCTCATGAATTTTAAATAAATTACACGATATTATTATTTTTTATATGTTATACGTGTTATTCTCCTATCAATATCTATATATAGAATTAATATTACAGATTAATTCTTACAAAGTATACACATTATTTGACACGCCTGTCCCAAAATGAGGGTCTAATTTTTCTTTTTCGGAATTTGAAAAATGAGATCTAGTCTCCTTTTAAAATATGGTACGTTATGGTCGCGTTTATGCAAAATTAAAGAACTTTATAGAGACGCAAATAAGATAATTAATGAATGCAACAATAAACGAAGTATGCATGTACCCAAACAATGGTAACTCGCAAGGATTCGAATTCCTCGAGCAGCTCTTTCTTTGAAGGATCATGATTAGGCTTCATAGGGCGAGCAAAAGCAAATGTTGGATGACCTAGTGAAACGCTTGCCTTAACCATGTATGTACCAAGGGAACCGGTTGCTCCAAATATCAGTATTTTGCTCTTCTCTTCAGCCATGGTACTGATCTTTGAAGTTATTGGCTAATAATATTCTGAAATGTATAGAACACACATCTCTAATATCTATACCATATATATAAGAAAAATACTATATATGTCGATAAATATGATGATGATATTGGATTGTAACCATCGTAGAGTTCTAAGCGATAAGATAGAATCGTGAAATTCTAAGCGATAAGATAGATAATGTGTGAGTTCTTTCTTAATTCATTTATACTTCATGTATCTACATACATCGACATCTAATATCTATATAAATTTGTTTGTCACATGTGGTTGTAATTTTTATTTAAAAATTGATATAAATATAGTACTATCGTCAATGAAATTGGTTAAAAGAAACAACTATATATCCATGTTAATTATAATAGTATGATACTATCCATGTTATAAAAAGATAACTTGTATCCGAATAAGAGTTCCAAGGAATTAAGTAATGGATTGTTGAGAATTTTTATTTTATTAGGATTCGATCATGTGTTATTTTCTTTACACTAAAAACCTCAAAGTTCCAAACAAATAATTAGGTAAAACTCAAAGGATTTGTTTTATTTAAGAAAAGCAAAATTGTTTTTCAAAAAATGAGATTTTTTTGGGTATTGGGTTGATAAATGAGAATGCAACTGAAAATTCTTTCCTATGTTTGTGGTAGAAAATTGAAAATAGTACATAACTATATCGGTTGATAAATACATAACATAAAGTACTCTTCTATATTTGTGTTGGGAAATTGAAAATAGTACACAGCTATGTCGATTGATAAAATACATAACAAACAGAAAATAATACAATAAGTTTTAAGATAAAATTATTCAATGATTTTGAAGTATCGATACGTAATGTCTTAAACCATAATATATTGTTATTTTAATATATATAATGTGTTATTTTACTATATATATTGAAATAACAGTATATAAATAGTATTAAAATACTAAAAGACTATACTCTATGGCTGTAAAATAATTTTTCAAAATTTTAAAGTGATTCTTTAGTTTACAAGAGCGATATTTTTGTCTTTTAAATTGATATTTTGGTTTATTTCTGTTACTTAATTGAATTTTCTTCAAATTTAAACCATGTATGATACATGTCCTTTTTAATGAGATTATATTTTTATTTTAATATTAAAATATACCAAGACACGTGACTTGAAACTCAGGTAAGTTTCATGAATCTTTTGCTCTTGCACGTGAAATAATCTTTCTTTTGAATAAAAATTGTGTGGCTGAAATTGCATCCTGCACAGAAAGCAACAAAAGGCTCAAAAACGGACGAAGAGAGTGGTGATCGTTATAGCCACATGCTAAGGCGTCGGTAATAATGCTAGCCATAGATTGCTACCAAATAAAGATATCTAAAAGCACCATTGCCTTGGTCAATTCGTGGTCCTTGGTTTGACAGCTTATTAAAACATTTATTTATTTTGTTATTTTTTTGTATGAAATTTGACCCAGTGATACGATCAACTCATGTATAAATATGAAGTTGGGAATTCAATTTTTGATGACAACAAAGAAGGGTATGTGTTGGGGATGTGTGTGTAAAAGTAGCAAAATATATATATATATATATATATATATATATATATATATATATATATATATATATATAACTCACCTAGTGCTAGTGATGCACAAATGGCCTGCGGCCCGGCCTTGATCCGGCCTGGGCCTGGCCTGGTCAAAACCCGGCCTGGTCAAGGCCTGGCCTGGCTCGGCCTGGCCTGAAGGCCACTAACAGGCCACAGTTTTTTAACTCAGATCCGGCCTGGCCTGGCCTGCCAAAAAGCCCGGCCTGGGGCCTGGCCTGGCCTGGGCCTGGCCTTGGGTCTGGCCTGGCCTGATTCATCAAAAGCTTGGTCTAGTCTGCAGATTTTCTTTATTCGCTACTTCAATTCTCCCACTGCAGACGAAAACTTCATCTTTGTAACAACGCATTCAATAAATAAAATAAAATTGATGTATTTTAATACGTTCATTCATGCATGTTTGTTTATATACAAATAAAGAAATTCATGAAAACACATTGACTAGTGTAATATATAAGGATTTTCCTTACCTAGCTAGCAACCTACACTTCTTACAGATCTTTCATTGCATCTTTATTTTAATAGATACTTAGCGTAACAACTAGAAAGTCATTTGCAAAATAATAATAAAAAAAATAATTTTCATTATTGTAATTTGAAAGCTGTAACTTGTAATACATTACTTTTAATTAATACATCAATTAAGTTTAAAATTTTAATTGGTGTATGAATAATATTTAAAATTACTAAAAAAATTGTTTGAATGGATCGAATCGGACTAGACTACCCTGGCTTGGCCCAAAGTCTGACCTGGCCTGGCCCGGCCCAAGACCTAGCCTGGCCTGGCCTGCAGGCCTCAACAGGCCCCCTTTTTGAGCGTCAAGCCCGGCCCGGCCTGGCCTGCAGGCCAAAAGTCAAAGGCTCGGCCCGGCCTGGTCAACGGTCAAGGCATGACAGGCCCAGGCCAGACCAGGCCGGCCTGTTGTGCATGCCTAGCCTAGTGCCGTCGAATGGAAGTTTTTAAATAAATAGAAAAAAAATCTACTTTCATTAAGTATATTTAAATTTGTTGTATAATGAATATTGTAAGGAGATATAAACGAAAGTATATTTAGAAAGAAGGAAAATTCTTACTGTTTTTGTTTACCCCTTTTTCAATATTAGTACGTATTTACATTAGAACAAATTTATATATAATTTCTTTTATATCTCTTTATAATATTAAAACTATAATTCATAAAGAAGGAAGTATTTTATTAAGAAAAAAAATCAGTTTTAAAAATGCGATGGGTTAGGTTGGACCATGGTAGCTACTAGCTAGTGTTATAATTTTGGCGAGGGAGACCCAAATTCTGGCATCTTGGGGTCCATTACTGTTGATTTAGACTCTTGGTGCAAGCATGGAAGGTTTCAATAGTATGGAATTATGCGACGTACGTCGCATAGGCTTTTAAATGATAATCGAAAAATTCATATTCGTTTATATTTGTATTTAAAAAAAAACGGATATTATTTATATTTAGAAAAATATATATATATCCGTATTCAATTTAAATGTATCCGTAAATAAACGGATATGAATACGGATATAGGCGTATTCGTATTCGTTTAACATCCGTCCGTAAATATACTCAGCAGATATTTGGAATTCGATATCCGAATTCGGATCCGTATCTGGGACGAATTCGGATCCGAATAACTTATATATATATATATATATATGAAATAAGCAAAAAAATTTCTTTTAAGTGGTTTTCTTTATATAATAATTAATTTTCATTATTATACGCAAATTATTTTTAAAATATATCATTTCACTTCTAAAAAGTAAAAAATAACACTTTTATTATAATATTAATAAATTAATTTAAGTATAGTTAATAAATTTTTACTATTATAAAGTTAAAATATCTAAAATATATCATTTAACAAGTGTTATAAATATCATTTAACATGTGTTACAATATAACTTTTGGATCATTTAACAGATGTTATAAATATTATAAATGTTATTTAAATGTTATAATTATAAATTATAAATATTCATACACACTACAGTATTACTCCAAACATATAAAATAGACATCAACTTATTAATGGACATCAAATTTTAATAAGTAGAGTATTCATTTTGAAATTTAGGATTTCAAAAATAATAAAAATTAATTTGAATTGTAATTTAGAGCATTGATTATTGTATTTATTAAAAATAAATAAATTAACATTCATTCATTAATGAACTATACTTTAAAACTCATTAATTTTTCCCCTTATTCTAGTTATATATAGTGTTACAATATATCTAAAATGTATCATTTAACAAGTGTTATAAATATAATTTAAATGTTATAATTATAGATTATAAATATTCATACACACTACAGTATTACTTCAAATTAACACATAAAATGGACATCTACTTATTAATGGACATCTAAACATTAATAACTATAGCATTTATTTTGAATTTAGAATTTCAAAAATAATAAAAACTTATTTAAATTGTAATTTAGAACATTGATTATTGTACTTATTAAAAATAAATAAATTAACATTCATTCATTAATGAATTATACTTTAAAACTCATTATTTTTTTCTATTATTATAGTTATATATAGTGTTAGAATATATCTAAAATGTATCATTTAACAAGTGTTATAAATATAATTTAAATGTTATAATTATAAATTATAAATATTCATACACACTATAATATTATTCTAAATGAACACATAAAATGGGCATCTATTTATTAATTGACATAAAAAACATTAATAAATAGAGCATTCATTTTGAATTTAAGATTTCAAAACTAATGAGAATTTATTTAAATTGTAATTTAGAGTATTGATTATTGTATTTATTAAAAATAAATAAATTAACATTCATTCATTAATATGTATGGTTTAAATTTTAAATTGTGATTGGTTATGAGTAATTATTCAATTTTTTTCTTTATTTTTTGTAAATAATTTGAATGAATTTTATATTAGGTGATTGATAAACGAATCCGGATATCCAAATAATCTGTTTATTTGAATAAAATAAATGGAAACGGATATTATCCATATTCGGATATTATTTCGAATACCAGATACGGATAGCATTTTTAAAATTCGCCGGATACGAATACGGATAGCGAATTAAATTTTCAAATATAAATATAGAAATTATTATATTCGAATTTATTTATATCCGTTTACTTCTCTATGTACCCTAAATTTTATTCCAGTAGGGTAAGGATAAAACCCACCCCTTTTTTTTCTTGCCTACGAAATGACATTCCTTTTGGTTAGTTTTTGCTCTCAAATGAAGACATCATATCAAATAATAAATGGAATAGAATAGTGGAGGACTATATACTATATTAGCGTAGGAAACATTTGAAGTTAATTGTTTAATTGGGGGTTGGTTACTTTGCTCAAACAGAGGGGAGTCCAGTGAGATGACTTAAACATCTTCTTCACATCTCCAGCAATGTTTAATTGGTACGTTACAGGTTCTATATAATGCTGTATGTATGTGGAAGGAATTTTTCAAGCGTCTGACAAGAAATGCGGCACTGAATACTTGTTCTCTAAATATTTTTTTAATATTTTAATTTTGTGTTTTTCATTCTATTTTATTTATTAATCCGAAATTGCAAGCATATAATACTGATAATAATAATAATAATAACTCCTATTTTATTTTTACATTGTCCTTCATATTGAAGGGAGTAAATTGTAGCCATATTAACTAATAAATTTTTATTTTTTTTAAATGAAGTTCACATCTTTAAATGACAATTTTAACATTTTTTTATCATCTCTATATTCATCATGATTAAGAGAGAGAGAAGATATTATACTACTTTTCTTAAAAAATATATATATATATATATATATATATATATATATATATATATATATTATCAATGTATAACTTTTCTTTGAATAAAAAATTGTTGGTGTTTAACTTTTTTTTGCATATAATTTTTTCAAATGTATTAGTTTAGTGATAATGTTTGCACTCTCTTCTTATTACATGAAAATTTCTTTAAAATTAAGAGATAAAAATTACGGGTCGAACTATAAAAATTTCACTATAATTAACTGTGAGTATAAATAATCCTTCTAAACTTTAACACCAAAAACTCAAAATATTACAAAATTAAGAGAATACAATAATACATTAATTTGAGTGAAAACTCAAATTATCTCATTACCCAAAATTCTCCGAATTAATTAAAAGCTTCCAACAATTAATTGATCGGAGCAATTAATGACACCCGTAAATAAACTTTCACGTAATCTCTCAATTTTATTCCGCTCCACAATAAAAATTTCCTTTGCAGAAAATACTCACAATTGTTATTCGTGTTCCTGTTGCTGCCTCTTACTTATTCCGTTGCATGCAATTTGCTTGAAACTAATGTCCATACATATAGGGGTGTCAATCGGTAAAAAATCGAACCGGTACCGAATCGAAATTACCGCTAAAACAATAACCAAAAACCGAACCAAATTACCGGTTTCGGTACTGGTTCGGTACAAATTCGGTTCGGTTTTCGATTTTTACTGATTAGCAATATATATAATTATTATTAATTATATATATAATAATATATATATAATTATTATTAATTATATAATAATTAATATAAATTTATTATTATATTATGTAATTCGGTTCTTTCGGTATACCGAATCGAACCGAAATTCAAAAATGCCCATATCGCTACCGGTATCGAAAAATATAAAAAATCGAAACTGAAAAAACCAGTACCGAAAAAAATCGGTACCGATACCGATCGGTTCGGTAAAAAACCGAAAAGTTTGAACACTCCTACATACATATAATGCAACTTGACATACCCAACTCCATGTTGGGTTTGGAAAACCAGGCTTACTTATAAGCTTCCAAATTCCTAGTTGGCTTTAGAAGAAAGTTACCATAAGTCATATATACCCCTCCGTGTTGGTTTCAAATTACCGAGGTTTACTTAATCACCCAATTTCGTGTTGGATTTGGATTACTAATTCTAACAATCTCCCCCACGAAATCCGTGAAAGGGGGCTTCCACCGTGACCTTGTCACTTAAAATTCATTCCGACCAACTTCTTACAAACCCTGAGTTTATCACAAGTCATAATCTTGGTCAATATGTCTGAAAGGTTTTCATTGGTATGAACTTTCTTCACTTTCAACAATTTTTTTTCCATCACTTCTCGAAACCAATGATAATAAACATCAATGTGTTTAATACGACTATAATAAGTGGCATTTTTTGTCAAGTCAATTGCACTTTAACTAGCACAATAAATCACATACTCATCATGTTTCATACACAACTCTTGAAGAAACATTTTTAACCATAACATCTCCTTACTTACTTTCGTAGCGGCAATGTATTCCGACTTTGTTGTAGACAAAGCAACACACTTTTGTAACTTGGACTGCATTACACAGCTCCTCTGCAAAAGTAAACAAATACCCCAAAGTAGACTTCTTCTTTTCAGAACCTATCATATCATCTCTCCCTTCTTTAGTGAAAGGATACATACGCTTCGTCAACTTAAAATAATTGGTCAGCGGTGTGCTAACTGGTTTAGCATCACACATATTGAACCTTACAAGCACCCATTCAACATACTTCTCCTATGACAACCATAATCTCTTGGCTTTTCTGTCATGAATAATCCTCATACCCAAAATTTACTTAGTCGGGCCTAAATCCTTCATATCAAATGACTTGAATAACTCACCATTGAGCCTGCGAATTATGTTAACATCTTGCCCAACTATCAATGTATCATCTACATATAGCAACATAATAATGAAGAATATTATAAAGGAGTTTCTAATGGTTGGTCTAATTAAAACTAGAAGGCTTAAAGACTCGATTTTTCAGACTAATCAAGACAACAACAAATCCGTTTTAGGTTATGTAGTTACCTTAAACGATGGTGCAATGAGTTGGAAAGGTTTCAAGTGGCAAATAGTTATTGATTTAGTGATAAATGCATAGTATATAGCTATAAGCGAAGTTGCAAATGAGATTTTTTGAATGAATAAATTCATTACATAACTTGATTTAGTTCTTAGCATTAAAGGAGTTTAATTCGCCAAGGAACATATGTCTCATTTGAAATTCAAATATGTGTTGCAGCATTTTCATATGATTAGAGGAATCATTGAAAGAGGAGATGATATTATAAAGATGGTAGACTCTCAGAACAACATTACAGGTCCATTAACTAAAGCATTTACTAAGCAATTCGTATGCTCGTCACTTAGAGAAGAATAGTACGGGATACCAAAGGGCTATTGACTTTAGTGAAAATGGGAGATTAAAAGTAGTATGCCCTCAAGCCAATTACATTTAATGTGATAAGCATATACTTTGTAATCTTATTCGTTTATTAATAAAAGTTTCATTTAAAGACCTTTCTTTATTCATGATTAATTGGTTAAATTAATTAAGTGGTTAAACCAATAGTTTTTGGCAATATTTTTAGAATCATAATGTTGATTATGCTAATGAAATCTAAATTCTAGATAACTCAAAACTAAAATTGTTTATAATCGTATGATCACTAAAATGGGGATTAGTGAATCTGGAGAGATTATTACATACTATGCTTGCTCTTTATAAAGAGGATGATTGATCTTATAATTATTTGTGTGGAGACACTAAGCCCAAAGAATTTTGCCGAGAGCCCAATAATTCTGGACTTTAATGTTCCTACTCCTTAGTCTTAAACAAAACTAAGGAATGGGGGGTAATATTAAGGTCGTATTTCGTCAGCTCTTAATTGGACTTGACTCAATGAGCCTCATTTAAATACATGCTAGCTTTCCTTAAACTTGGGCGGGCCCAAGATATTTTTTTATCTTGTTACCACTTTGGCATTACTTTTCATCCAAGTATCAGCTAGTAATTTTCATAAAATATTTCATCTCTACGTAAAAATATCATTTTCTACGTAGACTCAAGAAATGACAATTCCTTAGTTAACTCAACTAAGGATTCTTCCCTCCTAACACGGTGTAGAAATTCAATAAATAAAAGGTACAATATGTGCAAGATGTATACAAAATATTATTATATTGGCTCTAAACCCTAATACCTCTATTTTTAATTGATTTATTCTCCTAAATTTTATATTGATTCTCACATCGAAGGGTTCTCCTGGTTACCGATGTATTTCTTTTTGTAGATTTATTCCACTTTTGGATTCGATGATAAGTCTTGGACGAAATTGAGAGTTAACAATACTCTTAATTAGTGACTCTATAGAATGTTGTTAACATTTAATTTTGACCACACCAAATCATCAAAAATTGGTACTAATCTGTATAGAAAACAACACAATAAACACACCATAAAAGAATTAAAAGAGCTTATTTAGTTTAAATAAAATTAGATTGATTCTAATTTTATTTATTCTACTATCGGAATAATATTAAACTTAAAGGATCACACCATAAAAGAGAAAATTAGATTTAGAAGTAATTGAGCAAAATAATAAATTAAGTATATTTAATTTGGATCGTGGCGAAACAAATTAAATAACTGAATATTTATGGTTATTATTTGTATAAATTCATAAGAAAAGTCATTATTATTATTATTATTTATTATAATCGCAAACGGTTTAGGAAAAAAATACGGACCTATAAATAAGAGTACCCATATTAAGGTTTTCTATGGTTAGTTAGAAAATACATAATATTCTCTTAACCCGAAACAGTTTAGGGAAGCAAAGAAAAATAGGTTAGTCACCCATCTTGTGAAAACCCTAAAATTATTTCTTCTTCATCTATATTTTTTTTGGCGGATCACCTTTGGAGCGCTACATACATTGAGTAGCTGATATTTTATCCGAGAAATTTGATGAAGATCAAAGAAGTGCCAAGGATTAAAAATTTTGGGTTGAAGATTCGGGTCTAGAAGATTATCTGGATCATTGTCATCACATCTTCACAAGCATAAATATTTAGTCATTTCCTCAATTAATAATCTTTTATAAAGTTGATTCCTAAGATTGCAGAAAGAAAAAATTAAATAAGATTTATAACATGTTTCGTTTTATATCAATATGATTGTGTGTAATTATATTTTTTGCACTAATAACAATAGAGAAATATAGCACTCTAGTGCACAAAATTGTACATATCTTAACTCCATAACATAGCCTTGTATTTATAATAATTCACACTGCCCTGCTATAGAAAGACCCAAAGTTGATTGAAAATAGAAACTCAATCAGAGTTTTTATAGGAATTAAATTATTGTTGGTGTCGAAATCGGAACTGTTTACTCTGTTTTTATATTTTTATTTATTTATCGAGTTCCGACCTCGACGAGTTCGTTTGAATGAACAAAACGCGCAAGTATACGCGGTCAACAAGTAATACAGAGTAAGTAAAATTATCGATCCCACGAGGAATTAGTGCAAATGTTTTCCAACATCAATTCTATCAAGCATCTCTCAATTAAAATGATTATCAATAATGGCAATGAAAATATAAATACATGAATTACACTAGAAAGTAATTAAAGATAGGTGAATCTAAGCATGCAACTTCCCCCAATAGTTCATTTAAGTCTCCTAACTCTTTCTTCAATTATACGGTCACAACGAATTGTTAACCGAGAATTCTTTATATTAAATATGACCAACTTTCGTTGCACCATACCCACCATCCGACCCAAACCTGACCCTAGGGTAACATAAACAGGAAGGAACACCCCAACCAAGAATGGCACGGGTTGAAGAACAAATTCTCTCTAGGCTACACAAGGGAACTGGTATATTTCTATCATAACTCACAAACTCATGTCACTGTATTCAGGACAAACTCACACTCCCCATTTTAGTTCCATATGAGTTACATCCTAATAACTAAGCCAAACAAATACATTTTAAGTTCAAAATATGAAAACACATCCAAAGTTGTCAATCAATGAATGGTCAACCGAAAACTCTTTATAACAAAATATGACCAACTTTCGTTGCACCATACCCATATCCAACCCAAATCCGACACAAGACAACAGAAACGGGAAGGAACGCCCAAACTAATAATAGCAAGGGTTGAAGCTTAGGTTCTCAAAGGTTGCACATGGTGAATCAGTATATTTCTATCATTTCCACGAATCATAATCCCAACGCCAGGTGAAATCACGAACATGTGTAACATATTTGGGTCAAACACTATACTCCTCATCTCAGTTCCGTATAGGCTACTAAGTAAATGCGACCTAGAAATTAAACATGAAGAACAACACCAAATACAACAACTAATCCATATGGTGCCAACCAAAGAGAGAGCAATCAACTAGAACTATCTATTGAGTTCCATAACAAAACCTAGATTCATGGCTTAATCCAAAACACATGCACAAAACATCATTGATCAAGTGAGTAATAGCACATATAATGAATCAAAACCAAATGGATAACATTAAACCAAAGAATATTACATCCATGGAGCAATATTCATCCATAATAATTCCAAAAATAAACATTCAATAGATTACATAAGATAGAGAGAGAGAGACAGGAAGAAGAAATAAAGAAAACTCCCTAAATCATGACATCAAATTGATGTAGGAGCACCATGGAAGCACCATCTTGGCCTCCCAAAATCGCCCCAGCCGCATCCTCTTGAAGAAAATCGACTATGTTTTAATTAGGGCACAACTTATTCTATTTATAGCAAAAAAATTTGGAGTCTGCCGACAACTAGAGCAGCTGCGCCCAAAATGGCCTGAGGAACGGCGCAGCTGCGCTATCTAGCAAAAACTACCTCTGTCAGGAGGACGGCGCAGTTGCGCCCTATTTGTACTGAGGAACGGCGTAGCTGCGCCGTTTGGCAGAAATGCACAGTGAATTTTGATTTTCTTTAGTTTTAGCTCGTTCACATCCGCACATCACGCTCTTATTATAATTCCTGTACAAAAAGTAAAAACGCATAAAAGTAAAAGAAAATCACATCCTGTAATAATGTGGTAGACAAACACATAAACTAACATAAAACACGTAAACTTACTATACAACCTAAATTACAACAAACAAATAAAAACACATAAAAACTAACATAAATACTTAAAGATAAGCAATTTATCAAGCTCAAGTGTAATTAAATCAGAGGTATAAAAACCACTTATCAATTACCATAATTAAATATAATCCTCTTTCCTTAATAATTAGGAAACAATTTAGGACATTGAAGTCACAAGTCTATAGAACTTTGACTTCTCCTTAATACAAATAATTAAATAATCGTCTCCAAGTCCCCAACCACGTGGCTCTTATAGGACTTGAGCTTGGACTCGGGCTTTGATTATAAGGCCCGAAAAGTCTCATCCCAACAAGTATACTTTAAATTTTCTGCAAACTATCTATAATAAGTAGTTGCAAACAGATAGGACTTAGTCAAGCAGAAAAAATAAGGATAGAGACGTAATAACACTTGCTTTAAGTATTAGCAAGTAAAAGTTACAGTATCCGTAACAATTATTTGTGGATTCTTAGATCACTTATTTAATCACGATTAATGAACTCCTTAAAAAGTCTCATTTATTAAATTGATATGTAGTAGTATAAGTTGTTCAAAAAAGTTGACCTACTTTTTATCCGAATACTAAAAATAGAATAAATAAATGAAAAATGGAATTAAGTACTTTATAAAAACTTTGAGTCGGTAGATAAGAGAACTTTCTTATGGTAGTAATTGTGAATGAATAAGTGGAGGATAACAAATAAAGAGGTAGTGAGGGTTGGCAATAATAGCAGAAAGAGGTTGACTTTCTTTCATTTTAATTATGTGAAGTGGAAATTATTTCGTTTAGTATAACATGGTTTTATACCTCGCGGTGCTTACACCTCTTGCGGACTAGTCTCTTTGAGGTTATTTCTAACCAATCATGTTCTTCAAAATTTATGAAATGAAAGTTTTGTGTTTATATTATATTAATTTTGTTTGATCAGATACACCACTTATTTTGCTCTCTAGCCTTGCCTTAAATTTTATTCAGTTAAGACAGAGGGGCAGGGAAGCCTAAGCGTTAGTATGTTATCAAACAGAGAATAAGAAAATACATAAGTCATTCATGAGAAGAAAAGAAATTTTATTAATAATCATGTATTTACATCGAGTTTACAAATTAAAAGAAGAAAAATTACTGAACTACTCATTGGGACTGTGCCTAGATCTTCGGGGGAGTGCCCCTTCGCCCAGACCAACTACTTGGCAAACTCGAATCCTTCGCTGAACTCATTGGCTGGTTGACCTCTTCAGCATACTCTTCGGAAGCCTTGTATTCTACAATTATTTGTTGGCGAAGATCCGAGAGAATAAGGTTGAGTGATACTGGAGCAGAGGAATTCTTCATCCATTTGGCTACCCTTGCAGACCAGCCCTCGACGACCTTCTAAAGTTTGGTCTTCAGGTTCTTTAACTGCTTGGTTTGTAGACGGATGAAATTATCTCGATCCCGGAGATCGGCATCTTGTCTCTTCAGATCATTCTTCAAGATCTTTCTCTTATCCTTCGCCTCGATCTTCCTCACTCAGCTGATGGCAAACTGTTCGGCATCGAAGCATGCTACCCGAGCAGCTCTCAAATCTTTATCAAACTTTATTATTTTAGCCTCAGTTTCTTTCAGATCGGCCTCGGCTTTTATTCTACAGGTTTCGACTTTTTCTAGAGCAGTCTTAGCCTTTGTTTTATTCAAATCAATGGGTTACCTACATATTTATTAGTTTTACGACCTTTATAGCATCATGTGGGGCATGCTAGCTCTCACTGAAAATAATCGCAACATAATTTAGGTGCATGCATTTTAAGCATATATATATATTCACAAACACATATATAATGTTTGAATTTATGGTTCATATAAGTTACTTTACTTCCTCCTTTTTTTCTAGTTTTTTTGCTTTTTAACATTGCATGTAGCATCAATCTGCAGGTGAAGTGTGTCAAATTATTGTAAAAGACTTTTTTTTTAGCTAGATGTAATAATTAGTCAAGTTGGGAGATTTTTTTATTTTTTTTGTAATATTGCGAGACTCTGTAATTTTAGTTGAATAACTATATGATAATTTTTATCATGTTGGTTATTTACTACTCCCTCTGTCCCATAATAAACGTCCTAATTTGATTTTCATGATCAAATTGATCATTTTTAAAATTAATAAATCTTTAAAAATATTCAAGATATATGTTAAGATATTATGATTATAATAAACCTTGAAGAATGTACTATTAATATAAAGTTTCATAATTTAAAAATTTTATATAAATATTTTTAATTATTTATTTTAAAAATGATCAGTTTGACCATAAAAATCAAATTAGGACATTTATTATGAAATGGATGGAGTATAATTTTTAGTTTGATTTGTCATTGGATGTACATGAACAGGTATATCATATACGTATACAAAATAATATGTAGGATAGTCATGGTTTTATTCATTGCAATATCTAAAGATAATGAAAGGAATATCATAATAATTAATGACAAAAAGTATAAGTGACAGTTATGACTATCACTAAAAGTATGTAGCTCATGCCAATAAGCATGCGACAAATAGTATAGGCGACGGGCAAATATTTATTTGATACATGCAAAAATGTGTCGCGGATGCTAATAAACAAGACCATAGACTATAGCGAGGGTTTAATAAAAAAAACTATATCAAAAGCTATTAGAGACGGTTTTGTGTCTTTAGAAAAAACAAATATGACCCCTGCAAAGGTGACAGCACAAAACCGTCTCAATAATTTTTGCGACGATTTTTTACTTCTTACAGACAATTTTCCTCACGTCTTAAAAAACTTTTTTTTGTAATGACAAGTTTTACTACAACTCCTAATAATAAATTAATATCAATTAGTTTATAAGAACAATAATTTTCTTAAAGCTCATGTATATACACTTTTAACAATATTATCTACTCATAAAAATATCACTAGTCAATAAATATACACAAGTTAAAATTTGTTCTATCATGAACAATAATCAAATTACTTCCAAATCAAATAAAACTACCTAGTCAAATAATTTATTATATAAGATTATAAGTAAAACAATACTCACACATGTCAATGTCATCTACACATGATATAATACATCACATATATACCATTCATGTATATTCTTATAAAATCATAAACAAATATATTTCTCTAAAATAAAGTAAAAATTCATCACACCTTTTTTGATAAAATCCGAAGAATACTATATCAACTTTGGTGTCATTTTCATTCGATATTTAATCACATTGGCTTTTTTTCTCATTCACAATAATTTACATACTTGTAAATTGAAACAACTTTTCCACTTCCATTTCTATAATCCCATTTTCTACCATCCCATTTTCTACCATCGGTTATCAACAAAAATAATTAGTAAAATATCTCAAAATATAACTAATTATAATGACAATTTCATTAGTAAAATAGAGAAAAAATATCACTTATCTTTGAAAATTGTATTGTACGTCTTCCATCTCATCAAAATCATGACTCCAACAAATCCATAAAGACCTTAAGATTATTAGAACCGTAGTTTTATAGTCATAATCAGGAATTAGTAAAAAATATGACATCAGTAATCCATGTCCTTAAGGTTTTTATCACCCCCCCACGATCAGGTTGCTACGAGTTACAAGCGATATACCACCAGAATATATGTCAAGTTCTGAAGTTGAACAATTTTGTGATAACAATTTACAAAATATTTTAGTCGAATACTTTATTGTGATAGTTATACGTTTATGGAAAAAATTAAGTGAGAGAAGAGAGAATCTCATGTTTTATTTGTCTCCTTATATATAATATAAATATTCTCCATTTCTCATATCTATATATATATATTGACACACGCGCGCGCGCATATATTTACATATATATATATATATAAGAGTCGCATTAAAAAATTTAAATTAACTAGTTTTCAAATCCAAAATACTCCATTCGTCCAACTTTACTTGTCCTAATTGACTTTTTATGATTAAATTGACCAATTTTAAGATTAATAGTTAATTAAATAAATGTGTTAGAAATTTTGAAATCAGATAAGTTGATTTTGATAGTATATTCGATATATTTTTTTATGATACTACTTTTGTGCATATATCTAATAAACTTAACAATAAATTTGAATTCTAAATATAATCAATTTGACCATAAAAAGTAAGTCGGGACAAATAAAGGCGCTGGAAGGAAGGAGCATATGGAGTATATTGAACTTCTTTTCTTTTGTTTCATATAATTATATAAAATTACATCACTTATACTTATAAAATAACTAGTAATCTTTAATTTTATTTAATTAATATGGAATCAAGACAAACTAATTTTTACAATTAACTTTACACCTTATCAAATGTCTCACTTTAGGCATTGATAAACATAAGTCAAATGATTACAACTTTAATCAAATGAATTACTCTCTTATTCTTTACATAGAGGACAATAAACTACAACTATACTTACTTAAATTATGTAATTCAAATATGACAAATAACAATTACGAAAGTATAAAATAAGGAGCAATATATAACAATCCCCAACTTGTTTAGAAAAACTAATTTTCTTCCAAATGATTATCTATCAAACAACTCCAAGGTTTGTATACATAAAAGAAGGTGTGATGAACATTGAACCTTCTATCAGTGTAAACAACTCAAAGTCATGTCAAAATTGATGGTGTCCACTGATTGAACCTCTACTCCTAAATGACATGATCAAAATTGTTCCACACACACAAAATCATCCTACCACGATAAGTATTCTTAGCACATTGCGCTATTATGGTCATGCATGTGCAAAATACTATTTCAACCCTCTCCCACCATTGACAAGGGAAAAAAATAGAATTTGAATTTAATTTTGATTCTAGTTTGTATGTGAAATTTACAATTTAAATTGTGATATGAATTTTTTAAATAATAATTTACATTTAATAGTGTTTTTAAAGTACTTTATAATATTAACTATTGCACCAATCAAGATTAGATAAATTCACATTAATTTAAATTTTAGAATTTTATAAATTAATTAAAAATAAAAGAAACTTTATTAATTATTTTTATAAACAGAGAGAGTATCATTTATCTTGAATCTGTCAATTGGGAACGAGGATGCCATCCGGCGAGCAAAACGGAGCCGTTTAAGTCTAATTGACAAAAGGGTGGAGCTCGTAACAAGTGCCAGAATAGTGAAAGCAGCAAACCCTTTAGAGCTTCTCTTTCTCTAGCTATATTCATCAAATTCAAAAGCGGAATCCCTAACCCTAGCTGCTTCAATTCCGCCCAGTGATTAATTTAAATTCTTCGCCGTGTGTATAGATTCAGAATCACTGTTTTTTATACTTCACTTCCTCATTAATGTAACACACATGCAATAGTCTATTTCACTCATATCCTCGAATTACAATTGAAACAAATGTCTTATGATCTTCAAGTCAAACATCATGAATATATAGATGAGTATTTCTTATAAGAACTTACGATTTTAACTATCCGAAAACAGATAATCTTACTTTTGGAGGATCAATCAAAAATATATCCAGGAGTTCATCAAATGTAATATATTTGTAATCAGGATAGAGCTCGGTTGCCTCTAAGTCATCCGCTCTCAGTTCATAATTCATCTGCTCTCCTTTTATGAAGATGCTGTGCAGTATGGCCATTGGTACATCATCTGGGAAAGGTAAGGCTGCATGTCACAAATTCAAACTTTCTTTTAATAAATGTTATGCCATATTAATTATTCGAATATGAATACTCCAAAAAGAATCTCATTTGACAAGTTTCTTTTGTTATGTAAAACAGTTTTATTTCACTACTAGAAAATCAGGATAAGGCAACGACTTAGACCAATCTTCAGGGCGAGAATGAAGCTATAGACATTTATAGCATTAGTCACGGTCTGACTGTCGATATATAGCTCAAAAATTAGTTTTTTACTAGGGGCACCACCTAACCATTAGTATACTTCTTAATTCTGGGCTTTAGTGAGGGTCAAGTGCCGGCCATAAGCACTGGCTTTTTCTAGCTAGGACGCGCACATTTACCCAACTCTCTCTTAAATCCCCAACTCCAATCACCCCGACTTGAATGCTAGCCCACGATTTGGTCTGCAAGCTTCCAAGATTTGGGTGCGAGATTCCACGATTTGGGTCTAATTTAGCTTAGCTTCCACGATTTGCTTTAGCTTCTTTGTTCAAAGGTACGAATTTCACATTGATTTTCATTTTTTGTAAGTTGTGTGTTTATCTGTTAATGAAATTGAATTGAGTTTGGATCTAACAGAAATGTGTTTGAACTTGTGGCTCATAATTGGGAAGCTTAGAAAAAGGTCAGTGTTGAGCGAAGCGAGACACTGGCCTAATCACAGATTCCATAGTTTGGGTCGGGTCGAAGGCCCGAAGGTTTTGGGGGGGTGCGGGGGGGCTACCCCCCCCCCCCCCCCCCCGCGGTATAGTATGGCCCATTAGGGTTGGAATAGAAATAGCGCCTATATATATTCTCTATTGTAAAAACCCTATGTAACTTTGATCCAAATAAAAGCTTCTCTCTTCGCTCCTGTGGACGTACCCGAGTTTGGGGAACCACGTATTTTCTGGTGTCAATTCTTTACTATTGTGTGCGTGTGTGTGATCTTATTCTAACAAATTGGTATCAGAGCTCGGGTTGATTGAACACGCAAATTAAGATGGCTTCCAATTCTGTTACGAAGTTCGATATGATGAAATTCGATGGGACTGGGAACTTCGGATTATGGCAACAAAGGGCAAAGGATCTGCTGGTACAGCAGGGATTGGTGAAGGCGTTGAAGAAGAAACCAGATGCCATGTCGAGTGATGACTGGGAGGAACTGCAGATGAAGGCGGTGAGTACGATTCGCTTGTGTCTGACAGACGAAGTTATGTATCACGTGATTGGTGATGAATCACCGGCTGGTGTTTGGGCTAAATTGGAATCCAGGTATATGTCAAAGTCATTGACGAATAAGTTGTTTCTGAAGCAGAAATTGTACGGGCTAAAGATGATTGATGGTTCAGACCTTATTCAGCACATTCATACATTCAATCAGATTATTAGCGATCTGCTAAGGATTGAAGTAAAATTTGACGAGGAAGATCAGGCGCTGATGTTGTTGTGCTCTCTACCGAGTTCTATGAAGACTCTCGTTACAACCCTACTGTAGGGGAAAGAAACTCTAGAATTGGAGGAAGTCACGGCATCCCTGCTTGCGTACAATCAACGCAGGCAACAGACCGAGGGTTTTTCGGGTGAAGGGTTTGTGGCAAAAGGGGGAGAGGAACGTGGCAGAAAATCCGATAGGGGAAAAACAGGAGTGCGTGGGAAGTCGAAGTCAAGGGGCAGGACTCCTGAGCGAAAGGAGTTGAAGTGTTTCAAATGTCACGAGACATGACACTTCAAGAAAGACTGTCCATACAGGAAGAAGAATGAGGGAAATGGATCGTGGAAGAAATCTGGACCGTCTAAATCTGCCAACATTGTGGAGGAGACATCAGATGATTGTGATGGTGATATGTTGTCAGTTTCAGCAAACGTAGAGCACATGGCAGATTCATGGATTCTGGACTCAGCATGTTCGTTTCACATGTCGCCTAACAGGGAGTGGTTTGACACGTACAGGTCAGTAAATTATGGTACTGTTCTGATGGGTAATGATGCTTCATGTAATGTCATTGGAATAGGCATAATGAAGATCAGAATGTTTGATGGTGTTGTGAGAACACTTGGTGATGTTAGGCATGTACCAGGTCTAAGGAAAAATCTACTTTCATTGGGAACTTTAGACTCTAATGGCTGCGAATATAAAACAGGAGGTGGAGTCATGAGGGTAACGAAGGGTGCTCTAGTGATTATGAAAGCTTCTAAAGTTGGTGGAAATATCTATCGCTTGATAGGGAGTACAGTTGTAGGTGGAGCTGCTGCCATTACTGCTGAAGACACTGATGATACCTTGTTGTGGCATATGCCGTTGGCACATATGGGGGAACGTGGAATGCTGGAGTTACATAAAAGAAACCTGTTGAAAGGGGTGAAATCGTGCAAACTTGATTTCTGCAAGTTCTGTGTTTTGGGTAAACAGTGTTAGGTGCAATTTCAACATGCAGTGAACAAAACTAAGGGTATACTTGACTACGTGCATTCTGATGTTTGGGGACCAGTGAGGGTAGCGTCAAAAGCGGGATCTCTGTACTTCATGACCTTTATCGACGATTTTTCGAGGAAAGTTTGGGTGTACTTCATGCGACACAAATCTGAGGTATTTGAGAAGTTCAGAGTTTGGAAAGCTGAAGTGGAAAACCAAACAAGGAGACAACTTAAATGCCTCATATCAGATAATGGGAAAGAGTACAAGTATGGCCCTTTTCTGAAGTTTTGTGAGGAACATGGGATTCAACGTCATTGGACTGTTAGGAAGACACCACAACAAAATGGGGTGACAGAGAGGAAGAACAGAACTATAGCAGAAAGGGCACGGTGCATCAAGTTGAATGCAAGGCTTTCGAAGGATTTCTGGGCAGAAGCAATAAGCATGGCAGTTTTTATTATAAACAGGTCGCCGAGTACTGCTCTGAATAGTAAGGTAGCTCAGGAGGTGTGGACAGAGAAAGAAGTAGATTATTCGGGTATGAAGGTCTTTGGTTGTCCAGCCTATGTTCATGTTCCCGGTGATGAGAGGTCAAAGCTTGATGCAAAGTCCAAACAATATATCTTTCTTGGATATGAGAAAGGTGTGAAGGGGTACAAGCTTTGGGATCCGAAATCAAAGAAAGTTGTGATTAGTAGGGATGTGGTATTTGATGAAGCTTCTATGGTAAAGGCACATCAGGGAGTTCAGAAAGCTGAGACTAAGGAAATCACAAGCAAACAGCAACAGGGTGTACAGATTGAGATGGAAAGTTGTGACACTAAAAATCTACCGTCAGTAGTGTGACGCCCCCAAATCTGGGCCCACACAGCCCAAACTTGAGTCGTCAAAAGACTACAACAAAATTATTACAACAAAGCACAACGTACTACAATATAGTGTATAATAATACACAACTAAGTCTTCACTATTATTGCCACACTATTTTACAAAACGTGAAGACTATGATAACTATTCCTCGGACCCTCACTCCATTCCCCGGCTAGACCCTGTTATGTTTTCATTTCCTGTTGAAAAACAATGGAACAAAAGAAAGGGTGAGCTCAAATAGCCCAGTAAAAAATATCATGACTAAGATAATGACGAATAAATTATCATTAGCCTTCAACAGTTGAGTTCTTGATAGAATACAATAGAATACAAGGTTTATATCAAAAACTGCAGTTAAATTCTTAAACAATGTTCAGATCAATAATAGCAGCGGAATGAGCAATCTATTAGAAGAATAATGCAGATTATAATGTCCACTCGCTTCTCTTTTTCGTAAAAACATCATCAACTTTTATCATCTGAAATACCATTAGTCATGATAATAAAAATTCACAGTTCCTGATCATAATCATGCAAATCAACAGTTCATCTTTGCACTACGGGCCAAAGATATTTAGTATAGCACCAGCGGTCATGATTATACCAGATTCAGCCTTTGGTGATAATCATACCAAACAACAGTTCATCTATGCACTACGGGCCAAAGAGAACTTTCACCATGTGCCATAAAAGACACCGAACAGATGTATCGCCTTTAACCTATTATATCGCCTTTAACCTATCATATGTTCAACAAATATATCACATATGTGCCCCCGGCCACAGATATTCACAACAGCTTGATTTTTGGATGATTAGAATGATATAAATGATGAACAAAAGAAATAGGATAACAATAAGTATCGGAAGTTTACTTTGTACAGATTCAAATAATGTTCAAATTGTCAACATGATGTGGAGTGAAATTTAAAAATGATATTCAAGATCCACAGTTCAGAATAACGGTTACAATTCAATAGAAAGGTTCACGTAAATAGGAAGGTTCAGTTGAAATAATGAAGTTCAACTATTATGGAACATATAATATTTTCAGGAATTATAGAAGCAATAGTTCCATAATAAATTTCGATTTAGGAGTATGAAAGAAAATAATATCCCTTACCGTAGCAGGTTTGATTAACAAAAGGTGAAGGAAATTAATACAAAGGGTTATTCACCAACAGGCGGCAATCCGCTCCGTAAGGTTATTCCCACAATTTAATAGAATTTGAGTACAAAGAGTTATTCACCAAACAGGCGGCAATCCGCTCCGTAAGGTTATTCTCAGAGATTAATAATGAATGAATACGAAAGGTTATTCACCAACAGGCGATAATCCGCGCCGTAATGTTATTCCCACAATTTAATACATGGAAATGAATGGCACATCTTATGAGTAAGAAAGAAACAATATTATTTTCGAGAATCAAATAATGATAATCCCTGACCGTAGTAAGTTTGAATAATAGAATATGAAAGAAGATGATATTCCTTACGAGTAGTAAATTTAAGAGTATGAAAGAAAATGACATCCCTTACCGTAGTAAGTTTAAAAGTGGGAAAAAAAAATGATATTCCTTACGAGTAGTAAATTTAAGAGTATGAAAGAAAATGACATCCCTTACCGTAGTAAGTTTAAAAGTGGGAAAAAAAAAATGATATTCCTTACCTTGATATTGTGAAACAAGTTTATAGCCGAACAAATCCTTCATTGTTTGTCTATGTAGCAGTAAAGAATCTGACTTTTGAGTCTTCTAGAGTTTTTAAAATCTCTTTATGTTTTTAAAATAATGTTACTCTCGGAAAGATAGACGGTATAGACTCAAGAATCACTCAATATGAATAAGTTATGAATTTTCAAAACTAAGACTGAAAATAGTGACGAAAATCAGAATAGGTTACGGTTTTTAGTATTTTAAGGCATGAAGATGATTTCAGATGACTTTTCTTCCTTCTTCAAAGTTGTAGAGGACGAAAAACTGAAGAGACGGGCTTTTAATTCATTAAATTCTGACAAATAATGAATTTACTACGATTTTTCGAAAGAGTTACTGTACATAAGAAAATTCCACTCGGGAATTCAAAGAAGAATGCAAAAGATTTCAAAACTAGGAATGACTTAAGAACACTTAGAGAGAACTTACACAAAGAAGTATTTAGAGAGTGAAAGAAATGTATGTAAGAATCTTATGAAAAATTTCTTAAGTTAAGTCCTCTATTTATAGCCAAAAATCTTATCATAACCAAAATTTTCTAATTTAATCCAAACCATTCATTTCATCTTTTAAGATTTCTTTAATCTAAACCATTCATTTAAAGATCATCTTTTAATCTACACCATCCATTTCAAATTTTATATTATCTTTAATCTACACCATTCATTTCATATCACCTAACTTTATATTATAAACAAATCAATTCAATTATTCAACAATAATTCACACTTTAATCTACACCATTCATTTCATATCACCTAACTTTATATTATAAACAAATAACTTTATCAATTCAATCATTCAACAATAATTCACACTTTAATCTACACCATTCATTTCATATCACCTAACTTTATATTATAAACAAATAACTTTATCAATTCAATTATTCAACAATAATTCACACTTTAATCTACACCATTCATTATTATGTCTAATTGTTATAAATACAGTATAGTTAGCTCTTAGATATCAAGTCAATTAATTAATGAAATACAACTGCTTAAATAACATCATAATAGAGATAACAATAATGTAAAAGAAAGCATACGTTACTGTGTAATGACAATTATTGATTCAATAATGTGAATTACTGTGCATATGTTACTGTGACAATTATTAAATCAATAATACAAATTACTGTGTAACAACAATTATTGAATTGATAATATAAAATATTATGCAGTGACAATTATCGATGAAATGATGCGTAACAGTTACGGTGTCAATTATCATACCAATAATATGAGACACTATGCAATACCGTGTGTTACTGTAGAGTACCGTGTGCTACAGAAAATACCATAAACTACCGTATGCTACTATTCTTTTATCACCGGTATTTTAACAGTTCCGTTGACTATTTTTATTTAAAAAGGTTACTTCTGTCGTTTTCTATATCCGACAAATATTCCGTTGTGGGGTCCACCAATAATTTATTATTTCGGCGCCGTCGTACGGCACGAATATTCCCCGACCAAACGAATATTCCCCGACAAAGCGAATATTGTCCAACAAAATAAAATTTGCACATAACATCCTTAACTTTCAATTTTGTTAATTTAACCACTTACTGTTTCAGAAAAAAAATATATATGAAGAAAAATTAAATTTTATATTTCATAAAATTCGGGGTCTTACAAGTAGAACAAGTTGATCAACAGCGGCGGCAGGAAAGCATAGCCACAGAGAGACCCATGCGCACTATCAAACCACCGGAGAGGTATGGGTTTGAGGATATGGTTGCATATGCATTATCAGCTACTGGTGGGGATCCGTCTACCTTTCAGGATGCTATCAGTAGTCCTGAAAGGGACAGATGGATGGAAGCCATGGTGGAGGAAATGGAATCATTGAAAAAGAATGAAACTTGGGAATTGGTAGAATTGCCTGAGGGAAAGAAGACAGTGGGTTGCAGATGGGTATACAAAAAGAAAGGGGCTATGTCAGAAAAGGAAAAAGAAAGGTTCAAGGCTCGATTAGTTGCAAAAAGGTACTCACAGAGAAAGGGAATTGATTATGATGAGGTGTTTTCTCCAGTGGTGAGACATATTTCAATCAGGATTATCTTGGCATTGGTGGCTAATTATAATCTGGAGTTAGAGCAGTTGAACGTGAAAACAGCTTTTCTCTATGGTAATTTGAAGGAAGTTATATTCATGGAGCAGCCTGAGGGATTCAAGCAGCCTGAGACTGAGCACCTGGTATGTAGATTGAAGAAGTCACTATATGGGCTTAAGCAGTCTCCGAGACAATGGTATAAGAGGTTTGATTCATTCATGATCCGGATAGGGTTCAACCACTGTGAGTATGATTGTTGTGTTTATGTTAAGAGTCTTGATGATGGTTCATATATTTTTCTGTCACTTTATGTGGATGATATGCTTATTGCTGCAAAGAGTGTGGTTGAAATTAACAAGTTGAAGGTCTTGTTGGGAAAGGAGTTTGACATGAAGGATTTGGGTGCTGCTAAGAAAATACTTGGAATGGAGATTTGTAGGGATAGGTCAGCTGGTAAGCTGTGGTTATCCCAAAAGGATTACTTGGGAAAATTGTTGGAGAGGTTTAGTATGGCTAATGCTAAACAGGTCAGCACTCCATTGGCGGGTCATTTTAGGTTATCTACAGCACAGTGTCCGGAGTCAGCTGAAGAGATTCAGGATATGTCAAACGTACCTTATGCAAGTGCAGTTTGTTACTTGATGTATGCGATGGTATGTACAAGATCCGATTTGGCACATGCAGTCAGCACAGTAAGCAAATACATGGCGAATCCAGGTAGAGAGCACTGGAAAGCAGTCAAGTGGATATTCAGATACTTGAAAGGTACTGCAGATCATGGGATTATGTTTGCAAGGCAACATGGTTAGACTTCAGTGGTGGGGTATGTAGATGCAGATTATGCTGGAAGGTTGGATGACTTGAGGTCTACGACAGGATATGTATTTACACTGGCAAGTGGGCCAATTTGTTGGAGATCCATGGTACAACCTCTAGTAGCTCTATCTACTACTGAATCTGAGTACATGGCAATGGCTGAGGCTGGGAAGGAAGCATTGTGGTTAAAGGGTTTTGCGAAGGAATTAGGCATAGATCAAGGTGGAGTACAGTTGTATTGTGATAGTCAGAGTGCCATTTACTTGGCAAAGCATCAGGTGTATCATGCGAGAACCAAGCATATTGACGTAAGGTTTCACAAGGTGAGAGAGTTAATTGTTATGGGTGATGTGATATTGGAAAAGGTGCACACTTCTGAGAATGCAGCTGACATGCTAACAAAGATTGTGACTGCGGACAAGTTCAAGCATTGCTTGGACTTGGTTAATGTTTCCAGATGCTAGAGAAAGGATGAGTCCTTCCCGAAACCAGTTGGAACAAGTGGCTTATCTCTTGAATGGGTGAGGTTAATCGCCAAGGTGGAGATTGTTGGAACTTATGGCTCAAAACTGGGAAGCTTAGAAATAGGCCAGTGTCGAGCGTAGCGGAGTGAGGTCGCAAACTGGCCTAATCACAGATTCCATAGTTTGGGTCGGCCCGAAGGTTTTGGGGGGGGTGCGGGAGGGCGCAGCCCCCCCGCGGTATAGTATGGCCCATTAGGATTGGAATAGAAATAGCGCCTATATATATTCTCTATTGTAAAAACCCTATGTAACTTTGATCCAAATAAAAGCTTCTCTCTTCGCTCCCGTGGGCGTACCCGAGTTTGGGGAACCACGTATTTTCTGGTGTCAATTCTTTACTATTGTGTGCGTGTGTGTGATCTTATTCTAACAAAATGTTATAAACAAGTCCTTCAAACAATTAGCTTAAATGTTGTATCTATTGTTATAAATGTTTTAAACCAATCCTTCTAACGGACAAATGTTTTATCTGTTGCTTTAGCTTTTGTGTTTTGGTTCCATATATATTATTTGTGTTCAATTTATACCCAAATTTTTGTGGGATCTTGTGTTCATCTCCCCCTTTTGAGGGAAAAGGAGGATGAACATAGTATCCAGGCTTTTTAGCCACACTGATCAATCTTTTGGAAATCAGCATTAGACAATTTAGTTGAAGTTTTCTGTGCACACTCAGTGTTTTGTTACGATTTGACCCACCACAGTCTCTACTTAGTTTTTTTATTGTGAAGTTGAGTCCTTTGATGACTTAATATATATTCCCTGCCCATTTCCACGAATCTTGATATTTTTTATAGTGCTTCAATTTGCTTGTGTTACAATTATAAAAGCCTTTAGATGACTATTTCACTATTTGACTGATATACGAAAATAACAAAAAACTCTGTGGAAATATTAGTTCTCTAAATCATGTCACCACGCTGAAAGCTAGCACCAAAATTTCCTTACGTAATCTGTGCAACGAAATCATCAGCTACACAACAGTCTCTTGTTATATCAAGCTCACTCTAGGGGATCTTATGAAGTTGCACAAAACACAAGAACCTCAAAGAATTACAAATAAAAATAAACAATCATCAAGTTTTTTTGTTTTGAATTAGAGAAGCATCATCATGCATAAAATATGGACGGAATTACCAAGATATTCTAGAGAATAACGTACAAGCATAGATAGTTTCTTGGACTTTGGCTTCAAAAAAATGTGCATGATAACAGGAAAAATTTGATGTCCATGTAATAATTGTGTAATTGATCGATACCAGATACAAGCTAAAAAAAATGAAACAGGTATTACTGCCAAGAAAAACCAAGAATAATCAATGGAGCTATAGCGACGGGTTGGGCCGTTGCAATAGAGGCCTAGGGCCAGGACCGACGGGCCAGCTGTTTCTTTGCATGTTAATTGGGTCTATAGCTACAGCCGGAACCATAGCCAAAGACCCTATACCGACAGTTGCAGGCATAGCCCAAGCCTTCAAATTTGGCAACAACTTTATAACAACAATCACGCCATATAGCTATAGCACTTAATGACCGTTGGAACAGACCTAAAATGCGCCATGGTTATTTTTTTAGCTACGGCAATCACCTTTGTTATAGAGTGTTCTGACCGTAAAGATGCCGGAGAAGGCGAAGGATTACCCGTAGTCCCTATAGCCTTTTAGTGATGGTCAAAGGACCTATAGTTACGGTTGACAAGCCTTTTTCTTGTAATTCTTTTAAATATAGTATAAGATGACATACTATCATTAACTTTACCGTCAAGTATATAGCAATAACATATTTAGTCGTTCCTAAAATGTGTCAATTTCGTGTTTGGTCCCAAATTATTTTTTCTGCACGTTTAGTCCATGTACTTTAAAAATTCTTTAATCTTAGTAAAATTCGTCAAATTTAGACATAATCCTCATTTGGCTAATGGAATAAACGCACGGTTGAACTGAACGCTAGCTTATATCTCGAATGATACAATTGCCATTATTCACAATCTATTTCTTGGTACAGCTCTCTCTCTCTCTTTCTCATTCAACATCACTCTATCTCTTACATGCACTGAAACACACTGTTACTCGGTGAAATACCTCAGCAGCCCCACTCAAGACTACTACCACAGTAGCCTTAATCATGGCCACCCTCTGCTTTCAAGTTTCCTTACCCGAAAAACTCAAATCCCTTTCTCTCCAACCCCTTCACCTCCCTTCTCTCTCTATTCTCCTCTTCTTGTCGCCTTTTTTCCATCTTCGCCTCTGCATGTTACCTTCTTCTTCTTCTCTCATCAGTACTCCTCGTAATCATTCGCCTTACGGAATCATATTCTTCGATAGCAAACGAACATTACGCCGACCAGGGTTAGGTCATTATTGGCGGAGAAAACCACCATCGACGGCTCCACAATTGCCGGAGAAGGGATTGGTTTGGGATGAAAAGAAATTACGGATTTGAGTTTGGATTGTGATTTGAGGAATGATTGCGACGTGGCGATAATGAATGACGGTAGTTGGGGGAACCATTTTAATGCTGTTGGACCAAATATTTGATGTGGTGGGTCTTCTACAAGGACGAAATTACATGGCATCGAGTAGAGTTAATTGACCCTATTGAAAAATTAATTATTTTATAATATAAGATAAGATAAATTTTTAAAAATTTAAGTATAATATATAAATTTATTTCACTCAAATTTTTTAATTTTTTTACTGTGCGGGATGAAATTAAAATTTTATAACTTTTTTCATCAAATTTAAACCCCATACTCGTATTCCCTCTATATATATGTATTTCTCTCTATAATATTTTTAAACTAAATAATAATCTAACTTAAATTATTTTTCAAAATAATTAATTAATTAATTATGAACAATTGTGATTAGAAAAGTCTATTATGAGTTAAATGATGTGTATATATATATATATATATATATATATATATATATATATATATATATATATATATCATATGTTATTAGTTATTATACTGTCATTGTAATACAATATATATTGTATATATATATTATCCAAAAGTATAAAAGTATTCCAAAAAAAAATTGACCCAGCTAAATTGTTTATAATTTAGTAATAATTTTGACGCCGTTAAAAAATAATCCTGACTTTGACACTGGTCTTCTTTCGTCCATGGAGGATGGTAGGACGAAGATTGTCGTATAATTCAATGAGCATTTTGAATTCGATGAATTCTTGAAGAACCCTAAAAATTTGAGTGGGTTTTCTTTCTCTATTCTTTCTTTCACTTTTTATTTACATTTTCCTTTTTTATTGTTGAAAAGACTAATATGCCCATATTGTTCAAATAAATATTAACAATATGTTAATAAAATACCATTTAAATTGGACAAATTTTACTTAATTGAAGGATTTAAAAAGTTCATGGACTAAATGTGCAAACAAATATTTGAAGATCAAACGTAAAATTGACATACAGTTCAGGAACCACAAAAGAGGTTATCCGCAGTATATATATTTAAAATTTGTAAGTGAGACTTTTTTATCGACCATAAGGAATAATATAAATGTTCATGCTTGCTTCAATAAATATTTCCAGCAATTCCATTATGTTTCTACGAATATATATATACAGTCCCTTTCTTAGACGGACACGAACAAAACGAACATGCCATGTGGACAAAAAAATTTTGAACCCATGTACACTCTCTCTCTTCCTAAAGCTATTGAACCCACTAAAGTCTCTCTCTTCTCTCACTCACGTGGAACCAACTCTCTCTCTCTCTCCTCTATAATGTATTTCCTGATGCAATCTCTAACACATTAAATATTTTATCTCCTTTATAATGTCAATCTCTCTCTCCTCTATAATGCTCTTCCTGTTATTCTTCCTAAAATTCAAATCTTGTTATTTCATTATCAATCTCATCGGTTGAACGGACACCGGCGATAAACTGACTGCGGTATGTTCCTTTTTATATATTCTATTTACTGATTTATTTGATGAAAACGATTATTTATTTTTTATTTTTTACATTTTTCGTTTTTAATTAAATTCATGCCTAAATTTATAGATTGTTTGAGTTTGTTCTTCTTTCACCATTTATTATTTATTTAAAAAATATATTTTCAAATTAGGGCTATTTTTTTTTTTAAACTTAGGACTTTTAGACAAAATTTTGAGTTTTTTTGTTATTGATTATTACAGCTAAATTGAAATGGAAGATATGAATATGGAGTCAGAAAGTTGTGAGAATGATATAGTAGGAAGTTGTGCAAGTTTTCCCTTTGATAATATAGGAGGGGATTGGGATGAAATTGAAGAGTCAGATAACATTTACTATCCTCAAATAAGAGAAGAATTAAAGCCAAGAAAAGACCAAGAATTTACAACAATAGAGGATGCTAAATTTTTTTACAACACATATGCAAAAGAATCTAGATTTAGTATTCGAGCTAATTGTGAAAGGAATAAGGATGGTGTAATAGTAAGGAAGGAATTTGTTTGTTATAAAGAAGGAAAGAGTTCGGTAGTTCAAGAAGATCCTAAACAAAGGCGTCGAGGGTCAATAAAAGAGTGTTGTCAAGCTAAAATTGCTTTTTTGATGTCAAAAGTTGGGTTGTATGTTGTTAGTGTATTTGTTGAAGGGCACAGCCACCCATTGTCCACCCCTAGTAGAACATTTTTGTTAAGATCTCACCGTTCTGTTTCTAATGCCCACAAATGTTTGACTGAACAACTTAGCATAGTAAATATACCCTCGCATCAACAGTTCAATTTTCTTGTAGTCCAAGCGGGAGGGATAGAAAATATTGGTTGTACACAAACAGATTTATATAACTACGAGAGGGATAGACGTAAAGAGATGAGTGGCCACGATGGAGATTTATTGCTCGAGTATTTTAAAATTGAACAAGAATCCTTCATTTACTTTTATAATTCAGGCAGATGAGGAAAAACATATTGCTTGTTATTTTTGGGCTAATGGAACATCTAGACGAGCTTATAACTTTTTTGGCGATGTAGTGATATTTGATACCACATACAACACTAATCGTTATGGAATGATCTTTGCACCATCTGTGGGGGTCAATAATCATGGTCAGACAATTGTATTCACTTGTGCTTTTTTATCTGATGAGACAATAGATTCATTTGTTTGGCTTTTCAAGCAATTTCTAGAAGCTATGCCTGGTGATGCCCCAAAGATGATTATCACTGACCAAGATCCAGCAATGACAAATGTTATATCTGAAATTTTTGAGAATACTTATCACAGGTACTGTAGTTGGCATATTTTGACTAAGTTTTCAGAAAAGTTAGATTCGGTTAAGTATAGCCACTATTATTCGGAGTTTTCAGATTGCATATGGAAGTCAGAATTGAAGGAAGAGTTTGATTCAAAGTGGTTGGAGCTTGTTAGGAGAAGTGGGTTGAGCGACAATAAATGGCTAAAGTCAATGTATGAGATTCGCTCAAAATGGGTGCCTGCTCATTTGAATCATGTTTTTTCGGCCAATATGTCAAGTAGCCAACGAGCAGAAAGCCCCCATGCATTTTTTAAGAGGTTTGTGAACAAACGTTTATCATTGTTTGATTTTATGATTCAGTTTGGCAAGGGACTTGCATACCAACGTCATCAAGAATTGGTAGCTGACAACAAAGACAAGATTGAAACGCCAAAGGTGATATCGGAGCATGATTTTTTGTTGCAAATGGTTAATATTTACACATGTGAGATCTTTTTTGAATTTCAAGATGAGCTTATAGCGAGCTTATTGAGATATAAATTTGAACTTGTAAAAGACGTTGATAATCTTGTTGTTTATAAAGTTCAAAAAAAAAATGAGGCAAAGTACAAAGTAAGGGAGATTCTTTATGAAAAAGAGTTGGATTATGCTTATTGTAGTTGCAAAAAGTTTGAAAGTGTTGGAATCCCTTGTAGGCACCTTTTGGCATACGTTGGCAAGTTTCATGATTATGAACAATTGCCAACTAAGTACATCTTAAAGAGATGGACACAATGTGCAAAATATGGGAATGTCGTAGACAATAGTGGCACTGTCATAAGAGATGACAAAGAATATATTGCAAAGCGAAGAGAAATGGTTAAATTTGGTTTGGAAGTAGTTGACAAGGCTCTTGAAAGTGAGGAAAGTACAAAGATTTATTATGATCATATGTGCAGTGCACTTGAAAAAATTAATCAATTGAATATTCGTGATAAAAGTGTAAGAGTTTCAGGCGAGGTTAGCAGTCCAATGTTAGTTGTTTCAGGAAAATGCAGTGCAAGCAATGACAAAAGAAGGCTATAATGTGTCATGGATGTGGCAAAATTGGACAGACACATGATAAAAGAAATTGTCCAGCGCTCCAAAATCGGTAACAATATTTTTTTTCTTTCCATTTTATTTAAGGCATTTAACTTGAATTTTGACACTATTTAATTTTTATGTAGGTCTTTTCCATGCAATGAAGATTCAAATGCTAGTTCAGAAAATAATAGTTTTTCATCCACGGACCAAATTAATTGAAGATACAAGCACAAGTTTATGCAGAAGTTGGCACTATTTAATATTTGATTTAGAGTCAAAATTTGTACTGTTAGCTGCTACTTGTTAAAATTTGAGTTGCTACTCGCTGTAATTTGATAATCTGGGTTGCTAATTTAAATTGTTATTTTATGTAATTTGCTAATTTAGTGTGTTAGTGAAATTCTTTAATGTGTTAGAGATTGCATCAGGAAAAACATTATAAAGGAAAGAGAGATTGGTATTATAGAGGAGAGAGAGAGAGAGAGAGAGAGAGAGAGAGAGAGAGTTGGTTCCACGTGAGTGAGAGAAGAGAGAGACTTTAGTGGGTTCAATAGCTTTAGGAAGAGAGAGAGTGTACATGGGTTCAAAAAAAATTTGTCCACATGGCATGTTCGTTTTATTCCTGTCCGTCTAAGAAAGGGACCGCATATATATATATGGTAATGTATTCATAGCAATCGATTGCTAGAAGAATACTGTCGCTAAAAGTTCTAACGGCGGCCAAAGAAAAAAATTTAACTCTTACCGCTAGAGTGTCTAGCGCAGGCATAAAAAAAAATATTTGACTTGCCACTAGATACTCTAGCAGTAAAAACTTTCACAACTAATTTGTGAATATAAGCATTTGTACACCTTTTACATAATCATTATTACTAACATGTTTTGTATGATTCCATTCCTAAAAAAAAATCATTATTATTCAATGGCCCAACCTTTCATACTCTTACCACTATATATACGTACGGACACAAACACAACAAAAGATAAGTATACACATGCGTTTACAATGGAGGGTAAGAGCATATATGTTTTCATTTACATCATATATATGTTACTCAACAGCATATTCATAATAATCAAGCAGATATATATCATTAAAAAAAGTCCTTAATTTACCTTAATTATATAAATTTGAGCAAAGAGAAGCAATATCCATATGTAATCTCTTTGTTGGAATGCTAAACTCTCTATTTATCGGAAATTTTGTTGTTTCCTTTTTGGTATTTTTTCATTCCTCATGAAACTCGTGATTTTATATAATACATTCTTCGCACTAACACGGGTTTAAAATCTACTAGTAATTAAAATGATACGATTTATTTAAGTTTGTTATCATAATTCATTGTACGTCATGCCACATATAATGAACTAAAAAATATATGATTAATATAATTTTAATATTTGTTTCAAATAGGACTATTTTTATGAAAGAGAAGTAGTATATATCTTACTTTGTGAAAGCTTGATGATATCCTCCTCCGGAATGTAGGTCCTTTCCAAGGTACGTCCAGTCTTTTTCTCCCAAGTTGAGATCAAATCTAATTGGGTGATAATATTTTTGGGTAGTCTGTAGATAATTAGACGATTTTCTGCTCGTGGATCAGTTGCCGCTTTCACTGTATAGACGGCCACGTCTTTTTCATAGTTACACACAACTACGTAAAAATAACGAAAATATTAATTAGTCACCTGAAAAATCAGATTATATAGATACTTTAAAAACCCAAGGCTTAATGATTATGAACTCATCAGCGATGGTCTAAATGATGGTTTCGGTCTTTGTTGCCTCTATTAATCAGCACTAAAACAAAAAGGATAGGGAAAATATAACGCGATAGATGGATGTCATGATTTCACATTTTCTTTTTTCAATTAAAAAAATTATCATTAATCATTATGTGTATGAGGTAGATTTGAGTTTTGCCCATGCATTTAAGATGGCCATAGACTTACCAGGAATTTTTACTTGAATGACAAAGAACTAACTGAAAAATCTAGTTCAACAATGTTTTATATATAGACAATGAATATGAAAAAACCAAAAGATAATCTCTTCATTAATTTCCAAACTAAAGTAGTGTCTGTGCGTGCGTGTCCTGAGCCGCGCCTGTGTGCACACGATTGTTATCGTTGTTGAGATTGTTGTAGATATTGGTGTGATTTAAAAATAGGTATTGTGTGTTTTAGAAACATGTGCAGAAATTTGTAATTTAAAAATCTTAAAAACAAGAAAAACAATTTTTAAAAATGGAGTTATTTTTGACAAAAAATTAATAAAAAATAACTTAATTCTGATGAAAATTCTATAAGAAATAAGTTATTTTCGACGAAAATTTTGTTACTACCCACTCACGCAAAGATCGACATGTGTTGTAACTATAGTTGACAGAGTTATTGCCGACGGACCATTCCATCGGAATTAAGTTATTTTCGATGAAATTTGTGTGGAAAATATTTTGTCAAAAATAATTAATTACGAATGAATTGCCTACAAAATTAGTTTTGACCAACTTAATATGACAGAATTGCCCACAAAATTAGTTTCGACCATCTTAATTATGACAGAATTTTTGACTGATTATTCCGTCAAAATTAAATTAATCTATCAAAAATAACTTAATTCCGATGGAATTAGGCTATTCCGATGGAATAGTATGTAGGAAATAACGTTTTTTATTTCTAAAAAGAAAAATGAACAAAACTTACACTTGGTTTCACCAGTTCCATAGATGGTAACTTTGTTGAAATTTTCCTCAGAAGGATGAACCAAATAATTAATAAAATAGGCTCCAAGTGAGTTTGCAGACACGAAAGTATAAGAAACTCCAGATTCTTCAACTGCCCTTCTTACCAGCTTCTTTTTGTCACAAGCAGCTTGAAAAGGTGGTAGCGGACTAATTCTATCAACCTCATTTCCAAATTCTGAAGGAATAAATCTCTGTATATATATATATGTGTGTGTGTGTGTGTAAATAAATATTGTAAGGTGAAAAACAGAGGAGGGGGGTTTGAACCACAAACCATTGCAATGTAAAATTTGGGTAATATCATCATCACAGCTCAAGACCGATGGTAACAAAGATTTGTTTAACCAAACACAACTCACGCAATTGATTACCTTTATGTTGCCAGCCTCTTTCATGGCTCTTATTATTTTGAGTTGTTCAAGGTGTTGAGGAACGGCCAATGTCGAAATTACAACGTCTACGTGGCGGAGCACCTCAACAAGCTTGTCATGTTCATCAAGTTCTCCCTGTTCATATTCGATGGGGAAAAAAAATTACTCCCTCCTTTACATTAAAAAAAAAAAAAAAGTTACATTTATCAATTTTTTGTTCTAAAAAAAGAGATCCACTCTTTAATTTGGTGCTAGTAAAATGAAAAACTGTCCTAAAACTCATCATCACGTCATGGTGTCACTACAAAATAAAAATTAAGGGTAAACATAGAACAAAATAATATTATTAAAATTTGTAAATTTTGCGAAACACGATTTCTCTTTCTGTGAAACTAATGAAGTTTATATACAGTCATGGAAAAGTATATAATATTATTTTATGGGATAATATTAATTGTATATATTAAACCAAGCTAATCGATTGGTCTAATTAAGTGTAACATATGAACTCTGATTAAGTCTAATATAGATTGACTAGTGTGAGTTATTTAAGTAAACTTTTGGACTTGTTATGTGTAGGCCCATTAGGTTACTAATCCAGAATAATATAAATAAGAAATTAGATCATCTCCCTTAATACTATACACATAAGAATTCCATAATTCCGAAAGATTACTGAGGGCTTCTCATTAAACCAACAAGGAAGTTGCACCTTATTCTTCCGCTGAGGGCTTCTCATTAAACCAACAAGGAAGTTGCACCTTATTCTTCCACTGCGTGCATCATGAATTTTAAATAAATTACACAATATTATTATTTTTTATATGTTATACGTGTTATTCTCCTATCAATATCTACAGATAGAATTAATATTACAGATTAATTCTTACTAAGTATACACATTATTTGACACTCCTGTCTCAAAATAAGGGTCCAACTTTCCTTTTTCGGAATTTGAAAAATGAGATATAGTCTCCTTTTAAAATATTGTACGTTATGGTCGCGTTTATGCAAAAATAAAGAACTTTAGAGACGCAAATAAGATAATTAATGAATGCAACAATAAACGAAGTATGCATGTACCCAAACAATGGTAACTTGCATGGATTCGAATTCCTCGAGCAGCTCTTTCTTTGAAGGATGATGATTAGGCTTCATAGGGCGAGCAAAAGCACTTGTTGGATGACCTAGTGAAACGCTTGCCTTAACCATGTATGTACCAAGATAACCGGTTGCTCCAAATATCAGTATTTTGCTCTTCTCTTCAGCCATGGTACTGATCTTTGAAGTTATTGGCTAATAATATTCTGAAATGTATAGAACACACATCTTTAATATCTATACCATATATATTTTCGTCTTTTAAATTGATATTTTGGTTCATTTTTGTTACTTGAATTGATTTTTCTCTAAATTTAAACCATGTGTGATACATGTATTTTTAATGAGATTATATTTTTTTTTTAATATTAAAATATACCAAGACACGTGACTTGAAACTCGGGTCTTTTGCTATTGCATGTGAAATAATCTTTCTTTTGAATAAAAATTGTGTGTCTGAAATTGCATCCTGCACAGCAAGCAACAAAAGGCTCAAATACGGACGAAGAGAGTGGCAATATCGATCGTTATAGCCACATGCTAAGGCGTCGGTAATAATGCTAGCCATAGATTGCTACCAAATAAAGATATCTAAAGGCATAATTGCATTTGTCAGTTCGTGGTCCTTGGTTTGACAGTTTATTAAAATATTTATTTATTATGATTATTAGAATAACAACAGTGATATAAATAATGAATAAAAAAAATAGGATAAAAAACAAATATCGAAAATTTATAATTTTACTTTGTACAAATTCAAATAATGTCTAAATTGTCAACATGATATGGAGTGAAATTCAAAAATGATATTCAAGATTCATAGTTCATAATAACAGTTACAGTTCAATAGAAAGGTTCAGAAAAATAGAAAATTTCAATTGAAATAATATTAAATGAAACTCAAGACTATGAAGAAAATTATAATCATTTCAGAAGTTTTACCGAACAATACTGTCACACCCCCTTCCCGACTAGTGAAAATGGAGGCTATGCACAAAACAACTCTAAGCAAAATGTCAAAACAAAAAGGAACTCTCTTCACACTTGCCCTTGAATCCCCTTGCAAACCCTGTCGGAAGAAAAACACAGCATGAACCAAATGCCCAGTACGAATAAAGAGCGCAGAAATAATAACTGAAATTGATAACAAAATCAACTGAACTAAACTAAGATTAACAAAATTAACTGAACTGAATTACATAATCTTACTGAACTGAACTGAATAACATAATCTACTAAACTGAACTAATATACTTAACTGAACTGAAATTAATTCACTGAACTGAACTGATTTACTGAACAACATAAAAGACTGAATTGAATGGTTGTGTTTATTTCATACCGAGCTCAAAACAAAACAGAAATACACATTGTCACAAAGACAAATCAAAATACTGTCACACAGGCAGGCACATAATGGACTGCAAATCCAAAATGCATATGAAATCGAAAAAGTGTGCTCGGCACTATGAACAACACCAGATCGCAGAACAGAACAGAACAAAATGCTAGGGCTGACCCATACGCCTCCCACAACAAAACACCAAATATTCACCGAAACACAAAATAGAGACGTCGTGGACTGATCACACCGTCACGGAAAGTGTCATGCCTTAATGCCCAGAGACATGTCTGTGGTACCCCCACAGGTGGTTATAGCTCCGGTATACCTTACAATACTTTCTAAAAAAAAAAATTATGTCACAACAAATGCGACACAATATCACAAAAGGGATTCTAATACGTACATATTAAACTGAAACAAATCGACACAAAGTCTCCCAAATATACTAGCATATACGTTTCTACAGAATCAAAATAAATACTATACATGCTTAATAAGTCTAAAGAATACAAGATAAGTTGTGAATATCTAAAATCAAACAAAACTATCATATGCATTTGAATATGAACAATATATTGAGATAATATCCAAATTCTAATGAGAAACAAAACAAACAAATTAAAATCAAATGAGTATCGCTGAAGGAGTACGGAATTCGTACCTGAAATAAGTAATGTAATACCCGAAATTATGTTGCAAAACTGACTCGTTAAATTCCCTCCGTCGGAACTAATTAAACATAATAAAATAATTGATAAATAAATAGTTAATCAATTGATTAAGTTTTACACATTTTCTTTCTCTAAGACGAATCTGAAATCCATCCGTTCTATACAAAATTATACTTAAAGTTATACATACATAAATATTTTAATGATGGTAACGTATATATTAATAAATAATAGTATTTTTATTCCTTCCGAAATACATATAGTATATTTACAAAAATATTATTTTTATTTTTAATTCTATTACAAATAAATATTTTATTATTATTATTATTATTATATTCTGTCAAAACTTTAAAGTTACAAAAATATTAATTTAATATTCCAAAATGCTAATTACTAATAGATATATACTAAAATATATAAACTAACAAACTAAATAACATACAAAAATTAAAGCTACAAAATTAAAACTAATACAGAAAATTAAATAATTACACAAAGAATGAAAAAGAGAATACCCGAAATTATGAGGTTCGCAGTCCGCCCACATCCTCGAAACAAAAAAAAAATTAACTAGGGAGATCCTTACTAAAAAGACCCTCACACAAAAAGTTTCTCACAAAATAGGATGTACTTAATGTTTGGTATATAAAACTAAAAGGGGGTGAAGTCATATATATAGGCTAAAAGAATGGAAAGAGTTTTAAAAATGGGTGATGTGGAACTTTTAGTAAAAGGACCGGGTTTTACATTACCTCCCTCTTAAAAAGGATTCCCTCCCCGGAATTAAAAAAAATAAAATGGGACAAACCTAATTATCCAAAGAGGCGAATACTTCGCTCCAATAGAATTTTCACAAAACAAACGAAATGGTTAGTGCACCACGTACAATGTGACACCCCCAAATCCGGGTTTCTCGAACCTTGAGTTTGGTGCTCACTATTCATCACTTAACAAACATTCATAAACAAAGTCTTCAATAACTCGCGAAAAATATTCATAATTTTATTACAAAACGTACCTTCAATCCCAGGTTCCGTTAACCTTAATATATCATCATTACCTTATAATACAAAAGGTTAACACATAACATACGAACTAATTACTTCTACTTGTTCACCTTTCCTTAGCATTTGTACTCCGTGGATCACTCGGCTTAACTGAAAAATAGTTCATGATATAGCAAGGGTGAACAACTACTTTACCCAACAAGTCTAAATAACAATAAAGGATATATCATAATGAAAAAGAATTAGCTCTTGGAACTTCAGCAATATACAATAATTGTGAAGACATGCAACTTTGAGTAAATATTCTCAATTGATTTAACATACTGCTTCTCATGCTGAAAGGGTCACAAGATCATGAACATACGTTTTGAGTATTTACAATATCCTATAGACAGAAGACTGTAATTTCATTTTGAATATTAACAACCAATTCAGGTGCAATATCTGAAGATGAGTACTCTAGGTGATCAGCCTATCGTACATTTATATTATGCACGCTATAACCATCAAGTTTCGTTTTGACCGAAATTCTTTCATCCGACCGTAGTTTCATTATTTCATAATAATTTGTTCATTTAAGCTTTTCTCATCAGATTTTGCACCACAACAATATGGTTTAGACTAGCTACAACAATATTCAGATTTATGAATTTAATACATATATGGTCTAGCCGAAACAACTGGCATAGATCCTCCTCTTTAAACAGTTCATAATAAGAACAGTCATAATAAGACATGCAATATCTAGCCAGAACAAATAGCATATATATTTCACTTTAAATAGTTCATAACGTGAACAGTTATGCAAATGCACATAAGTGCGAATATCAATAATAATATCGATGTGGAATAATTTTACATAATTAAACCACTTAAAACTCTGACGAAATTAAATACAAGTCTAGGAAACTTGCTCAATAATAATTTGAATAGGGTTAGAGAACTTGCAAAATAAATACAAGTTAAGGTTCAGAGAACTTGCCAGTTTCGCTGACTACTGTTATTCAACTTAAATAACTTCCTTTGATTGACCTAACATTCAATAATATTAATCTACCAATCAGCATATTATATAACTGTATTATACAATACATAAATCATCAATCACTTATGCATAATGTGACGCCCCCAAATCTGGGCCCACACAGCCCAAACTTGAGTCGTCAAAACACTACAACAAAATTATTACAACAAAGCACAACGTACAACAATACAGTGTATAATAATACACAACTAAGTCTTCACTATTATTGCCACACTATTTTACAAAACGTGAAGACTATGATAACTATTCCTCGGACCCTCACTCCATTCCCCGGCTAGACCCTGTTATGTTTTCATCTCCTGTTGAAAAACAATGGAACAAAAGAAAGGGTGAGCTCAAATAGCCCAGTAAAGAATATCATGACTAAGATAATGACGAATAAATTATCATTAGTCTTCAACAGTTGAGTTCTTGATAGAATACAATAGACTACAAGGTTTATATCAAAAACTGCAGTTAAATTCTTAAACAACGTTCAGATCAATAATAGCAGCGGAATGAGTAATCTATTAGAAGAATAATGCAGACTATAATGTCCACTCGGTTCTCTTTTTAGGAAAAACATCATCAACTTTTATCATCTGAAATATCATTAGTCAAGATAATACAAATTCACAGTTCCTGATCATAATCATGCACATCAACAGTTCATCTTTGTACTACGGGCCAAAGATATTCAATATAGCACCAACGGTCATGATTATACCAGATTCAGCCTTTGGTCATAATCATACCAAACAACAGTTCATCTTTGCACTACGGGCCAAAGAGAACATTCACCACATGCCATAAAAGACACCGAACAGATGTATCGCCTTTAACCTATTATATCGCCTTTAACCTATCATCTGTTCAACAAATATAACACATCTGTGCCCCCGGCCACAGATATTCACAACAGCTTGATTTTTGGATGATTAGAATGTTATAAATGATGAACAGAAGAAATAGGATAACAATAAGTATCGGAAGTTTACTTTGTACAGATTCAAATAATGTCCAAATTATCAACATGATGTGGAGTGAAATTTAAGATCCACAGTTCAGAATAACGGTTACAATTCAATAGAAAGGTTCACGTAAATAGGAAGGTTCAGTTGAAATAATGAAGTTCAACTATTATGGAACATATAATATTTTCAGGAATTATAGAAGCAATAGTTCCATAATAAATTTCGATTTAGGAGTATGAAAGAAAATAATATCCCTTACCGTAGCAGGTTTGATTAACAAAAGGTGAAGGAAATTAATACAAAGGGTTATTCACCAACAGACGGCAAACCGCTCCGTAAGGTTATTCCCACAATTTAATAGAATTTGAGTACAAAGAGTTATTCACCAAACAGGCGGCAATCCGCTCCGTAAGGTTATTCTCAGAGATTAATAATGAATGAATACGAAAGGTTATTCACCAACAGGCGGCAATCCGCTCCGTAAGGTTATTCCCACAATTTAATAGAATTTGAGTACAAAGAGTTATTCACCAAACAGGCGGCAATCCGCTCCGTAAGGTTATTCTCAGAGATTAATAATGAATGAATACGAAAGGTTATTCACCAACAGGCGGCAATCCGCTCCGTAAGGTTATTCCCACAATTTAATACATGGAAATAAAAGGCACGTCTTATGAGTAAGGAAGAAACAATATTATTATCGAGAATCAAATAATGATAATCCCTTACCATAGTATGTTTGAATAATGGAAGATGAAAAAGATGGCATCCCTTACCGTAACACGTGACTGGATATTGATTTAAATGAGGTTGATTAACTTGAACAGTACACGTATACTTATAGATCTTCACAAATACTCAAGATGACTTAAGCACACTTAGAGAGAACTTTCACAAGAAGTATTTAGAGAGAGAAAGAAAGAACAAGTAAGGAAGTTTATGAAAAATCCTTAAGTTAATGCTTCTATTTATAGCCAAAAATCTTATCATTCATTTAATCTAAACCATTCATTTAAAGATCACCTTTTAATCTACACCATCCATTTCAAATATTATATTATCTTTAATCTACACCATTCATTTCATATCACCTAATAATCACCTAACTTTATATTATAAACAAATCAATTTAATTATTCAACAATAATTCACACTTTAATCTACACCATTCATTTCATATCACCTAATAATCACCTAACTTTATATTATAAACAAATCAATTCAATTATTCAACAATAATTCACACTTTAATCTACACCATTCATTTCATATCACCTAATAATCACCTAACTTTATATTATAAACAAATAACTTTATCAATTCAATTATTATGACTAATTGTTATAAATACAGTATAGTTAGCTCTTAGATATCAAGTCAATAAATTAATGAAATACAACTGTTTAAATAACATCATAATAGAGATAACAATAATGTAAAATAAAGCATACGTTACTGTGTAATGACAATTATTGATTCAATAATGTGAATTACTGTGCATATGTTACTGTGACAATTATTAGGTTCAATAATTTTAAAAACAGTGCAACAACAATTATTGACTCAATGATATAAAATACAGTGTAATGACAATTATTAAATCAATAATGCAAAATACTGTGTAACAACAATTATTGAATTGATAATATAAAATATTATGCAGTGACAATTATCGATGAAATGATGCGTAACAGTTACGGTGTCAATTATCAGACCAATAATATGAGACACTATGCAATACCGTGTGTTACTATAGAGTACCGTGTGCTACAGAAAATACCATAAACTACCGTATGCTACTATTCTTTTATCACCGGTATTTTAACAGTTCCGTTGACTATTTTTATTTAAAAAGGTTACTTCTGTCGTTTTCTATATCCGACAAATATTCCGTTGTGGGGTCCACCAATAATTTATTATTTCGGCGCCGTCGTACGGCACGAATATTCCCCGACCAAACGAATATTCCCCGACAAAGCGAATATTGTCCGACAAAATAAAATTTGCACATAACATCCTTAACTTTCAATTTTGTTAATTTAACCACTTACTGTTTCAAAAAAAATATATATGAAGAAAAATTAAATTTTGTATTTCATAAAATTCGGGGTCTTACAACCTCCCCTCCTTATGAAATTTCGTCCCCGAAATTGACGTACCTGACATATCGAAGAGGTAAGGATACTTAGATTTCATCTCAGATTCTAGCTCCCAGGTCATTTCCTCAGTATCTTGGTTCCTCCATAAAACCTTAACTTGAGGTATAACCTTTGAGCGTAGGATCTGCTCCTTCTTATCCAGGATCTTAACAGGTACCTCCTCGTATGTTAAATCCTCTGCTATAACGTCTGGTTCTAACTCAATGACGTGGTTTGGGTCCTTCACATATTTACGTAACATAGATATGTGGAAAACGTTATGGATGCGAGACATACTTGGTGGTAGGGCTAGTCTGTAGGCTACGGTTCCTATTCGATCGAGGATTTCAAATGGGCCAATAAATTGAGGGTTAAGCTTTCCTCTCTTTCCGAATCTCGTAACCCCTTTCCATGGAGAAACACGTAAGAATACATGATCTCCGACGTTGAAACTTTCGTCTCTCCGATGAAGATCAGCATAACTCTTTTGTCGTTCTTGTGCGGTCTGTATTCGTTGTCGGATCATTTGGATCTTTTCGGTCGTCAAGCGTACCAACTCGGGTCCCAACAATTTTGCTTCTCCTACCTCATTCCAACATATTGGAGAGCGACACTTCCTTCCATACAATGCCTCGAATGGAGCCATGCCTATGCTTGCTTGGTAACTGTTGTTGTAAGAAAATTCCACCAACGGCAAGTACTTATCCCAACTTCCTTTGAAGTCTAATACACAAAGTCTCAAAAGATCTTCGAGGGTCTGGATCGTCCTTTCCGATTGTCCGTCCGTTTGAGGATGGTATGCAGAACTAAAACGTAGTTCAGTGCCCATAGCTTTTTGTAGACTGATCCAAAAGCGTGAAGTGAATCTAGGATCTCGATCAGAAACTATGGAAACTGGCATGCCATGCAATCTCACGATCTCATTTATGTACATACCGGCAAGACGTTCAAGTGAAAAGTTTTCTCGTATAGGCAAGAAATGAGCAGATTTGGTCAATCTATCTACGATCACCCAAATTGCATCTAAGCCTTGAGAAACTTTTGGAAGACCCGTCACGAAGTCCATATTGATGTGTTCCCACTTCCATTCGGGAACTTCAAGTGATTGTAATGGACCTTTAGGAACTTGATGTTCTGCCTTGACACGTTGACAAGTTAGGCACCTTGAGATAAACTCCGCAATCTCTCTTTTCATATTGTTCCACCAAAATGTATGTCGAAGATCTCGATACATCTTGGTACCTCCTGGGTGGATTGCAAACGGCGTGTTGTGTGCCTCCATCATGATTTTATGCTTTAATTCAGGATCGTTAGGAACACAGAGTCGAGAGTTGACTCGAAGTATTCCTTTCTCGTCGATTCTTGCTTCGGGAATGGCACCTTCTTGTACTTTCTTTATCATGTTTATCAGTTCCGGATCGGTAGCTTGAGCAGCTTTAATTTTATCGATTAAAGTTGGTTCTACTCGCACGTGAGCAATCTTCGAGTGGGTCCCTGGTGTCTTTAGCTCTATCTCCATCTTTTGCAAGTCGTACAAAATACACTTTTGTGTTGTCAGCAGTGCACTTGTACTTGCATAAGATTTTCTGCTCAAAGCGTCAGCTACAACGTTCGCCTTTCCCGGGTGATACTGGATTGTGTGGTCATAATCCTTTAACAGCTCAAGCCAACGTCGTTGTCGCATGTTGAGTTCCTTCTGGGTGAAGAAATACTTGAGACTTTTATGATCCGTATAGATATCCACTTTTTCTCCGTACAAGTAGTGTCTCCAGATCTTCAACGCGAAAACGACTGCTGCCAACTCTAGATCATGAGTAGGATAATTTTTCTCATAATCTTTGAGTTGTCGAGAGGCGTAGGCTATAACCTTTCCATGTTGCATAAGGACACAGCCTAGACCTTTGCCAGAAGCATCGCTGTAGATAACAAATTCTCCTGATCCTGATGGTATGGTCAGAACAGGAGCTGAAACCAGTCTCTTCTTGAGTTCTTGGAAACTTTTCTCGCATTCCTCGCTCCATATGAATTTTGTGCTTTTCCGAGTAAGCTGCGTTAATGGAGTGGCGATTCGAGAAAATCCTTCTACGAATCTCCGATAATAACCAGCTAGACCCAGAAAACTTCGGACTTCGGTTACTGTTTTGGGTTGTTCCCAATTTAGTACCGTTTCAATCTTCGCAGGATCGACTGATATTCCTTTACTAGAAATCACATGCCCAAGAAACGCGACCTCCTCAAGCCAGAACTCACATTTCTTCAACTTGGCATATAATTTGTTTTCACGGAGCTTTTGTAGTATCAATCTCAGGTGTTGTTCATGATCCTCGCGACTCTTGGAGTATATGAGGATGTCATCAATAAAGACAACCACAAAATGATCCAAATGTTCCTTGAATATCCGGTTCATCATGTCCATGAAAGCTGCAGGAGCATTAGTTAGTCCAAAAGGCATGACTAAGAACTCATAATGCCCATAACGAGTTCTGAAAGCAGTCTTTGGAATGTCCTCAGCTTTAACCTTTAACTGATGATATCCAGAACGGAGATCAATCTTTGAGAAATGTTGAGCGCCTTGCAATTGATCAAACATGTCATCAATCCGAGGTAACGGGTACCTGTTCTTGATGGTGACATGGTTCAATTCTCGGTAGTCAATGCACAATCTCATACTTCCGTCTTTCTTCTTCACAAATAGAACAGGAGCACCCCAAGGTGATGCACTCGGACGAATGAAACCGGTATCCAACAATTCCTGTAGTTGGACTTTTAACTCTTGAAGTTCAATGGGAGCCATTCGGTAGGGAGCTTTGGAAATGGGCTTGGTACCGGGTTCAAGATCAATATAAAAATCAATTTCACGGTTTGGGGGTAAGCCAGGAAGTTCTTCAGGAAAAACGTCAGGAAACTCATTAACAATGGGAATATCATTCAAGTTTGACGTATTTTTGTTCAAATCAGTGACATGAGCTAAAAAGGCTTGACATCCGTTTTTCAATAAACGAATGGCTTTATGGCTAGAAATAACAGTTATAGATTTCAATGGTTTAGTTGCTTGAATTTGCATGACAGGTTGATTAGGAATATGAAAACTAATAATCTTATGAAAACAATCAATTTTAGCATGATGGGTAGTCAACCAATCAATTCCTAAAATCACATCAAATTCACGTATCTCCAAAGAAATAAGGTCAACAGATAATGTGAGGTTGTTGATTTGAACTAGGCAAGATTTATAGACAGTAGATGTAATGGTCATTTCTCCTAATGGGGTTTCAACTGATAAGTCAAAGTCCAAGTTTTCAGGAGTTAAGTTTAAACGCTGAGCACATGCAGGTGAGATAAAAGAATGGGTAGAGCCAGTATCTAACAAAGCGTAGACTTCACGAGAATTTATGAATAGCTTACCGGTTATCACCTCGTTCGAGTTTCGCGCCATTTGGGATGTCACAACAAAAGCTCTCCCTTGAACTACAGATTTTCCTTTATCCACGCTAGCTTTTGGTATCATCATTGCAGCTGGACTTGATTTTGTGGCAGGACAAAACCGCGCAAGATGACCCTCTTTCCCACAACTGTAGCACTTTTTGGACTGCAGTGTACAGTTTGGGCTGATGTGACCTTCCTGACCACACCTATAGCATCTCACTGGTGGTCGATCTTCTCCCCTTGAAACTGGGGTCGGTGCTGGTGTTGGTACTGGTGCTGGTGCCCTTCCATAATTATTATGGAATCTCTTTCTTTTGAAATTGTTCCCACTAGATTCTCCTCTTCTGTTATTTGGTATGGAATTACCACCGAAGTGTTGGTTACCTCCTCGATGGTTCTCGTTCCTGTGGTTGTTGTCACTCCTTTCTCTATGCTGATCATTAACTCTTGGCTGCAATGTTTCATCTGTTTGCTCCACCCTTTGAGCCCTATCTACAACATCTGAATACAAACTAAATTTATGAGAGCTAAGTTGTTGACGAATTTTGAATCTCAAACCTCTTAGGAACATCCGACTCATTCGTGCTTCGTCATCCACAAGATGGGTGGCAAAGCGAGATAACTCGGCAAACTTGGCTTCATATTGGGAGACTGACATGTTTCCCTGCTCCAGCTTAATGAATTCCACCTCTTTCATATGGCGGATGCTTTCTGGGAAATACTTCTCGTTAAACAGTTCTTCGAATTCTGTCCAAGACATTTCGAGTGCTGAAGGTTGGATACGTTTTACCGCTTCCCACCAATGGTCCGCCTCACCTCGTAACATAAAAGTGGCAAATGGCACCTTCTGATCATCAGCGCATTGTAAGACATCAAGTATTTTTGTCGTCTGCTTCAGCCATGCCTCCGCTTTGAGTGGGTCAGGCTTCCCGTGGAATTCAGGTGGTCCTAATTCTTTAAATTGCTTAACAGTGACCATCCTCAAATTGCCAGCGTTTCTACCGTTATTATTGACTGGATTTCCTCTTCCTTGATTCTGTATGAACTGCATGAAATTCCTAAAGAATCCATCGTTCATCATGTTATCAGGAACATTATTTCCTGAGTTGGCAGGAGGATTGTTTGGGGCCTCTTGATTCTCGGCTACATTTGCTTCAGGCACTCCATAGTTAACCTCTTGATTTCCAGATGCCATACTAAACTGTGGTCACAAAATAAATGTTAGTTCAAATAAACTGACTCATCACTTCATGTTCCTACATTCAAATCGACTCATTAGATAATAAAATCTATTTTAGGTAGGACACACTAGTGACTGATTCTATTCGTCTCTCCCCTCCTAGTTCTACCCCAGATCTCCATTAAAGACCATATCCCTAAGCTCTGATGCCAACTGTGACGCCCCCAAATCTGGGCCCACACAGCCCAAACTTGAGTCGTCAAAACACTACAACAAAATTATTACAACAAAGCACAACGTACAACAATACAGTGTATAATAATACACAACTAAGTCTTCACTATTATTGCCACACTATTTTACAAAACGTGAAGACTATGATAACTATTCCTCGGACCCTCACTCCATTCCCCGGCTAGACCCTGTTATGTTTTCATCTCCTGTTGAAAAACAATGGAACAAAAGAAAGGGTGAGCTCAAATAGCCCAGTAAAGAATATCATGACTAAGATAATGACGAATAAATTATCATTAGTCTTCAACAGTTGAGTTCTTGATAGAATACAATAGACTACAAGGTTTATATCAAAAACTGCAGTTAAATTCTTAAACAACGTTCAGATCAATAATAGCAGCGGAATGAGTAATCTATTAGAAGAATAATGCAGACTATAATGTCCACTCGGTTCTCTTTTTAGGAAAAACATCATCAACTTTTATCATCTGAAATATCATTAGTCAAGATAATACAAATTCACAGTTCCTGATCATAATCATGCACATCAACAGTTCATCTTTGTACTACGGGCCAAAGATATTCAATATAGCACCAACGGTCATGATTATACCAGATTCAGCCTTTGGTCATAATCATACCAAACAACAGTTCATCTTTGCACTACGGGCCAAAGAGAACATTCACCACATGCCATAAAAGACACCGAACAGATGTATCGCCTTTAACCTATTATATCGCCTTTAACCTATCATCTGTTCAACAAATATAACACATCTGTGCCCCCGGCCACAGATATTCACAACAGCTTGATTTTTGGATGATTAGAATGTTATAAATGATGAACAGAAGAAATAGGATAACAATAAGTATCGGAAGTTTACTTTGTACAGATTCAAATAATGTCCAAATTATCAACATGATGTGGAGTGAAATTTAAGATCCACAGTTCAGAATAACGGTTACAATTCAATAGAAAGGTTCACGTAAATAGGAAGGTTCAGTTGAAATAATGAAGTTCAACTATTATGGAACATATAATATTTTCAGGAATTATAGAAGCAATAGTTCCATAATAAATTTCGATTTAGGAGTATGAAAGAAAATAATATCCCTTACCGTAGCAGGTTTGATTAACAAAAGGTGAAGGAAATTAATACAAAGGGTTATTCACCAACAGGCGGCAAACCGCTCCGTAAGGTTATTCCCACAATTTAATAGAATTTGAGTACAAAGAGTTATTCACCAAACAGGCGGCAATCCGCTCCGTAAGGTTATTCTCAGAGATTAATAATGAATGAATACGAAAGGTTATTCACCAACAGGCGGCAATCCGCTCCGTAAGGTTATTCCCACAATTTAATAGAATTTGAGTACAAAGAGTTATTCACCAAACAGGCGGCAATCCGCTCCGTAAGGTTATTCTCAGAGATTAATAATGAATGAATACGAAAGGTTATTCACCAACAGGCGGCAATCCGCTCCGTAAGGTTATTCCCACAATTTAATACATGGAAATAAAAGGCACGTCTTATGAGTAAGGAAGAAACAATATTATTATCGAGAATCAAATAATGATAATCCCTTACCATAGTATGTTTGAATAATGGAAGATGAAAAAGATGGCATCCCTTACCGTAACACGTGACTGGATATTGATTTAAATGAGGTTGATTAACTTGAACAGTACACGTATACTTATAGATCTTCACAAATACTCAAGATGACTTAAGCACACTTAGAGAGAACTTTCACAAGAAGTATTTAGAGAGAGAAAGAAAGAACAAGTAAGGAAGTTTATGAAAAATCCTTAAGTTAATGCTTCTATTTATAGCCAAAAATCTTATCATTCATTTAATCTAAACCATTCATTTAAAGATCACCTTTTAATCTACACCATCCATTTCAAATATTATATTATCTTTAATCTACACCATTCATTTCATATCACCTAATAATCACCTAACTTTATATTATAAACAAATCAATTTAATTATTCAACAATAATTCACACTTTAATCTACACCATTCATTTCATATCACCTAATAATCACCTAACTTTATATTATAAACAAATCAATTCAATTATTCAACAATAATTCACACTTTAATCTACACCATTCATTTCATATCACCTAATAATCACCTAACTTTATATTATAAACAAATAACTTTATCAATTCAATTATTATGACTAATTGTTATAAATACAGTATAGTTAGCTCTTAGATATCAAGTCAATAAATTAATGAAATACAACTGTTTAAATAACATCATAATAGAGATAACAATAATGTAAAATAAAGCATACGTTACTGTGTAATGACAATTATTGATTCAATAATGTGAATTACTGTGCATATGTTACTGTGACAATTATTAGGTTCAATAATTTTAAAAACAGTGCAACAACAATTATTGACTCAATGATATAAAATACAGTGTAATGACAATTATTAAATCAATAATGCAAAATACTGTGTAACAACAATTATTGAATTGATAATATAAAATATTATGCAGTGACAATTATCGATGAAATGATGCGTAACAGTTACGGTGTCAATTATCAGACCAATAATATGAGACACTATGCAATACCGTGTGTTACTATAGAGTACCGTGTGCTACAGAAAATACCATAAACTACCGTATGCTACTATTCTTTTATCACCGGTATTTTAACAGTTCCGTTGACTATTTTTATTTAAAAAGGTTACTTCTGTCGTTTTCTATATCCGACAAATATTCCGTTGTGGGGTCCACCAATAATTTATTATTTCGGCGCCGTCGTACGGCACGAATATTCCCCGACCAAACGAATATTCCCCGACAAAGCGAATATTGTCCGACAAAATAAAATTTGCACATAACATCCTTAACTTTCAATTTTGTTAATTTAACCACTTACTGTTTCAAAAAAAATATATATGAAGAAAAATTAAATTTTGTATTTCATAAAATTCGGGGTCTTACACATAACCTTTAATCACTTAATAATATTATCAATCCTTGATAATATTTTAATTACATAAGGTTCATTTAAGAATATATAAATCATTTCTTAATATTATAACCATTGATAATATATCAACCTCAAATAAATATTATTAACATTTTAATAATATTTTCACTGTTTACGAATACTATCAACCATTTTAATAATATTCTATTTCCTCATTCATATTATAATCCTTTAATAACATCTTAAACACAAATTAACATTATCAATAATTTAATAATGTCTTACCCTTCCAAATAATATTATTTATCAAATAATATTTTCAATCACTTATAAATATTATTAACCATGTAATAATATTTTACACTAAAAAATAATTTTATTAATCCTTTAATAATATTTTAATCATTTGCTAATATTATTAATCATTTAATAACATTTTATCCTCTTATTAATGTTATTACCCATCTAATAATATTTTATTCACATACTAATATTATTAATCATTTAATAATATTTTAATCCTCTATTAATATTATTAATCATTTAATAATATTTTAATCATTTCTTAATGTTATTAACCATTTAATAATATTTTATTAACTTAATAATATTATTAATCATTTAATAATATTTTATTCATCTATTAATATTATTAATTATTTAATAATATTATATTCACTTATTAATATTATTAACCATTTAATAATATTTTTAATCATATATTAATATTATTAACCATTTAATAATATTTTAATCATTTAATAATATCATTAATTATTTAATAACATTTTCATCATATACTAATGTTATTACTCATTTAATAACCTTTTAATCTTACACTAATATTATTCATCATTTAATGATATTTTAATATTCTTTAAACATTATCAATAGTTAACTTTTTAATTGTGTTAACTTTAATTTTTATTTTAAACATTTAACTACTAATTGGTCACTCATAGACTCTAAATATATTGGTTTATTATATAAACACTTTCATTTTACACTTATTTCAACTTAATTTTCCAAGAAAAACTCAACACGGACAGACCTAACCAGACCCGGACAGCTAAAACAGGTCCTAGGCAGTGTGTTTGACCGTTGCGGCGGTGGTACAAAAATCTGAAACCCTAATTTGGGGACTGCTCGACCCTTCTTTACTAAAACTGTCATAACTTTTTCATTTTAAAATATTTTGGTGTAATTCTTGAGTTCATTCTCATTAGAATTTCCCCCTCTACAACTTCTCTTTAGATAACAAATCCAAATTTCAAACGTAATTAGACTAAAAACTGCTGATAAGGACAAAGTGAAATCTAACTTCACAAATCCTTAGTTTTATTGGTTCAAACTTGAACAAAATAACATCTACACATTCATATGACACCAACTCAGTGTTGTTGTCTTCCTTACTTCTTATTTTGCAACATTTCATGGTTCGATCACATTTTAAAAATATTTTGACAAGAAATTTAAGATCGAACCATCTAGGGTTTTACCGGTAAATCGCTATATTGATTTTTCTTCCCTTTATTTGCGTAACACACATACCAATACATTATTTAAACACATCAAACCATGAATCTACCTATATAACATAGTTTAAGACTTCTAGACCATCAAAATAACTTTTGATCGGTTAAAATATATATTTTTAACCGTTCAAAACACATATAGACTATAAAAACAAACTTAGAAAGGGTTAGAGCACTTTTTAACCTTAAGGACTTGTGTGCTCTTCTTCTTCTTGATATAACTTTGCTAAGGACTCCTCCTTAACTATTCTCTAGCATTTTTTCTTGGTTGATTCCCAATCTCACAAGAGTTTCCTCTTTTTTTTCTCTCTTGGGAGCTCTCTCTTTTCTCTCTTGTTACTCTAGCAAAATGACTAACAACATAACTCATTGGTGATGCATTCTATTTATAGAACTATTTTAATCTCCATCAACTTCCACTAATCAACTAGCATTGGTCAATTAGAGGTTAATCTTGCTTATTATTGCTTTGAATGACCATTTGAGTGACATTTTGAATGACCATATGAATGACTAGGGTTGATGGAGAGTTGTTAAGCAACTTTTTACTCAAAATTCACCAACAAACAAGCTTCACACCCATGTGGGCCCCAAAATTCGGGATTGCTCTATAATTATACCAATTTGACTTTATTTTTATGTCCTATTTATTCATATATACATATTCACCAATATCTATATACATCTATCTATATATATATATTGAGCAATCTTTGACTTCATTTGGGCTCCACTTTGGACTTAGAAATTAAATATATTGGGTTCATTCATTTAATTTGATTAGGGTCAATTTATTTATTACATTGTGCTAACATTAACTAACACATACTGCATTTAATTAAATCAAGTATCGGTCTAGTTTAATTATTACATGGATCAAGGTTTATTTAGTTACATGAACTATTAAGTTAATTTATTAGACCTAGTTTAATACATCATTTGGACTTATAATATAATCCAATTAGACTTGCTTTAAATTATTCTACTACTTACGCTTAATTACATAATCCAATTAGACTTGTTATTTATAAGTCCATTGGCCTACTTAATTGAGTTAGTCTATTAAATCACTAACATTTAATATATTTTGGGTTTATTTTATTAAAACTCTAATGCTCATACATACTAGTACTTCAATTTGATTCAATAAACTATTAACTTTTAAACAGTCTGTACCACCGTTACGGCGGTAGTTCTAATTTTCACATTCCAGAGAGTTTCACAGATGTGGCGGTGAAACCTACCGCTGCGGCGGTAGTGCTGATTTTAATACACATTAATACAAGTACTTCGACTTGATTAAATTTAATATATTGACTAACTCTTATCATCAAATTGAGTTTATAATATCATTATCCATACACATATAATTATTCTCATATTGGGTTATCTTAAATAATTCACTTGCTTCTTCTTTCTCATTATTCATACAAGTAATTAACTTGGTCTTTATAAATCTTCTTATTTGTCATTCAAGGCCAACATTCAAGCTTTGTGACCTCAGCACATAAGCTTCTCTTGGATTCTTTTTCCTTATTTGGCTAATTTAAAATTTTTTAACTATCTCACTTACTACCTCTCATCATATAATTCATACACGCATACATCATCCATCATATTTTCTCATGAATATAAATACCTAAAAAAAAAAATCAGGTTCGAAATTTTCTCGGTCATTACATTCACTCCTCCTTATAAGGATTCTGTCCCCAGAATCACCTCTATAAAGTTACTAAAATTTTCTTATAATCTGTTCTTTCCTTGTGTCTTTTTTTTTTTTTTTTTAACACAATCCTTTGATTTAATGACACTTTATAGTAATAAAGTATTATAACTTTCTCCCAGAAATTTAAATTATTTTAGTGACATCTTCAAACAAATAGTACCCGAATCAAATAATACTTAAACAATTATATTATTGTTTAGAATAATACCTGTCACCATGTCCCTTGACTTCCTTAGTATTAATTCCCTTGATTCCACTTCCCGCCTTGTTTTCCTTCTTCGGGCAGTCCTTAAATGGATGACCCATTCCTCCACAAATAAAATACCTTCTACTCTTCCTTAGACTCGGATAGTTCAAAGCACCGTGTCCTTGCTCTCCACATTTATAATAACTATTTGTCCCTTTTAGACATACTCCTACATGGTTCTTTCCACAAGTTTCTATCTTTCGTTTGCCCTTTCTCTGACCATTCTCACCATTTCTATGGTTCCACTTTCGTTTCTGCGTTTTACTATCTCCATTACTACCTTTACCATTTCCTTCTTCATTATTCTTTCCTTTTCTCTCTTTGTTATATTTTGATAAAGATTCTCTCCCGCCTTCTGTTATAATTTCCTTCTCCAACATTGTTGAAAGCATGTTGATCTGAAGAACTGAAACCTTATTATAGATCCAAGGATTTAATTATTGTTCAAACCTTCTTGCCTTTCTTTCTTCCGTGTTTACTTGATGTGGAGCAAATCTCGCTAGTTTATTAAACTTGGCGGCATATTCTGCTACCGTCATGTTCCTCTGTTTAAGTTCTAAAAATTTTACTTCCATTCTTGTTTGAGTACTATTTGGAAAATAGTTTTTCAAGAATAACCCCTTGAAACGAGTCCACGTAACAATTCCTTCTCCTACTCGATTTTTATTAGTCTTCCACCAATAATTAACCTCTCCCTTCATCATGAAGGTGGCAAATGTTGTCTTCTGTTCTTCCGCAATACGCGTAACTTCAAACACTTTCTCCATCTCTTCCATCCATATCTGAGCTTCGATCGGATCTATTGTTCCTCAAAACTCCGGTGGTCCTACTATTTTAAAATCCTTAAAGTTCGCCAATTGATTTTCTGGCGGACTTCTTACTGCTGGAGTTCGGTTTTGTATTGCTTCTGCTAACACATTAACAAAAGTCTGCATCGGATCTACTTGACCTCTTTCATTAATAACTGATCCTTCTGCCCTTAGGTTTCGAGGTTGTCTACGCCGCGGCATTGCCGGTTTTTAAGATAAAACTTACGTTATTATCTTACTTTTTCCTTATTACAATCATTCTTATAGCATTTACTATTTAATGCTCACATTAATCACTTCAAAGCATATAAACATTACACATCTACATTTATATGCAAACAATAGTGTCTTAGCACATTACATTCTGAAACATTCATCAACAAATGATCATATCCCATAAAGACCACAAAATTCGGGATTTAATCCTAACCACATATCCTATATACTCCTAGAGTTTGGAATTTACAATTACATGATGTCTCTTAATCCTCTTATTTACTTCTTCTTCCTATTTATACAACATATTTTACATTTTTCACCAAGGATCTTAATAACTCGAATGTCATCTTCTTCTTATATTCCTTACACGTACTTGATTGTTAAGCAGTGTATCAGTATTCTCCTTTAATTTCTCTTCATCTAACAACATTTATTACCATGCTAAACCTTGTTGTTTATACCTCAACATCTCCTTCATTAATCTTATCATCATATCTTCATACTCTCAACAGTTTCTTATATTATTTATCAGTTTCTTCCTTTTTTCTTCTCTCTGAACTTTTCGTATCTTTAAAACATATATTCACCCCCTTCTCTAATAATCTTACTTTAAATGAATATCTTCAGAATTTGGTAACTATGTTGCGACATACACAATCATCCACCTTATGTTGTTTCAGATCATAGCCTAATCTTTGATGTTAAGCCTTACCATATATTACAACCTACCAGTAATATTTAGGAAAATAATATTGGGTCGTACACAATTTCTATTAAATTTTTTTTCAAATCATTTAAAACTCTAAAATCTTTGTTTATGACCTTCTTCTAACATTCACTACAAAATTGTTCATCGAACTTATCACACAATATGAGTTCAGAAACTTGTCACAATCATATAGGTTGAGGAACTTATTCTAGTCAGACCAAAATCGTCTATTCGCTGAGGGGCTCCACCATACGATCATGAGTTACGAACTTACCATACGTGTGAGCTTTAAGAACACGCACCTACCTTAACATCCGCTACCTATCCATTATACACATGAGAAAAGAATCACCTTCTCAACATACATATAGCGAATAACGTGACATAAAATTTCAACGATTATCATTATAGGAAGCTAAGTGGTTGTTAAACCAAGCACAATCCCCTGCCCATACAAAGGAATGTTCAACTCAGCCACTAACATGAGTTCTCAATTGAAATCAACAAACCTCTAACTTTTTCTTAACTTAATATGAATTCTTAAATTCATACTTTAACACAAAACTCATTATGAGTTCATCTTTCTAGATCATTTCACGATCTTATTATCGTTCTTTCTGCTCCTCAAAAATCTTATTGTAAGATGTCCTCTATCATTTCTTGGATATCTTCCTTCAGATCATGCTTATAACTATTTTAATTTCTTCTTTATCTCTGAATTTCTCCAATTGCATTGATTCATTCCTCAAAAACGTCTACTATTAGACTCACTAATCGTCTGTAAGGAATAATGGTCTAATTCCTTAACTTTCTTCCCTATTATCTAGGGTATTCCTTTTTAAGACATTTCTCTTGATATTTTCATTTGGCCTAATACGGTAGTATTAATAACTCTCTATTGATTTTAGGCATATACTATTAATGCCAACCCATAATCAATTTAAAACATATAAAATTTATTAACATGTTATTCCTTGGTACGTAGTACCCCATCATTTATACTGATACGCCCTTTAATGCATTCTTTTGCTTACTATTCATATTCACAATTTATTAATCACATATTCTCTAATCGTTTGATAGCTTATTCGCGCTATGCCCCGATCTTCTCATTCACCCTACATTCTTCAAACGTCTATACTATCACCTCATTGCACGATTAAATAAATATTTTTTATGCATCACATTAGTACATCGTACTATACTTGTCCTTAGCATCATGTTAAAAACTCAACATATCCCATTCTTAACTCCAAAGTTGGGATCTCCAAAGTTTTATAACTTTTATCAACATCCTTAAATATATATTTCAACTTACAGATTAGAAAATCATCTGATTTTTAATCTTCTAAAAATACTTTCGAAAACATACCCCTTAAAACATATTCTCCAAAGTCAAACTCCTGAAGATATACACTTTCAATAATCTGGCTCCTCAACATACACTACTATCATTCTGATGAAATTTTTCATCATGCTTATCTCTTTCTACGATCCTTCTATTCTTCCTCAATCACTTTATCATTATCTGCTTGTTTGATTAGCTCCAAAATCTTCCTATTTTTCTTATGATTCTTTAACTCTATAACTTTTACTTTTAACAGCTTATCTGTTTTATCCAATCAGTTCATCTCTTAGGGGTGAGCATGGTGCGGTTTGAAGCCCAAACCGCACATGAAACCGCTTAGGTGCGGTTTGACAAATTCAAAATCACACATGAAACCGCTTGTGATTGGTGCGGTGCGGTTTTGAATCGTTTGGTGCGGTTTCGGTTCCAAAACCAATTGAAATAATTAAATTTTATGCAATTTAAATTAACAATTTAGCATCACACAATATTAAATACTACTTTGATAATACACAATTTTACTTATAATATTTTGTCTAAACAAAAGCAAAACAGAATCTAAAAACATGAATAATGATTTATCCTTATATATGAAAATTCTAAATAGAGATAATTACAATTTGCGATAATTCTAAATATTTGTACTTCTTGATATGCTTCATTTAATAGTGCATGGTGCGGTGCCGTTTCTTAGATGCGGTTTTGCTCAGAAATCAAACCCAAACCGCATTTGCGGTTTTTCAACCACCTAAAACCGCCACATACGCCGAAACCGTTGGTGCGATTTTAATTGGTGCGGTTTGTGCGGTTTTTGGTGAGGTTTCGGAGGCAATTCGATTTCTTGCTCACCCCTATCATCTCTATTTACTCCGATCATCTTTACTACTACAGATTTATATAGATCAATCTTCTTAGAATATCATCTATGTCCTCGAAATCATTACTTTATACCTTAGCATCACTTCCTTCTATTTAACCTTAGCCACATTTACAAATGATCACTTCTCATCATCTACACTCCATAGATTAAGTATCTTTAAATTCCTTTTCTCTTTTCTTCATTCTTCTCTTCTAAATTATTGCTTAATTTTTTCTTCCAACTTACTTTCAGATTATCTTTCGAATTCTCATATTCTCTATATCGTTATCCAAATCCTTATACTCTCACGATTTTAATCTAAGATCTTTTCTTACATACACATAACTTTTCCTACTTGATGAATTTTCATTATCCATCTCCTAAACTCTTTATAAGTTTTCTTATCTTCTCTACGGTCATAATCCTAAGGTTTTTCCCCCACCTAAGATTTATAACCTACAGCTCTGATACCAACCTGTGAAACCCTAAAATTCGGGTTCCTCGAACCTTGAGTTTGGTGCTCACTATTCATCACTTAACAAACATTCATAAACAAAGTCTTCAATAACTCGCGAAAAATATACATAATTTCATTACAAAACGTACCTTCAATCCCAAGTTTCGTTAACCTTAATACATCATCATTACCTTATAATACAAAAGATTTACACATAACATATGAACTAATTACTTCTACTTGTTCACCTTTCCTTAGCCGTTGTACTCCGTAGATCACTCGGCTTAACTGAAAAATAGTTCATGATATAGCAAGGGTGAGCAACTACTTTGCCCAGTAAGTCTAAATAACAATAAAGGATATATCATAATGAAAAAGAATTAGCTCTTGGAACTTCAGCAATATACAATAATTGTAAAGACATGCAACTTTAAGTAAACATTATCAATTGATTTAACATACTGCTTCTCATGCTGAAAGGGTCATAAGATCATGAACATACGTTTTGAGTATTTACAATACCTTGTAGACAGAATACTGTCATTTCATTTTGAATATTAACAACCAATTTAGGTGCAATATCTGAAGATGGGTACTTTAGGCGATCAGCCTATCGTACATTTATATTATGCACGCTATAACCATTAAGTTTCGTTTTGACCGAAATTCTTTCATTCGACCATAGTTTCATTATTTCATAATAATTTGTTCATTTAAGCTTTTCCCATCAAATTCTGCACCACAACAATATGGTTTAGACTAGCTTCAATAATATTCAGATTTATGAATTTAATACATACATGGTCTAGCCGAAACAACTGGTATAGATCCTCCTCTTTAAACAGTTCATAATAAGAACAGTCATACTAAGACATGCAATATCTAGCCAGAACAAATAGCATATATATTTATCTTTAAATAGTTCATAACGTGAACAGTTATGCAAATGCACATAAGTGTGAATATCAATAATAATATCGATGTGGAATAATTTTACATAATTAAACCACTTAAAACTCTGACGAAATTAAATACAAGTCTAGGAAACTTGCTCAATAATAATTTGAATAGGGTTAGAGAACTTGCAAAATAAATACAAGTTAAGGTTCAGAGAACTTGTCAGTTCCGCTGACTACTACTACTCAACTTAAATAACTTTCTTTGATTGACCTAACATTCAATAATATTGATCTACAAATCAGCATATCATATAACTGCGTTATACAGTACATAAATCATCTATCACTTATGCATAACCTTTAATCACTTAATAATATTATCAGCACTTGATAATATTTTAATTAAATAAGGTTCATTTAAGAATATATAAATCATTTCCTAATATTATCACCATTGATAATATATCAACCTCAAATAAATATTATTAACATTTTAATAATATTTTCACTGTTTACGAATACTATCAACCATTTTAATAATATTCTATTTCCTCATTCATATTATAATCATTTAATAACGTCTTAAACACAAATTAACATTATCAATAATTTAATAATGTCTTCTCCTTCCAAATAATATTATTTATCAAATAATATTTTCAATCACTTATAAATATTATTAACCATGTAATAATATTTTACACTAAAAAATAAAATTATTAATCATGTATTAATATTTTAATCCTTTGCTAATATTATTAATCATTTAATAACATTTTATCCTCTTATTAATATTATTACCCATCTAATAATATTTTATTCACATGCTAATATTATTAACCATTTAATAATATTTTAATTCTCTTTTAATATTATTAATCTTTTAATAATATTTACATCATTTTTAATATTATTAATCATTTAATAATATTTTATTAACTTACTAATATTATTAATCATATAATAATATTTTATTCATTTATTAATATTATTAATTATTTAATAATATTCTATTCACTTATTAATATTATTAACCATTTAATAATATTTGTAATCATATATTAATATTATTAACCATTTAATAATATTTTAATCATTTAATAATGTCATTAATTATTTAATAACATTTTCATCATATACTAATGTTATTACTCATTTAATAACCTTTTAATCTTATACTAATATTATTCATCATTTAATGATATTTTAATATTCTTTAAACATTACCAATAGTTAACTTTTTAATTGTGTTAACTTTAGTTTTTATTTTAAACATTTAACTACTAATTGGTCACTCATAGACTCTAAATATATTGGTTTATTATATAAACACTTTTATTTTACATTTATTTCAACTTAATTTTTCAAGGAAAACTCAACACGGACTGACCCTACCCGGATCGACCTGACCTGACCCGGACAGCTAAAAAAGGTCTTAGGTAGTGCGTTTGACCGCTGTGACGGTGGTACAAAAATTCAAAATCCTAATTTGGGGACTGTCTGACCCTCTTTTACTAAAACTGTCATAATTTCTTCACTTTAAAACGTTTTAGGGTGATTCTTGAGTCCATTATCATCAGAATTTCCCCCTCTACAACTTCTCTTTAGATCATAAATCCAAATTCCAAACGTAACTGGACTAAAAACTACTCACAAGGGCAAAGTGAAATCTAACTTCACAAATCCTTGGTTTTATTGATTCAAACTTGAACAAAATAACATCTATATGACACCAACTCAGTGTTGTTGTCTTTCTAACTTCTTGTTTTACAATATTTCATGGTTCGATCATATTTTGAAAACGTTTTGACAAGAAATTTAAGATCGAACCATCTAGGGTTTTTCCGGTAAATCATTATATTGATTTTTCTTACATTTATTGCGTAACACACATACCAATACATTATTTAAACACATCAAACCATGAATCTACCTATATAACGTAGTTTAAGACTTTTAGACCATCAAAACAACTTTTGATTGGTTAAAAATATATTTTAACCGTTCAAAACACATATAGACTATAAAAACCTAATTTTCACATTCCAGAGAGTTTCACCGCTGCGGCGGTGAAACCTACCGCTGCGGCAGTAGTACTGATTTTTAATACATATTAATACAAGTACTTTGGCTTGATTAAATTTATTACATTGACTAAATCTTATCATCAAATTGAGTTTATAATATCGTTATCCATACACATATAATTATTCTCACATTAGGTTATCTTAAATAATTCACTTGCTTCTTTTTTCTTATTATTCATACAAGTAATTAACTTGTTCGTTATAAATCTTCTTATTTGTCATTCAAGGCCAACATTCAAGCTTTGTGATCTCAGCACATAAGCTTCTCTTGCATTCTTTTTCCTTCTTTAGTTAATTTAAAAAAATTTAACTATCTCACTTACTACCTCTCATCATATAATTCATACACACATACATCATTCATCATATTTTCTCATGAATATAAATACCTAAAAAAAAAAATTTAGGTTCGAAATTTTCTATGTCATTATATACAACATATGATAATGATAACTCTTCAATACCGAGACACGAAATACGTTATACACATAAGCTAATTGTGAAGGCAAAGTTAACCGAAATGCAATTTCATCAACCCTTTCAAAAATCTCAAATGGACAATAAAACGCAGATTGAGTTTACCCATTAACCAAACTCATCGAATACTGATTGAGCAAACCTAAATTTCTCCTTAGTCACGGCTATAATATCCGTAGTGGTTCAAACGAACTCAGACCCTTCTATGGCCTTCTTACTAACCTTAATCCATCAAATTGGTGCCCAAACTTCCTATCATGCAGCGCTTTAAACGAAGTCATTCCAACTCTTGTATGCCAGCTGTTATTATAAGCAAATTTAACAAGGCTCAAATGATCATCCCAACTAGTCGACCAATCTAATACACAAGACTTTAACATATTCTCCGAAGTCTAGATAATCTACTCTAATGCACGTCGATGTTGTTCTATTCTGTTGATCTGTCTACTCTGCAAATCTTCAACCTAGTCTATTATATTTTTCTATCTAAAATTTTTGATCAACCTAACAAATTTGATCTGTGACGCCCCCAAATCTGAGCCCACACAGCCCAAACTTGAGTCGTCAAAAGACTACAACAAAAATATTACAACAAAGCACAACGTACAACAATGCAGTGTATAATAGTACACAACTAAGTCTTCACTATTATTGCCACACTATTTTACAACACGTGAAGACTACGACAGCTATTCCTCAGACTCTCACTCCATTCCCCGGCTAGACCCTGTTACGTTTTCATCTCCTGTAATGGAACAAAAGAAAGGGTGAGCTCAAATAGCCCAGTAAGAAATATCATGACTAAGATAATGACGAATAATTTATCATTAGCCTTCAACAGTTGAGTTCTTGATAGAATACAATAGACTACAAGGTTTATATCAAAAACTGCAGTTAAATTCTTAAACAACGTTCATATCAATAATAGCAGCGGAATGAGCAATCTATTAGAAGAATAATGCAGACCATAATGTCCACTCGCTTCTCTTTTTAGTAAAAACATCATCAACTTTTATCATCTGAAATACCATTAGTCATGATAATAAAAATTCACAGTTCCTGGTCATAATCATGCAAATCAACAGTTCATCTTTGCACTACGGGCCAAAGATATTCAATAAAGCACCAACGGTCATGATTATACCAGATTCAGCCTTTGGTCATAATCATACCAACCAACAGTTCATCTTTGCACTATGGGCCAAAGAGAACATTCACCACGTGCCATAAAAGACACCGAACAGATGTATCGCCTTTAACCTAGTATATCGCCTTTAACCTATCATCTGTTCAACAATTATATCACATCTGTGCCCCCGGCCACAGATATTCACAACAGCTTGATTCTTGATGATTAATACAAATAACAGTGATACAAATGATGAACAGAAGAACAGGATAAACAATAAGTATCGGAAGTTTACTTTGTGCAGATTCAAATAATGTCCAAATTGCCAACATGATGTGGAGTGAAATTTAAAAATGATATTCAAGATCCACAGTTCAGAATAACGATTACAGTTCAATAGAAATGTTCAGAAAATAGGAAGGTTCAGTTGAACTAATGAAATTCAACTATTATGGAACATATAATATTTTCAGGAATTATAGAAGCAATAGTTCCATAATAAGTTTCGATTTAGGTGTATGGAAAAAAAATAATATCCCTTACCGTAGCAGGTTTGATTAACAAAAGGTGAAGGGAATTAATATCCCTTACCATAGTAAGTTTGAATAATGGAAGATGAAAAAGATGGTATCCCTTATGAGTATAAAGGAAAATGATATCACTTACGAATATGGAATAAAAGTGTCATGTGATAATTCGTGTAGACAAATTATTTCCACACGAGACAAATAAAAAAAAAAAGGTTATTCACCAACAGGCGATAATCCGCACCGTAAGGTTATTCCCATCAATTTGAATACGAATAGTTATTCACCAAACAGGCGTATTCCGCACCGTAAGGTTATTCCCACAATTTAATAGAATTTGAACACGAAGAGTTATTCACCAAACAGGCGATAATCCGCACCGTAAGGTTATTCTCAAAGATTAATAAGGAATGAATACAAAAGGTTATTCACCAACAGGCGGTAAACCGCGCCGTAAGGTTATTCCCACAATTTAATACATGGAAATAAATGGCACAAGAAAGAAACGATATTATTTTCGAGAATCAAAGAGTGATAATCCCTTCCAGTAAGAAAGAAAATAATATCCATTTATGATGATGAAAAGAGTGATACCCCTTACCGGAGTAAGTTTAAGAGTGTGAAAAGATTGATATTCCTTACCTTAACACGTGACTGGATATTGATTTAAATGAGATTGATCAACCTATATATTTATAATATAAATTAGTAATTACCATATATAAATTTCAAAGTGTATGATAACTCGTATATTATGAACTATCAAAATTATATATATTTAACATAATTTTTGTAGTATAATATAATAACTTTAGAATAGTTTTTAAAATAATATTTCAAAATAAATCTTCTAAAGAAAGCTTTTAAAAATGAATCTTCTAATAGAAGAGTCTTCTAAAGGAAGATTTGTGAATACCGTGAAAAATAAGAATTTATAAAATTACTACTCTTTAATAAAAGACTTACTTGAAAAATTCCTGCACTCCTTTTGGCTTTCAAACTCTCAAAATAACCTTACTATTCTCAGAGAAAACTCATAAAATTCTTATAGAAAAATTTTATGTTTTAGGTGTGATTTTTCTATTCAGCTGAGCAAGCTATTTATAGGAGAAAATAAGTTACTATGCGTGGTAGGTGAACAGAAAAAAATTCAGCAGAGGCTGCTGCGCAGCCTCCACCAACTCTTCAGCAAATTCTCACATTTCTCACATTTCATGTGGGCCCCACAATGGGTCCCACATGTTTCTTACTATTCATGTACTATTCACGTCACTATTCACGTCACTATTCACGTTACTATTTCAAATAGTAAAATTAATTATTTTTATTTATTTATTTATTTTATTTTTTATTTATTTATTCTTCCTATGGGTCCAACATATAAAATAAAATAATGCTACAACAATAATTCAACAATAATGTAATAAACACGTTACAGATTATTATTAATTTAATAATATAAATTATAGTGTATTTGCTACTGTGACAATTATTAGATTCAATAATTTTAAACTACAGTGCACCAACAATTATTGACTCGATGATATGAAATACAGTGTAATGACAATTATTGAATCAATAATGCAAAATACTGTGTAGCAACAATAATTGAATTGATAATATAAAATATTATGCAGTGACAATTATTGATGAAATGATGCGTAACAATTACGGTGTCAATTATCAGACCAATAATATGAGACACTGTGCAATACCGTGTGCTACAGAAAAATACTATAAATTACCGTATGCTACTATTCTTTTATCACCGGTATTTTAACAGTTAACACCGTTGACTATTTTTATATAAAAAGGTTACTTCTGTCATTTTCTATATCCGACAAATATTCCGTTGTGGGGTCCACAAATAATTTGTTATTTCGGCGCCGTCGTACGGCCCGAATATTCCCCGACAAAACGAATATTCCCCGACAAAAAGAATATTGTCCGACAAAATAAAATTTGCACATAACATCCTTAACTTTCAATTTTGTCAATTTAACCATTTACTGTTTCAGGAAAAATATATATGAAGAAAAATTAAATTTTGTATTTCATAAATTCGGGGTCTTACAACCTCCCCTCCTTATGAAATTTCGTCCCCAAAATTGACGTACCTGGCATTTCGAAGAGGTATGGATACCTAGACTTCATCTCAGATTCTAGCTCCCAGGTCATTTCCTCAATATCTTGGTTTCTCCATAAAACCTTAACTTGAGGTATAACCTTTGAGCGTAAGATATGTTCCTTCTTATCTAGGATCTTAACAGGTACTTCCTCATACGTTAAATCTTCTGCTATAACGTCTGGTTCTAACTCAATGACGTGGTTTGGGTCCTTCACATATTTACGTAACATAGATATGTGAAAAACGTTATGGATGCGAGACATACTTGGTGGTAAGGCTAGTCTGTAAGCTACAGTTCCCACCCGATCGAGGATTTCAAATGGGCCAATAAATCGAGGGTTGAGCTTTCCTCTCTTTCCGAATCTCGTAACCCCTTTCCATGGAGAAACACGTAAGAATACATGATCTCCGACGTTGAATCTCTCATCTTTCCGATGAAGATCGGCATAACTCTTTTGTCGTTCTTGTGCTGTCTGTATTCGTTGTCGGATCATTTGGATCTTTTCGGTCATCAAGCGTACCAACTCGGGTCCCAACAGTTTTGCTTCTCCTACCTCATTCCAACATACTGGAGAGCGACACTTGCGTCCATATAAAGCCTCGAATGGAGCCATACCTATACTTGCTTGGTAACTGTTGTTGTAGGAAAATTCCACCAATGGCAAGTACTTATCCCAACTTGCTTTGAAATCTAGTACGCAAAGTCTCAAAAGATCTTCGAGGGTCTGGATCGTCCTTTCCGATTGTCCGTCCGTTTGAGGATGGTATGCAGAACTAAAACGTAGTTCAGTGCCCATAGCTTTTTGTAGACTGATCCAAAAGCGTGAAGTGAATCTAGGATCTCGATCAGAAACTATGGAAACTGGCATGCCATGCAATCTCACGATCTCATTTATGTACATACTGGCAAGACGTTCAAGTGAAAAGTTTTCTCGTATAGGCAAGAAATGAGCGGATTTGGTCAATCTATCTACGATGACCCAAATTGCATCTAAGCCTTGAGAAACTTTGGGAAGACCCGTCACGAAATCCATATTGATGTGTTCCCACTTCCATTCGGGAACCTCAAGTGGTTGTAAAGGACCCTTAGGTACTTGATGCTCTGCCTTGACACGTTGACAAGTTAAGCACCTTGAGATAAACTCTGCAATCTCCCTTTTCATATTGTTCCACCAAAATGTATGTCGAAGATCTCGATACATCTTGGTACCTCCAGGGTGGATTGCAAATGGCGTGTTGTGTGCCTCCATCATGATTTTATGCTTTAATTCAGGATCGTTAGGAACACAGAGTCGAGAGTTGACTCGAAGTATTCCTTTCTCGTCGATTCTTGCTTCGGGAATAGTACCTTCTTGTACTTTCTTTATCATGTTTATCAGTTCCGGATCGGTAGCTTGAGCAGCTTTAATTTTATCGATTAAAGCTGGTTCTACTTGCACGTGAGCAATCTTCGAGTGGGTTGTAAGACCCCGAATTTTATGAAATACAAAATTTAATTTTTCTTCATATATATTTTTTTTGAAACAGTAAGTGGTTAAATTAACAAAATTGAAAGTTAAGGATGTTATGTGCAAATTTTATTTTGTCGGACAATATTCGCTTTGTCGGGGAATATTCGTTTGGTCGGGGAATATTCGTGCCGTACGACGGCGCCGAAATAATAAATTATTGGTGGACCCCACAACGGAATATTTGTCGGATATAGAAAACGACAGAAGTAACCTTTTTAAATAAAAATAGTCAACGGAACTGTTAAAATACCGGTGATAAAAGAATAGTAGCATACGGTAGTTTATGGTATTTTCTGTAGCACACGGTACTCTATAGTAACACACGGTATTGCATAGTGTCTCATATTATTGGTCTGATAATTGACACCGTAACTGTTACGCATCATTTCATCGATAATTGTCACTGCATAATATTTTATATTATCAATTCAATAATTGTTGTTACACAGTATTTTGCATTATTGATTTAATAATTGTCATTACACTGTATTTTATATCATTGAGTCAATAATTGTTGTTGCACTGTTTTTAAAATTATTGAACCTAATAATTGTCACAGTAACATATGCACAGTAATTCACATTATTGAATCAATAATTGTCATTACACAGTAACGTATGCTTTATTTTACATTATTGTTATCTCTATTATGATGTTATTTAAACAGTTGTATTTCATTAATTTATTGACTTGATATCTAAGAGCTAACTATACTGTATTTATAACAATTAGTCATAATAATTGAATTGATAAAGTTATTTGTTTATAATATAAAGTTAGGTGATTATTAGGTGATATGAAATGAATGGTGTAGATTAAAGTGTGAATTATTGTTGAATAATTGAATTGATTTGTTTATAATATAAAGTTAGGTGATTATTAGGTGATATGAAATGAATGGTGTAGATTAAAGTGTGAATTATTGTTGAATAATTAAATTGATTTGTTTATAATATAAAGTTAGGTGATTATTAGGTGATATGAAATGAATGGTGTAGATTAAAGATAATATAATATTTGAAATGGATGGTGTAGATTAAAAGGTGATCTTTAAATGAATGGTTTAGATTAAATGAATGATAAGATTTTTGGCTATAAATAGAAGCATTAACTTAAGGATTTTTCATAAACTTCCTTACTTGTTCTTTCTTTCTCTCTCTAAATACTTCTTGTGAAAGTTCTCTCTAAGTGTGCTTAAGTCATCTTGAGTATTTGTGAAGATCTATAAGTATACGTGTACTGTTCAAGTTAATCAACCTCATTTAAATCAATATCCAGTCACGTGTTACGGTAAGGGATGCCATCTTTTTCATCTTCCATTATTCAAACATACTATGGTAAGGGATTATCATTATTTGATTCTCGATAATAATATTGTTTCTTCCTTACTCATAAGACGTGCCTTTTATTTCCATGTATTAAATTGTGGGAATAACCTTACGGAGCGGATTGCCGCCTGTTGGTGAATAACCTTTCGTATTCATTCATTATTAATCTCTGAGAATAACCTTACGGAGCGGATTGCCGCCTGTTTGGTGAATAACTCTTTGTACTCAAATTCTATTAAATTGTGGGAATAACCTTACGGAGCGGATTGCCGCCTGTTGGTGAATAACCTTTCGTATTCATTCATTATTAATCTCTGAGAATAACCTTACGGAGCGGATTGCCGCCTGTTTGGTGAATAACTCTTTGTACTCAAATTCTATTAAATTGTGGGAATAACCTTACGGAGCGGTTTGCCGCCTGTTGGTGAATAACCCTTTGTATTAATTTCCTTCACCTTTTGTTAATCAAACCTTCTACGGCAAGGGATATTATTTTCTTTCATACTCCTAAATCGAAATTTATTATGGAACTATTGCTTCTATAATTCCTGAAAATATTATATGTTCCATAATAGTTGAACTTCATTATTTCAACTGAACCTTCCTATTTACGTGAACCTTTCTATTGAATTGTAACCGTTATTCTGAACTGTGGATCTTAAATTTCACTCCACATCATGTTGATAATTTGGACATTATTTGAATCTGTACAAAGTAAACTTCCGATACTTATTGTTATCCTATTTCTTCTGTTCATCATTTATAACATTCTAATCATCCAAAAATCAAGCTGTTGTGAATATCTGTGGCCGGGGGCACAGATGTGTTATATTTGTTGAACAGATGATAGGTTAAAGGCGATATAATAGGTTAAAGGCGATACATCTGTTCGGTGTCTTTTATGGCACGTGGTGAATGTTCTCTTTGGCCCGTAGTGCAAAGATGAACTGTTGTTTGGTATGATTATGACCAAAGGCTGAATCTGGTATAATCATGACCGTTGGTGCTATATTGAATATCTTTGGCCCGTAGTACAAAGATGAACTGTTGATGTGCATGATTATGATCAGGAACTGTGAATTTGTATTATCTTGACTAATGATATTTCAGATGATAAAAGTTGATGATGTTTTTCCTAAAAAGAGAACCGAGTGGACATTATAGTCTGCATTATTCTTCTAATAGATTACTCATTCCGCTGCTATTATTGATCTGAACGTTGTTTAAGAATTTAACTGCAGTTTTTGATATAAACCTTGTAGTCTATTGTATTCTATCAAGAACTCAACTGTTGAAGACTAATGATAATTTATTCGTCATTATCTTAGTCATGATATTCTTTACTGGGCTATTTGAGCTCACCCTTTCTTTTGTTCCATTGTTTTTCAACAGGAGATGAAAACATAACAGGGTCTAGCCGGGGAATGGAGTGAGGGTCCGAGGAATAGTTATCATAGTCTTCACGTTTTGTAAAATAGTGTGGCAATAATAGTGAAGACTTAGTTGTGTATTATTATACACTGTATTGTTGTACGTTGTGCTTTGTTGTAATAATTTTGTTGTAGTGTTTTGACGACTCAAGTTTGGGCTGTGTGAGCCCAGATTTGGGGGCGTCACAGTTGGCATCAGAGCTTAGGGATATGGTCTTTAATGGAGATCTGGGGTAGAACTAGGAGGGGAGAGACGAATAGAATCAGTCACTAGTGTGTCCTACCTAAAATAGATTTTATTATCTAATGAGTCGATTTGAATGTAGGAACATGAAGTGATGAGTCAGTTTATTTGAACTAACATTTATTTTGTGACCACAGTTTAGTATGGCATCTGGAAATCAAGAGGTTAACTATGGAATGCCTGAAGCAAATGTAGCCGAGAATCAAGAGGCCCCAAACAATCCTCCTGCCAACTCAGGAAATAATGTTCCTGATAACATGATGAACGATGGATTCTTTAGGAATTTCATGCAGTTCATACAGAATCAAGGAAGAGGAAATCCAGTCAATAATAACGGTAGAAACGCTGGCAATTTGAGGATGGTCACTGTTAAGCAATTTAAAGAATTAGGACCACCTGAATTCCACGGGAAGCCTGACCCACTCAAAGCGGAGGCATGGCTAAAGCAGACGACAAAAATACTTGATGTCTTACAATGCGCTGATGATCAGAAGGTGCCATTTGCCACTTTTATGTTACGAGGTGAGGCGGACCATTGGTGGGAAGCGGTAAAACGTATCCAACCTTCAGCACTCGAAATGTCTTGGACAGAATTCGAAGAACTGTTTAACGAGAAGTATTTCCCAGAAAGCATCCGCCATATGAAAGAGGTGGAATTCATTAAGCTGGAGCAGGGAAACATGACAGTCTCCCAATATGAAGCCAAGTTTGCCGAGTTATCTCGCTTTGCCACCCATCTTGTGGATGACGAAGCACGAATGAGTCGGATGTTCCTAAGAGGTTTGAGATTCAAAATTTGTCAACAACTTAGCTCTCATAAATTTAGTTTGTATTCAGATGTTGTAAATAGGGCTCAAAGGGTGGAGCAAACAGATGAAACATTGCAGCCAAGAGTTAATGATCAGCATAGAGAAAGAAGTGACAACAACCACAGAAACGAGAACCATCGAGGAGGTAACCAACACTTTGGTGGTAATTTCATACCAAATAACAGAAGAGGAGAATCTAGTGGGAACAATTTCAAAAGAAAGAGATTCCATAATAATTATGGAAGGGCACCAGCACCAGTACCAACACCAGCACCGACCCCAGTTTCAATGGGAGAAGATCGACCACCAGTGAGATGCTATAGGTGTGGTCAGGAAGGTCACATCAGCCCAAATTGTACACTGCAGTCCAAAAAGTGCTACAGTTGTGGGAAAGAGGGTCATCTTGCGCAGTTTTGTCCTGCCACAAAATCAAGTCCAGCTGCAATGATGATACCAAAAGCTAGCGCGGATAAAGGAAAATCTGTAGTTCAAGGCAGAGCTTTTGTTGTGACATCCCAAATGGCACGAAACTCGAACGAGGTGATAACCGGTAAGCTATTCATAAATTCTCGTGAAGTCTACGCTTTGTTAGATACTGGCTCTACCCATTCTTTTATCTCACCTGCATGTGCTCAGCGTTTAAACTTAACTCCTGAAAATTTGGACTTTGACTTATCAGTTGAAACCCCATTAGGAGAAATGACCATTACATCTACTGTCTATAAATCTTGCCTAGTTCAAATCAACAACCTCACATTACCTGTTGACCTTATTTCTTTGGAGATGCATGAATTTGATGTGATTTTAGGAATTGATTGGTTGACTACCCATCATGCTAAAATTGATTGTTTTCATAAGATTATTAGTTTTCATATTCCTAATCAACCTGTCATGCAAATTCAAGCAACTAAACCATTGAAATCTATAACTGTTATTTCTAGCCATAAAGCCATTCGTTTATTGAAAAACGGATGTCAAGCCTTTTTAGCTCATGTCACTGATTTGAACAAAAATACGTCAAACTTAAATGATATTCCCATTGTTAATGAGTTTCCTGACGTTTTTCCTGAAGAACTTCCTGGCTTACCCCCAAACCGTGAAATTGATTTTTATATTGATCTTGAACCCGGTACCAAGCCCATTTCCAAAGCTCCCTACCGAATGGCTCCCATTGAACTTCAAGAGTTAAAAGTCCAACTACAGGAATTGTTGGATACCGGTTTCATTCGTCCGAGTGCATCACCTTGGGGTGCTCCTGTTCTATTTGTGAAGAAGAAAGACGGGAGTATGAGATTGTGCATTGACTACCGAGAATTGAACCATGTCACCATCAAGAACAGGTACCCGTTACCTCGGATTGATGACATGTTTGATCAATTGCAAGGCGCTCAACATTTCTCAAAGATTGATCTCCGTTCTGGATATCATCAGTTAAAGGTTAAAGCTGAGGACATTCCAAAGACTGCTTTCAGAACTCGTTATGGGCATTATGAGTTCTTAGTCATGCCTTTTGGACTAACTAATGCTCCTGCAGCTTTCATGGACATGATGAACCGGATATTCAAGGAACATTTGGATCATTTTGTGGTTGTCTTTATTGATGACATCCTCATATACTCCAAGAGTCGCGAGGATCATGAACAACACCTGAGATTGATACTACAAAAGCTCCGTGAAAACAAATTATATGCCAAGTTGAAGAAATGTGAGTTCTGGCTTGAGGAGGTCGCGTTTCTTGGGCATGTGATTTCTAGTCAAGGAATATCAGTCGATCCTGCGAAGATTGAAACGGTACTAAATTGGGAACAACCCAAAACAGTAACCGAAGTCCGAAGTTTTCTGGGTCTAGCTGGTTATTATCGGAGATTCGTAGAAGGATTTTCTCGAATCGCCACTCCATTAACGCAGCTTACTCGGAAAAGCACAAAATTCATATGGAGCGAGGAATGCGAGAAAAGTTTCCAAGAACTCAAGAAGAGACTGGTTTCAGCTCCTGTTCTGACCATACCATCAGGATCAGGAGAATTTGTTATCTACAGCGATGCTTCTGGCAAAGGTCTAGGCTGTGTCCTTATGCAACATGGAAAGGTTATAGCCTACGCCTCTCGACAACTCAAAGATTATGAGAAAAATTATCCTACTCATGATCTAGAGTTGGCAGCAGTCGTTTTCGCGTTGAAGATCTGGAGACACTACTTGTACGGAGAAAAAGTGGATATCTATACGGATCATAAAAGTCTCAAGTATTTCTTCACCCAGAAGGAACTCAACATGCGACAACGACGTTGGCTTGAGCTGTTAAAGGATTATGACCACACAATCCAGTATCACCCGGGAAAGGCGAACGTTGTAGCTGACGCTTTGAGCAGAAAATCTTATGCAAGTACAAGTGCACTGCTGACAACACAAAAGTGTATTTTGTACGACTTGCAAAAGATGGAGATAGAGCTAAAGACACCAGGGACCCACTCGAAGATTGCTCACGTGCGAGTAGAACCAACTTTAATCGATAAAATTAAAGCTGCTCAAGCTACCGATCCGGAACTGATAAACATGATAAAGAAAGTACAAGAAGGTGCCATTCCCGAAGCAAGAATCGACGAGAAAGGAATACTTCGAGTCAACTCTCGACTCTGTGTTCCTAACGATCCTGAATTAAAGCATAAAATCATGATGGAGGCACACAACACGCCGTTTGCAATCCACCCAGGAGGTACCAAGATGTATCGAGATCTTCGACATACATTTTGGTGGAACAATATGAAAAGAGAGATTGCGGAGTTTATCTCAAGGTGCCTAACTTGTCAACGTGTCAAGGCAGAACATCAAGTTCCTAAAGGTCCATTACAATCACTTGAAGTTCCCGAATGGAAGTGGGAACACATCAATATGGACTTCGTGACGGGTCTTCCAAAAGTTTCTCAAGGCTTAGATGCAATTTGGGTGATCGTAGATAGATTGACCAAATCTGCTCATTTCTTGCCTATACGAGAAAACTTTTCACTTGAACGTCTTGCCGGTATGTACATAAATGAGATCGTGAGATTGCATGGCATGCCAGTTTCCATAGTTTCTGATCGAGATCCTAGATTCACTTCACGCTTTTGGATCAGTCTACAAAAAGCTATGGGCACTGAACTACGTTTTAGTTCTGCATACCATCCTCAAACGGACGGACAATCGGAAAGGACGATCCAGACCCTCGAAGATCTTTTGAGACTTTGTGTATTAGACTTCAAAGGAAGTTGGGATAAGTACTTGCCGTTGGTGGAATTTTCTTACAACAACAGTTACCAAGCAAGCATAGGCATGGCTCCATTCGAGGCATTGTATGGAAGGAAGTGTCGCTCTCCAATATGTTGGAATGAGGTAGGAGAAGCAAAATTGTTGGGACCCGAGTTGGTACGCTTGACGACCGAAAAGATCCAAATGATCCGACAACGAATACAGACCGCACAAGAACGACAAAAGAGTTATGCTGATCTTCATCGGAGAGACGAAAGTTTCAACGTCGGAGATCATGTATTCTTACGTGTTTCTCCATGGAAAGGGGTTACGAGATTCGGAAAGAGAGGAAAGCTTAACCCTCGATTTATTGGCCCATTTGAAATCCTCGATCGAATAGGAACCGTAGCCTACAGACTAGCCCTACCACCAAGTATGTCTCGCATCCATAACGTTTTCCACATATCTATGTTACGTAAATATGTGAAGGACCCAAACCACGTCATTGAGTTAGAACCAGACGTTATAGCAGAGGATTTAACATACGAGGAGGTACCTGTTAAGATCCTGGATAAGAAGGAGCAGATCCTACGCTCAAAGGTTATACCTCAAGTTAAGGTTTTATGGAGGAACCAAGATACTGAGGAAATGACCTGGGAGCTAGAATCTGAGATGAAATCTAAGTATCCTTACCTCTTCGATATGTCAGGTACGTCAATTTCGGGGACGAAATTTCATAAGGAGGGGAGGTTGTAAGACCCCGAATTTTATGAAATACAAAATTTAATTTTTCTTCATATATATTTTTTTTGAAACAGTAAGTGGTTAAATTAACAAAATTGAAAGTTAAGGATGTTATGTGCAAATTTTATTTTGTCGGACAATATTCGCTTTGTCGGGGAATATTCGTTTGGTCGGGGAATATTCGTGCCGTACGACGGCGCCGAAATAATAAATTATTGGTGGACCCCACAACGGAATATTTGTCGGATATAGAAAACGACAGAAGTAACCTTTTTAAATAAAAATAGTCAACGGAACTGTTAAAATACCGGTGATAAAAGAATAGTAGCATACGGTAGTTTATGGTATTTTCTGTAGCACACGGTACTCTATAGTAACACACGGTATTGCATAGTGTCTCATATTATTGGTCTGATAATTGACACCGTAACTGTTACGCATCATTTCATCGATAATTGTCACTGCATAATATTTTATATTATCAATTCAATAATTGTTGTTACACAGTATTTTGCATTATTGATTTAATAATTGTCATTACACTGTATTTTATATCATTGAGTCAATAATTGTTGTTGCACTGTTTTTAAAATTATTGAACCTAATAATTGTCACAGTAACATATGCACAGTAATTCACATTATTGAATCAATAATTGTCATTACACAGTAACGTATGCTTTATTTTACATTATTGTTATCTCTATTATGATGTTATTTAAACAGTTGTATTTCATTAATTTATTGACTTGATATCTAAGAGTTAACTATACTGTATTTATAACAATTAGTCATAATAATTGAATTGATAAAGTTATTTGTTTATAATATAAAGTTAGGTGATTATTAGGTGATATGAAATGAATGGTGTAGATTAAAGTGTGAATTATTGTTGAATAATTGAATTGATTTGTTTATAATATAAAGTTAGGTGATTATTAGGTGATATGAAATGAATGGTGTAGATTAAAGTGTGAATTATTGTTGAATAATTAAATTGATTTGTTTATAATATAAAGTTAGGTGATTATTAGGTGATATGAAATGAATGGTGTAGATTAAAGATAATATAATATTTGAAATGGATGGTGTAGATTAAAAGGTGATCTTTAAATGAATGGTTTAGATTAAATGAATGATAAGATTTTTGGCTATAAATAGAAGCATTAACTTAAGGATTTTTCATAAACTTCCTTACTTGTTCTTTCTTTCTCTCTCTAAATACTTCTTGTGAAAGTTCTCTCTAAGTGTGCTTAAGTCATCTTGAGTATTTGTGAAGATCTATAAGTATACGTGTACTGTTCAAGTTAATCAACCTCATTTAAATCAATATCCAGTCACGTGTTACGGTAAGGGATGCCATCTTTTTCATCTTCCATTATTCAAACATACTATGGTAAGGGATTATCATTATTTGATTCTCGATAATAATATTGTTTCTTCCTTACTCATAAGACGTGCCTTTTATTTCCATGTATTAAATTGTGGGAATAACCTTACGGAGCGGATTGCCGCCTGTTGGTGAATAACCTTTCGTATTCATTCATTATTAATCTCTGAGAATAACCTTACGGAGCGGATTGCCGCCTGTTTGGTGAATAACTCTTTGTACTCAAATTCTATTAAATTGTGGGAATAACCTTACGGAGCGGATTGCCGCCTGTTGGTGAATAACCTTTCGTATTCATTCATTATTAATCTCTGAGAATAACCTTACGGAGCGGATTGCCGCCTGTTTGGTGAATAACTCTTTGTACTCAAATTCTATTAAATTGTGGGAATAACCTTACGGAGCGGTTTGCCGCCTGTTGGTGAATAACCCTTTGTATTAATTTCCTTCACCTTTTGTTAATCAAACCTGCTACGGTAAGGGATATTATTTTCTTTCATACTCCTAAATCAAAATTTATTATGGAACTATTGCTTCTATAATTCCTGAAAATATTATATGTTCCATAATAGTTGAACTTCATTATTTCAACTGAACCTTCCTATTTACGTGAACCTTTCTATTGAATTGTAACCGTTATTCTGAACTGTGGATCTTAAATTTCACTCCACATCATGTTGATAATTTGGACATTATTTGAATCTGTACAAAGTAAACTTCCGATACTTATTGTTATCCTATTTCTTCTGTTCATCATTTATAACATTCTAATCATCCAAAAATCAAGCTGTTGTGAATATCTGTGGCCGGGGGCACAGATGTGTTATATTTGTTGAACAGATGATAGGTTAAAGGCGATATAATAGGTTAAAGGCGATACATCTGTTCGGTGTCTTTTATGGCATGTGGTGAATGTTCTCTTTGGCCCGTAGTGCAAAGATGAACTGTTGTTTGGTATGATTATGACCAAAGGCTGAATCTGGTATAATCATGACCGTTGGTGCTATATTGAATATCTTTGGCCCGTAGTACAAAGATGAACTGTTGATGTGCATGATTATGATCAGGAACTGTGAATTTGTATTATCTTGACTAATGATATTTCAGATGATAAAAGTTGATGATGTTTTTCCTAAAAAGAGAACCGAGTGGACATTATAGTCTGCATTATTCTTCTAATAGATTACTCATTCCGCTGCTATTATTGATCTGAACGTTGTTTAAGAATTTAACTGCAGTTTTTGATATAAACCTTGTAGTCTATTGTATTCTATCAAGAACTCAACTGTTGAAGACTAATGATAATTTATTCGTCATTATCTTAGTCATGATATTCTTTACTGGGCTATTTGAGCTCACCCTTTCTTTTGTTCCATTGTTTTTCAACAGGAGATGAAAACATAACAGGGTCTAGCCGGGGAATGGAGTGAGGGTCCGAGGAATAGTTATCATAGTCTTCACGTTTTGTAAAATAGTGTGGCAATAATAGTGAAGACTTAGTTGTGTATTATTATACACTGTATTGTTGTACGTTGTGCTTTGTTGTAATAATTTTGTTGTAGTGTTTTGACGACTCAAGTTTGGGCTGTGTGGGCCCAGATTTGGGGGCGTCACATGGGTCCCTGGTGTCTTTAGCTCCATCTCCATCTTTTGCAAGTCGTACAAAATACGCTTTTGTGTTGTCAGCAGTGCACTTGTACTCGCATAAGATTTTCTGCTCAAAGCGTCAGCTACAACGTTCGCCTTTCCCGGGTGATACTGGATTGTGTGATCATAATCCTTCAACAGCTCAAGCCAACGTCGTTGTCGCATGTTGAGTTCCTTCTGGGTGAAGAAATACTTGAGACTTTTATGATCCGTATAGATATCCACTTTCTCTCCGTACAAGTAGTGTCTCCAGATCTTCAACGCGAAAACGACTGCTGCCAACTCTAGATCATGAGTAGGGTAATTTTTCTCATAATCTTTGAGTTGTCGAGAGGCATAGGCTATAACCTTTCCATGTTGCATAAGGACACAATCTAGACCTTTGCCTGAAGCATCGCTGTATATGACAAATTCTCCCGATCCTGATGGAATGGTCAGAACAGGAGCTGAAACAAGTCTCCTCTTAAGCTCTTGAAAACTTTTCTCGCATTGCTCGCTCCATATGAATTTTGTGCTTTTCCGAGTAAGCTGAGTTAATGGAGTGGCGATTCGAGAAAATCCTTCTACGAATCTCCGATAATAACCAGCTAGGCCCAGAAAACTTCGGACTTCGGTTACTGTCTTGGGTTGTTCCCAATTTAGTACCGTTTCAATCTTCGCAGGATCGACTGATATTCCTTGACTAGAAATCACATGCCCAAGAAACGTGACCTCCTCAAGCCAGAACTCACATTTCTTCAACTTGGCATATAATTTGTTCTCACGGAGCTTCTGGAGTATCAATCTCAGGTGTTGTTCATGATCCTCACGACTTTTGGAGTATATGAGGATGTCATCAATAAAGACAACCACAAAATGATCCAAATATTCCTTGAATATTCGGTTCATCATGTCCATGAAAGCTGCAGGAGCATTGGTTAGTCCAAAAGGCATGACTAAAAACTCATAATGCCCATAACGAGTTCTGAAAGCAGTCTTTGGAATGTCCTCAGCTTTAACCTTTAACTGATGATATCCAGAACGGAGATCAATCTTTGAGAAATGTTGAGCACCTTGTAATTGATCAAACATGTCATCAATTCGAGGTAACGGATACCTGTTTTTGATGGTGACATGGTTCAATTCTCGGTAGTCAATGCACAATCTCATACTCCCGTCTTTCTTCTTCACAAATAGAACAGGAGCACCCCAAGGTGATGCACTCGGACGAATGAAACCAGTATCCAACAATTCCTGTAGTTGGACTTTTAACTCTTGAAGTTCAATGGGAGCCATTCGGTATGGGGCTTTGGAAATGGGCTTGGTACCGGGTTCAAGATCAATACAAAATTCAATTTCACGGTTTGGGGGTAAACCAGGAAGTTCTTCAGGAAAAACGTCAGGAAACTCATTAACAATGGGAATATCATTCAAGTTTGACGTATTTTTGTTCAAATCAGTGACATGAGCTAAAAAGGCTTGACATCCGTTTTTCAATAAACGAATGGTTTTATGGCTAGAAATAACAGTTATAGATTTCAATGGTTTAGTTGCTTGAATTTGCATGACAGGTTGATTAGGAATATGAAAACTAATAATCTTATGAAAACAATCAATTTTAGCATGATGGGTAGTCAACCAATCAATTCCTAAAATCACATCAAATTCATGCATCTCCAAAGAAATAAGGTCAACAGGTAATGTGAGGTTGTTGATTTGAACTAGACAAGATTTATAGACAGTAGATGTAATGGTCATTTCTCCTAATGGGGTTTCAACTGATAAGTCAAAGTCCAAATTTTCAGGAGTTAAGTTTAAACGCTGAGCACATGCAGGTGAGATAAAAGAATGGGTAGAGCCAGTATCTAACAAAGCGTAGACTTCACGAGAATTTATGAATAGCTTACCGGTTATCACCTCGTTCGAGTTTCGTGCCATTTGGGATGTCACAACAAAAGCTCTCCCTTGAACTACAGATTTTCCCTTATCCGCGCTAGCTTTTGGTATCATCACTGCAGCTGGACTTGATTTTGTGGCAGGACAAAATCGCGCAAGATGACCCTCTTTCCCACAACTGTAGCACTTTTTGGACTGCAGTGTACAGTTTGGGCTGATGTGACCTTCCTGACCACACCTATAGCATCTCACTGGTGGTCGATCTTCTCCCCTTGAAACTGGGGTCGGTGCTGGTGCTGGTACTGGTGCCCTTCCATAATTATTATGGAATCTCTTTCTTTTGAAATTGTTCCCACTGGATTCTCCTCTTCTGTTATTTGATGTGGAATTACCACCGAAGTGTTGGTTACCTCCTCGATGGTTCTCGTTCCTGTGGTTGTTATCATTTCTCTGATCATTGACTCTTGGCTGTAATTTTTCATCTGTTTGCTCCACCCTTTGAGCCCTATCAACAACATCTGAATACAAATTAAATTTATGAGAGCTAAGTTGTTGACGGATTTCGAATCTTAGACCACGTAAGAACATCCGACTCATCCGTGCTTCGTCATCTACTAGATGAGTCGCAAAACGAGACAGTTCAGCAAACTTAGCTTCATAGTGAGAAACTGTCATGTTTCCCTGCTCCAGCTTAATGAATTCCACTTCCTTCATATGACGGATGCTTTCTGGGAAGTACTTTTCATTAAATAGCTCTTGGAATTCTGTCCAAGACATCTCAAGTGCTGAAGGGTGGATACGTTTTACCGCTTCCCACCAGTGATCCGCCTCACCTCGAAACATAAAGGTAGCAAAGGGCACCTTCTGATCATCAGCGCATTGTAGGACATCAAGTATTTTTGTCGTCTGCTTCAGCCATGCCTCCGCTTTGAGTGGGTCAGGCTTCCCGTGGAATTCAAGTGGTCCCAATTCTTTAAATTGCTTGACAATGATCATCCTCAAATTACCAGCGTTTCTACCGTTATTGTTAACTGGATTTCCTCTTGCCTGATTCTGCATGAACTGCATGAAATTCCTAAAGAATCCATCATTCATCATGTTATCAGGAATATTATTTCCTGAGTTGGCAGGAGGATTGTTTGTGGCTTCTTGATTTTCGGCTACATTCGCTTCGGGTATTTCGTAGTTAACCTCTTGATTTCCAGATGCCATACTAAACTGTGGTCACAAAATAAATGTTAGTTCAAATAAACTGACTCATCACTTCATGTCCCTATATTCAAATCAACTCATTAGATAATAAAATTTAATTTAGGTAGGACACACTAGTGACTGATTCTATTCGTCTCTCCCCTCCTAGTTCTAACCCCAGATCTCCATTAAAGACCATATCCCTAAGCTCTGATGCCAACTGTGACGCCCCCAAATCTGAGCCCACACAGCCCAAACTTGAGTCGTCAAAAGACTACAACAAAAATATTACAACAAAGCACAACGTACAACAATGCAGTGTATAATAGTACACAACTAAGTCTTCACTATTATTGCCACACTATTTTACAACACGTGAAGACTACGACAGCTATTCCTCAGACTCTCACTCCATTCCCCGGCTAGACCCTGTTACGTTTTCATCTCCTGTAATGGAACAAAAGAAAGGGTGAGCTCAAATAGCCCAGTAAGAAATATCATGACTAAGATAATGACGAATAATTTATCATTAGCCTTCAACAGTTGAGTTCTTGATAGAATACAATAGACTACAAGGTTTATATCAAAAACTGCAGTTAAATTCTTAAACAACGTTCATATCAATAATAGCAGCGGAATGAGCAATCTATTAGAAGAATAATGCAGACCATAATGTCCACTCGCTTCTCTTTTTAGTAAAAACATCATCAACTTTTATCATCTGAAATACCATTAGTCATGATAATAAAAATTCACAGTTCCTGGTCATAATCATGCAAATCAACAGTTCATCTTTGCACTACGGGCCAAAGATATTCAATAAAGCACCAACGGTCATGATTATACCAGATTCAGCCTTTGGTCATAATCATACCAACCAACAGTTCATCTTTGCACTACGGGCCAAAGAGAACATTCACCACGTGCCATAAAAGACACCGAACAGATGTATCGCCTTTAACCTAGTATATCGCCTTTAACCTATCATCTGTTCAACAATTATATCACATCTGTGCCCCCGGCCACAGATATTCACAACAGCTTGATTCTTGATGATTAATACAAATAACAGTGATACAAATGATGAACAGAAGAACAGGATAAACAATAAGTATCGGAAGTTTACTTTGTGCAGATTCAAATAATGTCCAAATTGCCAACATGATGTGGAGTGAAATTTAAAAATGATATTCAAGATCCACAGTTCAGAATAACGATTACAGTTCAATAGAAATGTTCAGAAAATAGGAAGGTTCAGTTGAAATAATGAAATTCAACTATTATGGAACATATAATATTTTCAGGAACTATAGAAGCAATAGTTCCATAACAAGTTTCGATTTAGGTGTATGAAAGAAAATAATATCCCTTACCGTAGCAGGTTTGATTAACAAAAGGTGAAGGGAATTAATATCCCTTACCATAGTAAGTTTGAATAATGGAAGATGAAAAAGATGGTATCCCTTATGAGTATAAAGGAAAATGATATCACTTACGAATATGGAATAAAAGTGTCATGTGATAATTCGTGTAGACAAATTATTTCCACACGAGACAAATAAAAAGGGTTATTCACCAACAGGCGATAATCCGCACCGTAAGGTTATTCCCATCAATTTGAATACGAATAGTTATTCACCAAACAGGCGTAATCCGCACCGTAAGGTTATTCCCACAATTTAATAGAATTTGAACACGAAGAGTTATTCACCAAACAGGCGATAAACCGCGCCGTAAGGTTATTCCCACAATTTAATACATGGAAATAAATGGCACAAGAAAGAAACGATGTTATTTTCGAGAATCAAAGAATGATAATCCCTTCAAGTAAGAAAGAAAATAATATCCATTTATGATGATGAAAAGAGTGATACCCCTTACCGTAATAAATTTAAGAGTGTGAAAAGAATGATATTCCTTACCTTAACACGTGACTGGATATTGATTTAAATGAGGTTGATCAACCTATATATATTTTTAATAAAATTAGTAATTACCACATATAAATTTCAAAGTGTATGATAACTCGTATAATATGAACTATCAAAATTATATATATTTAACATAATTTTTGTAGTATAATATAACTACTTTTAAATAGTTTTAAAAATAATATTCCAAAATAAATCTTCCAAAGAAAGCTTTTAAAAATGAATCTTCTTAAAGAAGAGTCTTCTAAAGGAAGATTTGTGAATACCGTGAAAAATAGGAATTTATGAAATTACTACTCTTTAATAAAAGACTTACTTGAAAATTTTCTGCACTCCTTTTGGCTTCCAAACTCTCAAAATAACCTTACTATTCTCAGAGAAAACTCATAAAATTCTTATAGAAAAATTTTATGTTTTAGGTGTGATTTTTCTATTCAGCTGAACAAGCTATTTATAGGAGAAATAAGGGCACTATGCGGTAGGTGAATTGCTGGCGTGCTGCACGCCAGCCTTGATTTTCAATTGTGGCAGCGCAGTCGGCTGCCAACCTTTCAGCACAAATTCACATTTTGATTTTCATGTGGGCCCCATATGGGTCCCACATGTTACTATTCACGTTACTATTCACGTTACTATTTCAAATAGTAAAATTAATTATTTTTATTTATTTATTTATTTTATTTTTTATTTATTTATTCTTCCTATGGGTCCAACATATAAAATAAAATAATGCTACAACAATAATTCAACAATAATGTAATAAACACGTTACAGATTATTATTAATTTAATAATATAAATTACAGTATATTTGCTACTGTGACAATTATTAGGTTCAATAATTTTAAAAACAGTGCAGCAACAATTATTGAGTCAATGATATGAAATATAGTGTAATGACAATTATTGAATCAATAATGCAAAATACTGTGTAGCAACAATAATTGAATTGATAATATAAAATATTATGCAACGACAATTATTGATGAAATGGTGTGCAACAGTTACAGTGTCAATTATCAGATCAATAATACGAGACACTGTGCAATACCGTGTGCTACTGTAGAATACCGTGTGCCACAATAAAATACCATAAATTACCGTATGCTACTATTCTTTTATCACCGGTATTTTAACAGTTAACACCGTTGACTATTTTTTATTTAAAAATGTTACTTCTGTCGTTTTCTATATCCGACAATTATTCCGTCGTGGGCTCCACCAATAATTAGTTATTTCGGCGCCGTCGTACGACCCGAATATTCCCCGACAAAACGAATATTCCCCGACAAAAAGAATATTGTTCGACAAAATAAAATTTGCACATAACATCCTTAACTTTCAATTTTGTCAATTTAACCATTTACTGTTTCAGGAAAAATATATATGAAGAAAAATTAAATTTTGTATTTCATAAATTCGGGGTCTTACATAATATCCTTAACTTTTAACTTTGTTAATTTAACCACTTACTGTTTTAGAAAATATATATATGAAGAAAAATTAAATCTTGTATTTCATAAAATTCGGGGTCTTACACCCACTACCCACTAAATTTAATTTCCTTTTTTTAATTGCATACATAATTGTGTGCGCTAGGTAACTATTACTACTTTCGTTCTAAAATTAAAAATACAATTTAACTTTTGAGATCAAACAACGATATATTAAATTTTAAAATTGGTATGACTTATAAAATTTTAGGATAAAATTAATGTCGTGATTAATAGTTTTTGCTATATACTATACAATTATAATAATCATATCAACTAAAATTAAATAAATTCACATCAATTTAAAATTTGACGTGTAGTCATTTGACCTAAAAAATCAAATTTTATCTCTGACTTTGAAAATGAAAGGGTATATAGTAATATAATAAATTTGTCAATGCCTATAAAGTCTACCTAGATATCAGATTCGATTATTACTCATGTGAATTTATTTTGATCTTTATGTGAGTTTCTGTTTGTTTCTTTTGGTGTCACCTGGGTGAATTTATTTTTTTCTTGATATAAAATTTGTTTCTTTTAGATATCAATTTCCATTATCACTTAGGTGATTGTTTGTTAGTTTATTTTTTTATTTTATGAAATTATGAAATGAATGATATTGTACTAGTGGGATAAAAAAAAAAATAGATTTGTCAATTGGGAACGAGGATACCATCTGATGAGCAAAACGGAGCCGTTTAACTCTAATGGACAAAAGAGGAGCTCCAATTGACGTCACCATCTCACAACTTCACGTATCCTGTGTCAATTGCTGCTTCCTCGGCTCGTAACAAGTGCCTGAATAGTGAAGACAGCAAACCCTTTAGAGCTTCTCTTTCTCTCGCTATATTCATCAATTTCGCAACGGTATCCCTAACCCTAGCTGCTCCAATTCCGCCAAAAGAGTAATTTAAATTCTTCTCCCTGTGCTTTTTACAAATCAATTTCCTAATTAATGTGTTTCTGTGCGTATTTCTTCTTGTTAATGCACTTGTATATATGTATATTCCTCTACAATTGTGTTTTTAGGTAGTTTGATAATAGTTGAAGCTCTTACATCAATTTATTTCTCAGTGAAATATATTCACTTCTTTACTTTATCACTCGAAATCATTTCCTTTATTTATGTATAATCCTTCGCATTGACACTTTACCAATTAGAAATTAAATTTGGATATCTTGAATGATCATATTATGTAATGATTAAATATACTAATTTCTTCACTTAATCACTTCAACAAATTCCTCCATTAATGTGTAACATTGGCATCGACTGTTCATAAATTTCAAATTTAAAGTTGGATCTCATTCAGAAATCAGAAACTATAACATTTTCTTTTAATCTTTTTAAAAAGATATCTTGAAATTTATGTTGTAATTAGTATACATTGTGCGTGTGCGCACGTGTTTATGTACATGATTATTCAAATCATAAGATTATTGCTTTGAAGAACAAAAGTATTTAAGGTTTCATTCATTATGGGCTTGAAGATACTGCCTCATTTCATTCCCAGGGCACCAGCTCGCAGGTTGATTGTTTGCAGAACAAAACATATAAAAAGATGTGGAACTTCAATAACTTTTAAATTGCAGTCAAGTCAATGTTTGGTTTAATCTAACTCTTCAATCTTTTAGAAGTGCTCACTAGAAATTCCATAGGAGAATTAAGGTTTCGGTATAGGAAGATATTAGACTGGTTTAAGAGATTTTTGTTGCTTATTAAATGTATTTATTTGATATATGCTTTGGAATATGAATAATACCTTACCAGCAGTAGTCATTCCAGTAGTGACTTTTACATGCTTACATAGCAGGTAATACTAAAGGCAGCTTATAGGATACGCGGTAGCAATTGTTATTTCAATGGATGCAGTACCATTTTTTGAAGACGAGTTTACGTTTTCGCCGGTATGCTCTAGTGTTGGTGATATAATCTTGTAATTGAAATATAGTGTTCTTATGATAGTTCGTTTTAAAGCTTTCAACATGCTAAGGAAAAGTTCACTTTTTTTATACGACCTAATGTTTCTGTAGTTGCACTAGTCATGGTTGATGGTTACAACTTTGGGTTTCAATATGCACATATTTTTGAATGGCCTGAATACAACCTTCACTGTGTCTATTACATGTGCCACCATTTATTTATTTTTGTCTCTTGCTCCTTTATTCTCATTATTTGTAATGCTGTTGCAGTATTAATGTGTAGCATTGTGTAAGAATTTAGTGACCATGTCGGGAACCACCTTGGCCTTGACTGAAGTCCGCAGAGATAGAACAGAAAATAGAGGGATAAATTGAAGAATTTCATTGAAAAAAGGGAGATTAGACAGATAGAATCAATTTTGGGGGAAGATAGATAGAAGGAGGGAGGTAGAAGGAGGGAGATAGGTGTGAGAGCAAACTTGCTTCTCAGATTTTCATATCATTCATTACTTGAAAAAATAATAGTTCCAAGACACTTGTATATATAGAGTACATAAACTTGCTGGAAAAGAAAAATCTAAACCTACACCATATTCTCTTATCCTTCACCCATTACTAACTCACTAGAATATTCTAATAGATAGTAACTGCCCAATAGGCCCTTGCTTGACATTCCCTCCCCCTTAAAAGTATCCATGTCCTCATGGATAATGTTGATTCTCTAATTTTAGTTTTGGTAGCTCTCAACACCTTTCTAGTATCAAAAACAAAACTCAGGAACTTGTTTAGTTGAACCTTTCCGTAGAAAAAGCTTGCCTCAATATTAGTTTTAGCATGTCTTGGGCACTTGTGTTTCTCCTAATTCTGAATACTCAGTGGCTGAGTGACTTGTTCTTGAATGGTCTTCATGGTTCTGTTGAACTTATCATAGTCTTATGCAGCCTTCTTTGTCTTTTTAGAGGTATTTTTTTTGCACTAGGGAAATAGGAGCTCTTGCTAAGACGCCATATTCTTTAATAAACTGCTTGCAACATCTTTCCATCACTACAGGAAACCCCAAACTCCTAGCTGAAAAAACCTTCAGTTCTTTTAAACTTCTTTCTTTGCTTCTTTGATCACTTGCTTTTATCTTGGTCTTTCTTACCAAATGGAGAGACAAAGCCAAGAATAGAGGAAGCATTCCATAGATTGAAACAGGATTAAGCTAACCCAAGACCTTCTTGGGAGTTCTTCAAAGACCTCATCATATGCTTTTTTCCGATGGAGACCAGTTTTTTGGAAATTTCCCTATTAAACCAACTGCCTTGCCTCCTTGACGCATAAGCATAATCATACATGAGAACTAGCATATAGATATCCCAGGAACTTCTCTTTCCATTGAGATGATATTGATCCCATTTGAAATAGGTTGAAAGGGATTCAGTTTTTAGAAGCCTGCATATCTTCCTTGTCTTTTAAGAAATTAATAATCTCTTTCAATTTCCTCTAAAGCTGTTTTGACTCCAAAATGACTTAATTTGGAGCTCTTGCTTACGAACTTTCTCACAACCAAATCAAACTCTTGATTGTTAGCCCTCAAGTGCAGCATTCTGGGTACTTTTGGAAAGCTAGATATCTCAGAAAATAAGACGTGCATCTTGAGTTGATAGAGTTATAACACAAATTCTCAAAATAATTTCTTTCTCTTTCATTTGCCACTTGAATAGTGAATATTTGGAATGACTAGGTGGCATGGTTTCTTGGTTTAAGGCAATCTTCTCCTTGCTAGTTGGGTCATGCACCTGACCCACCTTTGGCATTTCAAGCCAAGCCTCCATTATGCCCAAATCCTGCTCTTTCTTTTGATAAACTAAGGTAGTAAGCTTCTCATTCTGTGAGCAACCAGATTGTGCTGCTGGCAATTGATGGAACTGCTTTTGCTGCCAAAGCTCAATAAAACTGTCAATATAGCTAATTTGCTGTTGTTGCTTATTTAGTAAGATGCTTTGCAAACTAGTCAACTTCTGTAACATGATGGGAATATTGTTTCCTTGCCCTTTCATAGCCCATGTTTGCTGCCTCACAAGGTCTTGTTGTTGTACAGTTTGTGTTGATTGATGAGGATCTTGTGTTGTTCTATCATAATGACTGCAACCATAGGAGCATTACTAAAGAAATTTGTAAACTCTGGTCCAGCACTAGAATTGCTCTGCCTCATCAACTCAGTCATGTATTCAATTTTCTCTGGTTTAGATTCTGTAGATTTGTGTTGATTGAAGGAGTCCATTTTCTGAAGCTTCTCATTAGTATTGTCTCTAAAACTTAAGAAGTCTTGTTGTAACCTTTGAGATTCAGAAGCCTCTTGCTCATCATCATATGCAGTAGCCCTTCCATAACCTTCATATGCTTTTTATTGTTCAATCTCTTTTGAAAGTTCCATGTGTTGCATTGACTTCTCATCAAATATTGGCATGCCTTCATACTGTGGTCCTTCATTCTCATCACAAATAGGATATACATCAAATGTTGGAGTTCCTTCATAGATGGGATCATCATCATTTATCTAGATCACCTTCCCATTTTGGATCTTCATCAAATATTGGAGGATTGTTGTAATTAGATTCTGGAGGATTGTTGTAATCAGATTCTCCCTCATTTTCAACTTGTTCCCCTTCATCTTGTGATGCTGCGTCAAAGGTGAGTGGACAATCAAAAACTGGAGCAGCCTCATTGTTAACATAATCTTCATATATAGGGGCTCCATCCAGTTGGGGCTCCTCATCATAAATAGGAGCTCCTTCATACTTTGAATCTTCATAATCATTCACCTTATCTACATCTCCATAATCCTGATTATAGGCTGAAAAAGATAGTTTCAGATGCTTAAGCTTAGCTCCCACATTTTTATCTCTTTCCCACTTTTCAAAGTGTCCTTTCACCTCCTAGGCATCTCATCTTCTTCTTACCTTTCTCTTTTTTTACCAACAGGGTCAACAAAACACTTCTCATTTTCTGAACCTTTCTGTTTCAGCAACTCATTCATAACACACGAGAGAAAATCCATTTTTTCATCAATAAGCTGCAATTTCACATTGGAGTACTCTCTGTAGTTTATGAATTCTTGCTGCAACATTTGTGAAAGACCAGCCATGTTTACAAATGATAGAAATGAAATGAATCACAGAACAATTGTGATTCTAAGTTTGAAAAATTTATCAAGCAGCAATAACTTTACCTGATTATGAGTAAGGGAGCTTGAGTAGTTTTATAAGTGGTGAAATGGATCTCTTATGAACAAATAAGGATCCGAGTTCCAAACTATGTACAAATCTGCTTAGCACAAGCTTAAGGAGATCTATGAGAGTAGTAAAGCTAATGATCAAAGTTAGAGCAACAAACTGTTCACAACTCAGTTTAGACAGAAGCTTAACAGGGAATTAAGTTTGTGTATAAGCTTAAAATAGCAGAAACAATGTATATTAAATGGAATGATGAACGAATCTGAGTGAGAGTGAATGAGTTTGATTCTAGATGATTAAGTGTAGTGCGAAATGATACTATTGGATTAATCTAACACAACAATCACAAATAATCTGATGTAAGCACTGAATTGAAATATTTTTGGATTTTTCTCAGTATGAATTGAAATGATTCTATAGAATTAATCTATGATGTAGATGTTATAGAAACTTAAATTAATGATTGGGGAAGCTAATATGAACTGAAACGAGTGGGTTGAGAAGAGAATTTACCAAAACTAACAATGGAGAATGATTAATATGTTGAGTTGCAGGTTTCAGCAAAAACAGAGCATCGTTTCTGGAGTTTTCTGCTACTGTGCTCAGAGCCTTGCTCATTTACTTCTGGGCTAGTTTGGGTTGTGTTTAGGTGATGGTTTGTGACGTGTTTCAACAGGTTTTGTGGCTGAATGAAGTGTTTTTTTATGGTCTGAATTTCTAGTGATGAACAGTAGCGAAATGATGAAGAAGATGAGTTTTCCCAGTGAAGGAACAGCTCTGATACCAAATTGTCAGGAACCACCTTGGCCTTGATTGAATTCTGCAGAGATAGAACAAAAAATAAAGGTATAGATAAAAGAATTTCAAGGAGAAAAGAGAGTTAGACAGATGGAATCAATTTGGGGGAAGCTAGATAGAAGGAGGTAGGTAGAAAGAGGGAGACAGGTGTGAGAGCAAACTTGCTTCTCAGATTTTCATATCATTCATTACTTGAAAAAATAATAGTTACAAGACAATTGTATATATAGAGTACATAAACTTGCTGGAAAAGAAAAATCTAAACCTACACCATATTCTCTTATCCTTAACCTATTATACTAACTAACTCACTAGAATATTCTAATAGATAGTAATTGCCCAATATGCCCTTGCCTGACAGACCATATATTCCTCCCGTGAATTATTCTTTTTCAATTTATTATTGAAGGAAATCATCGAGTTTAACTTCAATTGCTATATTTAGAACTGCACCTTTATCTAGAATTGAAGTCGTAAAGTGCGTCCCAAGACTCCTAATGTAACACTCCCTTCCCGAATAGGAAAGGGAGTTCACGTGCAAATCGCAACAAACCTCAAAATAAGTAAACAAAGCACTAATAACTTCAAAAATATTTAATAATCTAAAATTCATAAACGAATTAAATAAATTCTTCAAATTTTACAAAATTAATCAAAATTTAAAATCAAATCAACCTAGATGGTTAAAGGGAAGCTCTCTTCACAAAACCTTGCTTTGCATACCTGTCGGGAAAAAAACACTGTACGAGCCAAATTCCCAGTATGGATAAAGATATACAAAAGAAGTAAAATTGAAATCTAGAATTATCTGAACATAATACAAATGATAACCTCAAATATAAATACCGATGGTAACCGAAATCTCCAAAGTCTGAACATGAGTATAACTGAATCAACAGAATTAAAGAAACCAAATAGAAAGCTGAATCAAAGTGACTAAGTTGTGATTTCATATCGAACTCAGAACAAAACAAATATATCTTGTCATATAGACACATCAAAATACTGCCACAATGACAAATCACACATTGGACCGCGAATCCAAATGCATGTAAAATCGGAAGGTGTGTTTGACACAATATCACCAATCCGCAAAACATAACAGAAACTAAGATTGACTCATACGTATCTTGAACAAATATATCAAGTGGTCAAAGCTCACACATAGAGCACACAAAACGATACGCTGTGGATTGCTCACACTTTCATGGAAGGTGTCATGCCTCGGTATCAAAAGGACATGCCTGTGGTATTCCTACAGGTGGTTATAGCTTAGGTATACCTTATCGTTTACTCTACCAAAGATATAGTGTCACAACACATGCGACACAATACCAACAAAAAGAGTTTTTACCGTACACGTTGAACCTAATCAAATTAAATGTCTCCAAATGAATGTAACAGCATGTACCGCTCTACAAAGATCAAAATAAATTTCTATACATGAATAACAAATTCAAAAAAGTACAAAATACGAAATTCGGAACATCTAGACCAAAACGAAGGAAAACAAGAATTTGACTAGAAAACGAAACAATTAAGCGAGTACCAAATTCTAAATGTTTAGCAAAATAAACAAATCAACATAATGAGAGTATTGCTGAAAAACTATGAAATTTATGCAAATTATAATAGGAATTCAAATTATAGAATAAAGTTAATATATCAAATATCAAACTTTTATTCAAGAGTGCCAACATAAATATAAGAAAACAGTTATAAATGATGAGATATCACGAGATATAGAGAATACAATAATGATCAAAGGAGTGGAGTACGGAAACCATATCTGATGCCCAAATCCACTTATAGCACACTTCACAAAATTTTAACCTAAAACGCCAACGATATCTAATATGCCATTTTATTCACTATCGAAATATATTCACTCTAAATTAAGTATACAATTCCACCAACTAATTCTAAAACACTTTTTAAATTATTCAAGTTGCCTTTAATTCTTCATCTTTGATCATTATTAATACCTCCAAAGCATAAAAATTAATAGCAAAAGTTAAGAAATCTAAATATTCCAATATGGCAAATTATTTTTAAGACCTGAGTCCACTCTATCGCTCATATCAATCTAATTTTATAACTATTTTTTTAAATTAATTAATTTTTACAAAAACTAGACTTCAAATACTCCAATTTAGCCTCACGAATCATTTAAATCGGATTTAAAATTATTAAGTTATACATTTTTAAATATTAGAACCTGTTGTCGAAAATTCTGCTACAAAAATTCCAGATCAGCCCTTTCTCAAAATTCATAACAAATAAAATTATTAGCTTTAACAGTTCAAAATTGGGAAAAATATTCTCAGCTATATAAATATAACATATCTAAAATTTATAACAATCCAACGGTTGGATTAAGAGATATAACCCACACAATATACCATAAAAATATAGAGATTTTCCAATTTAACTTTTACATTCAATCAAATTATTTTCTTTTATATTAATCCATCTCCTCTTTTCAATTATCATGACTTCTAATTCTCTGTCTCTATTTTAATTAAAAATAATCTCTTGTTTAAAATTCGCAGGATAAAATTTAAATTAGAATACAAAATAATATTTGCCTTTCTGGTTCGTCTTTCTACAAATCAGGATTTTGGGTCTTCTAAAGTCTTTAAAATCTCTTCATGTCTTCACGAAAATTGTAGCTCTTGGTAAGATGCAGGAAATAGGCTCACGAATCACTCGATTCGAATTTAATATGACTGAGTTATGAATTTTTAAAAATAGTGCTGAAAATAGTGACGAGCATAAGTACATGTTGCGGTTTTCATCAATTTAAGGTAGGAAAACAGTGTCAAATAACTTTTTTTTCTCTCTCTAAAATTAAAGAACATGAAAATTAGAAGAAAAAAGCTTTGGATTCACTCAATTCCAATATCTGATGAATTAATTATGATTTTTCTAGGGATTGCAGTGCACATAGATATTCTAGCCGGGAATTCAACTAATCAAGTTATAATATGATTAGGGTTACATCTAATACTCTTTAAATACAACTAGGAAACAATATATGAATTACCAAAACCTCAATGGACTCATTAATATCAATTAAATCAATTATTTAGTTATCTACTAAAAGAATTTACCTTTAAAAAAAAATAGTAACTTATCTTTCTAATTCAATTACGCTTTTAGAAAAATTAAATTAATATTTAATTATTAAAAAAAGTCCGGGTTATTACACCTAACATAAGACCACAACTTGGTTAGTTAATCTTGCTCCAAAGAGATTTGACGTCATGAAGATTCGCAGTTTGCCTAGAGAATTGTCACACAATGTTGATATGTTTGTGGCACTCGTTTAGTGATATAAAATACTAGAAGGGGCATTAGAGTTGCAACATTTATGGACCGGCAATAGTACTTAAACCAAATACTATCCCCCCCCCCCCCCCCCCCCTCCCCCTTTTTTCCCCCCGAGGCTTGATGACATTTACTAAGGTAAAGATAAACATCACATTCTTTTAGTTCGTTACTAGCATCACAGCAGCTGCAATCATTGCTGTTATTGATACAGTTACTAGTATTGTTTTCTATTTTATTAGGTTGTGCCACAGTTGAGAAGGCTTGAGAGTGGAGGTATTATGCACATTCAAGTAAAGGATCAAATTATGTTAGTTCTAGGAAGTACCAAGGGACTACAGTTAAGAGAGAATGACAAGGTTGTTAGATATGCCTTCAGTTGGTGACTTGGTTTAATACCTTTTAAAAGGGGAAAATGCGATTACCAAAAGAATTTTAGGTGGTTTAAATTTTTAAATCCAGATCACAAAGTTGACTGCCTGCACTAGAGAAATCACATATGTGAAGCACTATGACATGATTGAAGTATTCCACATTTGTCATTTTCAGAGACCAAATGCCTCTTTCTCAATCACAATGTTGACTGTTGAGGCATGATCCATGATTGGAAATCACATTTAGACAAAGCGCCTTTGCTGGCATCATAGTATAATACCTTGGTCCAAGTATGAAGTGTGGCGAATTCTGGGGCTATACCATCACCAACCTTCCTAAGAAAGCTTACTATGTCTGCCTGGACAAATCCTGGCATTAGTGAGATAAGATGCGAAATGCTTCGTCCAAAAGCCTGTGGGAACAATAGTAATTACTTTGCCTTGAAGGCTGCTGCTATATATTTTGAATTCTTGAGGGTTTGAAGTTTGAGGGCCTTTTCCCTTTTGTCATAAAACCATGCTTGGGAGTTGATCTATAACTATTACAAGATAGCAACTAAAGCAGGATGGTAACTTTAGGAAAGTTTCTATGAGATTGCCTTGGAATTTTTTCTCATAGAGTTGTCCTTACTGGTGACAACTAATGGTTGTCGCTTATTGTTGACATGGCGTTTTAGGTGAATTTTCTATATAAGTTGCACATGGATATTGGTACTAAAATAAAAGTGTAATCGTTCAAGCTGCTAATTATTATTTAGGAAATAACAATATATCATAAGGACTTGTTAGTAGTTTCTCTTTGGATAGTTATCATATACGTGATATTTATGAAGCTGCATGGTGCATCCCATATAAAAGGATTTTCTTACATGTAGACTTAAAGGACTGCTTTTTGATCTCTCCCCTTTCTTTAAAGTAATTTGCAAGCATATAGCAATCAAGGGAAGAAGATCATTGACAACTATAAAGATACGTGGAAAACCTTTAATGTACATAACTAGGGAGCAATTCCCCAATTTCGGATTACTGGAAAAATTCAGGGTACAATTTATTGCTTCTAAGCATTTCTTTTCCTTTTTCTTTTTATAATTGAAAAAGAAGATTTCATTAGAGAAGAGATATTTTTAAATTATGAATAGAGCATGAGAAATACTTCTAAATTAGAAAATTGGAAAACTACAGAGTGCTTAGATGCTCTCCAGTTCCTTTGTTAATCTGAACACAAGATTCCACTAAAAGCACCCATCACGAGGAGCACAAAGAAGTGAGAAAATGTCCCTCTCCCAATGGAGATGAGAGGATATAAATTGACGATAAAAATTCTAGCATTCTTCTCCATTCAAATACACTGGAGTACAAGTGTATAACAAACCAACTGCACTGACAGAGTACCTTCGAATGGCTCTTTCTACCAAAACATTCAAACAGTTGCTCTTTCTACCAAAGCATTCAAAGCTGGTAAGAAGTAACTCTTCCACTCCAATGGGGCAAACCCCAAATTCACTCAAAACGCCAAATAACGAACACCACAACTTCCAGTCTTCCATGCCCCGGAGCTGTGGAGAAACAAATGAGAATAATCCTCACTAGCGTGTATGCACGCACATCACACAAACTTCTAGAGACAAATCTTTGAAGCATATCATTAGTTTCTTAACTCTCTCTCTCTGTGACACACACACTCGTAACAAATTACAGTCAACCAAAGCAGAACTACATAAATCTATACTTAGAAGCAAAACTTTGTCACTCGCGTCAAGCTAAGTACTACTCCATACATAATTAAGTAATAACCAGCTAGCTGCATGTGCCAATTCTCTGTCTGTCTGTCTGTCTATCTATGTCTATCAACAAAATATCTTCCATTCATTCATTTCAAAACACTACATCTTACTTTCCTCGTATACAAGTTGCTACCAAGACACTAGTAATCACTTAAATTGTGCTAATGCAAAGGAACATGGTGGTTAACTGGTTATGTTGAATCACTATGAAAGATCTATTCTATACTATGTATTGCGATTTTCTTCTCCTTTTCTTTTAATAAGTTAGATTGATATAATTTAATGCAAATATTTACTGGTTTACTCTAGATATTCCCTTTTGAGTGAACTCATGACTTCCTCTTCCCATTGCAGTGTACAAGAGCTATGACCAGAACATGCAAGTATTAGGATCTAATTGACTTAATTGTAATAGCAGTAACTGCATAAGTTTAATGTTAATTATATTTGTTTAGGCATATGAAAAGTTCCACTTGAGTTTTATGGCCTGCATATATCATGTGTGTTGTTTCATTTTTTGAATGTCTCGGAGGAGTTTGAACATTTTACATGATTTTGTTTTAAAGTTTATATTAGATAAAGTTGTATACCTATAGAATATGTGCATTAATCAATCCAAGTTATTAAGTTTTGAGCTCTGCATAATGGATAGATTCTTTATGTCTGTATGCTTCTGTTTATGTGCTATTCACATTTGAGATTTCTTATGTGCATATCATTTGACAATTAATGTTGCATGGATATTCAGTTACCAGAAGGAGTGACACCGTTCATATATATAAACCAAAACGTTTCTGCAGGGCGAAAGTAAGGCTTCTCCTATTATTTTTTCGATCTCCCTTCTACGTATCTCTTTCTAAAGAACCTTTTGTTTTCAGTGAAATAGAAAATTTAATTTTACCAGATGCTTAATCTTCCATGTCACTCTCAGTTGAAATAGAGAATATTATTTTCCCAGAAGCTTTATACTTCCATGTCATTCTCACTATTATATGCAGTAATTTTGTTTTCTTTTCATTTTATGGAATTGATTGATTCCCACATAACTTGCTTCCTAAGAATCAGTAATTCGCTAATGCAATGTGAAATACAATTCCATTAGATTTCATATTTTGAGTCTCTACAAGTTTCAAATGTTTTAAGGTTTCTCTAATGTGAAGCTGAAGTCAGTCCTTTGCTTAACAATGGTTGAAGTTGAACTGGCTTATATCAGTAACCTAGAATATCCTTTACCAAGGTGTAGAAGTTATTGCTCACTTAGTGTAGAATTTTGGCTCTTGATACCAATATAATGAATAAGAGTATCTATCCCCGCAGAGAATCGGTAAAAACACATAAAAAACACAAACTCTTTAATCTCAAATGAATATACTCAATAATCTGCAATATAATAAACATTAACTCTCTATATAGGAACTCTACGATTTAACAACCAAATAAAGAATCGTAATATAAAAAGGAAATAATCTTTTAATTAGAATCAACTGCTATAATAAAAAACTAATATCCTAATCAAGTCTACTACTATAATTAAAAACCTTAATTTACAAAAGAAATAATCTCCTAATTAAAATCTACTACTATTATTAAAGCTTATAGAATATCCTACTTAATATAAGTAATAAATAATTACATTAAGAATCAAATATTTATCTCTAAATAACATTATAAAATTAATAATAAATTTCTTGATGTTTCTCTTTTGTTCCACATCAAGATGTGCTTTGTATGATAGTACAAGGGAATAAATTCAGCATTTATTTTTTCAATCCCTTATCACAGTGCAGGTATGGCGTGAGGTAAAAAGAAGATTTATGATTTCTGAAGTTTCTGATTATTGGGAGGATATTAATGATTGGATGATAAATTAATTATTAGGATTTTCTTTTAGTCATTTGGTTAGACTGTTAGCTTTCCAAGCTCCACTAGTCCACTCTACTATGTATGGACTATGGAGGGCTAGAAATAGAAAGTTCATGAGAAAATAGAAGTTACAACAGAGCAATCTTGCATAATATCTAGGAAGATATAAGGGGTAAAGTGTGTTTGAAGAAGAAAGTTCCAAAGATGGAACATTACTCGACAAGTGTTTGAAGTGTAATTGTCTGAGTGTAGATTAATGTTACCTAGATCGTGGTTTGTTGTGGTACACAGGACGGAATTGAGAATAGAAAACATCACTTTTCGTGGTATGCAATATGATAGAGGTAGGTTTCTTCAAATCGCTTAGTTGATGCAAAATATGCTTATCCGACACATGGTATGTGGGGAATAGATTTCTAAAAATATATAGTCAAAACCAATTGAGAAATAGCTAACACTGGTTGAGTTCTTTCTAAGTATAGTGTCACAACAAGCTTTCCGACGAGAGTACGCCATGTCATTGCTTACTTGACACCTACAAGGCGTTCATTTGACTGCATTAGTTGGCATTCCCTATAATCTTGTTTTACATATTGGGGATTTACTCCAAGTGATTATCTTGTTTTATGATGCATACTTACCAAAACAAAAAAGGATGGCAAAATGTTTTGGGTGTGTGCGGTTTTTGTTTTTCTCTATGGTATTTGGAATGAGAGGAGTGTGTAGATTTTTGTGATAGGAGTGAGTAGATTTTTGTGATATCATCTCTGTCATCTGGTCTGTGAGAGAGTGTCTTTCTTGTCTTCTCTTTAGGCTTTCTGCGATAAAGGATTTCCAATTTCCAATAAGCAGATAATAGTAATATAAGACGCATTGTTCAATTACAATTTTCAGTGCGAAAATGCACATCTAGAAAAATAGAACAATTTTCAAAATACCCTATATTAATCTGACCAACAGGTTACCTAATTACAAGAAACATATGACAAGATTCTGTTAAGCCTCGGAATCAATACCAATGTCCAGTCAATTTTCAGAATTTCTTGCTTATTTAAATTTTCTTTCCTTAAATGTTTTGTCTGCGGCATCATTATGTGTCAATTATTATAGTTACAAATCTTCCTTAGATGTTATATTCTTCTGATCAGGAATCATTATGTTCTTTTCTTAGACTGATAAAGCAGAACGAAGATGATATTGCCGTGTGTGAATGCAAATATGATGCCAATTATCCTGACAGTGCATGCGGGGAGAGGTGCTTGAATGTACTGACCAGCACAGAGTGTATTCCTGGCTATTGCCCTTGTGGTGACCATTGCAAGAATCAGGTGACCCTGAGGTTATTATTTGTGTCTGTCTCTTTGTTTGTTAGTCTGTGTGCTGGGCGTGTGACAATATAAGTTCGTTGAACATACTCATCTCCCCTGAAGAGAGTTCATTTCAACTGTTTAGGCATGTTAAGGTTGACAATGACATGCTTAGCAGTTTTTCCTCAAACCCAAATATAGTCTTAAATTTAAAAGTGAACCTAAAAACTCCATACAAATTAAAAACTGTGTCTTAGTTTGACATCAGCATTGCACAAGTAAAACAAGTCAAAGTGGACTCTGTTTTTTTGGAAGGAGGAGGAGTATATTGTTTTGAGTTTCAATGCACTAAGATTGCCAGTTTATAGTAGTACCTTACATGGTCTGCATAACGTATTCCTCATTTTCTTTGATTAAATAGTGTATTTCTCGAGAACTATAAATCACATAATCAATGGTAAAAGAAATGATATTGTGAGTTGTCAGGGAACTCATCATTGCATCAATTCTAGAAGTAAAGAAAGCAAAAAACACAGGTTTGATAAGAATAGAGAAGATAATCCATGATGCCCCTAAGCCCTCTATTAAGGACATGAAAAGCAAGTTATCAGCATGTCACTAATATATGGGATGGAATTTTAGTTATTACTAAATTTTAATTTTCCTCTGCTAAGCGCATTGTTTCTCTCTAAATACTTGTAACTTTAGATGCTTACCTGCTGCTGCGACTTTAAATCAGAATCCTTTCTCAATGAATATCCTTGATGTCGTATTGACTGCCTTATATGAATTTTGTTGAGACAGTCAAATGTATACAACTTCCTCCATTCCAAAATATAGGATCAAGTATAACCTTTCAATGCCACTCTGAGATATTTTGAAATTCAACATTGATGTGATCCATTTAACTTTTAAACAATAAATCTTGAAATAAGTAGGACTATAGATAGTTTAATTTTTTTATAATTGTATTGTCTAAAACTAAATTAATTTGTATTAATTTAGAATTTGAAAATATCTATCGACTAACAAGTCAATATTGATCCTATATTTTGGAATAGAGGAAGTATAATTTTTCTTGCGTATGAAGACAGCCAGAGCTAAGTACTTTGATCATAGGAACTCAACTATTTTTTCTAATTCTTTGCATTGTTATCGCACTTGCATATCTAAACAGTGACGTTGTTTTTTGGGGTAAATTGAAATGTAACAAATTTTGAATGATTGTAAATTACTGGTTGACGTATCATCTGTGTGAAACCAAGCAAAATGGACATATGTGTAGTATAATTCAAACATTGGTAGGAAATCTGAAATAAATTCTACAATAGTAGGATAGCAGCTCTGCTTTCTATATGAATAATATGTTCATGTGGTGATAGTTTTCATTACTTGATGCAAGACATAATTTTCCTGTAGTTTTGTATCATCAATCTACTGTGGTTTCTTCTCACTTTAAACTTTTATGATTTCTCTTGTACATTTTGAAGAACTGATGATTGACATTTGTCCTTGAAATATAAAAAGAATTTCCGGGTGTCTCGTGAAAGTTTTTGTTCATGGACTTGGTCATGATTTTGTTTTGCCAGTCTCTTGGGTGTTTTTTGAAGTGGAATTTTGTACACATCTGCTAGGGTTTATACTAAGTATATATATTTATTCTCCTGGGGGCTTTTGGGATTTCCACTGTAATATTGTTAGAGGAACTTTCATGTAATTTTCATTGTTCATTCTTCATTTTACAGAGGTTTCAGAAATGTGAATATGTTCGAACAAAGTTATTTAAAACTGAGGGTCGTGGGTGGGGTCTGTTGGCTGATGAGCATATAAAGGTAATATCTTTGTTACTGAAATTACTTGATTAGAAATTTGATATTTTCTGGTAGAGAAACAAGTTAACATTTTTCTCTTCAAGGATAAATTAATTTACGTGGGAGATACTTTATTACACTCCCTGAAGTGTTATCTAAAAAAATTCAATGACAATTTTCTGACAAATAACGTATTCCTGTTGTTATAACCATCCGAGGCTATTGAATTTTGAAGATATTTTTAGAAGATATTTTTATTGCTAGGTTTATTGATTGTTATGTGTGTGAGAGTTTTATGATTAAATTGACCTCTTGCAATTGATAATCGGCCTCTCTTTTCTTATACTCAGGCTGGACAGTTTGTTATTGAATATTGCGGAGAGATAATATCATCAGAAGAAGCAAAGCGGAGGTCCCAAACTTATGAAGCTCAAGGTAAACTATATTTTAATTGAATACGTCAGTTTAGTTTTTCTGAATATCAATTTTTATTTTCTGTATGTCTTTTGATGCAGGCCTTAGGGATGCATATATAATCTCTCTTAATGCAAATTATTTTATTGATGCCACTGAAATGGGAAGCCTTGCTAGATTTATAAACCATTCATGGTACCTTTTAGCCTCTTAAAATATATCTTAAAAAGATGAAATTGAGATTTTACCATGTGATATCATGTGCCCTAAAGCTCATCTAGTATTGATCTTTCTTTTTTGGAGTTTGTAGCCAACCAAATTGTGAGACAAGGAAGTGGACAGTTCTCGGGGAAACAAGGGTTGGGATTTTTGCAAAGCAAAATATTTCGGTTGGAACTGAACTTGCATATGACTATAATTTTGAATGGTATGGTGGTGCTAACGTGCGCTGTCTTTGTGGGGCATCTAACTGCTCTATATTCCTTGGAGCAAAGTCTCATGGTTTCCAGGTGAAGTGGCTAGATATGGACAACTTAAATTGAGGCAAATATCATTTTGTTTATCAAGATTTTAAATAATAGCTCTTACTTCTTATTTTCTTTGATCCTGGACTTCATTTAATATTCCCATTCATTTTCTTATTTTCAAAATTGTTACAGTCTATGTAGCCACTCCATGTAATTAAAATCTCAGTTGTTTCTGGTTGACTTCATTCGAGTGGTTTTCCCACTTCATAATAAGAGTCCAATCCCAACTTAATTTCTATATATATTAATTCATAATTATTGTTGTGATATATATTCCTAGTTTGGCTTTTTGTTATTTTAGAGCATGGTCCTCTTTTGCTACCATTTAAAATACCTAATGAGGTTGGGCTGCATGAAAATTCAATATCTGCTACTGAACTGTTATTTGAAAATTGAATTGGTTTTATGTCTTCTTGAATTGGATTCATAAGCATTACGTCCAAGGGTATAGATTTGGTTGTTGAAAAACTGGCTGTGTAGTGGCTTTTGTTCAACAAGTCAATTATATTGGTTTGTGCACATAAGACTTAGATTGATGTATCCAGAACGGCAGAAAAGGCAACATTAGATGTCCTTATATCGAATTAAGGTTAGATCAAATTCTCAGGTCTATAACACGAATGAGTTTGGATGCAATGGACTACACTTCAGTGTCAGTTGTCACATAAAGTTACCTGCAATTGATTTATTATTTGATTAATGTGGCTTTCTTGGATAAAATATCAGGCACTTGTGTGCCATTTCATATTTCTTGGTTTAGTTTCGGATTTGTTTACCTCTTTGTTGAAGCTGTAAATTGTTTAATTTTAAATAGTGAACCCCTTATCATATCAAGTTTTTCCCCTAATGTTCGGCTACAACTTGAACAGGAGCATAACCATGTATGGGAAGACGGTGATGACAGGTAATACTCCATGATTTATCTTTTTTGACAGATTAGTATATCACACAAGGGTGTCAAGGTTGTGCAAACTCATCCATACAAAGATGTTTAATGTATGTATGTTGCTATAAAATTATTATGCAATGTGAAGTTTTGTTCAAACTCACTAAATAATGAATTTACTGAACCTCATTATTCTTATACTTGATTCTTTGCATATCATGATTTACTTTTTACTAGAGTTTGTTCAATCATGAATGAGCAACAAAAAGGAAAATATAGGGGAGGATAAGGAGATTAATATTATTCATTAGATTGCCTACTATATTGATGTTTGTAGTTATTGAATTATTTTAAATTCCAACAGTATTAGATAGATTACAGAGAGTTTGAAAATGAGCGTTTCCTAGACTTATGAACCAAGTGATTGGAGAAACTTCAGCCCAGAATTTTTCCTGCATCACGTATAATTTTCATTTTGTTCAACAAGTATGGTTGAGTCTACTTATAGCAGACCTGGTGCATCTTATCCCTGCAACTAAAATATAGGGAAATTATGTTAAACATGACGATTGCTTGAACTGAAAAAAAAATTAAATCAATATTGGTGAAAATTGTCAAAGAGCAGTACAGATGTCAGATCAAATAAATCTTCTTGGAATTTTCCTAGATCAGTGCGGGTCTTTTGGAAGCAGCTCCACAATGGAGGCGTAAATTTTCTTGTTTTAAGAGCTTAAGAAAGCAGTGTCGTTGAGTGTTTCTCTGTTATTTTAGTAAAGGGAAAATTCCAGGTGGCCTTTACCTGGGATCTTAGTGGCATGTGTACTTGATTGAAATGATTACGAGATAGTATAATTTGGGTGAGTGTTACCTAGGTTTGAAAATCTAAGTTTAGAGGCAGACGGTTGAGGCAGACGGTTTAGCTGAACGGGTACGACTTTTTGAAGCTGAAAGTGTGGTATATGACTATTTGCGGAAACTCTGATCAACCTTTTAAGGATCACTCTTATCTTCTGTGAGTGATGAGGTTAGCATTGGTTAATTGTCTGTGGTTGGCTACTTCAATTTTCCATTAGATGCATTGCCTCATCATCTTTTGTAGTTTGTAGAGTCCATTTGGTCCAAGTAAAGTTTCTCGTTTTAGACTTTCAGTAAGAGGTAAATGGATTAGAGGACACGATTCTTGGTTCTCTTCCAAGAGACGAAGGTTTTTAATAATTATGTGTGTGTGTGTGTGTATACATGATATTTAGTGGGTTCGTAAAAATTTATTGAGAAAGAAAGGAGAATTATATCGAGACACTTGAAACAATGAAAATTTGCCACCATAATACAGCAAATGCAAAAAAGTCACAAACTACTCTGCTACACTTTCAAGATATCAATTATTTGGACAGTTTTTTAAAGGAAAATAAGAAGGAAAAAAATGCCTTCATTGTTTGCATGTCATCGCTTTTTCAGCCCTCTTTGATTCACCTATAATTTTCATTTAAATTGTTTGCATGCCAGTTTTTTTATTTCTTAAGATATGCTTGGGGATTGCTAAGAAAACTAGACAAGGCTCGTCCAAATCACCTTAGGACCCCTGCTTCCAAGTCCTTCACAGGCTGTAGCTGTAGAAAATTGCTTGTCAGCATTATATTTCCACTAAATAGGCCATTCCCACATCACATCGCCATGGCCAAGCTCTTCGCATTTTAGGCACTGTATTGAGGGTTTTATATATACACTTATCAGTAGGATCTAGACATCACGAACGCTGCCGAATCCCCATTTTTTAAGATTTTACAAATTCCCGTATCAGCGCACCCATTTCCTTGTACCCAAATCCTTGTTTCCTAGCCTTTTTCTCTTTTATATATTTATGATTAGCAAGGCAATGTGAATTCATTGCCCTATGGAAGTTCTGATGTCCTGGTCACCCCTTCACCAGTTTTATGTCTTAAAAGTATTTCCTCTTTAATAACTATTCTCCATAAAATAACCCACCTTCTCCACAATAATTTTTGAATGTCAACCTGCCTGTGTGAATGCAGATATACAGTGGATACATTTCCACTTTATGATTCCGCCGAGGATGAGCCTTCGTCAAAGCACTCCAAGTCTACAAGCTTCGTTAAACCTATGTACATAGCCTGTGGAAGCAAAGATAACCTTGTGATAGTGGATAGTAATGTGGGATTTGAACATTCACCGGATTTCACCGGTCTCTTTGTTGAGCCATTCCATTCAGTTCAGCCGGAAGGTGTGCCAGTGGATGCAGTAAAATCTGAGGTGAAAGACGTACCAAGTTTGTCTCACCAGAATACTCGACAGGAATTTCCTCAAACGAATGCTAACCTAAACTATAATGTTGGATCTGGATCTGCTTCTAAGAAAAGAAATCAGCATGTTCCAAAGAGAAGGACAAAAAATGCTGGAAGAAAGCAGGTCAATGGGAAAAATGTTGCCAAACTATTTGCATCAAAGGAAGCACAAGAGGAGATCATCAAATGTGAGGTACAAGTGTTACTTTTCTGTAAAAAGTAAAAACCTTATTTATCTGTATTGAGGTTTTCTACCTTGTTCAAATGTCTTGGGCTCATCGAGGATAACATATTTCTGCTTACTCTTGGTAGCATGATTTTGGTCCAGCATGAGGTTTTTTTTCTTTCTCTTTTGAGTGTGTGTGTGTGTTTGGGGGGGGGGGGGGGGGGGGTTCGTGCTCAGGTTGCTAAGGACTTTTTCTTGCAGCTTGAGTCAGCTATATGAATGTGAAATGTTATTTTGTTCAGCTTAGTACGTGTGTGTGCATGGGTTGTGTTAACAGACGAGAAACATTAATATGTTATGTGTGAGAGTTTATTTGTTCATTTTTAACTGGCAGTAGATTGATGAGTTAAGTTCCAACTCTGATGCATGTGATCCCTATAGTGAGAGTTCAATCTGCTCCATAAATACCCTCTTCTATATTAGTTTTGGGTTAACTATATTAGTTTCTGACATGTTGCTGTAGCACGCTTAAAGTAGTTCTAAATTTTGTATTATTGACTTTCCCTTCTACTTGATAAAGTCCTGGCCTTGGAATTGTTTTTTTCGCTCCCCTAGTGTGCAGTGAAGAAATTACGCTCAATTGCAAAGATGCTCCCTTTAATTTTTATGTGGGTTATTGTTTGGAATCTTGAAAACAGAAAGTTGAAAGAAATTATAGGGAACTTCTGTCTTCAATTGCATGCCTCTGTTTAAAGAGATGCAAATAAAAGGAATTGATGAAGATTGAAGAGACTATTGTAACCAGAGAAAAAGTTGGGAACTTGTGAAGACTTTTTTTCTTAATCTATATTCAGTAAGGATTTCTTATGTTTCCTCTTTATTTCAGTCTTTCTTTTGTCCTGCTAATTAGTATGAAGCATATAGAGCCATAGACAACACAAAAAACCTAGTATAAGATTGTTCTTAAGGGGATCGAGAATTAGTGTAGCAACCAGTAAAAGCATATAGGAGGAATCATTGTTGAATACATATCCTTGAAATCTTCAAAATAGAGCTACTGCTGCTGCTTGTTTTTTTTTACTGGGATAGGAGATCACGTTCATAAGACATGCTTACCTTATTGTAAGTTTCGGTTTGCTGTTTGCTGGCTTCATTCGCTGCTAAATGCCATTGTTACTTTTATAATTATGTTTGTGTTCCCACACATTTTAATTTTATCTTCTCTACCCGTCTGAAAAAAGCTGTTTATTATGTAGGAACTAAGAACTGAAGCCACCAACAAGCTCAATAACTTGTATGATGAAATACGTCCTGCCATTGAAGAACATGCGAGGGACAGCCAGGATAATGTACCGACCAGTGTAGCTGAGAAGTGGATAGAAGCCAGCTGCGCTCAGTGGAAAGCCGAGTTCGACCTCCATTTTTCCATTGTAAAAAATGTCGTATGCCCTCGTCCAAGGGCAAGTGGTCAAACTATTCATTCAGAAGGAGCAGCCGGTGGAGCTGATGAGGCCGCAGTCAAGTATTTGACAAATTAAGGTTTCTTATTAATTCATCTTGGACTTTTTTTTTTTGTTAAAAAAATAATATTCTGAATAGAATTTGAACGTAGAGTTGGTGCTAACTTGTAATCCATTACAACTAACTTGACCATGGATTTAAATCATCTTACACTTTTTGAGATGTTTCATTGTTTTTTCTGCACTTTGCTTTTTAGAAATGATTTTTGTTGGAGGTTCTCTGGAATGGGTATAACTTGCAGCTGACTATAGGCCAGAGTTTTAAGTGGTTATTCCCTGTATAGCAGACCGTAACTAGCTACCAAGTGAGCCAAATTTTATTCCTTCCTTAAATGTATTTTGGATACGAGTCATATGACTTTTGGCTTTCCAATGAAATGACTAGCCAATAAGAATGATGGATTTGGCTCTTTTCCGTTGCACTTTTCCTCTCCAATACACTAATTATTTGATCTTATTAATTTTATTAGTAATGATCAAAATATGTTACTCTATTTTTTCCATTATATAGGTTGCTCAGGTGTTATTAATACTAATGTTATGTAATTAATGTTGGCATAAAATTTTATTATTATTCATATACTAATTAATTACTTTTCTCCTCTTTCTCAATTACTCGATCTTTAAAGATAAAGTAAGAAATGTCTTATATTTTGAAAATAATTTTTTTCTTCCTAAAACGACCTATATAATAGAAAGGAGGGAGTTATAGATAGTTGATGATATTAAGATTAATTTTACCAAAAATTAGAATAATTAAAAATATTTCTATTGTTAAAAGTTTAAAAGAATTTTCAACCGTTGAAAATTTAATAATAAATATACTTATTCATCAAATGATAAAAAAGTGTTAGATTATTTTTATTTTTAAAATAATTATACTACTCAATATTATACATTAATTGATTGATGTTGATTTTAATTATATTATTCAAAATTATAAAAATGAGGTGTTCCCAATGTAATTAGAAAAAGATGCGAGGAAGAGAGTCAAGTCCAAAAATGATTCCTCCTTAACTGAAGAAGACAATTACCGTAGTCCAGCACAAGGACTGGCAGTGATTTATGGAACACATGAGCACCAAATTATGAAGAGGAACATTATATATATATATATATATATATATATATATATATATATATATATATAGGAAGTCGACTAAATACACCCTTGAATTGAGTTTCCACTTTCGTCAGTGTAAAACTAGTTTTATTAGTTTAGTTGTATATATGTAACGAAAATATATCCTTTAATACTCACAATTGTTTTTAAAAACAAATGATTTTTTTCAACAATGAAAAATATTATTACCTCCGCTTCACAAAAATAATTCTATTTAAAGTAATTTTATTTTTTTCGTTCTCAAAAATAAGTTTGACTCATAATATTAGATAAAGGAGTTGTGTGCAGATGGTACGCAGTGGTGTCGCAGTGAGGTTGTGAAGAACTACATATTGAAAATTCAGCAGATCATCCGGATGTTGTTTTTGACTTGATCTCACTTTTGTGCTTTCAATTTATTGCAGAGATTGTATGGTTATGCTCATTTCCAAGCTTTTTGGATGTGAGTTTTTTTTTTTTTTATTGGAAATAAAATTCTTAGACTATGTTTATTTAAAAAAAATATATTTAGAATTGAATTATTTGTATTAATTTAATACTATTTCAGATTATTTTATTTCATAATGGGGGATTAATAGTCCTTTATATAGTCATATGAACTATTTTTTTATCATTTCTAAGGTTATTTATCTGAGATTATATAATCTCGTGAAAAATTTGAAATTAATAGTACTCCTCATTTTAAACTATTAAATGGCTTTGTGGGACTAATAATCTAATATTAAAGGATTAATAATCCATCATTAAATAATTAAATAGTATAAAGTAGTATTAAATTAAAATAAATACTTAAATCTCAAGTATGTTTTTTGTAACCAAATATAGCCTCTGCCTTTGCAAATAAATAAATAAATAAAAGTAGAGAGATTAAAATTTTGAGTTAGTTTTTCCAATAATTTATTAATAATTAATTTGGGTTTATAAATTTTAATATTAATGAAATTATCAAAATAATTACATATAAGTATGTTTCATTCATGTAAATATTTACATTTTTATAAAGGAAAAATCAAAAGAAAATGTAGTACTCTTTCTTTTGAAAAGAAAGGAGTTGATAGTTTCCAAATAAAGAGCAACTTACTTGAAGTGGGTGTTCATTTGAAGTTTGAAATTATATGCTAGAAACTTTATTGGCCAACTCTCGGACGATCGGTCCTAACGACAGATTGTATAATATTATTATTTATATATATTTAAAATATATTTAAATTATTAAATTTTATAAAAAAAATTATTAAAATAAATATTATAAATATTTTAAAAATTAAATTAATAAAAAATAAAAAATTAGACCGGTTCCCGGGACCGGTCTCCTAAAATCACTCAACTTTATTAGGATGACTAATGGGAGAAAAATCTATAGATGGGATAGATGGGACAATTAATCTTCTACACCACAACCTTAGCCAAGTAATTAAAGTTTGGGTAGCTCTCTTTATATATAAACTATGCATGGATAGATTAAACTATTTTTTTTTACAATCGTATTATTAAATTAAAATAATTATTGACAAAAAAATTAAAATTTATAGAAAAATTACAGTTTAATTATATTATTATAAAAAAAAATTAATTTATTAATATATATATAAATTAATATTCAGTTCAACAGAAAAAAATTAATTTAACCCTAACAATGTATATACAAAAGTGTTGGTGCATAATTTAGACATAAAATTACTCATAAAAGTTTTCTTATTTTCTTGAACAAAATGAGGTAGTCAAGCAAAGCTTTTATTGTATGATAGTGATGGGCTTGGCATATGACTAAAAGTCGGTCTCCGGACGAGTTAGGCCAAGGCGTGTTGGTCCCAATTCTACACCCACTAAAAATCAATTCTTACCAAATTTTAATTTTTTTCAATACCTATATAAAATTAGTCGGGCTGATATTTTTAAGAAGATATTTTGGCAATATATATATATATATATATATATATATATATATATATATATATATATATATATATATATATATATATCAGTACAGCTATGAAATTCTGACTTGGTCAAGACACTGGTTGGATTAATAAACACAATTTATTCTTGAGTCAACTAGTGATTATGATATGTAAAATAATTAATGACACTGTTTTAAAATTAGCAATATGTTATTAAAATAATATTTTCAGCCGATAATTTTATATTTTTAAATGCGTTATTTTTAATATTTCGTTCGTTATACAAAAATAAATTCATAAGACTTAACTAGTGATTATTATATGTAAAATAAGTAATCACTCTTTTTCAAAATAAATGTTGTTTAAATAATATTTTTTGACGATAATTTTATATTCTCAAATGCGTTGTTTTTATTATTTCATTCGTTAGACAAAAAGTTTAATTTGCAAAAGAAAATAAATTTTGTTAAACAAAAAGAGTCGCCTTTCAATTAAAAATAGTTTAACATGTCATCAAATATTAATTTTATTACTATGTTATCAGTACTTAATTAACAACTTATTATTTTTAATAAAAAAAATATAAAATAAAAGTACATTCTTAATATTTATAAATTTATAAATAAAATTATTTTTGTGGAACTGAGAGAGTATTTGTTAAAAAATTAATAGTGGTAGCGTGAAGTTAGATATGCAATAAAGAATAATAATAAATTAAAAATATAATGTCACTTTACAGTTTTATGAATTAAAAAAATTATCTCCCTAATTTTAGAATGAAGAGATATGTAATTCACACACTTTCTTATAAATGACTAAAATAGTTTAACTTGTCATTTAGTGAGTTGTTATGTGAACCGGTGGTTTTTTCATTTAAAATAGTGTTTTAAACTTGGCAAATAAAATAAAAAAATAAATTATTTTAATAGTTTTTGAGAACATAAAGAAAATCATAGCAATACAAAATTTATGGGTAAATTAAAGTATTTTAGAAGATATCCAATTAAACTATTTTTGAAAAGTTGTTTACACCTTTAATTAAAAACATCTAATATATAAAGAATTGATATTTATTCAAGTAAAATTAATAGTTTAAGATGGTTGTCACATGAATATTAAGTGTCGTTCAAGAGAAACCTTGCGAGAATGTCAATTTTTATGTTTACTAATCACTTTCTTTCTTCCCTTTTATATATGCTAAATTTAGAAACACTTTCATATATAAAAATTTTAATGTTTTCGAAATTTTAGTAAATATTATTTAATTGTTTAATATAATGTAAATGTTTTGTCGAAAGTGTTTTTTATAAGAAAGTTTAAATAGTGTTTGATTACGGAATTATGAAAAATATTTTGAAATAACAAAATTAAACCTAAATTAAATTTTAATTTTTCAAATTTGTAGATTGTGTTTTGTCAAAAGTGATTCCACCAAAAGTATGAGTAACCAAATGATGTAATATTTGCATTTTTAATTTATTGTAATTAATAATTAGCGGATTAAATATTTTTAAATATAAAAAAATTAATAAAATGATTTCTTAAAAAAGTTAAAATCGTAGTTAGCTCCGTAAAAGTCCATTTAGAAAAAATATAAAAAATAAAAATTAATTTGATAGTGTAGTTGATCGTTGACTTGACTACCGATAAGCAGTTCTATTCTCGCAACTAAGCATTTTATTTTTCAAGTAGAGCCACCGTTAACGGCGGTTCCTTTGCTTACTTTCTTGCACAACTCTCAGTCAATCAAACCCTTTACCCACCCCTCCTTTTCCTTCTTTCATTTCTCTCTCCTCAACTATCCCCAGTACTCTCCTCCACCACCCAAAAAAAATCATGAAATCAATTCCCCAAGCCGTCTTGGCCGCCACAGCCAGCTTCTTCGGCGTCGCCCTAATCTTAGCCTTTCTCGTCATCTTCTGCAAAGCCAGAAAACATGGTCGGACCCATCACCACCATCAAACCCGAACACGTACCCGAACCAACCCACGCTCAAATCTCAACTCCATCGCCGTCACCGAAAACGCCACCTTCGACCCGACTCTCTCCCGGGTCTCCATGGCGGAGCTCCGCAAGTCCACGAAGGAATTCTCCTCGGACCTCATCATCGGCGACGGAAGCTTCGGCCTAGTCTACAAGGCCAGCCTCAGCAACGGCGCCACCGTCGCCGTCAAAAAGCTCTCCGACGATGCCTTCCAAGGATTCAGGGAGTTTCGGGCCGAGGTGGAGACCCTGGGCAAGATCCAGCACCCGAATATAGTCAAGATACTCGGGTACTGCTCCACGGATCTGGAACGGATCCTGATTTACGAGTTTATCGAGAAAGGCAGCCTCGACCAATGGCTGTGCGACACGTCATCCTCCGACAACGATGGCACGTCCACGTCACTTCCCAGGCCGCCGTTATCATGGGACACGAGGATTAATATCATCAAAGATGTGGCACAAGGGCTATGCCATATGCACAATTTGGACACACCAATAATTCATAGGGACATCAAGGCTAGTAACGTTTTATTGGACTCTAAATTTGGGGCACATATTGCGGATTTCGGGCTAGCTAGGAGAATCGAAGGGCCGCAATCCCACGTGTCGACGCAAGTGGCCGGCACCATGGGGTATATGCCGCCGGAGTATATTAACGGATCAATGATCGCCACCGCAATGGGAGATGTATATAGTTTTGGAATTCTAATGTTCGAGATAGCTACTGGAAAGCGCCCCAGTTGGCCGATTAAGGACGATGGAAAGGAAATTAGATTAATCGAATGGGCTACGAATATGGTTTCACAAAATAAGCAAATGGATATGATTGATGCTAATATTTTGAGGGACGAGTTGAAAGGAGGTCAAGTTGTGGAGTTTTTTAGAATTGCGACATTGTGCACTATTGAGTCTTGGAAATATAGGCCCGCAATGAAAGAGGTGGTCAAGCTGTTGGATGGCATTTCAACACTAGATTGAGGGAGGGTTCGTGGTTAAGTGGGGAGGGAGGGATCATGATAAAGATGTAAATAGCTTCAATGTACGTGAGAAACTAGTTAATTATTTGTGTTATGATGATAGATAGTGTTATAAATTACATGGGACAATGCTTCATGCCTATCATATGATTTCTTAGAAGCTATCAGTTGCATCCCCTCCAATGTTGCATAAATATAATCACTCGCGTGTAAGTAATTAATTTCGTTACACTATGATGCCCGATTTTGTTGTGCATTTCCGGTATCTTGATTCATCATGGTGATGTATAATTTCATGTTTTTACGAGGAGATTAGGGAAAGCATTGTGGCTTCTTGCACTTTTCATAGTATGTGTATGTCTGGTTGCACAACATTTAAAAGTTCCAGCACATTTGAAAAAATCTTGTTCGTCTAGTAATAATTTGTTTTAAATATAACTTATTTAATTCACAAACAAACACAGTATTTGAGATTCAAATGCAACACACTAAAAAAAATTAGTGTATATTTGAAATTCTAAACGCTACTGCCGCATTTTAAGGAGGAGATTGGGGAAAGAAAAATATTCCTTTTGTTTTTCCTTTGTTGGCTATTGCTTAGCCTATTAGGTATGATTCCATGAATGTTTTAACACATTATAGAACTTAGTGGGGTTAATGATTGACCTAATTTTTATCGATCTCAATCCTAAGTAAGGATGTTGATGGGTTTTCTTTGAAAGTGTTAGTTATATTAGAAGCTTTGGAAGGAAAAATTATTGTATGCCCCTGGAGCAATGCTCCATCCTCTCACATGAGGGGGGGGTCCACTCATGTGAGAGGGTGGAGCATACTGTAGCAATGCTCCTGGGACAGGGAATAATTTCTCCTTTGGGAGGGAGTAAGGCTTTTTTCACTTCATACTCTCAATTCAATTTTACTAGTTTTATTTTAGAAGACTTGTAATTTATGTATTTAATCGAATTGTCTCTTTCTTTTTATATTCTTCTCTAATTTACATAGATTTTTCATTATTAAACTTGTTTGGATTTTTAATAAAATTATTTTTCCGACAGATAAATAGTCACGTGTACAATGCAACGTGTCAAATAAATCATTTTCTTTTGTGGTGTATGGGTTAATGAACTCCCCAACCATGTTTTTAATCATAGTTTGAATATTGCTAGTTCAAATTGCAGGTGAATGGGTGGGATCATATGAATTTATCCATCCCCAGAAGGTTTTATCAATGTTTATGGTATCACCACAATAATACACGCTAACACAAAAATATACTTTTTTGTTTTAAAATTAAATATACACTTTTAAAATGATAATTTTAAGAGTTATTTTGTATTTTTAAATGTAGTCTTTATATTAACTACGAATTAAATTGTGGTGGCGCAATGTTAGAAATAACAGGAGAAAAGTAATGATAAATTAAAAATATCTTTTTACTTTATAGTCTTAAAATAATAACACTTTAAAAGGTACCGAAAAAATAAGATAAAATATAATTTACGACATATGGTTTATATGTTTTTGCACTTCATCACTTGTAAAAAAAATCCACATTTACCCCATCTCTGGTTTAAAAAAGTTGTAAAATTTCTTTTTTTCATCCAAGTTAACGGTGAATGTAGTTCACTCGTCCAAAAACTAGTGAATAACCTATTTGATGGTTAGATTTTTTGTGCAAAGTACAAAAATACCCTCTTTAGTTTATATGTACCTCTTATTTAGAGGTAATTGTTCTTTTTATTTTTTAATGCTCACAAGTCACAAATATATAATTATTGGGCCACTTGGGCACATTGCTAAACTTTACCTACATAAGAGAATCGTTCTCGGTGAAAATTGTGCAAAAAATGTGGCTAAAGTCCACGAAATTCTTCAGCCACTCGTCCAAGAATCTAATGCGCTGAGGTTTGTTTGGACATATGGGTTTATCTAATTCTTTGAATGATGAATTATGAACGTGGGCGGCCAAGGCTTTGAATCAGATATGCATATGAATCATATGACATATTCCCCAGAGAGACATTTTCTCTTTCAGGATAAAAATATTTATGAGTATTATTTTAGATAATTTGAAATTAAATATTTTTTTTATCTTAAATAATTATTTTTTATAATAATTTATCTATAATATCTTTAGTATTAATTGTCATATTTATATTCTCTATACATATTTATAAAGTATCACTAGTCATATGTAAAAAATTATACAATGAAATAAGAATTTAAATATAGATAATTTGATCATTTTATCTTCTTTCTTAATATAACCAAAAAGTCAATCAAGATTTTTATACTAAAAGTGAGGGAATGTATATAAAGGACATACTTCAAAATGTTCTCATAATTAAAGTATAAACCCGTTCCCTAAATTTCAACAACTATATTTATTTTTATTCGCATAATTTTTGTATTACACATTGATATATTACAGATCAATTTTTATTTCTATCAATCTATATATAACATATTACTTTTGTCCTTAAAAAGATGATTAAAAATATAATTTTTTTGTTTTTTAAATTTCAACAACAATATTTATTTTTATTCGTATAATTTTTTGTATTACATATTCATATATTACGCATTGATTTTTATTTCTATCAATCTATATATATTACTTCCGTCCTTCAAAGGATGACAAAATGTATAATTTTTTTGTTCCCAAAAAAATGAGATAGAATACATAAAATAAAATATAAGTATGTCATTTAATGGGGTCCAGTAATATAAAAAATACAGTACTTATCGCTCCATATAATCTTATGAGACTATTAAAAATAAATTTTATAAAAAAAATGGCTCTCTTTTCTCTACTTTAACTTTTTTTAATATATGTGAAAAATGAATATACAAAAGCTGTTGACGTCGGACCATGACGTGTACACTGGTAGTAGGACTAAGGACATAGTTAAGAGTCTTACTGTTAATCGGGCCTTGTTTTATGAGAAGTTTGTTAATGCGATCATAAAGATGGGGGCAGTTGACTGTTGACGGGGACAAAAGGCGAGGTTCATGAAAATTGTTCCGGTGAGAATTCAAATGATTTGTTCTTCCCGTTTGTGGCGGAGGAGGACGTTCAGAGGTGGTCAGGATTTTGAGGGTGTGACTATATATGTTCTTATGTACTTGATTAACACTAAATATGTCCCATGAAATTCTTGGATTTCAGCTTTATAAAGTTGCAAAATGAGTCGAGTTTTGTCGAGGAATGCATTGATATAGGAAAGAGTTGTATTGAGCTAGATTATTATAAAAAATAAAAATAAAAATTATCAGTATCGTATAAAACTGAAAATTATATCAACTTCATTTCATATGACATTGATTTTTTTGAATTACATGTAGAAATCATGAGTAAGAGGAGACCTTGTTAGATTTTGTGGACATTGTATTCTTTGCTTATTCGCACGCAAGTATAAGTGATCGGATAGAAATATAGTAGCAACTAAGGTATCGTTTTAAATTTTTTTTTATTACTAATTACTAATTTTATATCAAATTAATTTTATTTAAATAATCGTAATAAACTATAAATAAAACTAATTAAGATTAACAACTAAATTAAATTAATGAAAAGAATTAATATCAAATTAAAAATACTTAAGATCATAATTCCTCCCAATGTTTCATATAAATCTATTTACTCCCCTTTTAATTTATTAATTATATTGAATTGTTAACCGATAATTCTTTATAGTATTTATACGCACCTCTCAATGATATATAAACAAATCATTCCAAATCCGACACAAAGACTTGCTGATGACTCGGCGTTGCCGCGCTACTTTTGTGAAGGATTTGAGCAATGCCGCACCCTCCTTATATTTCGTTTCTGCAATATTGATGTTGCGGCGCCGGTTTATAGGTCATTTTGGGCACTGACGTACTAATACACCAGTTTCAACATTTGTTGAAAAAATAATCATAATTTTTTCATCCAAACTCTGATTGAGATGATTCAAGATATTTCAAAAAACTGAGAAGTAGCTCAACAACTTTCATGTTTTAAGATTTGAGAAATTCTGGCTGAATCAAGATCAAAATCGAGTCTCAATTGACTGCTATGCAAAAGACAAGTTAAAAATTCAACCACATCAATTTTAAACTTTGATCCACTGAGCCCTTATTCCAATTACTACAAAAAAAAAGTAAAAACACATAAAAACAATATAAAATACTTAAAACTATAAAATACTTAAGAACTCACAAATTATTAAGTTAAAAGATAATCAATACGCAGGTATAAAACATACATATTAAATACCCTCAAACTTAACCACTTGCTTGTCCTCAAGCAAAACAAAAATAAACTGAAAAACATAAGACTGTACAAACTCAAGCAAATAACTAACTAACTCAAGCAACAAATTAATATGAATAAAACTATTAACCTCAATGATTTTTACATAATAACTCAATGAAAACTTAAAAATCATGCTATGTCACATATTTTAATGTATTTAATAGTCTTACTTTACTTACGATCCTTTGTGTGTGTGCATCCTAATATATCAAGCTAATTAAAACTCAAATAAATTTATATAATTTAAATGTCACATAAAAGATATTTAAAATTTTATGCACTTAATTTTAAAATAACTCAAAACTTAATACAAGCAAAACACAATTTCAAAGATCAAAAGTATTTTTTTCCCGTAATTTTTCAAAAAAAATTTCTTTTTCATATATATTTTTTCTTTATATTTTTTTAAGTGAGTGTATTTTATGCTACATCTTACTTCAATTTGTATTCTTGACATGTGCAATGTCTAATTTTCTTAGCCTTTTTGAAATTACCCATGTAACGAGTGTTTGACCAATGACTCACAAACCAGTTGATTTTAGGGTACTAAGTGTAGAGACATCCCTAAGTATCTATTAACTCAAGTAACAAAGACTACAAAATTAGACTAGTCAAACTACTTATTATAATATAGGAGGAAAAATTATTTCAATCCCCCCAATTATATTTTACCTATATCACGCTTTAAAACGTAATTAAAATAAATTATAGAGAAATTAATATCCTACACAACCATCTGACCATATAAATTTTCTCCAAGTTAAAATTAGCTCAAAACAAATGGATATGTTATTCAAAATGTAAAGGATCACTAGCAATATAATAACCAACAAATAGTCAAAATTTAAACAAAGCAATAATCCATCAATTTATCAAAAGTTATTAAAAAAAACCAAAAAATTTATTATCGGCCATAATTTTAATCCAATTAACTCATTGCTCAAATGACTACCTAAAAATAATACTACCCAATTTTCGTAGAAAACACGATTGTACTTAGTATGTGCAACAAACCTTTAAACCCCATGACAAGTGGACGAGTTGTGTCTTGTGAAAGTTTACAGTGAATATACCAACAAAATAAAAACTAAAACCTAGCAAAATTTACACAACACCCTCAAACTTAAAACAAACATTGTCATCAATATATAAAATAAATGAATTTAAGAACAAATGACTCCCCTAAAGATGCAGTATTTTTCTACTCATCTGCTAAGTTTGAGTGTAATGGCATAAAAACTTGAAACAAAAACAAAGACAAAATATTAAAACAAATAACTAAAGAACTAAAATTTAATACTAAGAAATCTACTAAAAATTAAAATTAAAACTAAAATTAGGTTATCTTTCAATAAGCGTTTGTTTTATAGTCTCAGCTTGATTATTTCATTTTCTTTTAACCCGGATCAAATTTATACAATATAAACCGTCGTAGAAGCCATGTCTTGATTATCCATTTGGCCTTCCCTTGAGATTGATCACCCCCAAACTTTATTTCATCTTTCTTTTTCCATCAAAATAGACCTTTCTTTTTACCATTTTTATTCTTTTTATCCTTTCCAACATCTTCAACCGAAACAATTTAAAAACATTCTTCAGAATCATTTGCGAGTTTGATTTCCTTAAAAACCTTGAATGTCACATTTTCATCTTGAACTTGCATAATCAGCCTTCCATTTTGTACATCTATAAGCGTTTTCCTCGTAGCTAAAAATGGTCGCCCAAGAATGATAGTTGTGTCTTTATATTCCTCGTTATCCAAAATAATGAAATCTACGGGAAATAAACGTATCCACCTTAACGAACGCATCTTCAACAATCCCCATCGGATAAGTGACTATCCTATTTGCCAATTGTAAGGTAGCATTCGTAGATTTCCCTTTATTCAACCCAAGCTTCTTATATACAGATAACGGTATCAAGTTTATGCTTGCTCCCAAATCGTACAATGTCTTCCTAAAATATTGAGTCATAATAGTGCACAGAATTGTAAAACTACCCGGATCCTTTAGCGTTGGTGGTAGCTTCTTTTGCAAAATTGTTGTAATAACCACGAGTTCTAAACATATTGCAATGGTTGTTAGTAAATAATTATCACTGAATTAAATTTTTTATAAGAATTGATTATGAAATTACATGATTGAATGAATATATATTTATGTATGTGTATATTTATTAATCTAAGAATGTAGCAAGTGCTAGAATTAATTAAATCAAATCAAATTGGATTATATTTTAAGTCCAAATGAATTGTTAAACTATGTCCAATAAAATTAACCTAGTAGTTCATGACCATAGTTAATTTAATGGTTCATGTTATAATTAAACTAGCCCAATGCTTCTTTTAATTAAAGGTAGCATGTGTTAGTTAATGTTAGTCTAATAGAATGAATTAATTGAGCTCAATATATTAAATTCTAGAGTCTAATGTAGAGCTTAAATGGAGGTCAACGTTGGTTAATATATATATATATATATATATATATATATATATATATATATAATTACAATAAAAATAAATTAAAAATGGAGCCAAAAATGGCCATTTGGCCAGCAAGTAAGGGGGGCCCACATGGGGTGGCTTGTTGCTCCAATGTTGCTTAAATGTTACTCAACCAATTACTTGCAAGCTAGCTTAATGCAGGTCAATCAACTAGTCAATCCAAATGTCATTTAATCCAATAGTAAACCTAGATTAACTTCTAAATTGACCAATGTTAGTTGTTTAATGGATGTTGATGGTGATTAAGGAGGTTCTATAAATAGAATGCTCCACCCATTTGTTGTGTTTGTTACTCATTTGCTAGAATCATCAAAAGAGAAAAGGGAAAGCTTCCTAGAGAGAAAAGTAAGAAAACTCTTGTGAGCTTGTGAATCCAACAAAGAGATTGCTAGAGAATATTCAAGGTGGAGTCCTTAGCCAAATTCATCTCAAAAAGAAGAAGAACATTTAAATCTAGAAAGTTTAAAAGTGTTTTATACCTTCTTTAGTTCATTTATATGGTCTATATATATACTTAATGGTCAAAATATGTTTTTAAAGGTTCAAAACTTATTTTGATGTTGTATAATGCTAGATCTTGGATATATATATGAAGATTCATGATTTAGTATGTTTAATATGTGTATTTGTATGATTGGTATGAAAATATAGTAAAAATGTACGTATGAAGCTTTACCGGTAAAACCTTAACTAGTTATGTTATATATATGGTGGTAGTTTAAAATCTAAAAGTTGGTTATTTGATTTTAATGGCTAGAAAGTTACATTTATGAGTTATAAAGATAACCCAATTTGAATATCTCAAAAATATGGAAAAATGAGAAAATTATGACTTTTATCGCAAATTATGTCGTTTTAAAATCCTAAAGTGATCGATCTCGAATATTATGTTAAAAACGTTTTCGAAAACAAGATTGAACCATTAAATTTTAAAAAACCAGAAGCTAGAAAGATAACAAAACTGATTTGGTGTATTTTGGACATGTATATCTCATTTTATAAGAGATTGAACTAAAAAAATCAAAATTAGAAAATTAGGGTTTGAAAAAACAGCACTACCGCCGTAGCAATAGGTCTCATCGCCGCCGCAGTGAAACACTCAAGAAATTGAAAAAATTGAACTACCGCCGTAGCGGTAGGTCTCACTACCACAGCGGTGAAACACCCTGGAATTCGAAATTTTGAACTATTGTCGCAGTGGCGGAGTAGCCTGTTTGTAAATTAATAGGTTACTAACCGAGTCGGGTCGGGCCAAATAAAACGGGTAGGGTCGGATCTTTTAGAAATAAAATGGGTTAAAAAATATAATTTTATATAATATTAATATTTAACAAGTGTTAAAGGAATAAAATATTATTAAATGGTTAATAATATTAGAATATGATAAAATGATTATTAAATAATTAATAATATTATAAAGTGAATAAAATATTATTAAATGATTAATAATATGATAAAATGATTATCAAATAATTAATAATATTATAAAATGAATAAAATATTATTAAATAATTAATAATATTATAAGGTGAATAAAATATTATTAAAATATTAATAATATTAAGAAGTGAATGAAATATTATTAAATGATTAATAATATTATGAAGTTAATAAAAATTATTAAATGGTTAATAATATTAGATAAACGTTTAAACTATATTAAATGATTAATATAGATTTTCTGTGATGAAAATATTATTAAATAATGATAATATTTCTTAAGTGTTTAATATACCATAATTACTTAATTATGTGATTAAGTGTTAGTGAGTTAAGATGTTCAAAGGTTATTATATGAATGTAGATATGATTCTAATTGAAAGATCAACTTGATAAATTGTTAGGTCTGTTCAAATGATAGTATATTGTATTGGTTAGCGGTAATCAATAATCGAGGCAAGTTTTCTTACTCAACTTTATATTGAGCAAGTTCCTTAACCTTACTCAACTTTATATTGAGCAAGTTTCATATGCTTGAACTTGTATTTATTTTGTAAGAGCTTAAGTGGTTTAATTACTGAAAATTTATCCACATCTATATTGTTTATGAATTCGCACATAGTGAATTTAAAACTTTATAGTTCTTTGATTCATGAACTATATTAAGAATGTCTAAGTTAATTGTTCGGCTAGACACGACATGTATAAATTCAATAACTTGAACACTTTTAAAAGCTTATCTAAACCATTGATTGGTGTGGATTCTTATAGTAAGATTAAAAATGAACAACCCTAGATAAGGGGATTATATGTCGGGAAACCGACCTTTGTGCAAGTTGACTAAATGTAATGCATATACAGCGGGTTGAATAGGCTGATTCCCTTAAAAACCAAATTACTGAAAGGGTAAGAGAAAACTCTGTTTTGCCCTCGTTAGTTTAGGGTCCTTGGTGACCACTCAGCAGTAAAGACTCAATTATTTCTTTCATTGAAATTTGATTCTTGTTCTTTCACAATTGTTATATATTATTGAAAACTCCGAAGTTATTCTCATTCATTAATGATATATCAAACTTTATATTTACTGTTCTTAAACTTGTAGAGTAAGCTAGTTGCTCACCCTTGTTATATCATGAATCATTTTTAGCTAAGCCCGAGTGCTCCAAGAAGGACAAGGGCAAGGGAAAAGCCAGAGTTTTGATTAGTTTATGGCATGTTAATTTATTGTTTAAATATGTAATTACAGTTTGTAAATATTTTGTACTCCTTTAGTATATGAACTGATTATGTTAAGGTTTGTAGATCTTGAGATTGTAGTCCTTTTTATAAGGAACTTTTATGTATTATTCCGCGAAGTTTAAATGAAGATTATTTATTTAGTTGTTATTATGTTTTGGATAGTTAGAACCAAACCCGAGGTTATGGAATCCAGATTTGGGGTCGCAACATGTTGGTATCAAAGCTGTAGGTTATAGAACTTTAGGTTACGAAACTTTAAGATATAACCTTAGAAGAGTCAACTCATTTAGAGAGTTATAAGAGATGAATTGAGGAAATTCATCGAATTGAGGAGTAACACAATTAAATATACTTTCATTTTATCAATGAATATATTTTATTGTGATACTGATGTCGTGTTATTTATGTGACTGTAGGATGCCTGAGATTGGACAGACAAGTTACACAGCTAAGGAGGATTACATTGATATCCACATGGATACTGCACAGTCGCTGGTGGCTGAACAGATAGAGGATCCAGAGTCTGATCCTTAGATGGGAGATAGAGATGAGTCAGTCAGAGGTGGGGTAGTGAGATCCTACAGTGAGGATGAGGTCGAGTCAGAGTTTGAGGAGGAGGAGTCAGCTGAGTATGCTGATGGCATGGGCACTACAACCAGTGACATCATCGGGGGCTGACTATGAGGAACGATGAGCTGGAGGCAAGAGTCCAGCACTTAAGAAGGAGAATATGACCCATGCATTTGGAGGATCAGTATAAGGTAGTAGCTTATCAGTTCTCTGGCGAGAACACAGAGCCGAATGAGCTGATAGTGGGATTGGAGGAGCAGGTGTAGGGTTATGAGGACTCTGTGGAGCACATTGGGTTGCTAACCCATCAGATGGTTGATCAAGATGCTGAGCTGCAGGCTAAGTTGGCAGCGACTGAGGCTAGGTTAGCAGAGGCTGAGCTGAAAGTTCAGCAAGTATAGGCAGAGAAAGACGCCATCAGGGTCCATTGGCAAGAGGCGATAGAGGATAGGATTAAGATGGAGACCCAGAGGGATGCAGCACACGAGCAGATACTGGAGCTGGAGGACGATGTTCATGAGAAGAGGGTGAGGATCGATAGGCTCAGTTACGTCTATCGCTCTTCATTCGATAGATTTCAAAGCAGGGTGCACTACTACCCCGCTAAGGAGGGTCAATCCATGCACACTATCAGTAGGAGCTTGGTGATAGCCATAGGGGATGAGGAGTATGATGATGCGATTCCTCGGGGGATGCATAATCATTAGTTATGTTATGATGTTGTACGTATAAAAATGCAGTAGAACCCAACTTTTGGTTTGGCAGAGGGTTAATATATTGTATATCCCAATTCTAGGAAGTTTGTGGGTTATGTTTATGATTAGATCCAATCTTTTGTAACCTTTCAGGGATAGAGGCATTTATAGCAGTACGCTTATGATGTAAGGTGTTATGCACTACTATTTTAGCATATGAATATAAATACAGTTATGCTTTAGGATTATGTGTTTTGATTGGTTAAATCTTTACATGTAATAACTAACGTTTAAAAGATAGAAGAATAAGATTTAGAAACAATAATAACTTAGATGTTTTCTTGTTTCTTTAATCAGACAATGGCGCCACATAGGCAACCACCAAGAAATCAAGGAGTAGAAGAGTCAGTTAATAATGACGAGGGAGGACACAACGTAGACCCAATGCAGAACTTTGTCGATATGCTAGTAGAGGCAATGCAAAATCGACATCTAGTGGTAGGAAATCTGCCACCGTCGCCAAATCAGTTGGCCAATTTCAAAGACTTCAAAGTAGTCGGACCATCGGAGTTTAGAGGGACAACAGACCCGATCTAGCAGACCCGATCTAGGCCCAGTCATGGATAAAGGAGATAGAGAAGACATTTTTCATTGCGAGAGTGGCGGAGGAGCAAAAGACTATTTTTGCTACCTACGTGATGAAGGGGGAGGCCAATTTCTGGTGGAAAGCTAATCAGAATAGGGCTGGAGAAGGTGTGGTGTCATGGGCAAGGTTTAAAGAAATATTTGATGAGAATTACTTCTCAAAGAATATAAAGAGTAGAATGGAGATTAAATTTCTAGAACTGAAGCAGGAGAATATGTCAGTACCTGAGTACGCGGCAAAATTTAATGAGCTAACCAGGTTCGCTCCACATCAGGTGGACATGGAGGAACGCAAAGCCAGAAGATTTAAGAATGGTTTAAGACCATGGGTATTCAACAAGATGGCAGTGCTACAGATTGATTCATTCTCAACTCTGCTGGAGAAGTCAATCATAGCTGAGGGAGGAAGCGAAGCATTATCCAGGTATAACCAAGAGAAGAACAAAAAGAGAAGTGAATGAGGGAATAAGAATAGTAACAGTGGTGGTAGCAGCAATAATAAGCAAAAATGGGACAACAATAACGATAAGAGCTCGAGAAATTAACAAGAAAATTTTCAGAAAAAGAAGACATGCAGCAAATGTGGGAAGAATCATTCCGGGGAATGAATAAAGGGCAAGAATACATGCTACAACTGCGGATAGGAGGGGCACATTTCTCCAAAGTGTCCCCTCCCAGAGAAAGTAAAATGCTACTCATGTGGAGCCTCTGATCATTTAATAAAGGATTGTCCTAACAAGAAAAATGATGGAGGTAGCGGCTACAAAAGCAATAACAGCAGATTGGCTATCGGGGGACCGGTACAACAGAATAAACTGACAGCACGGACTTTCAACATGATGGTGTAAGATGCTGTGGAATCAAAAAGACGTGGTGTCAGGTATTATTCCAATCAATAATATAAATGCTTAAGTATTATTTGATTCGGGTGCTACCTGTTCATTTGTGTTTGATGATTTTGCTAGACGGTTAGAATTGCCTAAAGAAAAGTTAAAAAACCCTACGAATATAGAAGTTGCAAATAAAGAAGTGATTCCTGTAGAGTATATACATAGAAACTGTTTGTGTAGAAATCAGGGGTCAAAAGTTGGTTGTGAACTTAATTCTGATACGGTTGAGAGAGTTTGATGTGATACTTAGGATGGATTGATTGTTTAACCACGGAGCAGTAATTGACTGTCAAAAGAAGTCTATACACCTTAAGATACCCAATAAGTCTAATGTCGTATTTTGTGGCGGTAAGTCGTCAAGACAATCTTATTGTCTGACGATGATGCAGGCCAAGAAACTGTTAAATAAAGGATGTGTAAGATATCTGACACATGTAGTAGATATATGCGTGGTGAATCCTGAGATGGAACAAATACTAGTAGTTAAGGAGTGCATGGATATTTTTTCAGATGAACTGTCAGGCCTTTCGCCAGATAGAGAAATAGAATTCGTGATTGATTTAGTACCGGAGACAGCACTAATATCAAAAGTACCATATAGGATGACTCCGGTAGAGATGAGGGAGTTGATGGTTTAGTTACAAGAATTGTTGGATAAGAAGTACATTTAGCTGAGTGTTTCTCCATGGGGAGCACATGTGCTGTTTGTAAAGAAGAATGATGGATCGATGAGAGTTTATATGGACTATAGAGAGTTAAACAAAGTAACGATTAAGAACAAGTACCCGTTGCCAAGAATTGACGATCTGTTTGATCAATTAAAAGGGGCGAAATACTTTTCAAAGATTGACTTAAGGACTTGTTATCATAAGTTAAAAGTAAGGAAGGAAGATGTATCCAAGACGGTATTCAGAACTCGTTACGACCATTATGAGTTTCTAGTGATGTCGTTTGGACTGACGAATGCGCCGGTCGCATTTATGTACATGATAAATAGAATATTCAAGCAGTACTTGGATAAATTTGTGGTTGTGTTCATTGACGATATTTTGATTTATTCCAAAATGAAAGAGGAGCACGCTGAACAATTAAGATTAGTGTTGGAGATCTTAAGGAAGGAGCAGTTATATGCCAAATTTTCAAAATGTGAATTCTGGTTGGAGATAATTCAATTTTTAGGTCATGTTATTGACAAGGATGGAGTTTCAGGAGATCCTACAAAGGTGAAAGCGGTGATTAATTGGGAACAACTAAGGTCGCCGACAGAGATTAGGAGTTTCTTAGGATTAACGGGTTATTATCGGATATTTATTAAGGACTTTTCAAAGATAGCAACGCCGTTAACAAATTTGACGAGAAAGATAGTGAAATATATATAGACAGAGAAGTGCGATGAGAGTTTTCAGGAGTTAAAGAAGAGACTTAGTAAAACACATGTGTTAACTTTATCAGACGACACGGGAGATTTTACGTTTTATAGTGATGCATCGCTAAAGGGACTAGATTGTGTACTTATGCAGAACGACAAGGTCATTGCGTATATGTCAAGGCAGTTAAAAGATTATGAGAAGGGATACCCTACCCACAACTTAGAGTTAGCAGCAGAAGTATTTGCCCTTAAAATTTGGAGGCATTATCTATATGGAGAAAAATGTGAGAAATTCACAGATCATAAAAGTCTAAAATATATCTTCACACAAAAAGAGTTGAACACGAGGCAGATGATATGATTAGAATTAATCAAAGATTATGATTGTGAGATTCTATATCATCCCGAGAAAGCCAATGTGGTAGCTGATGCTCTAAGCAAAAAGAGCAGAGATAAGTTGTTTGTATTGACAGACCAAGAAGAATTGGTAAAAGAAATGGCTCGAATGGAGTTGGAGGTGAAAAATTCAAAGGAGTCAATAGGGATGGAAGCAAACCCAACCTTATTAGACAAGGTGAAAGAGACTCAAGACAAAGATGAAGAATGCGATAGAATAAGGAAGAGAATGACCGATGGAGAAGAGGTCAAGTTTAAAGTGGATAGCAAATGATTGCTAAGATTTGAAAATCGTGTTTGGGTACCATTAGTACCCGAATTACGATAAATTTGTTTGCAAGAAGCCCATAGTACGAGATACTCGATACATCCGGGGAGTATGTAGATGTATCAAGATTTACGTCAACATTTTTAGTGGCTAAATATAAAAAGAGAGGTTACAGAATATGTCAACAGATGCCTAACTTGTCAAAGGATAAAGGCAGGACATCAGAGATCAAGCGGGTTATTATAACTATTAGAGATTTCTGAATGAATATGGGAGCATATCACGATGAATTTTGTTATAGGACATCCAGCAACACAGAAGGGATATGATGCGATATGAGTGATTATGGATTGACTAACAAAGTTAGCACACTTTTTGTCGATCAAGATTAAGTTTAGTTTGGATCAGTTGGCCAAGTTGTATATAAAAAAGATAGTTTCGAGGCATGGAGTGTCGGTGTCAATTGTGTCAGACAGAGATCCGCGCTTCACGTCAAAATTTTGGAGTTTTCAAGAAATAATGGGGATGCAGTTACGAATTAGTACAACGTATCATCCACAGACTGATGGACAAAGCAAGAGAATAATTCAAACATTGAAAGACATGCTCAGAGCCTGTGTGATGGATTTCAAGGGCAGTTGGGATAACCATCTACCTTTAATAGAATTTGCATATAATAATAGTTATCATGCGAGCATAGGCATGCCTCCTTATGAAGCATTATATGGGAGAAAATGTAGAACACCTCTATGTTGGGATGAAGTAGGAGAACGTCGACTGTTGGGGACGAAATTGGTTCAACGGACTATAAAAATTATCAAAGTAATAAGAGTTCGACTAGTAGCAGCTCGGGACCGCTAGAAGAAATATGTAGATCTACATCGACAAAAGCAAGATTTTGAAGTAGAAAGTTTTGTGTTCATGAAAGTCTATCCTTGGAAAAGGAATATTAGATTTTGGAATAAAGGAAAACTGAGTCCGAGGTTCATAGGACCGTTTGAGATATTGAAGAGAGTGGGTGAAGTGGCGTACGAGGTAGTTCTACCTCCTGAACTGGAGTATATTCAAAATGTGTTTCATGTATCAGTGTTGTGACCATATAAGCCTGATTACAAGCATGTAATATCCTATGAGCCGATTCAAGTTGAGAAAGATTTATCCTATGAAGAAATTCATGTCCAAATATTAGATAAGAAAGAACAGACTTTACGAAATAAAGCTATATATTCTATCAAAGTGTTTTAGAGAAACCACAACGCTGAGCAAGCTACGTGAGAGCTTGAAAAAAAAACGAAGAATAATTATCCTAATCTTTTTTAGTAGTTTTAAATTTATAATTCTGGAGACGAAATTCTTATAAAGAGGGAGAATGTAATAACCACGAATTCTAAACACATTGTAATGATGGTTAGTAAATAATTATCAATGAATTACATTTTTTATATGAATTTATTATGCAATTACATGATTGAATGAATATATATTTATGTATGTGTATATTTGTTAATTTAAGAATGTAGCAAGTGCTAGAATTAATTAAAGCAAATCTAATTGGATTATATTTTAAGTCCAAATGAATTGTTAAACTAGGTCCAATAAAATTAACCTACTAGTCCATGACCATAGTTAATTTAATGGTCCATGTTATAATTAAACTAGTCCAATGCTTCTTTTAATTAAAGGTACCGTGTGTTAGTTAATGTTAGCCCAATGGAATGAATTAATTGAGCCCAAATAAGTTAAATTGATGAGCCCAATCGATTAAATTCTAGAGTTCAATGTGGAGCCCAAGTGGAGGTCAAAGTTGGTCAATATATATATATATATATATATATATATATATATATATATATATATATATATAATTACAATAAAAATATATAAAAAATGGAGCCAAAAATGGCCATTTGGCCGGTAGCTAAAAGGGCCCCACATGCTTGTTGCTCCAATGTTGCTTAAATGTTACATAACTAATTGCTTGCAAGCTAGCATGATGGAGGTCAATCAATTAGTCAATCTAAATGTCATTCAATCCAATAGTAAACCTCGATTAGCTTATAAATTGACCAATGTTAGTTGTTTAGTGGATGTTGATGGTGATTAAGGAGGTTCTATAAATAGAATGCTCCACCCATTTGTTGTGTTTGTTAGTCATTTGCTAGAATCACCAAGAGAGAAAAAGGAGAGCTTCTTAGAAAGAAAAGTAAGAGAACTCTTGTGAGCTTGTGAATCCACCAAAGAGATTGCTAGAAAATATTCAAGGTGAAATCCTTAATCAAGTTCATCTTAAGAAGAAGAAAAGCATTCAAATTTAGAAGGTTTAAAAGTGTTCTATACATTCCTTAGTTCGTTCTATGGTCTATATATATACTTAATGGTCAAAATATGTTTTTAAAGGTTCAAAACTTATTTTGATATGCTATAATGCTAGATCTTAGATATATATGAAGATTTATTATTTAGTATGTTTAATATGTGTATTTATATGCTTGGTATAGAAATATGTAGTAGAAATGTACATATGAAGCTTTACCAGTAAAACTATAACTAGTTATGTTAAATATATGGTGGTAGTTTGAAATATAAAAGTTAGTTATTTGATTTTAATGGCTAGAAAGTTACATTTATGAGTCATAAAGATAACTTAGTTTGAATATCTAAAAAATATAGAAAAATGATAAAGTTAAGACTTTTATCGCAAATTATGTCGGCTCGAAACCCTAGAGTGATCGATCTCTAATATTATGTTCAAAACGTTTTCGAAAACAAGATCGAATCATGAAATGTTAAAAAACAAGAAGTTAGAAAGATAACAAAACTAATTTGATGTGTTTTAGACATGTATATCTCATTTTGTAAAAGATTGAACTTAAGAAATCAAAATTAGAAAATTAGGGTTTGAAAAACCAGCACTATCGCCGCCGCGGTAAAACACTCTGAAAATTAAAAAAATTGAACTATCGCCGCAGTGGTGAAGCACCCTGGAATTTAAAATTTTGAACTACCGCCGCAGCAATAGAGCAACCTGTTTGAAAATTAATAGGTTACTAACCGGGTTAGGTCGGGCCAAATAAAATGGGTCAGGTCGAATCCTTTAGAAATAAAATAGGTCAGAAAATATACTTTTATATAATATTAATATTTAACAAGTGTTAAAGGAATATAATATTATTAAATGGTTAACAATATTATAAAATGATTAAAATATTATTAAATGATTAATAATATAATGAAGTGAATAAAATATTATTAAATAATTAATAATATTATAAAATGATTAAAAGATTATTAAATGATTAATAGTATTATAAAATGAATAAATATTATTAAATAATTAATAATGTTATAAGGTGAATAAAATATTATTAAAATATTAATAATATTAAGAAGTGAATGAAATATTATTAAATGATTAATAATATTATGAAATAAATAAAATATTATAAAATGGTTAATAATATTAGATAAACGTTTAAACTATATTAAATGATTAATATAGGTTTTATGTGATGAAAATATTATCAAATAATGATAATATTTCTTAAGTGTTTAATATACCTTAATTACTTAATTATGTGATTAAGTGTTAGTAAGTTAATATGTTCAAAGGTTATTATATGAACGTAGATATGATTCTAATTGAAAAATCAACTTAATAAATTGTTTGGTCTGTTTAAATAATAGTATATTGTATAAGTTAGCGGTAATTAACAATCAAGGTAAGTTTCCTTACTCAACTTTATATTGAGCAAGTTTTCTATACCTTAACTTGTATTTATTTTGCAAGAGCTTAATTGATTAATTATTGAAAATTTATCCATATCTATATTGTTTATGAATTCACACATAGTGCATTTGAATCTTTATATTTCTTTGATTCATGAACTGTATTAAGAATATCTAAGCTAATTGTTCGGCTAGATACGACATGTATAAATTCAATAACTTAAATACTTTTAAAAGTTTATCCAAACCATTGGTTGGTGCAGATTTTTATAGTAAAATTGAGAATAAACAACGCTAGATAATGGGATTATATGTCGGGAAATCGACATTTGCGGAAGATGACTAAATGTAATGCATATACAGCGGGTTAAATAGGCTGATCCCCTTGAAAATCAAATTACTGAAAGGATCAGAGAAAACTCTGTTTTGCCCTCGTTAGTTTAGGGTCCTTGGTGACCACTTAGCAGTAATGACTCAATTATTTCTTTCATTGAAATTTGATTCTTGTTCTTTCACAATTGATATATATTATTGAAAATTCTGAAGTTATTCTCATTCATTTATGATATATCAAACCTTATATTTACTGTTCTTAAACTTGTTGAGCAAGCTAGTTGCTTACCCTTGCTATATCATGAACCATTTTTAGTTAAGCCCATATGCTCCAAGAAGGACAAGGGCAAGGGAAAAGTCAGAGCTTAGACTAGTTTATGGCATGTTAATTTATTGTTTAACTATGTAATTACAGTTTGTAAATCTTTTATAATCCCTTAAGATATGAACTGATTATGTTAAGGTTTGTAGGCTTTGCGATTGTACTCCTTTTTATAAGGAACCTTTATGTATTATTCCGCGAAGTTTAAATGAAGATTATGTATTTAGTTGTTATTATATTTTGGATAGTGAGAACCAAACTCGATGTTATGGAATCTGAATTTGGGGTCATCACAATTGCACTGCATTCCTCTGTAAGTGCCATTGTTTCAAACTCATCTAGCTTCTTTTTGTTAGACAAAATCTTCTTCATAAACTTCACGTAGCTAGGCATTTGTTCCAAGTTACTTGCGAAAGGGATATTGATATGAAGCTTTTTGAATATCTCCAAGAATTTTGAAAATTACTTTTCAAGTTTTGATTTCTAAAGTCTTTGTGAAAATGGCACTTGTGGCACAATTTGAATCCGATTAGGATTCACTACTATATTTTCTTCTTTTTCAGCCTCATGTTTGATCTTATTCTTTTTGGAAACTTCACTATCATCTTCATCCACACTCGGATTTATCTTATTCGAATTTTCTCCATCAATATCATGTAACTCTCTCAGTAAAGCATCTTGAGGTCGACTATGTTTAGCACTAGCAAGATGACCCATTTAATTCTCGAGGTTCTGCATTGATGATTCTATACTGTTCATTCTAACCTCATTCTGCGATATCCTGACCTCACTATGAGCTATAAGCTTGGTAAGAAGCTCCTCCAATTTAGACTTCTTGTCTGATTGTGGTGAAAATTGATTCTGAAAACCCAGTGTATATGATGATCTAGGAGGATATGATTAAGCTTGATTATTGCCCCATGACTGATTGGGAGGATCCCTCACCCCCCGATGATAGTAACTCGAATTTTGGGTTGTTGCTGTTGATTATAACTAACTATTTACTGGACCAGTTATGCATTAATAGGACATTAATTTACTAAATGGTTCCCCGTACATAGATCTCAAACTACCGTCACATGCTAAATATTTGGAACTCAAAAAGCGTTAAATCTCCTTGTAATTAACTCCATTTACGCAGCCATTACAAAAATTGCATTATTCTCAATTCTCCCAACTACCATTGGTTGATTCACCCTTGTTAAAAGTCATTGGTAATCATTCGTTGTCATGGTTTCCAACAAGTCACAAGCCTCATCAAAATTCTTCGCCATCAAAGCACCACCTGCAGCTGCATTAATAATAGTCCACGTTGTACTAAAAAACCCATTGTAAAACGTTTGAACTTGAAACCACTTGGGTATCCCATAGTATGGACATCTCCGCAATAATTCTTTGAAGCGCTCTCATGCCTCGAACAACGACCCTAAATCATGCTGCATGAATGAAGTGTTCCTTATTTTTGCAGCCTTCACTAGCGGAAAGAACTTCGCTAGAAATTTTTGAGCCAAGTCGTTCTAAGTAGTGATGGACCTCGGTGAAAGTGAATGCAACCAACTCTTCACCTTATCTCTAAGTGTAAAAGGAAACAAGCGAAGTCTTACAACGTCATCCAGAACTCCATTATACTTGAAGGTATCACATAGCTCCAAAAAGCTCATAAGATCATCATTCAGATCATTGTTGGGAAAACCCCTAAACTGCACTGAATTTTGGATCATCTGTATCATGTCCGACTTGATCTCAAAACTTGTGGCATGAATTGTAGGCTTATGGATGCTCGATTAGATTTCAATGACTTGCGGCATCACATAGTCTCACAGTAGTTTTCAATCATCGTCCTTCATTTAACCTGAAAAGAACGTAAAAATAAAAACAAAAATTAAAATAAAATAAAAACTAATTTGATTGAAATTAATATTAGCGACAATTATTAATTTAATTCCTCGACAACGGAGCTAAAAAACTTGTTTGCCTAATTTTAACTTAGGATTTCACATGTAAATATACGTGATCGGGAAGCAATACAGTGGCAAGCAAGGTATCGTTCCCACATAGAATTAAAAATAATTATTATCAATTATTAATTTTATATCAAATTAATTATATTTAAACAATCGCAATAAACTATAAATAAAATTAATTAAGATTAACAACTAAGTTAAATTAATGAAAAGAATTAATATTAGATTAAAAATACTTAAGATTATAATTTTTTTCAATGCTTCATATAAATCTCTTCACTCCCTTTTTAATTAATTAATTATATTGAATTATTAACCGATAATTATTTATAATATTTGTACGCATCTCTCAATGACATATAAACAAATCATTCCTAATCCGACATAAAGGGAACAAAATTGAAAGGAGCATCCAAGCTAAATAAATCATTATATCTCTATGTGAATTAAATTAACAAGAATTTTAAGATCAGATTCTCTTTAAGGTTACATATGACATATATTTATATCTCTATCCTATACATGAAACATGAATTTCATCAACACAGGAAACACAAACATAAGCTATCATATTTAGATCTAAATTTATAATCCATCTCTCAATTTCATATAAATTATCCCAATTATAAACCGCAAATAATTAATTAATACATGAACGCACATAAATATTTAGCACAAAAATATTTAAATTCAAATATATAATTCATTTGTCAATTTCATATAGATTAATACATTAATTACTGTAGATAATTAGTCCCTAAATATACAAATATGATAAACAATTGGGTTCTACACATTGGGTTATATTGCAATCTTAATTAAGAATTAATATAAACTACACATTGGGTTCTATTGCAATCTTAATTAAGAATCAGTTCATAACTAAAGAAGAAAACGCATTCATAATATTAGATATCATCATCCTAAGAATTACAATAATTAAAAGAAAATATTTAGAGAGAAAAGATCTTATTATTCTTGAAGCGCGATCTCAATTCTTCCTTCAATCTTGAATCCTTGCATGAATCCTCCTTTAGATCTGATAGAAACCTTGATTTTCTAGTCTAAGATATTCCTAACTATGTTAATCTCTGTAAAATATTTGTGTTTGACATATATTTATCGTTTACAAGTCTAATCCCAAACATATATGGAAGTATATATCTAATTGGGCATCAAAAAGAGTGCAAAAACGCATTACAACTCAAATCCCGCATAGCTTGTTGATGTATCGCTGACGACTGGCGTTGCCACATCGATACATCAACTTCCACATCTATTGAAAAAATAGTCATAACTTTCTCATCCAAACTCTGATTGAGATGATTCAAGATATTTGATAAAGTTAATAAGTAGATCTACAACTTTCATATTTTAGGATTTGAGAAATTCTGATTGAATCAAAGTAAAAATTGGGGCTCAAGTGATTGCTATACAAAAGACAGGTTGAAAATTCAACCACAACAACTCCAAACTTTAATCCACTTAGCTCTTATTCCAATTCCTGCAAAACAAAGTAAAAACACCTAAAAATAACATAAAATATTTAAGACTAATATAAAATATTTAAAAACTCACAAATTACTAAGTTAAAAAATAATCAATATATAAGTATAAAATCTACTTATCATATATTCATGGGACTAGGATTTGGAAAGGTTATATTTTAATTGACCGGGTCAATTTTTATATGAAATTGTTGCATTGTGTAGTAAAGTGTTATATTATTTGGACATCCAATTGTGTGATACATACACGACAATTGCCTATAGGATTCATATATAATATATAGTAGTCAATTAAACTTTGCCTTCACCGAATCCAAATCTTGTATATGTGTGCGGGTTGATTTTATGTACGAATTAGTTGTTAGATGTAGCTGGTTTACCCACTACCACTATCTCCTATAAAATATAAATAAATAAAAAGACATGGTTGTTGTACGATCATTCAAAACAAAACAAAAAAGTTTAGTCACTTTGAAGATCTGCCTTTTAGTTTTAAGGAATCAAATTAAGACAATGGTCTTTGAAACACTTGAATTAATTAAACAAATTTGAGAGATTAAAGACTGTTAATTAATTAATATACTCTAGCTCATCAAATATTAAGATATCAAACAAGGTTGTGGTCAGACCAACGAGACGAACTATAAGATTGATGAATATCAATAGCTGGTGTTTCTTTTTATATAAGCAATTTTTTTATTAAAATCCAAAACAAAAAATTACCGTCAACGGCAAAATCAATAAGATGTGCATCGGACCGCAGTTGTAGTTCATTATCGTAATTGCAAAGAAAGAACACTTAAATTTCTTTCAATCTATAACACCTAATATTTCAATAGCTAGTTGACTATGCTCCATTTATAAAATATATGCAAGGACGGTCGATTTCTAATTAATCGGTACTTATAAATCTTTTTTTTTTTGGGAACAAATAGAATATTAGTGTTTAACTAGAATTAGAATTTAAGAGATTGATGACCACAGAAATTAAGAAAATAGAAAGCGAGCAAAAGAACGCCCCATAAGCTAAAGGTTCACATTGGTAAGCGCACACGCGTGTATATATATATGTATATATATATATATATATATGTATATATATATATATATGAGGTAACGTAAATGATGTTCATATATACGGCTTAAAATGATTAAGAAAGTCCATTCAAACATGCAAATGATGCAATTAGAATTTTTTTTCGTTCTTTTGTTGCAAGTTGGGATGTAGTTGTTACATGCATGTCTATCAACATCTTTATCTAATTCCAGAGGTGGCTACTTTACCAGATAATATATATATTTCTTTACAAGATATATTGTTAGATATTTATATTGAGAAAACGGAAGCATATCAGTCATCATCGACCAGGATATGGATAAGTTTAAGTTTATAAATATAAAATATAAATTTAAATATTAATAATACCTACATTAATAAAAAAAAAAAATGGAGTAAGACATAAAAGACTATTTCATTCTCCACTTTTTATTAGTTTAAATGTTATTAATGTTTGAATTTATATTTTATATTTATGTATTTAGATTTATTCTCAAAATACATATAGTCGGTGGTCTGGTACTTAATATATGCATAAATAATTAAATAAATAAATTATAAAAGAGTAAAATGATATATAATATTTTAACAAAGATTTTAGGATATTTTACATTGAGAAAAAGGGGCTCACCAAAAATGTTGACCAAAAAATAGTCGGTCGTCTTTGTAATTTTTATATAAATAGATGAATAAGAAATAAAATAAATAAAATTATGTATATATAAAGTACAACTTGTAAATCTAACAACTATAAACGTATATTAGTCAGGAAGGAACAGCACTTGAGCTCTTGCGGATTATTTACATAAGTTAATTTATTGAGTACTAATTTTCTCTAAGTTGAGATTTTTAACTAGAAAACACATGGCTAGAGAGATGTGGCCTCCACGGGGTTTCCCATTATATAACTTGTAGCTATAAACTATTGACTAGTCTGCCTGCCTATAAGCAGCCGCGGAACTATCAGCGATGCTGACTTTTTATTTATTTTATATATAGGTATAGGGTATAGGGTATAGGGTATAGGGATAGAAATAGAGTTGTAAATAGTAGTTAAAAAGTTCGTATTCATTTATACACATATTTAAAATTTTTGAATATTATTTGCATTTTAAAAAAATAAATATATTTATATTTGATTTAAATATATCGGCAAATAAATAAATACAAATACGAATATAGGCATATTCGTATTCGTTTAATATTCGATCGTAAATATATTTGACGGATAACGAATATGTGAAATCTGATATTCGAATTTGAATCCGTATTCGGAATTCGTATTCAAATAACTTATATATATATATATATATATAATAAGCAAAATAATTTTTTTTAAGTAGTCTTCCTTATATAATAATTAGTTTTCACTTTCATACAAAAATTATTTTTAAAATATGTTATTTCACTTCTCAAAAGTAGAAAATAATACTTTTATTATAATATTAATAAACTGAAATAAATTGATTTAAGTATAATTAATGAATTTTTACTATTATAAAGTTAAACTATCTAAAATGTATCATTTAACAAACGTTACAATAAAAATTTTGGATCATTTAACAAGTGTTATAAATGTTATAAATATTATTTAAATATTATAATTATAGATTATAAATATTCATGCACACTACAGTATTACTCCAAACACATAAAATGGACATCAACTTATTAATGGATATCTAAACTTTAATAAGTAGAGCATTCATTTTTAAATTTAAGATTTCAAAAATAATAAAAACTTATTTGAATTGTAATTTAGAGCATTAATTACTGTATTTATTAAAAATAAATAAATTAATATTCATTTATTAATGAACTATACTTTAAAACTCATTATTTTTTCCCTTTATTTTAGTTATATATATATATATATATATATATATATAGTATTACAATATATCTAAAATATATCATTTAACAAGTGTTATAAATATTATTTAAACGTTATAATTATAGATTATAAATATTCATGCATGCTACAGTATTACTCCAAATTAACACATAAAATGGATATCTATTTATTAATGGACATCTAAATATTAATAAGTAGAGCATTCATTTTGAATTTAAGATTTCAAAAATAATAATAACTTATTTGAATTGTAATTTAGAGTATTGATTATTATATTTATTAAAAATAAATAAATTAGCATTCATTCATTAATATGTATGGTTTAAATTTTAAATTGTGATTGGTTATGAATAATTATTCAATTTTTTATTTTTTTTTGTAAATAATTTGAATGAATTTTATATTAGGTTACTGATAAACGAATACAGATACTCGAATATTCGAATAATCTGTTTATTCGAATGAAATAAACATAAACAATTATTATCCGTATTCGAATATTATTTCAAATACTGGATACGGATAACATTTTTAAAATCTATAGAATACCGGATACAAATATAGATAACGAATTGATTTTCAGGATACGGATACGGATATTACTGTATTCAGATCGTTTATATTCGTTTATATCTTTAGATAAAAATATAAATTAATAAATTTAGGGGGATAAATTTATGAAAAAGTTAAATTTGAAGGCGTAAAAAAAATTAAAAGTATTTCCATTTTAAAAATAAACTACATAACATATATACACAAGTTCTTTTTTCTTTTTTTTTCCTACTTTGCTCATTCCCTGAACAACGACTTATTTAGTTATTTACATTCATGGTTACAAGCTTATAATATCTCCTCTTCTTCGTCAAATCCAACAGAAAAATCTCTTACATCTGCATGACAGCGACTCCTCATCTCCGCCCCTGCCCATGTCAAATGTCAAATGGACCAAATTCCATTCTTTGATTTATTTTTTAGACTTAAAAGGTAATTAAATTATGACTTTTTTGTTCGATAGTTTAAAATTTATAATTTTTTTGAATTTGTTATTAGTTGGGTTAAATGAACTTCAAATTTTTAATGTATTTGTTGTTGTATTTTGGACTTAAAAAGTAACTAAACTAAGACTTTTTTATTTGATAATTTAAAATTTAAAATTTATTTGAATTATTTGTGGATTGACGTTAAATAAACTTCAATTTTTTTTGATGACTTTGTTGTATGGCCTAATTTGGTTGCGTTTGTGACTTGAATTTGATGTGTTGTGGTTTGATTTTGTTTGAATATCAAAAGTAAATTTGGTTTGAGATTTTAAATATACGGTTAAAATTATATTTTTTTAGAGAATTAGTAAATTGTACTGTGACAGGTGGGTTTTTAAATTATCTCTTGGGTCTTGACTCAATGACTTTTGTTTTTTATTTTTAAATTTCTTTCTTAATTTGAATTATAAATATTTATTTGTTATGTATTATAGAATTTTAATTATGTTGTATAAAATAATTTTTTGTTTGGAGTGGTTATACTTTGATTGATTTTGGCATTTGATTTAAACATTCATAACATGTGGTTAAAATTCAAATGATCCAAAATTAAATCATAAATATCACAATTATCACAATTCATCCGAGTCTACGTGACTATTCAAAATCTCTCGAATAAAACCTTTATCCAAAAATTAACCGCCTCAAAATAATTAAAAACCGCCTCTACTTAAAGTAAATTCTGATTCCGCCCCTATCTATAAATGTGGCTCCTTCTCTATCCTTGGACAACCAATTAGCATCCAACAGTCTTATTCAATGGCTTCTTCATTCTCATTCCTCTTACTTCTCTCTACACTTTTCATATCTTCCCATTTATACGTTTCTCAGGCTCATAGCACTGTGCCATTGGTGAAGGGACTCTCATGGAATTTTCACCATTCTAGCTGTCCTAATTTGGAAAGTATCATTAGGAACCATCTCAAGAAGGTCTTCAAGGAGGATATTGGCCAAGCTGCTGGCTTGCTCCGCCTCCATTTCCACGACTGTTTCGTACAGGTAAAATGATTAAGCATAACGTTTAGGGTTCTTCATTATAAGTTTAATTTATATAAAAAGTTCATTTTAATTCGGGGTCTAGCGTTTTCATTGTTATTAGATCATATATTATGCTTGAATATATTTCAGTAGTATTGAACATCATGATAAGTATGTTGTCGTATATATATCGGTGTGTGTATATATATATCATGTGTTTAAAACTCTATAAAAGCTCTTTGTAACTAGGAGTTTTCAGTGCACTTCAAAAGAGGATAGTAAATGCTGATTCCTTTGGAAAGGGTAAGAAACAAAGCAAAAGAGGACACTGACTGCTGGTTCTTTTGAGAAGGAAAAAAAAAGTGCTTGAACTATAGATCTAGCTTTCATTTGTTGTTGTAGTTGGGGGAATTGCACACAATTTCTTGATGTCCTATATATGATTGTAGGGATGCGATGGTTCAGTGTTGCTTGATGGATCACACAGTGGACCGAGTGAACAAGAAGCACCACCAAATCTGAGCCTTAGGAAGAAGGCATTTGAGATCATTGATGACCTTCGCGAGATAGTGCACGATAAATGTGGTAGGGTTGTTTCATGTGCTGATGTTACTGCCCTTGCTGCTCGTGATGCTGTTCATCTGGTAAAATAAAATTAGAGTTTTTACTTAATTAATCTGAAGCCCCATTAATTTGTATACTTCCAACCCATCTCTTATTTGTATTGCATTTTGAAATTAAATAGAATTCTAACTATCATCCCTAGTGGATCCACTAAGTTCATAAAATTTATGAAGAGTGTACGCCGTAGACAACACTCTCGCAAATAGTAGATAAATTTTTATTTAAAAAACCCCAAAAAATAGAAAAGAATGAATACTGCATTACTAATTAAGAAAGTGTTGTGCTTTAAATTTGAGTTTTGAGAGAAACCATGCATGGTACATATTTTTATTTAAAAGTTAAGTTTTTAAATAATACGTAAATGAATAGTATGCTATGATACTATATTGAACTCATAATCAACAAGTGAATGGCCCACAGAGTTGACATTTAGAATCCCAAATTATGCTAAATTTACTCGATGTGAAACTTCATATTCTTGACCATTAGATTACTTTGATTTTGTACTATTAATTTGTGCGGTAGTTTAAAAGCTGGCAACTTGGTTGCGCTCTAAACTTAGATTTATTTGTTAATGTAGTCAGGTGGGCCAGACTATGAAGTCCCTTTAGGCAGAAGAGATGGAGTCAATTTTGCAACAAGAAATGCAACACTATCCAACCTTCCTGCCCCAACAAGCAACGCAAGTGTCATTCTCACCTCCCTATCCGCCAAAAACCTCGACGCCACCGACGTAGTCGCCCTCTCCGGCGGCCACACCATCGGAGTCAGCCACTGCAGCTCCTTCTCTGGCCGGCTTTATCCGACCGAAGACCCCACCATGGACGAAAACTTTGCCAAGGGCCTAAAACACACTTGTCCACCAAATTCCAACAATACTACACCTCAAGATATTTTAACTCCAAATCATTTTGATAACAATTATTATGTTGATTTAATGTTTCGACAAGGGCTATTTACGTCGGATCAAGATTTGTTTACGGATAAAAGGACTAGGGAAATTGTCAAGAGTTTTGCTCTTGACCAGGAGCTTTTCTTTGAGAAGTTTGTGGTGGCAATGACTAAAATGGGGCAGCTTAGTGTGTTGGCGGGCAGGCAAGGGGAAATTAGGGCAAATTGCTCGGTCAGGAACTCGGATAATCACTCATACTTGAAGTCTAGGGTGGATTATGATGAAGAGTCGAAATCAGAATTAAGATGATGTAGATTGGTGACTAGAGGTGTACTGATTGTGGTACTCATACTATGATTTTTTTTCTCTCTTTCTTTTAGTTTCTCTTGTAACGGTTTATGAATAAAATTTATGAAATTTTTAATTAGTTATCGGAATTTCTTAAATAAATTTATTCCATATATAATTTGCATGTTTGGTTCACTTTTGGGCCAGGCTTTGGGGTCGTAACAATCTTATTTGTCTAAGTATAACTTATTTTTCACACAATTTTTTTAAATTACAAATATAATTTTTAAACTTCAAACTCACTGCATCATTTTTAGTTGAAGCTTGTTTTGGTTCAGTAATTATTGGATATTTATAGGTTCCAATGAATTTAGTTGAATCATCTTTACTGACTCCTAAATTTAGATGTCTACTCTGTACTGTATATTCGTATTAAATTATGATTAAAATGTTAATTTGTCGTTCATTTCATAATCTTGTGACCATATTATCCTTCACTTCATAATTTTATATAGAGATAGTTATCCAAATGTAGTTTGACAATTATGCAAAATGAAGAAAGATGTTGTTACAACTCAGAAAACTGGAATCAGTTTTGTTTTTCATTTTAATCTTAAATTGTCACGTAAAGTTTTCCTGAATTATGGGTGGTCAACAAATTCATATTTAAACTATTAATTAACAAGAAGATTAATTCCCTGTTAATTCGCATAGTCCTATTCTTCAATATGGGGGACATTTGAGATTCTGATGCCAAGCAGAGTTTATGAAAAATTCTCAAAGAAGATTGGTGTGTGTATATATAAAAAAAACTCTTTAATATGTATGTATAAGTAACTGCGTTTGAAGTTGTAAGATCATTATTCATTTTTAAAAGTTAATTTGAGATATTTTTAAATTTAAAATCGAGATGATTAATTAAAAAATTTGAAATAATAAATATTACAATGAGTAGTACTTTTTAGATAGTATATAATATTCATTATTAATGTAATGGCTAAAATTAAAAAAAAAATCAGTATTAATTTAAAATTTTAAAATATCTTTAATTGATTTTAAAAAATTAATAATGACAAGTGGGGTATAATTTATGGTGTACCTTTCATCCATGACGAAGAGGAAAATACTTGGTCAGAGTTTGAATGTTAGCTGTTACATTAAAAATCAATAATGACGAATGGTAGTTGTTGCTATATAATGAATTTATATATGTTTCTCCTATAAATTCATTATAATTTCAGCTAAATAAGTAGTCGGTTCACCCACTACACACCACCTGTCACAGGACAACGATATACATTAAAAAAATTTCGTCAACTTAACCAACTAAAGGGCTAACACTACCACTATCCTCCTTAAAGATAAAAAAAAAAGCATATTAATATTTGTTTTCCGAATTAGATGGAGAATATCAAAAGATGGAGAATATCAAAATAAAGATGAGAACAAATCCCCTACGCATTGGCAAGCTATATTATAGTAAATGATGATGTTCTAACATATCCTATAAGAAGTTAATTGTGTAAAAAGTCCAATTCAGACACGTGAATTGGAAATATTCTTCGTTCTTATGTTGCAAGAAAGATGGTTGTTATCACATTTGAATTTTGTCCATGAGAAGGATCCATAAGTAATTAATATCATTTCTTAAGGTCCTATTTTTAGCCAATTTATTTGTAGCCGTTCATGCATTAGTCTTAAAATCTCTTAGAATAATATACCAAACTGTTTAAGAGAGTGCGGTAGATAATTATTTTCTATGCTAAATAGTTTGACCGAGTATTCACAAAATTGTTTGACAGACAGCTTAATTCATCAAGCTATTTAACGAACGTGTTTAAAACAATTTAAAAAGCACGATCATTCACAATCTATATTGACGATCATATATGAATATTAAAAATAGGGTAATAGTCAACGTTAACTATAAATCATTTTTGTTAATATTTAATAATGAAATACAACATAATTACAAAGAATTTTAGAGAAAAAATAAAAAAGTAAGAACACGCTATATATCCAAGTTCGTCAATTTAGCTAGTCCTGCTTGTTTGATGTATTCATTAGATGTCTCACACGCTCTACAATATTTCACACACCAAACAATTATTTTTATAATAACTAGAAAACTCTAACTACTATAACATAGGCTTAAGTACAATACATTAGTAAATTAAAGATTGAACTACTAATAAATTCTCAAACTCAATTACTTTCATGCGTTTGACTTCTAAGAGCGTTGTTCCCTTGTAACTCCCGTCAGGTCACTAACGAGCAGAGTAGTCGAGGCTCATCAGAAAGCGATACCCCGACTATCCTGTCATAATAACCATTAATCAAATTCATAAAAATATGAATCAATCCCAATAAATTTCACACACATGTACATGTGTGCGCATGTGAACGAGCGAGTGTCTTAACTTCGTATCGAAGTAAAAAAATTCAATGTTTTAACTGCTATAAAACAATGCTAGAAATGTGGTAATTTTCAATTGGTTTCCTTGTTACTTCTGAAGTCCTTGCCATAGACTTTTAAAACCAATCTTGATCGTCAGTGACTTCTGTTGCCTATAAATCTTCCTCCTATTTTTTGATGCCTAACAAACATCACATTAACAGTCTGCAATGGCGTCTTCTTCAATCTCTCTCATTTTCGTGCTCTCTTCCCTTTTGATTTCTTCGTGTTTATCCGAAGGTGAGAGATCTGTACCTTTGGTGAAGGGACTCTCATACACTTTTCACCATTCTAACTGTCCAAGGGTGGAAATTATCATCAGGCAACACCTCAAGAAGGTCTTCAAGCAGGATATCGGCCAAGCTGCCGGCTTGCTTCGCCTTCATTTCCATGACTGCTTTGTTCAGGTAAATAATTAAGCCTTTACACACCTCTTTAGAACTATTTTTAGTGTATAATTGATTTAGTAATTTTACCTTTTTATGGTAAAGTATAACTTATTTGATGCTCTTGATCCACCGTGATCTGTTGTTAATCATGAGGCGACCCCGGTCCCCGGCCCGGCCCCATCAGCATATTTAAGCTGCGCCTGAGTACATGTTTTTTTTTCTGCTTGGTAGATAAAACTTTTCTTGAATTAACATAATCATATACAAGAAAAGCTTGAGAACAGAGGGATTAATAACCTCAAAAATATGAGTGAAAATACACATGAAAACAAAGTACTGCCCCAAATCGTCCATCTTTTTGCTTGTTTGGGGATAAGATGTTCAAGAAATTAGTTAAAAGAAAAGGATGTATCATGTACCAATAAATTATTGAAATATCATCGTACTACCCAGTAGCTATATAGTTTAATTTAATGGCGTTGACAATGAATCCCTCAAATTTAGGTTGTAATTAATAGCTATAGTTTAATTTAATGGAGTTGACAATTAATCCCATAAATTTAGGTTGTAATTAATAGCTGTCTGACATATATGAATACTTAAAAACTATAGGGGGGTCAGCTCTTTTTTCTTCTTAAATACTCCCTTCATCTCAGAATAAAAGTCTTTATTACTATTTTAGGTAATTCCAAATTAAATGTCTATTTATCTTAAATAATTTATTTTTTATAATAAATTTCTATTCTCCATGCATATTTATAGAGTATTACTAATCATGTGCAGAAAACTATGTAATTAAATAAAAATTTAAATATAAATATTTTTTTCATTTTAGCATCTTTTTTAATATGCGCAGAAAATCAACCAAGACTTTTCTCTTGGACGGAGGGAGTATAAAAAAGAATAAGTCAACTTTTGAAGATTATGTTATTCATAGATTCCATCTAAATGTGATCAGTGACTTTCATATGCATAAACTTCATAGCTAGTAGTTGTTCCATGGTGTGCTTTAGAGCCGAAGCTTGAGCTTAAATGAATTGAGTCTAGTTTTGAACAAATTATTTCAACTTTTTTAGACTTTATGGTACTCGGCTAATTTAATAAACGAGACCAATTGAGTTCGAGTGGACTGTTAGTGAACGTGATGGCCCAGGTTTACGATGGCTCGTTTCAGAATGTTTCCTTTACTATTGGGTGTTTCTGTAAGATGAACCAAATTTTTTAATATATATGTATGTATGTGTGTAACGGATTTGGGATTTATGAAGTTGTCACACCCCTGACCACTTTTTGCTATACTTGTAATAAATGTTACATTTTAACTATAGCGTTATGTTTGCGGGATAGTAAAAATACAATATTTGTTATAATTAATACGATAAAAAAAATATATTTCATGGTGATTAAGGAGTGTGCAAGGTCATCAAATCTGGACGACCGGATTCGTGTATAACCAAGTATAGCATTATATCATATATATTATGTATGTATAATTAATTGTTTAGATTGTATTAAACAAGATGTGCCTAAAGAGTTGAACATGAAACAAACTCAAGTCGATCTACATGTTTAACTAAATGAGTTTGTTTAACATGGACTCGCTAAGCGAACTCAAGTTGAGTAGAGTCAAATTTAAGCGAGTCAAATCTGCAGCTTCGCGATGGCCAGATTTGTTTATAGCACTACTATACTTTGTGGACTTTAGACACCTATTATTTCATTGAATTTCAATGAATTAATTAATTGATTACTATGTATGATGCAGGGATGTGATGGATCAGTTTTACTTGATGGATCAACTAGTGGACCGAGTGAACAAAATGCACCTCCAAATCTGAGCCTTAGGGCAAAGGCATTTGAGATCATTAATGATCTTCAAAAGCTCTTGCATGACGAGTGTGGAAGGGTCGTCTCATGTGCTGATATTACTGCCCTTGCTGCCCGTGATGCTGTTTTTCTGGTAAACTAAATTCATATAACATTTCACTTGGATATATATCACTTGAATTTGTATAGTTTCATTCACTATTTGCATTACATTTTGGCATAGAAATCAATCATCAATAACATGAGAGCTTATTTTATGCGGTTGATATTGCAAAACAAAAATGATGTAGGCAGACTAATAAGTATCGATTAAGGTGTCAAGTGTCACTAGAGTAATTACAAAAATATCGTTACATACATATTTGTTCTGACAGTATTATCTTTGCTCTTACAATATTAACAACCTTATTTTATAACTACTGATAATTGAAATTGTGGCAGCTTTAGTTAATTTATAGTGTAGTGCTCCTGCTTGTTTTAGTTTGTGTATATAATATTGAGTCTTAGAATTTAGGGGAGTGATCAATATCAAACTTTAGCTATATAGTGTTAACGAATCAGCCAATATTTACAAGATCCATTGCAACAACTTACAATAGATGGGCTTTATAAATAAAAATAAAAAAAATAAAAAAAAAGGACCCTCTGCAATATTATGTTACGAAGCAACTTAATTATGTTATACTGTGGAGGGTCCTTTTCAAAAAAATTGTGTTAGTGGGATATTATTATAATGGACGGTAAGATGGTTGGTTCACATAAGACCCTGTAACTAATTTTTTATTATGATGGTTGTAACTTAGCTGATTTTTTTTTAATAAATTCTCTTTGCTTAGCATAGAAGAAAAAAAATTAACAACATTTTGGTAGGGATCCTTGATCCCTCCCCTAGAATTTAATATTTAAGAACTTCAGTTTTGATTTGTTATTTTGTAGTCAGGTGGCCCGGACTATGATATCCCATTAGGAAGAAGAGATGGACTAAATTTTGCCACAAGAAACGTAACACTAGACAACCTTCCTCCATCATCAGCCAACGCAAGTGCCCTTATCACCTTCCTAGCCACCAAAAATCTCGACACCACCGACCTCGTAGCCCTCTCCGGTGGCCACACCATTGGCCTCAGCCACTGCACTTCCTTCACCCCGAGACTCTACCCTACCCAAGATCCAACCATGGACAATACCTTAGCCAAAGACCTCAAAGAAATATGCCCTACATCAAATTCCACCAACACAACTGTCCTTGACATTCGAACTCCAAACTCATTTGATAACAAGTATTACGTTAATCTCATGAATCGACAAGGCCTTTTTGTATCGGATCAAGATTTGTACACAGATAGTAGGACAAAGGAAATTGTTAAGAGTTTTGCTCTTGACCAGGAGCTCTTTTTTGAGAAGTTTGTGCATGCAATGCTTAAAATGGGGCAGCTTAGTGTGTTGGCTGGCAAACATGGAGAAATTCGGGCGAATTGCTCAGTGAGGAATTCGGATAATCGCTCATACTTGGCATCAGTTGTGGAGGATGATGATGTAGAGTCAAAATCTGAATTAAGAAAATGAAGATTTGTGAATAGCTAGAGGTGATATGTAGTGTTTGTTTTCTGCTTGTTTGCGCATGTATGCTTATGTATTTTATCTTCAGTTTTCTAATTTGGTGTAATGCCTGTTAAGTACTAGTTGATTACCATGTATTGTATAAGTTTGTTTCACAAACTAACAGTCACACTCTTAAAACTTTTTAAGCCATTTTTCTTATAGAAAAATAAAATTGGCTTGATCATGGGACTACAAGTGTAATGAAATCAATTGTGGTGTTATCATATGGGATAGATCCCACATCGGTAGTGTAGAATGTTACTTTGTGGTGATCTTCTTGGTGGTTTTTTTGATTACTTTGGAACTTATGTGGGAGAGTGAGCTTGAAAGAGGGTAGTCATAAAAGAGATTTTGTTATGCAAGTGTTGAATAGTTTTATTTTTTTTAAATTGTGGGTGTTGTCGCCCCTTCTATATTTTCCTTAAAATATGTTTAGAATTCGGAAAACTCGAGAGAAAACGAAAGAAAAGAAAATGGAAATGAAATCTAAAAGTCTTACTTAATATTTTAAAATTGGTCTTGATGTTACATTTTTAGAACAATAGATAATTAGATTTATCTTTTTACTTTTTTTGACATATTTTTTGTTTTCTTTTCTTTTTTCTTTCTTTTCCTCGGCATTTTTCGAGTTTCAAACGTACCTTTCAAGTGCCTCCTCGGCCAAATGTTGAGCATCTTTTTTGGAATCAAAATTTAAATTGTGTCGAAGACTTGAACATTCTTTGCTAGCTAGGCAGGCATACCAACAAATCACCTAAATGTACTTTTCTTTTACTTTTCCTATTTTTTCATTTCTTCCCCTTAATTGAACAGTGAGTGATCAGTTCAAATTTTCCAGGGAGGGCAAGGCAAACACATATATAATTAATTAGAATACATACAACTTCAAGTTAAAACTTATGGCTTCAATGTAAACATTCACAAATATATATAGATGATGATATACTATATACCCCTCAAATTCTACATCTCCGATACATTTTATTGACATTATCAATATCGACAACTAAATGTCCAATTTACAATATACTCTCTCCTCTGTTTCAAATTATAAAATTAATAATGATTTTTAAAAAAAATCAAATTCAAATATATTCAAATTCAAAATTTAGATGAATTTATTTAGTTTATTTTAATACAATTATAGATATCATAAACTACTTAAAAAGTACTACTAGTTATCAAATTTATAGTTTTAAAAATTTAAATAAATTATATGTGTTGAAGAGACTTCTAAAAAGTTAATAACGATCGTACAATTCGAAACGGAGAGAGTATTTAAAAACACTTATGCATGACTATCATGAGAAAGCTTTAATTAAAAACTTTCATTAACAATATATTTATACATGGCTATAAAAACTCTATTCGAAACCAGCAAGACAGTATATATAATCACATTTAAATTCCAAACATCCTAAAATATGAGCCCCAGCTACCTTCTCTGTATCTTTACCGAGAAAATGGTACTCATTTTTAAGGACAGACCGAGTATGTAATTAATTAACTACATAACCGGCCAAAAAAAGAAGAAAAATATCAGGAGGAGGAGGAGGAGAAGAAGATGATTACTGGTGCAAATTAATTATGAATAGGTGTTTTCTTCCGAGCTGGTGTATAATCCATTTCATTAACTGAATCTCCTTCAAAGAATGGTTCTGATTTCGTTTCGAAGGAGTTAATGCTCCCATCAAAATGAGCTCCCTGGCCATCTGTCCGAATCCTTGCAGCTGATTATATAGCAACAGATAATAATCAACTTCATGAAATCACTAAAAACTGGAAAATTATTTAGTTTCATAAAATATTTTGTAAGGAAAAATTTTGAAGTTTCTTTTAACTGACCTTAATTAATTTATAAAATTAAATGAAGAATATTTTTGTTCTGGGTAGAAGTTTAATTTAATTACCTTCAATTGCAAGGGATAAGTCTGAAATGAGGAAGAAAACAATGACCAAAAGAGCAACCTTGCATGGCACAACTGATGGCTTTTTCATGTTCTAGAAGATTTCTGATCAAGTTATATGCACATATATATTATTCCCTGCTTTCCCTCTGTCTCTCTTTACATATATATATATATATATATATATGCTTCATAGTAGACAAATAGTTGAATGGACGTGTTGGACTATGAGGATATTTGATACAACCAATCAGAGAGTATCAGGACGAGTCCAAGGACATTTACAGTTATTTTACTCGGGGGTATTTCAGACATTCTATAACAACCAAGTCATAATGGTAATTACTCCACATTACCCTCTAAATATACGAATAATTATTCAGTGGTACTGAAATACTGTCACTTTTAAGACTAATCATATTTCCCTATTTTAGTAGTCGCAGAACTACAAGCAGTACAATACTACTAAAATAAAAATTTATAATTGACCTAAGACACTACGTAATAATGTCTTAAAACTATTGAATAATTTTTTCTATATATACTGCTGGCCTTTTTCACTATCTTATCTCATTCTACAAAATATTATTTATATATATATACACACACACACACACACACAAGTCTAGAGAGAAAATACTACTAAATTTTACCACCCAGAAACTAAAGGTCTTTTTACGTACCATGTCCTTTGATTCATGGTTTTAAGATCTACATGGATCATCAAATCGAAAAAAGGTATTTTGATTAGCATTAATTTTGCAGGGTGATGAGAAAGTGAAAATTTAGATATTTTTGCATGACTAGTCAAAAGCAAATATATATTGGGGGCGCCAAGACATGGGAAGTAAAGGACTTTGTAGTCACTTTGTCTATCAACCTCCGGCATGATCAGGTGAGGTATCAATTTAGAGAATCCATATGGGAGGTTAGTGGTATTTTTAATTCTAAAAAAATTAAATATAATATAAATGTTTTCATAATTTGTAATGTACCCTCATATTTTGTAATGTTTTTTCTTATGTATACTTATTTCTTTTAGACTTCAAAGTGAGTCTATACAAAAGTTTAACTACATAGAGAAGTTATTATTTCTCTCTCTTAATCTTATATTTTTAAACTTGTTCTTATTTATTTCTTTCTCTATCTTTTGTTGCTCTTTCCTTATTTGTCATTAGGGAAATGGTTTAATATGTCAATAAATTTTATAATAAAATTAAACTACGACTAACATAAAACTCTAAACAATAAATAATATAAAAAAAAATTATAGTATTTGACCCTTCTTAATTTTTTTCTATCAACATAAACTTATTGTCATACGGAACACTCTTCATCACAATCCCATCAAAGACAGACATTTCCACGACTGTACTGCTAATGAGCAAAGAAAGGATAAACCTGAAACTGGACATGTCAAAGAAGTGATCATGTGGCTGTGAATATATTGGGCCTGATGTGGTCTGACCCGCAAAATGAATTAAAAGAGAGTGATGGTTGGGATACAAAAGTATGTGGTTATCATTTAAGGATCAGTCTATCCAGTTTAATGGGCCAGGCAGGCAATTGTAGTGACTCAGAAATGTCATGAGGGTTGTAATGGTACTTTGATACTTAGTTCACCACTTCACTGTAAAGGCATGATGCGGTATAACCGCCCAATTGGGGCCATTTTTGCCACTTGAAATTCATTGATTAGGGAAAGCCCAAAGCTACAGTTGAACTCATCTGTAGGCATTGAGGAGATGAAGACTACTGTGTTTCTAATGTTGATACTGCCAAATTTTTTGTGGTAAAGTTGCAAGTACATTAGTTGGCCAGGGTTAAGCAATTATTGTTTTTTTTAGTACCACAACGATTACATTTCAATTGGGAGAGGGGATATGAACCCACGACTGCTAACTAAAGGCGTGGTAATACCTTCCGTGCTATGCCGTAGTGGTATAATTATTGGTTCTTACCTATACTGTATAACGATACATATTTTTAGGTTCTAATATTGTCAGAGTAATAATAATTAGGTCGTGATATTACTAAAGTAATAATAATATTATCAAAATAAATATGTATTTAACGATAATTTTATACTTATTTCAGAAACATTTTTACACACTTTTCACTTTCAATATATATAATATTTATTTATGTATATAATATATTTATTTATGTATTTTCTGGATTTAGTGTTTTCCTTTTGCCTCTCTAATAAGAGGCAAACTGTAGGAAAATCAGTCCTTAGAACACGCTATGGACGAATATAGATGCACTGTTCTCCCTCTCCCCTTCCATCTCTCTCTCCCCTTCCATCTCTCTCTCAATAAAATTCTTTTTTACATTATTTTCTATATTTTAAATATATTATATACAGGGACGGAGTTAGAAATTTCAATTGGGACGGACTAAGAAATCATCTTGAAATATTTACGGCTCTCCTCAACTAGGCATGAGATCCTCTGTAACTAAATTACTCTGTTTCTTTGTGTTGAGACCTATGACGAAGATTTTTAAGGTCTATAGCGACAGTATGTACTGTCACCATAACCCTTTTTTTTTTGTAGTGCTACGACAACAGGACATACCGTCATCATATGTCTCGACACAGAAAAACAGAGAAAAACGTTACAGATGATCTGAAACCCCTCAATTGAGAATCCAAAAGTAAAGGTTAACTCATTTAGTTTCAAACATGTTCCTATCATTTTCTCAAATACAGCCAATGTTTTTTTATCATATCCTTGTTGGGCAACCCCACGCATCAAGAAGAAGCAAGATTTCTCAACGGAATTTTCTCAAACAATGCCCGTGCCTTCTCAACGTCTCCTAACCTCGAACTAGGGCTGTCAACGGGGCGGGTCTTGACCCGGACCCGATCCGTTTATCCGGATTTGGATCCAGTTTTGAAACCCGATTACCCGATTGACCCGATTACCCGATAACTAAATGGATCGGATTCGGATTGATATAAATTCGACCCGATAATACTCCGATCTGATAACATATAATATATATATATATTCTAGAATATGATATATATATATATATATATATATATATATATATATATATATATATATATATATATATATACATTTTAATACATTTTTAAATTTTTTAATACATATATATACATTTTTAATACATATATATACATTTTTAATACATTTTAAATATTTTTAATACATTTTAAAAAAATTTAATACATATATATACATTTTTAATACATATATATACATTTTTAATACATTTTAAATTTTTTGAATACATTTTAATACATTTATTACATTTTAATACTAAACTTAATCGGAGCGGATTATTGGATCGGGTTATTGGAGTATTATCGGATTCGGGTTCGGTCCTTAATATCTGAGATCCGTCGGGTTATCGGGTCTGGTCCGAATCCGATAATTTCTTATCGATTCAGATCCGGATCACCCCCGATCCGATCCGAATCCGACCCGTTGACAGTCCTACCTCGAACAACTTAATGGTTATGGCCTTCAAATCTAGTTGTACTCTATTTGTGAAAATAGTGTCAAAGGCTTCATATGATCTACTCCACCCATTATAGGCTCGGAGCATCCTTCATCAAGAAATTTCAGTCCTTTTAGTGGTCATCCTTTATTTTCATAATGAAGTTAAGTGTATGACCAGTTTATTTATCCAAGTCAGCAAAAGCTAATATCTTTGCATATTTAAAAGATGATACAACTTACCAAAGTGATAGACTACTGTTCTCAGTTAGCATATAATCTCGAAAACATTATTACACTGTAGTAGTTCTAATTTCTAACAATGGACAAGATAGAATTGGAACACTGAATATGAACAATGTTAGAAGCGCTTATCCTAGATAGCAGAACTGTTTACTTTGTTGCTTTTACTGTAGATGTATTATTGTTAGTTATATTAACTACTAAGCATCCATTGCCAGAATCATCTAAGAAGGATTCTTAGAGGTCAAGCTTCACTATTTGATTTACAGTATCTATTGCAGTATTATAAGTGAAATTTGGGGCCAAGCTCTAGCCCACCTAGCCCCTTCTAGCTCCGCCTCTGATTATATATATTTAATAAACTATATAATCTTAATAGAAAAAGGTTGGCAGTCACTTTGTGTGTGTTGTACATCGTTCATGCATTGATACATTATTGTTCTCTTTAATATTTTGAACAATTACACATATTGATATACAAAAAATGTTAGATTGTTGACTTTTCTTCTTCTTTTTTGTGTCAATATTTTTAAGTTTCATTTTCTCTATAAAAAAAAATAAAAAAAAACATATTATCATCATTATAGAGACCAACTAATAATGTTCCACAAAACAACATATATATACCTAACAGATCAATCCTATCAGTGCTTGCCTGGCCTAGGTATCCTGTAGGTATATGCATGCCTGGCCTAAAGAAGATGATGAATCAAATTTCCAGCAGCCATGAATCGTACATGTGATCTTGTGGACTTGTACTAACCAAGTGCATATCTGTTAAATAAGGAAATTATCTTGTATAGAATTGTCCTCTACTTAGATTAGAACAAGACGATCGACCTACTAATGAACAAATTGTGTTATCAATAATGTAATGCTATAAGATTGTGATAAATCAATGGAGGCCAATGTTCCAATATCATGTTGTTTGGTGGGAAGACAATGTCAAGTCTTATCGTATCGTAGATAATTAATTCGTTATTGTCCCACATAATACGTACGTACATATTAATTACTATATCTGTTTCAAGTAAAAAATAAAAATTGTTTCATTTAGACATAATTAGTTACTTCTTAAAATTCTAAAATTTACATTTATGTGATCCATTTCAATTTTAAAATAATACTTTTATAATAGCTATTTTAAATAGTCTACAATAATTAAGATTGTATTGGCTAAAATCATATTAATTCATATAATTAAATATTGACTTGAAGACTTCTCTCTCGTGTGTGTGGTACAAGAATTTTATATAGTGAAAAGGCAAGTATACCCTAGTTCATTAAAATATACATGAGCACTAGCACATGACTTGAAATTAGAGAAAAATACCCTAAAAATAGAATTAAATAAAGTGTTCATTTTGCTAATTAAGGGATTATTTTGAAATTAGCTTTTAAAGTAGTTGGATAGCTACTTGGTGAAACATATGTGCAAATTGCAATTCAGCCGAAACTAGTCCATGTAATAATAAAATAATACTCTTCATAGTTGATATTTTTACGAGATAAATTGATAATTCTTCAAGACATCACCCGCATGAAAGTGAATCTCACTTATTATTCCTATGAGTGTGGTCTTGCAAAAATATCGATTCTCTATTAACAATGAACACAATGTGCAGACCGTTAACTATATACTGTCAAACAAAACTTAATTTGAAGGTAATGATGCATCGGAAGTGAAAATATAATAGGTTCAATATTCCACTGGTTATGTGTCGTGGGTGGTAGAACAAATTTTGTCTACCAAGATCTAACCTGACTGTGATTTTATGTTAAAAAATAATAAAGAGAAAATTATATTATGTGTGTTTACGTACAATTGTATAGATATAATCTAACTTGGACAACACACAATATAATAATCAAGATATACTTAATATAAATTATACCTAATATAAAATATACCGAATTGCTTCTAATAGTAATATTTAAAATATTCTAACAAAAATTCTACTCCAAAGCGACGTATGATTATTTAGGTAAAAAAATATTGACGTATTTAGTGTTATTTTTTTTATATATAAATCCAAATGCTATTTTTTGATTTTTTTTTTATTTTTAAATTTTATAGCATTGAGTACTACGGACAGACTGCGGGTGGAGCGTTGGACCCAATAGTATGATGGATTTAGCTTATCAATTTTGGTTGGCCCTACAAGAAGAGAGGATTGGCACTCACGTGCTGGTGCCGGTTATCTGCATAAACTACTTTGGACAAAATTGGCATTCCAAAGTCCAACCATGCTCGACACTTAATAACGACCTTTTAAACATGCATATTCACACACATGAATAACCTACCATCTATAATTTAAGCGATTGTGATTGCCAAGACAAAATAATATTATCAGAAGTAATTATCGCTTAAATATTTAGTATGGTTAGAATACTTATAAAAATATTAAGTATAACTTTTTTTGAAAAAAGTCGTAAAGGAATAGAGATAATTTAAGAGAAATTTACCTTTTTAATATTCTGTAAAACTTGATGAATTCTTATTTCAACAGTTGGAATTGGGTTGAGCTCGTAGGTTACTTTTCCTCTTCTGATTTCTTTTCTCGCCCCTCCGAGAAGAGAACGTTCCTCTACCTCGATTCGATTCTAGGAATCAAGTCCGGGCCGAAGGCCTTCTCCCTCTTTTGCTTTCTCGAACATTTTGGCAAGATTTTTTACTGAAATATAAATTTGAACTTTTTGATAAGAGACAGACTCAAACATGTGATCTTATAAATAAACAAAAAAAAGACATTTCTCACTAAAATATCATATTTGGTCTCAACATAAATATATCTAATAAGTCGATTTGATACGGAAGTAATGTACAGTTACTTTCATTTCAGTCAAATTTGACATTAATAGGATATATGATATGAGAATTCACTTTCCATTTGTGCATGTATTACACAAATTTCATTTTCGTATATGATTCTATATTTCAAGGCCCATTCGCCATCAAAAAACCGTGGGCAAGCATGGTAAAGAACTGGATTGGGTAAGACTAATTAAATATTCTTACCAATTTGAACATATGGTCAGATTGGGCCTCTAAGCCATGATATCCAACAGAAGAAGGGCCTAAGGTTTTGACAAACTCTCTTGCAATATACATATACCCTACACAACTGGTATTATAGCTCATTACCTATATATTCTATTTTTTTTCCTTTAAAATATTAGAAACATAGTCGCCCTGTGATAAAATTTTATTTTTCATTTCATTCATAAAGACACACCACCATTTTGACCTTTGAATTTTTATTTTTTTTTCTGGTACATTTAATTTTCACCCAACCCAAACCCCACAACCCCATGAAGCTTTTTATTTTTGATATAGACTGACTATTTCAGCCAATACAAAATTGGGCCAGGCCTTTTACAAATTGAGAGTCATACCACTTAATCAAATGGTTAGTGGTACCTTTTAAAGTTTATATCAATTTTAAATTTTAAGATTTCGTAAATTAATTTTAAAAAGATAAAATGAACTTAGTTTTGTTGTGAAATGAAAAAAATATTTTCTTTAGATCCTCCGTCACATTGATGCCATATTCATTTGCGAGATGGGTTAAATGTACCGTTGCCAACTCAAAATTCAAAAATCTTAGAGTTCAGGGGCGGCGGTGCATTTAACTCTTTGCAAGATCTTGTAAAAATATAAAGTTTTTAAAATAAAAATATTGCTACCCTGCCCTTCAAATTATGTGTTTTCCTTTGAGAATGTTTGCCATTAGTGCAAAGTTGGACTTGAATAAGAAGAAACTTTTGAGAGAGATATAAGCGCACGCATGTTTGTGGTTTGTATTGAGCATTTACTTTTCGTCATGACAAAAGAATAATTGTTTTGCAAACAATTCTGATTCATACATATGAACATGAAGTAAAAATCCACCTCCTCCGTTAGTATTATGTTACATTTAAATTGAAAGAATGGAATAAGTGAATAAATAAAATAGAAAAAAGAATAAAATAAAGAGTGAAATAATTTAGTCCATTCAAATTGGAATAAGTCGTTTCATTCTAGCTGGAATGAGTCATTTTATACATTCACCCAAAGAATAAAATTTATAAATTTGGGAGGAATTGAAATTATGTATTATATTTCAATAACGCAATCAAACATAATTTTTTTATTTTATAAGAATTAGTCATTTTATTCTGACCTTTATTTCTTCAATTTAAACGTAATATTAATTCTTGAAGTGAGATTTTCAAAGTATCAATACATTTTTTGTTTTAATTTGACCGTCTATCGATAACGATTAAAAAATAAATATTCTTTCGGATTTTGTGAACCTTACTTTATATGCTAAAGAATCTTTTCAAAAGCATGTTTTTTTTAGGTTATGGATGATATGAAAGGGTCAATTAAAATGGGACTTAGGGGGGCTTCTTATGCTTCAGAGGAATGAGATCGATGTTCTCATGAACTTGGAAATTGAACTGGTCCTCTTTTAAAAATTAACAATCACTTTCATAGTAAGCACTTAAAATTTGAAGTTGTAACTCAACGTGGAGCCAAAACGTCTACCTAAAGCTATGTTAGTATAAGTGGATTGAATTTTGTATTTGCGTTGCAAGTCTATTTGTAACTAGTAATATATGAATATTGTAGCAAAGTAGAATTTTACCATCCATTTCATATCAATTTATTATTAATACAACGCACATTTATGTAAGTTATATCACCTCTTTATCCAAAATATTAACAGTCTCTCCATCATACTTATTAATTTATTTACACTCTTGAATTTATCCAATATAAAATTCATGTAAAATATATCAACAATTTCCAAATTTCACTTAAATACTAATCACAAGTATCAAACAGTAATTATCATTAAGCATACCCATCACAAGGATTATAGTAGAGTAGTCACAATTGAGCATACTCTATCACGCCAGAGTCAAATGTGGGAGTACAACATTTCTCCTTGTGAACCACCTTCATCTTGTGTTCCACCCAACTCAACTCTATTTATTCCACCGCACAAAAAGAGTAGCACGCGGCCTGCTAATGGCTCCACAATTAAGTATCAACTTGATATTTGGGCCCATCGAACCAAACTAATACTTGGGCTCATTGAACCATAGACTCTGATACCACTTGTAACTAAATTGTACAATTCATTCCATATGAAGTCATCACCAATATAGCATACATATCATTGAGCATATCCATCACAAGTATCACACTAAAGTAGTCACCATTTGAGCATACTTTCTTTGAGTTATTCGATAGCCCTACTCAACTCGAATACTACTGAGTTCTACTCGACTCTAATACTACTACACAACATTAGAGCCAAACATGGGAGTACAACATTTCTCTTTGTGAACCTCCTTCCCCTTGTACCCCATTCTACTTAACTCTATTTGCTCCACCGCATAGAAAGAGTAACACACGGCCTGCTAATGGCTCCACCATAGAGTATCAACCTGATACTTGGGCCTATAAAACCATGGGCTCTGATGCTATTTGTAGCAAAATTGTACAATCTATTTCACATCAATTGGTCACCAATGCAGCGCACACCTGTATAGACTAACACACTAAGCATGTTAGACCATCTTCTTACCTAAAAAGTTAACATCTTATATTAAGAATCCACTATACTTATTAACCTATCTACACTCTTAAATTTATCCAATGTAAAATTCATGTGAAATATCTCAACATGAAGGTGTTAACGTCAAACTTTGTAAGCCCACTGAAAACCACCAAAAGTACGAACACCTGCACCTAAGAAAAATCATTAGACAACCCCCAGAACAAGAGACGGCTTGGGGCCAGCCGAGGATACTCCGGTATGAGAGTAAGTACAGGCCAAAAGCGTTATCAATGGAGAACTAAGTTATGCTAGAATAACAGAATCTTGTGAATAAGAAAGTGTGTACCGTATTTGTGAGCTAGGTGGTTGTTTATATACATGGCATGATCCCCGAAATTCAAGTAGGAATAGGATATCCACTTCCAAATTAACTTATGACTCCCTTTACTGTGTTATAGAACCCTTTCCATAATAAACTCCTATCTCCACCGAATAAGGAAAGAAGAATTCAAGGCACACATGGACATCCTCAACCCCAAATCGTCTTCAAAAAGGATTAGAATGGGCTGACCCTCCCATGGCCCAATCCAAATAGTCAGTGGATCTAGTTCAGAAATAATATGGGTTAATCCAAACCCAAGCCCAAACAATTATCTCCCAACATTATCTATCCACTCTCCTACTTTTAAAACAATATAATAGAGTAACATCTTTTAAAAAATATTTAAATTTAAACCTCCCCCCAACTTCCAAACACACCTGACGTCACCTCAGCAGCCACATGTGTCAGTTTGCTAATTTAGAGCTCCGCTCCCCCGATCAAAACCCTCTCTTTTCAAATCACCTGGCATATCAACAATCGCCTTCCCCAAAAACCCACTCCAAACACCATTTTCTCCTCCCTCTGAAAACTGAAAAACTTTTCGATCTTCACTCATAGTTATGCAGATGATCGACAAACATTCTCACCATCGTTCCACAACAAACCTCCAAAACTCAATCTCCAATACCCCCAAACCTTTATAACCCCAAAAATTGCCCCACCCCCAATAGATCTGAAATGCCTTCTTCCTCGTCATCTGAGGCAAACCCATTTAGGCCAGAACCACTCTTATTTCTAATCCTTCAAGATCAAAAATCAAAGCGATGGAACTCGAAATCAAAAAGATATTCGAAGACACCACCGCATACACCCATGTTAACACCCAATCTACCGTCAATAATGAAGCAGTCGAAAGCTTCAAATCTGAATTCCAATTCCTCGGAGAATATACCTCAAGAGCACCCAGCCCAAATAAAAAGATGTATTGGCGACCCACCAGCTCTCAACTCGCAGTTCTGACTCAGGCACTCAAAAATAGGGTCAAATTCCCCCTTCACCCCTTCATTTTTGATTTTCATGACTTCGTTGGGATCAAACTCACCCAACTAGTCCTGAACTCATACATTCACTTAATCTATTTCATCGCTGCCTGTAAATAATTTGGCATCGAACCCAGTCTGGACTATTTCTTCCATATTTTCACCCTGACCAACACCAAGAAATAAGGATTCGGAGCCCTCAACCGTCTCCCCAATCAGAGGGCCTGGATGCTTCCTCCATCCAGTAATAAGGGCTAGCACAGAAATTGGTTCTACATGTCTAGCCTAGATACCCACCTTCTGCGACCCTGAGGTAATCCAAACAAACAGGTCATCGACCCTATCGTTGAAGACAGAGAAAATGAATTTGATCAATTCTCTCAGTCCATCCCTTCAGAACCATAAGACATAAGCCTTCTTTTGAACCTTCAATGGCTACACGATCATGGATATAAGTTCTCGATCCCTCCCCTTCAAAACCGTTCTCCTTTTTTATTATTTCAATTTATCCTAATCCGCTCTTCTTCCTTATGTTCCATTAGTGGTGTACAAGACCCAACCGAACGTCCCAAAATCACAACTAAGCATCCGACCTGCCCCCCAGCCTTCTTCAAAACAAACCAGACCCTCCATAAAAATCCTTTCATCAACCTAACCTATACCTTTTGAATCCCTTTCTTCTAAAAAAAACGCCTTAGACCTCACCGACCTTGAAAAACAACAACTCCGCAAAAAGAAACGTCGTAGATTGGTCAAGACTTCAGAAAACCCTAAGGCCTCTATCGATCCTATCTTTGTCGAACCTTTAGATTTCATCCGTCATCCTCCACGGTCACCTCCTAAATCCCCATCCCCAGACATATAGGACAAAGACATATCCCTTCAACCTAAACAAAAACCTTCACTCCTGAAGTCCCCTTCGATAATACACATAGATACTGAACTCTCACCAGACCAGCGACCCTCCAAAACAGTCCCCGATGCCGAACCCTCACCAAACCAACGACCCTCCAATACAGTCCCCGATGTCGAACCCTCGTCATCAAGACCCCGAACTTCACCAACCAATACCTTCCCTTCAATTCCCATATCCACCTTTGCCCAACTATCCTTCTTTCCAACTGAACCCAACTCATACATCCCCAAAGATCTTTATAACTTTTTCCACCTTCCAGTCGACGAACCTCACTACAACTCATCAGAACTTGATAGTTTGTTGACCACAACTAGTCTGCGCCTCGGACAGGTATGTATGTCTTATCTTCAATGTCTTCTCCCTTCACGTTTTATTTTTCAAAAAGACCGAGACTAACACATGGTTACCTTGACAAGGCTTTGGGAGGCTTCAGTCGTATCATAAACTTCCAGGCGAAAAATAAGCAGCAAGCCGACGCCATTAATCAGATCTGAGCCGCGCTTTAACAGTTACAATCTGACCATGTCCAGCTGTATAAAGAACACTCCCAGCTCCATAAATAACATTCCTAGCGTCAACATGACCACTTCGTCCTTCATGTGCAAAGCGATGTTACCGATGCCCTTATTAAGTCTTTACAAGCCCAGCTAGCCGAACAGAAAGTAGCAAACCAAACCTTAGAAGGGAGATTGGCCGACGTGGTGAAAAAAATAACCACCCTCTTGGAGGAACGAACCGAGCGCACCAATATAATGGAGGATCTTAAAAAATAGAAGGTCGAAGTCCTTCTTCAAGTTGATAATCTAACGAAGGATACCAAAGAAAAGACTGAGGCTCTTCATCTGTCCGCCGTCACCACTCACCAACAAGCTGCTTAAAGAAGAAAACCAAAAACTGAAGATCCAGGCAACAACACTTATTGAAGACAGCCGCTTCAGGGATCATTGAAGAATATAAGAGATCCAAAAAGTTAACCGACGCCATCATTGATCAATACAACAAAGGATACGTCTTCGCCAAAAGTATAGTGGCCAAAGCCGGAGTGAACCCAATCACCCTAGGCTTCTCTTCAGATGAAGATGCAGATGAGGAAGAAGAACCCCAAAGCCAACCAACCCCCCGAGACCCCCCTACTTAACTTGTAAATTTTTAAATTTCATTGTATAAATCAAAGTACGACTGAATGAAAAATAAATTTTATCTTGTTAAGTGCTCCTTAAAATTGTAAATATTGTAAAATCACTCCTTTGGATCTTCCCTCCTAATTTGTACTTAAAAAATATGACTAAGTACAAAAAATAAACCAATAACAATGTAACTACTTGTAATATCTCTTCAACCTAGTAGAATGCCAATAATTATTAATCTCAGAACTTGACATGTCCCGAAGCCGATAAGTGTCAGGTTTGACGACCTCTATTACTCCATAAAGACCTTCCCAATTAGGCATCAGCTTTCCAATATTTTGATGAGTCGAGGCCTCTGCTTCCCGAAGCACTAAATCGCCAACTTCAAATCTATGTTGTTTAACCCTTCTATTATAATGCGAGCCATCTTCTGCTGATAGATAGCCAACTTCAACATTACAATGTCGCAGACCTCATCCAACAAATCCAAGTTCAGTCTTAACCCTTGATCATTGTAGGCCTCTTTGAAGTTCACCACTCGAAAAGAAGGGGACCCAATCTCCACAGGAATCAACGATTTAGTCCCATAGGCTAGCCGAAATGGGGAATCTCCAGTCATTGTCCGAGGCGTAGTTCTATATGCCCAGAGTACACTAGGAAGCTCATTGGGCCACCTTCCCTTCACGTCATCAAGCCTTCTTTTAATCCCATTGAGCAAAGTGCGATTAGTTACCTCTACTTGCCCATTAGCCTAGGGATGAGCTACAGACACCCTCCGATACTAGATTCTCAAATCAAATAAAAATCTCTCGAACTTTGCACCCACAAATTGCAATACATTGTCCAACACCAACACCCTACGAATCCCGAAGCATATTTCTTCAGGAATCGGATGCAATCTTGTTCAGTAATATGCCGTAACGGTTTTACTGTGACGCCCCCAAATCTGGGCCCACACAGCCCAAACTTGAGTCGTCAAAATACTACAACAAAATTATTACAACAAAGCACAACGTACAACAATACAGTGTATAATAATACACAACTAAGTCTTCACTATTATTGCCACACTATTTTACAAAACGTGAAGACTATGACAGCTATTCCTCGGACCCTCACTCCATTCCCCGGCTAGACCCTGTTATGTTTTCATCTCCTGTTGAAAAACAATGGAACAAAAGAAAGGGTGAGCTCAAATAGCCCAGTAAAGAATATCATGACTAAGATAATGACGAATAAATTATCATTAGTCTTCAACAGTTGAGTTCTTGATAGAATACAATAGACTACAAGGTTTATATCAAAAACTGCAGTTAAATTCTTAAACAACGTTCAGATCAATAATAGCAGCGGAATGAGTAATCTATTAGAAGAATAATGCAGACTATAATGTCCACTCGGTTCTCTTTTTAGGAAAAACATCATCAACTTTTATCATCTGAAATATCATTAGTCAAGATAATACAAATTCACAGTTCCTGATCATAATCATGCACATCAACAGTTCATCTTTGTACTACGGGCCAAAGATATTCAATATAGCACCAACGGTCATGATTATACCAGATTCAGCCTTTGGTCATAATCATACCAAACAACAGTTCATCTTTGCACTACGGGCCAAAGAGAACATTCACCACGTGCCATAAAAGACACCGAACAGATGTATCGCCTTTAACCTATTATATCGCCTTTAACCTATCATCTGTTCAACAAATATATCACATCTGTGCCCCCGGCCACAGATATTCACAACAGCTTGATTTTTGGATGATTAGAATGATATAAATGATGAACAGAAGAAATAGGATAACAATAAGTATCGGAAGTTTACTTTGTACAGATTCAAATAATGTCCAAATTGTCAACATGATGTGGAGTGAAATTTAAAAATGATATTCAAGATCCACAGTTCAGAATAACGGTTACAATTCAATAGAAAGGTTCACGTAAATAGGAAGGTTCAGTTGAAATAATGAAGTTCAACTATTATGGAACATATAATATTTTCAGGAATTATAGAAGCAATAGTTCCATAATAAATTTCGATTTAGGAGTATGAAAGAAAATAATATCCCTTACCGTAGCAGGTTTGATTAACAAAAGGTGAAGGAAATTAATACAAAGGGTTATTCACCAACAGGCGGCAATCCGCTCCGTAAGGTTATTCCCACAATTTAATAGAATTTGAGTACAAAGAGTTATTCACCAAACAGGCGGCAATCCGCTCCGTAAGGTTATTCTCAGAGATTAATAATGAATGAATACGAAAGGTTATTCACCAACAGGCGGCAATCCGCTCCGTAAGGTTATTCCCACAATTTAATAGAATTTGAGTACAAAGAGTTATTCACCAAACAGGCGGCAATCCGCTCCGTAAGGTTATTCTCAGAGATTAATAATGAATGAATACGAAAGGTTATTCACCAACAGGCGGCAATCCGCTCCGTAAGGTTATTCCCACAATTTAATACATGGAAATAAAAGGCACGTCTTATGAGTAAGGAAGAAACAATATTATTATCGAGAATCAAATAATGATAATCCCTTACCATAGTATGTTTGAATAATGGAAGATGAAAAAGATGGTATCCCTTACCGTAGCACGTGACTGGATATTGATTTAAATGAGGTTGATTAACTTGAACAGTACACGTATACTTATAGATCTTCACAAATACTCAAGATGACTTAAGCACACTTAGAGAGAACTTTCACAAGAAGTATTTAGAGAGAGAAAGAAAGAACAAGTAAGGAAGTTTATGAAAAATCCTTAAGTTAAGGCTTCTATTTATAGCCAAAAATCTTATCATTCATTTAATCTAAACCATTCATTTAAAGATCATCTTTTAATCTACACCATCCATTTCAAATATTATATTATCTTTAATCTACACCATTCATTTCATATCACCTAATAATCACCTAACTTTATATTATAAACAAATCAATTTAATTATTCAACAATAATTCACACTTTAATCTACACCATTCATTTCATATCACCTAATAATCACCTAACTTTATATTATAAACAATTCAATTCAATTATTCAACAATAATTCACACTTTAATCTACACCATTCATTTCATATCACCTAATAATCACCTAACTTTATATTATAAACAAATAACTTTATCAATTCAATTATTATGACTAATTGTTATAAATACAGTATAGTTAGCTCTTAGATATCAAGTCAATAAATTAATGAAATACAACTGTTTAAATAACATCATAATAGAGATAACAATAATGTAAAATAAAGCATACGTTACTGTGTAATGACAATTATTGATTCAATAATGTGAATTACTGTGCATATGTTACTGTGACAATTATTAGGTTCAATAATTTTAAAAACAGTGCAACAACAATTATTGACTCAATGATATAAAATACAGTGTAATGACAATTATTAAATCAATAATGCAAAATACTGTGTAACAACAATTATTGAATTGATAATATAAAATATTATGCAGTGACAATTATCGATGAAATGATGCGTAACAGTTACGGTGTCAATTATCAGACCAAAAATATGAGACACTATGCAATACCGTGTGTTACTGTAGAGTACCGAGTGCTACAGAAAATACCAATAACTACCGTATGCTACTATTCTTTTATCACCGGTATTTTAACAGTTCCGTTGACTATTTTTATTTAAAAAGGTTATTTCTGTCGTTTTCTATATCCGACAAATATTCCGTTGTGGGGTCCACCAATAATTTGTTATTTCGGCGCCGTCGGACCAAACGAATATTCCCCGACCAAACGAATATTCCCCGACAAAGCGAATATTGCCCGACAAAATAAAATTTGCACATAACATCCTTAACTTTTAATTTTATCGATTTAACCACTTACTGTTTAAAAAAAATATCTATATGAAGAAAAATTAAATTTTGTATTTCATAAAATTCGGGGTCTTACAACCTCCCCTCCTTATGAAATTTCGTCCCCGAAATTGACGTACCTGACATATCGAAGAGGTAAGGATACTTAGATTTCATCTCAGATTCTAGCTCCCAGGTCATTTCCTCAATATCTTGGTTCCTCCATAAAACCTTAACTTGAGGTATAACCTTTGAGCGTAGGATCTGCTCCTTCTTATCCAGGATCTTAACAGGTACCTCCTCGTATGTTAAATCCTCTGCTATAACGTCTGGTTCTAACTCAATGACGTGGTTTGGGTCCTTCACATATTTACGTAACATAGATATGTGAAAAACGTTATGGATGCGAGACATACTTGGTGGTAGGGCTAGTCTGTAGGCTACGGTTCCTATTCGATCGAGGATTTCAAATGGGCCAATAAATCGAGGGTTAAGCTTTCCTCTCTTTCCGAATCTCGTAACCCCTTTCCATGGAGAAACACGTAAGAATACATGATCTCCGACGTTGAAACTTTCGTCTCTCCGATGAAGATCAGCATAACTCTTTTGTCGTTCTTGTGCGGTCTGTATTCGTTGTCGGATCATTTGGATCTTTTCGGTCGTCAAGCGTACCAACTCGGGTCCCAACAATTTTGCTTCTCCTACCTCATTCCAACATATTGGAGAGCGACACTTCCTTCCATACAATGCCTCGAATGGAGCCATGCCTATGCTTGCTTGGTAACTGTTGTTGTAAGAAAATTCCACCAACGGCAAGTACTTATCCCAACTTCCTTTGAAGTCTAATACACAAAGTCTCAAAAGATCTTCGAGGGTCTGGATCGTCCTTTCCGATTGTCCGTCCGTTTGAGGATGGTATGCAGAACTAAAACGTAGTTCAGTGCCCATAGCTTTTTGTAGACTGATCCAAAAGCGTGAAGTGAATCTAGGATCTCGATCAGAAACTATGGAAACTGGCATGCCATGCAATCTCACAATCTCATTTATGTACATACCGGCAAGACGTTCAAGTGAAAAGTTTTCTCGTATAGGCAAGAAATGAGCAGATTTGGTCAATCTATCTACGATCACCCAAATTGCATCTAAGCCTTGAGAAACTTTTGGAAGACCCGTCACGAAGTCCATATTGATGTGTTCCCACTTCCATTCGGGAACTTCAAGTGATTGTAATGGACCTTTAGGAACTTGATGTTCTGCCTTGACACGTTGACAAGTTAGGCACCTTGAGATAAACTCCGCAATCTCTCTTTTCATATTGTTCCACCAAAATGTATGTCGAAGATCTCGATACATCTTGGTACCTCCTGGGTGGATTGCAAACGGCGTGTTGTGTGCCTCCATCATGATTTTATGCTTTAATTCAGGATCGTTAGGAACACAGAGTCGAGAGTTGACTCGAAGTATTCCTTTCTCGTCGATTCTTGCTTCGGGAATGACACCTTCTTGTACTTTCTTTATCATGTTTATCAGTTCCGGATCGGTAGCTTGAGCAGCTTTAATTTTATCGATTAAAGTTGGTTCTACTCGCACGTGAGCAATCTTCGAGTGGGTCCCTGGTGTCTTTAGCTCTATCTCCATCTTTTGCAAGTCGTACAAAATACATTTTTGTATTGTCAGCAGTGCACTTGTACTTGCATAAGATTTTCTGCTCAAAGCGTCAGCTACAACGTTCGCCTTTCCTGGGTGATACTGGATTGTGTGGTCATAATCCTTTAACAGCTCAAGCCAACGTCGTTGTCGCATGTTGAGTTCCTTCTGGGTGAAGAAATACTTGAGACTTTTATGATCCGTATAGATATCCACTTTTTCTCCTTACAAGTAGTGTCTCCAGATCTTCAACGCGAAAACGACTGCTGCCAACTCTAGATCATGAGTAGGATAATTTTTCTCATAATCTTTGAGTTGTCGAGAGGCGTAGGCTATAACCTTTCCATGTTGCATAAGGACACAGCCTAGACCTTTGCCAGAAGCATCGCTGTAGATAACAAATTCTCCTGATCCTGATGGTATGGTCAGAACAGGAGCTGAAACCAGTCTCTTCTTGAGTTCTTGGAAACTTTTCTCGCATTCCTCGCTCCATATGAATTTTGTGCTTTTCCGAGTAAGCTGCGTTAATGGAGTGGCGATTCGAGAAAATCCTTCTACGAATCTCCGATAATAACCAGCTAGACCCAGAAAACTTCGGACTTCGGTTACTGTTTTGGGTTGTTCCCAATTTAGTACCGTTTCAATCTTCGCAGGATCGACTGATATTCCTTTACTAGAAATCACATGCCCAAGAAACGCGACCTCCTCAAGCCAGAACTCACATTTCTTCAACTTGGCATATAATTTGTTTTCACGGAGCTTTTGTAGTATCAATCTCAGGTGTTGTTCATGATCCTCGCGACTCTTGGAGTATATGAGGATGTCATCAATAAAGACAACCACAAAATGATCCAAATGTTCCTTGAATATCCGATTCATCATGTCCATGAAAGCTGCAGGAGCATTAGTTAGTCCAAAAGGCATGACTAAGAACTCATAATGCCCATAACGAGTTCTGAAAGCAGTCTTTGGAATGTCCTCAGCTTTAACCTTTAACTGATGATATCCAGAACGGAGATCAATCTTTGAGAAATGTTGAGCGCCTTGCAATTGATCAAACATGTCATCAATCCGAGGTAACGGGTACCTGTTCTTGATGGTGACATGGTTCAATTCTCGGTAGTCAATGCACAATCTCATACTCCCGTCTTTCTTCTTCACAAATAGAACAGGAGCACCCCAAGGTGATGCACTCGGACGAATGAAACCGGTATCCAACAATTCCTGTAGTTGGACTTTTAACTCTTGAAGTTCAATGGGAGCCATTCGGTAGGGAGCTTTGGAAATGGGCTTGGTATCGGGTTCAAGATCAATATAAAAATCAATTTCACGGTTTGGGGGTAAGCCAGGAAGTTCTTCAGGAAAAACGTCAGGAAACTCATTAACAATGGGAATATCATTCAAGTTTGACGTATTTTTGTTCAAATCAGTGACATGAGCTAAAAAGGCTTGACATCCGTTTTTCAATAAACGAATGGCTTTATGGCTAGAAATAACAGTTATAGATTTCAATGGTTTAGTTGCTTGAATTTGCATGGCAGGTTGATTAGGAATATGAAAACTAATAATCTTATGAAAATAATCAATTTTAGCATGATGGGTAGTCAACCAATCAATTCCTAAAATCACATCAAATTCACGCATCTCCAAAGAAATAAGGTCAACAGATAATGTGAGGTTGTTGATTTGAACTGGGCAAGATTTATAGACAGTAGATGTAATGGTCATTTCTCCTAATGGGGTTTCAACTGATAAGTCAAAGTCCAAGTTTTCAGGAGTTAAGTTTAAACGCTGAGCACATGCAGGTGAGATAAAAGAATGGGTAGAGCCAGTATCTAACAAAGCGTAGACTTCACGAGAATTTATGAATAGCTTACCGGTTATCACCTCGTTCGAGTTTCGCGCCATTTGGGATGTCACAACAAAAGCTCTCCCTTGAACTACAGATTTTCCTTTATCCGCGCTAGCTTTTGGTATCATCATTGCAGCTGGACTTGATTTTGTGGCAGGACAAAACCGCGCAAGATGACCCTCTTTCCCACAACTGTAGCACTTTTTAGACTGCAGAGTACAGTTTGGGCTGATGTGACCTTCCTGACCACACCTATAGCATCTCACTGGTGGTCGATCTTCTCCCCTTGAAACTGGGGTCGGTGCTGGTGTTGGTACTGGTGCTGGTGCCCTTCCATAATTATTATGGAATCTCTTTCTTTTGAAATTGTTCCCACTAGATTCTCCTCTTCTGTTATTTGGTGTGGAATTACCACCGAAGTGTTGGTTACCTCCTCGATGGTTTTCGTTCCTGTGGTTGTTGTCACTCCTTTCTCTATGCTGATCATTAACTCTTGGTTGCAATGTTTCATCTGTTTGCTCCACCCTTTGAGCCCTATCTACAACATCTGAATACAAACTGAATTTATGAGAACTAAGTTGTTGACGAATTTTGAGTCTCAAACCTCTCAGGAACATTCGACTCATTCGTGCTTCGTCATCTACTAGATGAGTCGTAAAACGAGACAGTTCAGCAAACTTAGCTTCATATTGAGAAACTGTCATGTTTCCCTGCTCCAGCTTAATGAATTCCACTTCCTTCATATGGCGGATGCTTTCTGGGAAGTACTTCTCGTTAAACAGTTCTTCGAATTCTGTCCAAGACATTTCGAGTGCTGAAGGTTGGATACGTTTTACCGCTTCCCACCAATGGTCCGCCTCACCTCGTAACATAAAAGTGGCAAATGGCACCTTCTGATCATCAGCGCATTGTAAGACATCAAGTATTTTTGTCGTCTGCTTCAGCCATGCCTCCGCTTTGAGTGGGTCAGGCTTCCCGTGGAATTCAGGTGGTCCTAATTCTTTAAATTGCTTAACAGTGACCATCCTCAAATTGCCAGCGTTTCTACCGTTATTATTGACTGGATTTCCTCTTCCTTGATTCTGTATGAACTGCATGAAATTCCTAAAGAATCCATCGTTCATCATGTTATCAGGAACATTATTTCCTGAGTTGGCAGGAGGATTGTTTGGGGCCTCTTGATTCTCGGCTACATTTGCTTCGGGTATTCCATAGTTAACCTCTTGATTTTCAGATGCCATACCTAACTGTGGTCACAAAATAAATGTTAGTTCAAATAAACTGACTCATCACTTCATGTTCCTACATTCAAATCGACTCATTAGATAATAAAATCTATTTTAGGTAGGACACACTAGTGACTGATTCTATTCGTCTCTCCCCTCCTAGTTCTACCCCAGATCGCCATTAAAGACCATATCCCTAAGCTCTGATGCCAACTGTGACGCCCCCAAATCTGGGCCCACACAGCCCAAACTTGAGTCGTCAAAATACTACAACAAAATTATTACAACAAAGCACAACGTACAACAATACAGTGTATAATAATACACAACTAAGTCTTCACTATTATTGCCACACTATTTTACAAAACGTGAAGACTATGACAGCTATTCCTCGGACCCTCACTCCATTCCCCGGCTAGACCCTGTTATGTTTTCATCTCCTGTTGAAAAACAATGGAACAAAAGAAAGGGTGAGCTCAAATAGCCCAGTAAAGAATATCATGACTAAGATAATGACGAATAAATTATCATTAGTCTTCAACAGTTGAGTTCTTGATAGAATACAATAGACTACAAGGTTTATATCAAAAACTGCAGTTAAATTCTTAAACAACGTTCAGATCAATAATAGCAGCGGAATGAGTAATCTATTAGAAGAATAATGCAGACTATAATGTCCACTCGGTTCTCTTTTTAGGAAAAACATCATCAACTTTTATCATCTGAAATATCATTAGTCAAGATAATACAAATTCACAGTTCCTGATCATAATCATGCACATCAACAGTTCATCTTTGTACTACGGGCCAAAGATATTCAATATAGCACCAACGGTCATGATTATACCAGATTCAGCCTTTGGTCATAATCATACCAAACAACAGTTCATCTTTGCACTACGGGCCAAAGAGAACATTCACCACGTGCCATAAAAGACACCGAACAGATGTATCGCCTTTAACCTATTATATCGCCTTTAACCTATCATCTGTTCAACAAATATATCACATCTGTGCCCCCGGCCACAGATATTCACAACAGCTTGATTTTTGGATGATTAGAATGATATAAATGATGAACAGAAGAAATAGGATAACAATAAGTATCGGAAGTTTACTTTGTACAGATTCAAATAATGTCCAAATTGTCAACATGATGTGGAGTGAAATTTAAAAATGATATTCAAGATCCACAGTTCAGAATAACGGTTACAATTCAATAGAAAGGTTCACGTAAATAGGAAGGTTCAGTTGAAATAATGAAGTTCAACTATTATGGAACATATAATATTTTCAGGAATTATAGAAGCAATAGTTCCATAATAAATTTCGATTTAGGAGTATGAAAGAAAATAATATCCCTTACCGTAGCAGGTTTGATTAACAAAAGGTGAAGGAAATTAATACAAAGGGTTATTCACCAACAGGCGGCAATCCGCTCCGTAAGGTTATTCCCGCAATTTAATAGAATTTGAGTACAAAGAGTTATTCACCAAACAGGCGGCAATCCGCTCCGTAAGGTTATTCTCAGAGATTAATAATGAATGAATACGAAAGGTTATTCACCAACAGGCGGCAATCCGCTCCGTAAGGTTATTCCCACAATTTAATAGAATTTGAGTACAAAGAGTTATTCACCAAACAGGCGGCAATCCGCTCCGTAAGGTTATTCTCAGAGATTAATAATGAATGAATACGAAAGGTTATTCACCAACAGGCGGCAATCCGCTCCGTAAGGTTATTCCCACAATTTAATACATGGAAATAAAAGGCACGTCTTATGAGTAAGGAAGAAACAATATTATTATCGAGAATCAAATAATGATAATCCCTTACCATAGTATGTTTGAATAATGGAAGATGAAAAAGATGGTATCCCTTACCGTAGCACGTGACTGGATATTGATTTAAATGAGGTTGATTAACTTGAACAGTACACGTATACTTATAGATCTTCACAAATACTCAAGATGACTTAAGCACACTTAGAGAGAACTTTCACAAGAAGTATTTAGAGAGAGAAAGAAAGAACAAGTAAGGAAGTTTATGAAAAATCCTTAAGTTAAGGCTTCTATTTATAGCCAAAAATCTTATCATTCATTTAATCTAAACCATTCATTTAAAGATCATCTTTTAATCTACACCATCCATTTCAAATATTATATTATCTTTAATCTACACCATTCATTTCATATCACCTAATAATCACCTAACTTTATATTATAAACAAATCAATTTAATTATTCAACAATAATTCACACTTTAATCTACACCATTCATTTCATATCACCTAATAATCACCTAACTTTATATTATAAACAATTCAATTCAATTATTCAACAATAATTCACACTTTAATCTACATCATTCATTTCATATCACCTAATAATCACCTAACTTTATATTATAAACAAATAACTTTATCAATTCAATTATTATGACTAATTGTTATAAATACAGTATAGTTAGCTCTTAGATATCAAGTCAATAAATTAATGAAATACAACTGTTTAAATAACATCATAATAGAGATAACAATAATGTAAAATAAAGCATACGTTACTGTGTAATGACAATTATTGATTCAATAATGTGAATTACTGTGCATATGTTACTGTGACAATTATTAGGTTCAATAATTTTAAAAACAGTGCAACAACAATTATTGACTCAATGATATAAAATACAGTGTAATGACAATTATTAAATCAATAATGCAAAATACTGTGTAACAACAATTATTGAATTGATAATATAAAATATTATGCAGTGACAATTATCGATGAAATGATGCGTAACAGTTACGGTGTCAATTATCAGACCAAAAATATGAGACACTATGCAATACCGTGTGTTACTGTAGAGTACCGAGTGCTACAGAAAATACCAATAACTACCGTATGCTACTATTCTTTTATCACCGGTATTTTAACAGTTCCGTTGACTATTTTTATTTAAAAAGGTTATTTCTGTCGTTTTCTATATCCGACAAATATTCCGTTGTGGGGTCCACCAATAATTTGTTATTTCGGCGCCGTCGGACCAAACGAATATTCCCCGACCAAACGAATATTCCCCGACAAAGCGAATATTGCCCGACAAAATAAAATTTGCACATAACATCCTTAACTTTTAATTTTATCGATTTAACCACTTACTGTTTAAAAAAAATATCTATATGAAGAAAAATTAAATTTTGTATTTCATAAAATTCGGGGTCTTACAACCTCCCCTCCTTATGAAATTTCGTCCCCGAAATTGACGTACCTGACATATCGAAGAGGTAAGGATACTTAGATTTCATCTCAGATTCTAGCTCCCAGGTCATTTCCTCAGTATCTTGGTTCCTCCATAAAACCTTAACTTGAGGTATAACCTTTGAGCGTAGGATCTGCTCCTTCTTATCCAGGATCTTAACAGGTACCTCCTCGTATGTTAAATCCTCTGCTATAACGTCTGGTTCTAACTCAATGACGTGGTTTGGGTCCTTCACATATTTACGTAACATAGATATGTGAAAAACGTTATGGATGCGAGACATACTTGGTGGTAGGGCTAGTCTGTAGGCTACGGTTCCTATTCGATCGAGGATTTCAAATGGGCCAATAAATCGAGGGTTAAGCTTTCCTCTCTTTCCGAATCTCGTAACCCCTTTCCATGGAGAAACACGTAAGAATACATGATCTCCGACGTTGAAACTTTCGTCTCTCCGATGAAGATCAGCATAACTCTTTTGTCGTTCTTGTGCGGTCTGTATTCGTTGTCGGATCATTTGGATCTTTTCGGTCGTCAAGCGTACCAACTCGGGTCCCAACAATTTTGCTTCTCCTACCTCATTCCAACATATTGGAGAGCGACACTTCCTTCCATACAATGCCTCGAATGGAGCCATGCCTATGCTTGCTTGGTAACTGTTGTTGTAAGAAAATTCCACCAACGGCAAGTACTTATCCCAACTTCCTTTGAAGTCTAATACACAAAGTCTCAAAAGATCTTCGAGGGTCTGGATCGTCCTTTCCGATTGTCCGTCCGTTTGAGGATGGTATGCAGAACTAAAACGTAGTTCAGTGCCCATAGCTTTTTGTAGACTGATCCAAAAGCGTGAAGTGAATCTAGGATCTCGATCAGAAACTATGGAAACTGGCATGCCATGCAATCTCACAATCTCATTTATGTACATACCGGCAAGACGTTCAAGTGAAAAGTTTTCTCGTATAGGCAAGAAATGAGCAGATTTGGTCAATCTATCTACGATCACCCAAATTGCATCTAAGCCTTGAGAAACTTTTGGAAGACCCGTCACGAAGTCCATATTGATGTGTTCCCACTTCCATTCGGGAACTTCAAGTGATTGTAATGGACCTTTAGGAACTTGATGTTCTGCCTTGACACGTTGACAAGTTAGGCACCTTGAGATAAACTCCGCAATCTCTCTTTTCATATTGTTCCACCAAAATGTATGTCGAAGATCTCGATACATCTTGGTACCTCCTGGGTGGATTGCAAACGGCGTGTTGTGTGCCTCCATCATGATTTTATGCTTTAATTCAGGATCGTTAGGAACACAGAGTCGAGAGTTGACTCGAAGTATTCCTTTCTCGTCGATTCTTGCTTCGGGAATGACACCTTCTTGTACTTTCTTTATCATGTTTATCAGTTCCGGATCGGTAGCTTGAGCAGCTTTAATTTTATCGATTAAAGTTGGTTCTACTCGCACGTGAGCAATCTTCGAGTGGGTCCCTGGTGTCTTTAGCTCTATCTCCATCTTTTGCAAGTCGTACAAAATACATTTTTGTATTGTCAGCAGTGCACTTGTACTTGCATAAGATTTTCTGCTCAAAGCGTCAGCTACAACGTTCGCCTTTCCTGGGTGATACTGGATTGTGTGGTCATAATCCTTTAACAGCTCAAGCCAACGTCGTTGTCGCATGTTGAGTTCCTTCTGGGTGAAGAAATACTTGAGACTTTTATGATCCGTATAGATATCCACTTTTTCTCCTTACAAGTAGTGTCTCCAGATCTTCAACGCGAAAACGACTGCTGCCAACTCTAGATCATGAGTAGGATAATTTTTCTCATAATCTTTGAGTTGTCGAGAGGCGTAGGCTATAACCTTTCCATGTTGCATAAGGACACAGCCTAGACCTTTGCCAGAAGCATCGCTGTAGATAACAAATTCTCCTGATCCTGATGGTATGGTCAGAACAGGAGCTGAAACCAGTCTCTTCTTGAGTTCTTGGAAACTTTTCTCGCATTCCTCGCTCCATATGAATTTTGTGCTTTTCCGAGTAAGCTGCGTTAATGGAGTGGCGATTCGAGAAAATCCTTCTACGAATCTCCGATAATAACCAGCTAGACCCAGAAAACTTCGGACTTCGGTTACTGTTTTGGGTTGTTCCCAATTTAGTACCGTTTCAATCTTCGCAGGATCGACTGATATTCCTTTACTAGAAATCACATGCCCAAGAAACGCGACCTCCTCAAGCCAGAACTCACATTTCTTCAACTTGGCATATAATTTGTTTTCACGGAGCTTTTGTAGTATCAATCTCAGGTGTTGTTCATGATCCTCGCGACTCTTGGAGTATATGAGGATGTCATCAATAAAGACAACCACAAAATGATCCAAATGTTCCTTGAATATCCGATTCATCATGTCCATGAAAGCTGCAGGAGCATTAGTTAGTCCAAAAGGCATGACTAAGAACTCATAATGCCCATAACGAGTTCTGAAAGCAGTCTTTGGAATGTCCTCAGCTTTAACCTTTAACTGATGATATCCAGAACGGAGATCAATCTTTGAGAAATGTTGAGCGCCTTGCAATTGATCAAACATGTCATCAATCCGAGGTAACGGGTACCTGTTCTTGATGGTGACATGGTTCAATTCTCGGTAGTCAATGCACAATCTCATACTCCCGTCTTTCTTCTTCACAAATAGAACAGGAGCACCCCAAGGTGATGCACTCGGACGAATGAAACCGGTATCCAACAATTCCTGTAGTTGGACTTTTAACTCTTGAAGTTCAATGGGAGCCATTCGGTAGGGAGCTTTGGAAATGGGCTTGGTATCGGGTTCAAGATCAATATAAAAATCAATTTCACGGTTTGGGGGTAAGCCAGGAAGTTCTTCAGGAAAAACGTCAGGAAACTCATTAACAATGGGAATATCATTCAAGTTTGACGTATTTTTGTTCAAATCAGTGACATGAGCTAAAAAGGCTTGACATCCGTTTTTCAATAAACGAATGGCTTTATGGCTAGAAATAACAGTTATAGATTTCAATGGTTTAGTTGCTTGAATTTGCATGACAGGTTGATTAGGAATATGAAAACTAATAATCTTATGAAAATAATCAATTTTAGCATGATGGGTAGTCAACCAATCAATTCCTAAAATCACATCAAATTCACGCATCTCCAAAGAAATAAGGTCAACAGATAATGTGAGGTTGTTGATTTGAACTGGGCAAGATTTATAGACAGTAGATGTAATGGTCATTTCTCCTAATGGGGTTTCAACTGATAAGTCAAAGTCCAAGTTTTCAGGAGTTAAGTTTAAACGCTGAGCACATGCAGGTGAGATAAAAGAATGGGTAGAGCCAGTATCTAACAAAGCGTAGACTTCACGAGAATTTATGAATAGCTTACCGGTTATCACCTCGTTCGAGTTTCGCGCCATTTGGGATGTCACAACAAAAGCTCTCCCTTGAACTACAGATTTTCCTTTATCCGCGCTAGCTTTTGGTATCATCATTGCAGCTGGACTTGATTTTGTGGCAGGACAAAACCGCGCAAGATGACCCTCTTTCCCACAACTGTAGCACTTTTTAGACTGCAGAGTACAGTTTGGGCTGATGTGACCTTCCTGACCACACCTATAGCATCTCACTGGTGGTCGATCTTCTCCCCTTGAAACTGGGGTCGGTGCTGGTGTTGGTACTGGTGCTGGTGCCCTTCCATAATTATTATGGAATCTCTTTCTTTTGAAATTGTTCCCACTAGATTCTCCTCTTCTGTTATTTGGTGTGGAATTACCACCGAAGTGTTGGTTACCTCCTCGATGGTTTTCGTTCCTGTGGTTGTTGTCACTCCTTTCTCTATGCTGATCATTAACTCTTGGTTGCAATGTTTCATCTGTTTGCTCCACCCTTTGAGCCCTATCTACAACATCTGAATACAAACTGAATTTATGAGAACTAAGTTGTTGACGAATTTTGAGTCTCAAACCTCTCAGGAACATTCGACTCATTCGTGCTTCGTCATCTACTAGATGAGTCGCAAAACGAGACAGTTCAGCAAACTTAGCTTCATATTGAGAAACTGTCATGTTTCCCTGCTCCAGCTTAATGAATTCCACTTCCTTCATATGGCGGATGCTTTCTGGGAAGTACTTCTCGTTAAACAGTTCTTCGAATTCTGTCCAAGACATTTCGAGTGCTGAAGGTTGGATACGTTTTACCGCTTCCCACCAATGGTCCGCCTCACCTCGTAACATAAAAGTGGCAAATGGCACCTTCTGATCATCAGCGCATTGTAAGACATCAAGTATTTTTGTCGTCTGCTTCAGCCATGCCTCCGCTTTGAGTGGGTCAGGCTTCCCGTGGAATTCAGGTGGTCCTAATTCTTTAAATTGCTTAACAGTGACCATCCTCAAATTGCCAGCGTTTCTACCGTTATTATTGACTGGATTTCCTCTTCCTTGATTCTGTATGAACTGCATGAAATTCCTAAAGAATCCATCGTTCATCATGTTATCAGGAACATTATTTCCTGAGTTGGCAGGAGGATTGTTTGGGGCCTCTTGATTCTCGGCTACATTTGCTTCGGGTATTCCATAGTTAACCTCTTGATTTTCAGATGCCATACCTAACTGTGGTCACAAAATAAATGTTAGTTCAAATAAACTGACTCATCACTTCATGTTCCTACATTCAAATCGACTCATTAGATAATAAAATCTATTTTAGGTAGGACACACTAGTGACTGATTCTATTCGTCTCTCCCCTCCTAGTTCTACCCCAGATCGCCATTAAAGACCATATCCCTAAGCTCTGATGCCAACTGTGACGCCCCCAAATCTGGGCCCACACAGCCCAAACTTGAGTCGTCAAAATACTACAACAAAATTATTACAACAAAGCACAACGTACAACAATACAGTGTATAATAATACACAACTAAGTCTTCACTATTATTGCCACACTATTTTACAAAACGTGAAGACTATGACAGCTATTCCTCGGACCCTCACTCCATTCCCCGGCTAGACCCTGTTATGTTTTCATCTCCTGTTGAAAAACAATGGAACAAAAGAAAGGGTGAGCTCAAATAGCCCAGTAAAGAATATCATGACTAAGATAATGACGAATAAATTATCATTAGTCTTCAACAGTTGAGTTCTTGATAGAATACAATAGACTACAAGGTTTATATCAAAAACTGCAGTTAAATTCTTAAACAACGTTCAGATCAATAATAGCAGCGGAATGAGTAATCTATTAGAAGAATAATGCAGACTATAATGTCCACTCGGTTCTCTTTTTAGGAAAAACATCATCAACTTTTATCATCTGAAATATCATTAGTCAAGATAATACAAATTCACAGTTCCTGATCATAATCATGCACATCAACAGTTCATCTTTGTACTACGGGCCAAAGATATTCAATATAGCACCAACGGTCATGATTATACCAGATTCAGCCTTTGGTCATAATCATACCAAACAACAGTTCATCTTTGCACTACGGGCCAAAGAGAACATTCACCACGTGCCATAAAAGACACCGAACAGATGTATCGCCTTTAACCTATTATATCGCCTTTAACCTATCATCTGTTCAACAAATATATCACATCTGTGCCCCCGGCCACAGATATTCACAACAGCTTGATTTTTGGATGATTAGAATGATATAAATGATGAACAGAAGAAATAGGATAACAATAAGTATCGGAAGTTTACTTTGTACAGATTCAAATAATGTCCAAATTGTCAACATGATGTGGAGTGAAATTTAAAAATGATATTCAAGATCCACAGTTCAGAATAACGGTTACAATTCAATAGAAAGGTTCACGTAAATAGGAAGGTTCAGTTGAAATAATGAAGTTCAACTATTATGGAACATATAATATTTTCAGGAATTATAGAAGCAATAGTTCCATAATAAATTTCGATTTAGGAGTATGAAAGAAAATAATATCCCTTACCGTAGCAGGTTTGATTAACAAAAGGTGAAGGAAATTAATACAAAGGGTTATTCACCAACAGGCGGCAATCCGCTCCGTAAGGTTATTCCCACAATTTAATAGAATTTGAGTACAAAGAGTTATTCACCAAACAGGCGGCAATCCGCTCCGTAAGGTTATTCTCAGAGATTAATAATGAATGAATACGAAAGGTTATTCACCAACAGGCGGCAATCCGCTCCGTAAGGTTATTCCCACAATTTAATAGAATTTGAGTACAAAGAGTTATTCACCAAACAGGCGGCAATCCGCTCCGTAAGGTTATTCTCAGAGATTAATAATGAATGAATACGAAAGGTTATTCACCAACAGGCGGCAATCCGCTCCGTAAGGTTATTCCCACAATTTAATACATGGAAATAAAAGGCACGTCTTATGAGTAAGGAAGAAACAATATTATTATCGAGAATCAAATAATGATAATCCCTTACCATAGTATGTTTGAATAATGGAAGATGAAAAAGATGGTATCCCTTACCGTAGCACGTGACTGGATATTGATTTAAATGAGGTTGATTAACTTGAACAGTACACGTATACTTATAGATCTTCACAAATACTCAAGATGACTTAAGCACACTTAGAGAGAACTTTCACAAGAAGTATTTAGAGAGAGAAAGAAAGAACAAGTAAGGAAGTTTATGAAAAATCCTTAAGTTAAGGCTTCTATTTATAGCCAAAAATCTTATCATTCATTTAATCTAAACCATTCATTTAAAGATCATCTTTTAATCTACACCATCCATTTCAAATATTATATTATCTTTAATCTACACCATTCATTTCATATCACCTAATAATCACCTAACTTTATATTATAAACAAATCAATTTAATTATTCAACAATAATTCACACTTTAATCTACACCATTCATTTCATATCACCTAATAATCACCTAACTTTATATTATAAACAATTCAATTCAATTATTCAACAATAATTCACACTTTAATCTACACCATTCATTTCATATCACCTAATAATCACCTAACTTTATATTATAAACAAATAACTTTATCAATTCAATTATTATGACTAATTGTTATAAATACAGTATAGTTAGCTCTTAGATATCAAGTCAATAAATTAATGAAATACAACTGTTTAAATAACATCATAATAGAGATAACAATAATGTAAAATAAAGCATACGTTACTGTGTAATGACAATTATTGATTCAATAATGTGAATTACTGTGCATATGTTACTGTGACAATTATTAGGTTCAATAATTTTAAAAACAGTGCAACAACAATTATTGACTCAATGATATAAAATACAGTGTAATGACAATTATTAAATCAATAATGCAAAATACTGTGTAACAACAATTATTGAATTGATAATATAAAATATTATGCAGTGACAATTATCGATGAAATGATGCGTAACAGTTACGGTGTCAATTATCAGACCAAAAATATGAGACACTATGCAATACCGTGTGTTACTGTAGAGTACCGAGTGCTACAGAAAATACCAATAACTACCGTATGCTACTATTCTTTTATCACCGGTATTTTAACAGTTCCGTTGACTATTTTTATTTAAAAAGGTTATTTCTGTCGTTTTCTATATCCGACAAATATTCCGTTGTGGGGTCCACCAATAATTTGTTATTTCGGCGCCGTCGGACCAAACGAATATTCCCCGACCAAACGAATATTCCCCGACAAAGCGAATATTGCCCGACAAAATAAAATTTGCACATAACATCCTTAACTTTTAATTTTATCGATTTAACCACTTACTGTTTAAAAAAAATATCTATATGAAGAAAAATTAAATTTTGTATTTCATAAAATTCGGGGTCTTACAACCTCCCCTCCTTATGAAATTTCGTCCCCGAAATTGACGTACCTGACATATCGAAGAGGTAAGGATACTTAGATTTCATCTCAGATTCTAGCTCCCAGGTCATTTCCTCAGTATCTTGGTTCCTCCATAAAACCTTAACTTGAGGTATAACCTTTGAGCGTAGGATCTGCTCCTTCTTATCCAGGATCTTAACAGGTACCTCCTCGTATGTTAAATCCTCTGCTATAACGTCTGGTTCTAACTCAATGACGTGGTTTGGGTCCTTCACATATTTACGTAACATAGATATGTGAAAAACGTTATGGATGCGAGACATACTTGGTGGTAGGGCTAGTCTGTAGGCTACGGTTCCTATTCGGTCGAGGATTTCAAATGGGCCAATAAATCGAGGGTTAAGCTTTCCTCTCTTTCCGAATCTCGTAACCCCTTTCCATGGAGAAACACGTAAGAATACATGATCTCCGACGTTGAAACTTTCGTCTCTCCGATGAAGATCAGCATAACTCTTTTGTCGTTCTTGTGCGGTCTGTATTCGTTGTCGGATCATTTGGATCTTTTCGGTCGTCAAGCGTACCAACTCGGGTCCCAACAATTTTGCTTCTCCTACCTCATTCCAACATATTGGAGAGCGACACTTCCTTCCATACAATGCCTCGAATGGAGCCATGCCTATGCTTGCTTGGTAACTGTTGTTGTAAGAAAATTCCACCAACGGCAAGTACTTATCCCAACTTCCTTTGAAGTCTAATACACAAAGTCTCAAAAGATCTTCGAGGGTCTGGATCGTCCTTTCCGATTGTCCGTCCGTTTGAGGATGGTATGCAGAACTAAAACGTAGTTCAGTGCCCATAGCTTTTTGTAGACTGATCCAAAAGCGTGAAGTGAATCTAGGATCTCGATCAGAAACTATGGAAACTGGCATGCCATGCAATCTCACAATCTCATTTATGTACATACCGGCAAGACGTTCAAGTGAAAAGTTTTCTCGTATAGGCAAGAAATGAGCAGATTTGGTCAATCTATCTACGATCACCCAAATTGCATCTAAGCCTTGAGAAACTTTTGGAAGACCCGTCACGAAGTCCATATTGATGTGTTCCCACTTCCATTCGGGAACTTCAAGTGATTGTAATGGACCTTTAGGAACTTGATGTTCTGCCTTGACACGTTGACAAGTTAGGCACATTGAGATAAACTCCGCAATCTCTCTTTTCATATTGTTCCACCAAAATGTATGTCGAAGATCTCGATACATCTTGGTACCTCCTGGGTGGATTGCAAACGGCGTGTTGTGTGCCTCCATCATGATTTTATGCTTTAATTCAGGATCGTTAGGAACACAGAGTCGAGAGTTGACTCGAAGTATTCCTTTCTCGTCGATTCTTGCTTCGGGAATGACACCTTCTTGTACTTTCTTTATCATGTTTATCAGTTCCGGATCGGTAGCTTGAGCAGCTTTAATTTTATCGATTAAAGTTGGTTCTACTCGCACGTGAGCAATCTTCGAGTGGGTCCCTGGTGTCTTTAGCTCTATCTCCATCTTTTGCAAGTCGTACAAAATACATTTTTGTATTGTCAGCAGTGCACTTGTACTTGCATAAGATTTTCTGCTCAAAGCGTCAGCTACAACGTTCGCCTTTCCTGGGTGATACTGGATTGTGTGGTCATAATCCTTTAACAGCTCAAGCCAACGTCGTTGTCGCATGTTGAGTTCCTTCTGGGTGAAGAAATACTTGAGACTTTTATGATCCGTATAGATATCCACTTTTTCTCCTTACAAGTAGTGTCTCCAGATCTTCAACGCGAAAACGACTGCTGCCAACTCTAGATCATGAGTAGGATAATTTTTCTCATAATCTTTGAGTTGTCGAGAGGCGTAGGCTATAACCTTTCCATGTTGCATAAGGACACAGCCTAGACCTTTGCCAGAAGCATCGCTGTAGATAACAAATTCTCCTGATCCTGATGGTATGGTCAGAACAGGAGCTGAAACCAGTCTCTTCTTGAGTTCTTGGAAACTTTTCTCGCATTCCTCGCTCCATATGAATTTTGTGCTTTTCCGAGTAAGCTGCGTTAATGGAGTGGCGATTCGAGAAAATCCTTCTACGAATCTCCGATAATAACCAGCTAGACCCAGAAAACTTCGGACTTCGGTTACTGTTTTGGGTTGTTCCCAATTTAGTACCGTTTCAATCTTCGCAGGATCGACTGATATTCCTTTACTAGAAATCACATGCCCAAGAAACGCGACCTCCTCAAGCCAGAACTCACATTTCTTCAACTTGGCATATAATTTGTTTTCACGGAGCTTTTGTAGTATCAATCTTAGGTGTTGTTCATGATCCTCGCGACTCTTGGAGTATATGAGGATGTCATCAATAAAGACAACCACAAAATGATCCAAATGTTCCTTGAATATCCGGTTCATCATGTCCATGAAAGCTGCAGGAGCATTAGTTAGTCCAAAAGGCATGACTAAGAACTCATAATGCCCATAACGAGTTCTGAAAGCAGTCTTTGGAATGTCCTCAGCTTTAACCTTTAACTGATGATATCCAGAACGGAGATCAATCTTTGAGAAATGTTGAGCGCCTTGCAATTGATCAAACATGTCATCAATCCGAGGTAACGGGTACCTGTTCTTGATGGTGACATGGTTCAATTCTCGGTAGTCAATGCACAATCTCATACTCCCGTCTTTCTTCTTCACAAATAGAACAGGAGCACCCCAAGGTGATGCACTCGGACGAATGAAACCGGTATCCAACAATTCCTGTAGTTGGACTTTTAACTCTTGAAGTTCAATGGGAGCCATTCGGTAGGGAGCTTTGGAAATGGGCTTGGTATCGGGTTCAAGATCAATATAAAAATCAATTTCACGGTTTGGGGGTAAGCCAGGAAGTTCTTCAGGAAAAACGTCAGGAAACTCATTAACAATGGGAATATCATTCAAGTTTGACGTATTTTTGTTCAAATCAGTGACATGAGCTAAAAAGGCTTGACATCCGTTTTTCAATAAACGAATGGCTTTATGGCTAGAAATAACAGTTATAGATTTCAATGGTTTAGTTGCTTGAATTTGCATGACAGGTTAATTAGGAATATGAAAACTAATAATCTTATGAAAACAATCAATTTTAGCATGATGGGTAGTCAACCAATCAATTCCTAAAATCACATCAAATTCACGCATCTCCAAAGAAATAAGGTCAACAGATAATGTGAGGTTGTTGATTTGAACTGGGCAAGATTTATAGACAGTAGATGTAATGGTCATTTCTCCTAATGGGGTTTCAACTGATAAGTCAAAGTCCAAGTTTTCAGGAGTTAAGTTTAAACGCTGAGCACATGCAGGTGAGATAAAAGAATGGGTAGAGCCAGTATCTAACAAAGCGTAGACTTCACGAGAATTTATGAATAGCTTACCGGTTATCACCTCGTTCGAGTTTCGCGCCATTTGGGATGTCACAACAAAAGCTCTCCCTTGAACTACAGATTTTCCTTTATCCGCGCTAGCTTTTGGTATCATCATTGCAGCTGGACTTGATTTTGTGGCAGGACAAAACCGCGCAAGATGACCCTCTTTCCCACAACTGTAGCACTTTTTAGACTGCAGAGTACAGTTTGGGCTGATGTGACCTTTCTGACCACACCTATAGCATCTCACTGGTGGTCAATCTTCTCCCCTTGAAACTGGGGTCGGTGCTGGTGTTGGTACTGGTGCTGGTGCCCTTCCATAATTATTATGGAATCTCTTTCTTTTGAAATTGTTCCCACTAGATTCTCCTCTTCTGTTATTTGGTGTGGAATTACCACCGAAGTGTTGGTTACCTCCTCGATGGTTTTCGTTCCTGTGGTTGTTGTCACTCATTTCTCTATGCTGATCATTAACTCTTGGTTGCAATGTTTCATCTGTTTGCTCCACCCTTTGAGCCCTATCTACAACATCTGAATACAAACTGAATTTATGAGAACTAAGTTGTTGACGAATTTTGAGTCTCAAACCTCTCAGGAACATTCGACTCATTCGTGCTTCGTCATCTACTAGATGAGTCGCAAAACGAGACAGTTTAGCAAACTTAGCTTCATATTGAGAAACTGTCATGTTTCCCTGCTCCAGCTTAATGAATTCCACTTCCTTCATATGGCGGATGCTTTCTGGGAAGTACTTCTCGTTAAACAGTTCTTCGAATTCTGTCCAAGACATTTCGAGTGCTGAAGGTTGGATACGTTTTACCGCTTCCCACCAATGGTCCGCCTCACCTCGTAACATAAAAGTGGCAAATGGCACCTTCTGATCATCAGCGCATTGTAAGACATCAAGTATTTTTGTCGTCTGCTTCAGCCATGCCTCCGCTTTGAGTGGGTCAGGCTTCCCGTGGAATTCAGGTGGTCCTAATTCTTTAAATTGCTTAACAGTGACCATCCTCAAATTGCCAGCGTTTCTACCGTTATTATTGACTGGATTTCCTCTTCCTTGATTCTGTATGAACTGCATGAAATTCCTAAAGAATCCATCGTTCATCATGTTATCAGGAACATTATTTCCTGAGTTGGCAGGAGGATTGTTTGGGGCCTCTTGATTCTCGGCTACATTTGCTTCGGGTATTCCATAGTTAACCTCTTGATTTTCAGATGCCATACCTAACTGTGGTCACAAAATAAATGTTAGTTCAAATAAACTGACTCATCACTTCATGTTCCTACATTCAAATCGACTCATTAGATAATAAAATCTATTTTAGGTAGGACACACTAGTGACTGATTCTATTCGTCTCTCCCCTCCTAGTTCTACCCCAGATCGCCATTAAAGACCATATCCCTAAGCTCTGATGCCAACTGTGACGCCCCCAAATCTGGGCCCACACAGCCCAAACTTGAGTCGTCAAAATACTACAACAAAATTATTACAACAAAGCACAACGTACAACAATACAGTGTATAATAATACACAACTAAGTCTTCACTATTATTGCCACACTATTTTACAAAACGTGAAGACTATGACAGCTATTCCTCGGACCCTCACTCCATTCCCCGGCTAGACCCTGTTATGTTTTCATCTCCTGTTGAAAAACAATGGAACAAAAGAAAGGGTGAGCTCAAATAGCCCAGTAAAGAATATCATGACTAAGATAATGACGAATAAATTATCATTAGTCTTCAACAGTTGAGTTCTTGATAGAATACAATAGACTACAAGGTTTATATCAAAAACTGCAGTTAAATTCTTAAACAACGTTCAGATCAATAATAGCAGCGGAATGAGTAATCTATTAGAAGAATAATGCAGACTATAATGTCCACTCGGTTCTCTTTTTAGGAAAAACATCATCAACTTTTATCATCTGAAATATCATTAGTCAAGATAATACAAATTCACAGTTCCTGATCATAATCATGCACATCAACAGTTCATCTTTGTACTACGGGCCAAAGATATTCAATATAGCACCAACGGTCATGATTATACCAGATTCAGCCTTTGGTCATAATCATACCAAACAACAGTTCATCTTTGCACTACGGGCCAAAGAGAACATTCACCACGTGCCATAAAAGACACCGAACAGATGTATCGCCTTTAACCTATTATATCGCCTTTAACCTATCATCTGTTCAACAAATATATCACATCTGTGCCCCCGGCCACAGATATTCACAACAGCTTGATTTTTGGATGATTAGAATGATATAAATGATGAACAGAAGAAATAGGATAACAATAAGTATCGGAAGTTTACTTTGTACAGATTCAAATAATGTCCAAATTGTCAACATGATGTGGAGTGAAATTTAAAAATGATATTCAAGATCCACAGTTCAGAATAACGGTTACAATTCAATAGAAAGGTTCACGTAAATAGGAAGGTTCAGTTGAAATAATGAAGTTCAACTATTATGGAACATATAATATTTTCAGGAATTATAGAAGCAATAGTTCCATAATAAATTTCGATTTAGGAGTATGAAAGAAAATAATATCCCTTACCGTAGCAGGTTTGATTAACAAAAGGTGAAGGAAATTAATACAAAGGGTTATTCACCAACAGGCGGCAATCCGCTCCGTAAGGTTATTCCCACAATTTAATAGAATTTGAGTACAAAGAGTTATTCACCAAACAGGCGGCAATCCGCTCCGTAAGGTTATTCTCAGAGATTAATAATGAATGAATACGAAAGGTTATTCACCAACAGGCGGCAATCCGCTCCGTAAGGTTATTCCCACAATTTAATAGAATTTGAGTACAAAGAGTTATTCACCAAACAGGCGGCAATCCGCTCCGTAAGGTTATTCTCAGAGATTAATAATGAATGAATACGAAAGGTTATTCACCAACAGGCGGCAATCCGCTCCGTAAGGTTATTCCCACAATTTAATACATGGAAATAAAAGGCACGTCTTATGAGTAAGGAAGAAACAATATTATTATCGAGAATCAAATAATGATAATCCCTTACCATAGTATGTTTGAATAATGGAAGATGAAAAAGATGGTATCCCTTACCGTAGCACGTGACTGGATATTGATTTAAATGAGGTTGATTAACTTGAACAGTACACGTATACTTATAGATCTTCACAAATACTCAAGATGACTTAAGCACACTTAGAGAGAACTTTCACAAGAAGTATTTAGAGAGAGAAAGAAAGAACAAGTAAGGAAGTTTATGAAAAATCCTTAAGTTAAGGCTTCTATTTATAGCCAAAAATCTTATCATTCATTTAATCTAAACCATTCATTTAAAGATCATCTTTTAATCTACACCATCCATTTCAAATATTATATTATCTTTAATCTACACCATTCATTTCATATCACCTAATAATCACCTAACTTTATATTATAAACAAATCAATTTAATTATTCAACAATAATTCACACTTTAATCTACACCATTCATTTCATATCACCTAATAATCACCTAACTTTATATTATAAACAATTCAATTCAATTATTCAACAATAATTCACACTTTAATCTACATCATTCATTTCATATCACCTAATAATCACCTAACTTTATATTATAAACAAATAACTTTATCAATTCAATTATTATGACTAATTGTTATAAATACAGTATAGTTAGCTCTTAGATATCAAGTCAATAAATTAATGAAATACAACTGTTTAAATAACATCATAATAGAGATAACAATAATGTAAAATAAAGCATACGTTACTGTGTAATGACAATTATTGATTCAATAATGTGAATTACTGTGCATATGTTACTGTGACAATTATTAGGTTCAATAATTTTAAAAACAGTGCAACAATAATTATTGACTCAATGATATAAAATACAGTGTAATGACAATTATTAAATCAATAATGCAAAATACTGTGTAACAACAATTATTGAATTGATAATATAAAATATTATGCAGTGACAATTATCGATGAAATGATGCGTAACAGTTACGGTGTCAATTATCAGACCAAAAATATGAGACACTATGCAATACCGTGTGTTACTGTAGAGTACCGAGTGCTACAGAAAATACCAATAACTACCGTATGCTACTATTCTTTTATCACCGGTATTTTAACAGTTCCGTTGACTATTTTTATTTAAAAAGGTTATTTCTGTCGTTTTCTATATCCGACAAATATTCCGTTGTGGGGTCCACCAATAATTTGTTATTTCGGCGCCGTCGGACCAAACGAATATTCCCCGACCAAACGAATATTCCCCGACAAAGCGAATATTGCCCGACAAAATAAAATTTGCACATAACATCCTTAACTTTTAATTTTATCGATTTAACCACTTACTGTTTAAAAAAAATATCTATATGAAGAAAAATTAAATTTTGTATTTCATAAAATTCGGGGTCTTACATTTACCTCTACCCACTTTGTCATGTAATCAATCACCACAATGAGATAGGCAACCTGACCCTTTCCCTTCGGCATTGGTCTCAACAGATCGACTCCCCAAACTACAAAACGAATGGGCGATGATGCCAATGACAACTCTTCTAGGGACTGGTGTGTGACAGAACTGTTCAGTTGACACTTAGGACACTTTTGGACGTACCCCTTAGCTTCCTAGAACATAGTCGGCCAATAATAACCCTGCGGAACCAACTTATAAGCAAGTGATTTTATTCCCATGTGATATCCACAGATGCCTCCATGTACTTCCCGAAGGGCATAGGCCGCCTCGGACGGGATTAAGTATTTCTCCATTGGTCAAAAATATGTCCCCCGGTAGAGGTCCCCATCAATAAGGCAGAAGTAAGCACTCTTATACTTGATCCGTTTTGCTAACAACTTATCCATAGGTAACTTTCCAGCCGCCAAGTAATCCAAGTAAGGTGTAAGCCAACAGTTCGATCTCTCCAAACACTTTACTTCCCTCTTAAAGATGCTAGGCTCATTCAGAACCTCCAAATAAACAGAACCTCTAAAAGACTTCTCATGTGTAGTAGCTAGTTTCGAGAGGGCATCGGCCACAGTATCATCACCCCTATCTACGCCCTGAAGAGAATATGACTCAAACCGAAGTAACAACATTTTTACCTCGACTAAGTACTTAGCCATTCTTGCCCCCCGAGCTTCATATTCGCCTTGGATCTGCTTTACCACCACCTGAGAGTCACTAAAGACGAGGACACTCTGAGCCTCTAAACTCCAGGCTAACCTTAACCCTGCCAAAATTACCTCGTACTCTACTTCGTTATTGGTAGCCTTGAATCTGAACTTGATCGCTTGCTGAACCTTAAAGCCATCTGGGCTAGTCAAGATAACTCTCGCACCACTAACATCAACTATAGAAGAGCCATCCACATACATGGTCCAAGTTGAAGATGAAGCTGTATGTCCCTTAGTTATTAGTCCAACTTCACCTTCGAGAGAAAGTCTTGTGTCTTCTTCGGAGAACATAAACTCGACCATAAAGTCTGTAAATGTTAATGCCAAACTTTGTAAACCCGCTAAAAATTACAAAAAACACGAACACCTGTACCTAAAAAAAATCGTTAGACACCCCTAGAACAAGAGATGGTTTGGGGCCGTTCGGGGATGCTCCGGTGTGAGAGTAAGTACAAGTCAAAAGCGTTATTAATTGAGAACTAAGTTATACTGGAATAACAAGATTCTGTGAATAAAAAAGTGTGTATCGTATTTATAAGCTAGTTGACTACTTATACACATATCATGATCCCCGGAATCCAAGTAGGAATAGAATGTCCACTTCCAAATCAACTTATGACTCCCTTTAGTGTGTTATAGAACCCTTTCCATAATAAACTCCTATCTCCACCGAATAAGGAAAGAAGAATTCAAGGCACACATGAGCATCCTCAACCTCAAACCGTCTTCAAAAATGATTAGAATAGGCTGACCCTCTCATGGCTCAATCCAAATAATCAGTGGATCTAGTCCAAAAATAATATGAGTTAATCCAAACTCAAACACAAACAATTATATCCAACAGAATGTATTTAAAAAAGTTCAATAAAAGCTTTAATCAAATCGAATTCAACTTAACTTGCGTAAGTTCAAGTTAAACTTAACTTAATTTGACTCTAATAAATAAATTGAGCTCATCTTGATATATTTAGACTCATATAAAGTTCAACTCAATTTAATCACTCCGTTCAAATATTAATTTAGCTCAAATACAACGCTGCTTAACTCAACCTTGCTTGTTTACAATACTACAAATAATAACTCACTAAAAACGGCATTCAACATATACTTCAAACTTCTGGCATAGACCGTGGTAAAACCCTGTCTTTGAATTGCTCTACCGCTAAAATAGTTAAAAGACAGAGACAACTAGATGTAATTGACATAAAGTTAGGCCAGGCCAATCTTTCTGATTTTGCATAATCTCCCATTACCCAAAACAAATCCCACAAAAATATAATCTAGCTTATCTTTATGAAGACACAATTGCCAAATTTGGGACCACCCCACAATAGGTTGGTCCCAACTCCCAACGCACCATGTGAACCACTTTGTGCCACCACGGCCATTCCAATGCTATGGCATCTAATTACAAATTAAGCAGGGCCCATTACTATCACCACCACTGGCTCTCATGATTCCCAGCGTGAACCTTTTAAGTAATTAATTAATTCCTCCCAACATCACACATGGCCTCACCCACCTCCGATTATCCTTCCAAATCTACTTTATGCATTGACTTTCATTTCTTTTCTCTTTTTTTTAATGCCTTCCTTCATTAATTTTTATGATCAAATAATTTTTTAAAATTTAATAATTATACATACATACATACATACATATATATATATATATATATATATATATATATATATATATATATATATATATATTTAAAATTTTAAAAGATAGAAATTGAGACTAATAGTACTGAATTGTATGTAATTTATAATATTTATAAATTTTTTGTATATATTTAAAAGAATAATAAGATCTATTAATTTAAAAAATAATCAATTTAACCATTAAAATTTTATCTTGAGATAGAAGGAGTAATAAATATCCCATTTGCTATCTATTTGTTTGGTTAGAAAGTATTTGATGTATTTGAAAATTTGAACACACTATAAAATTTTATTAACTTAAAAGGGACTTATTTAACTTATAAATTAAATGTAATTTTTGAGATCATACGCATCGCTCCAAAATTTGTCTAGTGAGTTTGTTGCATTTGGAAGTCCCGCGCATCCAAAATTTGTCTAGTGAATTTGTTGCATTTGGAAGTCCCGCGCATCAAATACTATCAGTGAAAAAGATGCAAACGCTAATAAACAAATAAATCTTATAAATTGTTTTTGTCTCATAAAAAAGATATTTTAAATACACTTTTCACATAAAATAAAAATTAAAAATTAAAAAAAAGGGAGATAGAATAAATACATTTTTATTTTACCCACAATGAACCTACATTAAATATTCTCTCTTTTGTCTAAAAATAATGAATACTATGCAAGTGTTTTTCAGAATAAATATATTTTACATAACATTATAAATTTGAATTATGTATTTTAAACATCTTTTATACCATAAATTTTGTTTTGTAGTTCAGTTATTTTTGCGGGAGTGAGGGGAGGGACTAAGGGAGTATATAAATATGAGAAATAGAGAGTGAAAAAATAGAAAGAGGTGACCAAAAGTTCTTTGTTTTTTTAATGATCATGGAGAAGAGTAGGTCATTCCCCGAGTACTCATCCTCGTACTCCGGCGAATTCGAGTACGAGGATCGACAAAATTCATATACCTTTAACGGGCCGAGCGCAAGGGGAGAAGGGTTTACACCCCCAACAGATCCAGAGCTAAAGAGGAAGAAGAGAATCGCGGCGTATAATATGTTTACAACCGAAGGAAAGCTGAAATCTACTATGAGGGATAGCTTCAAATGGATTAAGAACAAGTTCACTGATGTCCGGTACGGTGTATGATATATATATATATGTATATACTCGAGTCATGTGTGGAGGCAGGCTCGCTAAAGTATCTTTATACCCTTTAGTGTGTGTTCATGGTGTTGAATTTCAATTGATATATTATCAAATGGGAAATATATAAACATGGGAAATGATACTTGCCCTATAATACTTCATCATTTGCGCTCTACCTTACTTTTTTCAAAGAGAGTTGATGTTACCGGAACAATATTTATATTGTCATAACAAATATATATTTAGCGACACTTTTATACTGTCGTTTCAACGAGTTTTCATATTTTCAACGATATTTATTTCTCTGGCAGTATAATCATGGTTATGGCATTATCGGTACCTTTTTAATGTGCACAGAAAATAACATTTAGTCTATCATAAATATAACATCTGAGGAACTGGTTATCATTTGTCAGATTTAAAAAAATGTGTCCTAATGTGAATGGATTGTGTGTAATCACATTGCATGGGAGGATCATGCGCGCATGCCGTTTACGGGAATTCAGCTTGTAATTTGTTGTAATAATAACAAAACGAGTGAGAAAGTTTCACTTTTATATGTTTGATTTATGGATTGTTCGGAATTTCCAATTAATTTAAGCAATGTTGGCAAAATTGAACTTTCCGTAGCTTGATTCTGACGGTTTAAAATGGTTAGTTTATTTGAACATATTATAAGAACAAATTGCATTTTATTAGCAGAGTGTCGCAATTTGTTTCTATAAATTGTTCATTTTAAACTATTGGGAATGATATTTGCAGTACCATACATCAGTTTTAAAGAATAGGAATTTACTTGTGTGTCCGAAAAATCTTAGAAGGATGTAAATAAGTTGATGTGCCCGTGAGATGGAGAATTTTTGCATATATATTTGTTTGTTGTACTTGCAACTAGATTGGAACAAGAGTCACGTGCAGAAAAAGATGGATGGCTAAGTAGTAACTAACCTACTAGTTAGTCTACATCTAGCAAGAGTGGAGGTCCATTGGCCGGGCCAACTTGGGGGTGGCCGCGGAGTTCTTTTGTAGGACTTCACTGAAGATTTTTCTAATGATATGGGGTAATAGTGTAATTTGTTAAATCAGTAAATCTTTCCCATTCAAATAATTAATTTTTAAATACTTGGAGAATTTGGATATGGGTGAGTGAGTGAGTAGTCCTCAAAACAAATTTTAGCATAATTTTTTAGGTAAATTAAAAAAGTTAATATTAAGGCAAATGAAATAAAATATACATTTTTCCCTCAATAGATTTTTCCAATTTGTCAAAAAGATTATGAAAGAAAGAAATCTACATATTTATTGTACTTTCTTTTATTTAAGAAATAGAGTTGTTTACCGGATACAAAAGAACTTGACATTTTCCAGGACTTCTAACGGTACAATTATGTTACACACTCCGTCCTCGATATTCTTAAATACAAAATATTTTAAACAAACACTATTTTTACATATATTTTTAATATTATCATATGGTTCTATTCCTATTACATAAAAGTGAAACTCATTTTATAAAAATATCAATTCCCGAAATTTTATCCATAAAAAACTATCCAAAATACACAAACTAAATATAAAATAAATTTAAAGACCAATTTACCCTAAAAAAATATACTTAAGTGGAATGCACTAATTTTAAAAGAGAAAATTTTACCAGTTATACTAGCATGGAGTCCATTATGAGCACAATTAACACTTGTTTTATACTCTCCTCTCTTTTAGTTTTCTTAATGTGTCAAGAACTTCTTCGGAGATTATTTTTTTTTTTGTTGACGGAGAGACTACATAGCAGTAGTTATGAATAGATTGCATAATTAGAAATAGTAAGCATGAAATTCTAGACAAAGCAAACTACCTCTAAACAAAGATGGAACGAGAAGAAGCCTGATGGATTCAGAAGCCAATAACTAGGAAGGGGGAAAATATGGACCTGGTAGAATTACAAAAATCAGCCAAAATGCACTATTGATACTATAACGATATAACGGTGATATATTGTACAACAAATTTCATATTGGCAATTGGCAGGAACAAGTTTTATAAGATTGGACAGAATACAAAAACTCAGTCCCAGAAAAAGAAAAGGACTGAAACTCATGGTATACTGGTTCTAAACAAATAATCTTTCCCCCCACCCACACATTTTTCTGTTTGAATTGGGACAATTGCTCTCTCTGCCTTCTACTTCCTATACATAACATGTAAACTGGGAGTCCTAGAGGCCAACCCAATAGGAACGACCATTAGTGTTGTGTATAGGCGATGCCACAGGAGAAGTCACACACCATTCGTACCAAACCTGCATTTCATTCGGTAAAATCAGAAAGCAAGCAACGGCATCGCCATAAATAACACGCATAAAATAAGCCAGAATTGTGGAACTAGTGTTGCATCGTCAAGGATGTTAGAATTCTGGTGTTTTATTCAATGATGTTGGACAATTAAATTACTATCCTTTTGCTTCAAGATAAAAATGTCTACGCTAATAGATTTTCTATTCAATTATTCCACTGCCCCTACAAAAATATAACACTAAGTTCTATGTAACATGCAACGAAGTAAATACCTTGGTAGAACCACAGCACCGCCAAAAATGAACTTCTAATGCAAGTCCTGGTCGTACGCATACAGGTGTCCTTAACGGTATAAATATTGGAAACCTGCGTGAACACAGACAAAATTATTGACACAGCCATAATAGATGAAAACTTCATTCATATATTATGCCTCCAAGTTCATTCAAGTTGTTGAAGTAATTTAGTGGTTCAACTTAGCCAAGTCCTTTATAACATAGTTCTTTAGTTCAAAATTGAGAGCACAATTAAAAAATCATACACTTTAAGAAAAGTCTTTTAAGTTCTACTTCTTATTATATTTAGAAAGGGGGGCTCTCATCTCAGGGAGATGAAAAAGAAAAAGGGTATCTCATTCTGGGAAGAAAGGAGTATAACCTAAAGCCTAGATGACTTTGTATATCGACTAGCTACTAGCTTGGTCCATTCTATATGACACTAAACATAATAGTAGTTTAAGTGGTTGCTAAGCAACTGGCTAGGTGCATTCTTTCTGACACTACACATAGTGGTAGTTAAGCTCAAAACTAAAGAACTACAGCAAAAGATATAAAATTTATATACAAGTATCATACCAGCTGAACATGTTTGGTGTTGCTGTCATTGGTTCAATGCCAAGATGTACATCTTTGTAGAGTGTTGCATCAAAATAACCAGCAAATCCTGTGAATTGGATAAAAAGATGTAATAAGAATGTAATTTCTCACTTGTATTTACAGAAAGATTGTCTTGGAAATTGCTATATTTTGAAAAACATTAAGTCGACGGCCCTTAACTCTATCCACGTTAAAAATAAGAAAATATATTACTTATCCCCAACCAATGACAATACAACAACAATCTAAACCACATTAATATTCACTCCATGTCTAAAAGATTCTCGAATAACAAAACACTTTAAGGGTAGATTTGAAAATCTGTTCAACAAACTGAAACTTGAATTATGAAAATGACAATGTCCTAAAAAGAAACTCTTCATATTCACATAATTAATGCCAGTTTGGCAGAGCTATGCAATGTGGTGCGGTGAGATGAAACAGTTTTAGATGTAGAGATTTTGACAAATGTGCTTTTATAAGAAAACTAAAATAGTGTGTGGTTACATAATTATAGAAGTGTTTTTGAAGGTATTGATGACAAATTTAAGGTAAATGTATGGTATGAGATTTTATTTCGTTTTAACAATGAAAGGATAATTTTGTACTTTGTGTTTTTGCCAAAAGTGCTAGAGTCAAAAGCACAAATTTTCTTCTCAAGTTAAAAGAGTTTTTAAACCCAAATCTCTACTCTTTAAAAGTGTTTTTAAAGGGTTACCAAACACCAAAACAATTCCATATTTAATTTATAAGTGTTTTTAGTCCGCCCAGAAGCTCCCCCAAATGGGCTCTAAACTGATTATTAATTTGAACCTCAAAGTCTCTACGCAACCAATGCCCTAGTAACAGATATTTTCAAAAAACAATCTTCCTCATCAACCCTTTACTCCCTTGATTACAATTAATTGTAAAACATCAGGCATTCATACTGCAACTAATCACCACAGTTTGCACAAGGGAAATAACTGCACCGTGTGCTAGGCACACAAAAACCAAAAATGGCATCGATATACATTCTACATGTACCTTATAGAGCCAGTTGAAGTGGAAACAAAGATTATAAAAGATAGTTCCATGAGTAAGAAGAAACTAACTTCTTCGTGAGTGAAAACAAAACTGGACAAGTCTACAGTACACAAGTTTCAACTGCTTCCAAGAGCATTTTATAGGGACTAAGCATAAGGTCGCCTTATTGTGTTTCTTAAACTCAAACACCCATTCCCTAGCATTTCACCATTTTTGTTCATCACCCTCCCCCTTCCCCTAATCATTTTAGCTTTAAGCTATCCATAAGAACCAAATCCCATCAACCCACCTGATTTGCAACAGAAAATAGACGAGGCTAAGAAACCTATGGTGCCTACACAGTTTAGCATGAACTCCCATAGAAACTTTACTCGTAATTCCCTAATTCCTAAGATCATGAATATTTTGACACAATTTCCGTAATGTATTCCCATTTCCAAATTTTCAACTTAAGATTCATTACTAAAAGTAGGAACATCATTCACTTCCAATTTTCCAAAAATTTTATGCGTGATACAAACTTTCGTAGCAAGACATTCCTTCACATAACATACCATGAACCATTGCTGATCCTGTGTCACGGGGTAACTCAAATTGAAGCTTCTTGTACCGCTGATTGCTGTTGTTAGTTGAGTACTCTGGATGTGCAAATGTAAAAACCTATGCAATAACAAAACACAATGCAAGTGAGTTGTTGCATTTATATATTTCAAGTTCACAAGTCTATGATTTTGAATTCATCGTGGAAGGGCTGTCACCCTGCAAGGCAGAATGAAACACTCACAGGTTGGGAGGGAGCAAGCCTTGCTACACGGTGAAGCTTGACAACATAAGCAGTTTCAGAGTGCACAAGGTCTTTATGCGACTTGATCTGTAACAAAATCTGAAGTAGTTAACACATATATAACAAAAGCCACAAGTAGAAATAACCAAGGCACTGGACTTACATTTGTATATAGTTTTGATGCAGTCACAGGTTGAATGAAACTTGTATACCTGAGGCACAAATAGGGAGAAAAGAAGCAGATGAGAATTGTAAAACCTGTAAAGGGTATCCAAACACCAAGATTCAATACCATTTCCTAAGAAAACATGGATCATCCTCTCTAGATGGAAGTGAGTTGATGATATCGAATTAAAATGAAAACCCATATGCATCCACCCAGGAATCTCAAATGTAGCAAAGAATTAAGACAATAACCCAAACGACTAGTTTTACTGATAGCTTTGAAAAAGAAAATAATTCATAAACAGCCAAAATCTTCAAAAACAGGACATGTCATCCAGGAGGGCAAGTACAATTATCAGACTTGATCATTTATAAATTGTGTCATACCCAAAAACAATATCTCCATAAGTATGATGTGCACAAAACACGAGTCTTATCAGATTACCTTGGACATACTTTCTAGATTACATGTCAACAAACTATATATACACAGATGATACATACGATGATGGAATTGAGACTCCGTCTTGCTTCAAAAATCTTTGAGCTCCATCAAGACATTCAGGCGACAACTCATTGTCACCAAAAGACCCCAGCAACTCACTGACCTTGATTAGCAATGAACATGGGTATTAGTTAAGAAGCTCAATTGAAAGAATGGAAGCTTAATAATAAGTTTATTCCTAGGACAGTTGTGTACCAAGATGTCTGCTTTCTCGGGAGCATCCCAACAACGCATGTCACTAGAAACTATGGTAACAATGTTCTCCCAGCCCTCTAGTTTCACCAAGCTCTGCTTTGACCAAAATGATGTTATTTCTAAGACGAAGTATATTACAACACTAAAGACCAAAAACTAATAAAATAACCACTTGGCTAAAACGCATGGGTAACAAACAAGCAAGAATAATTTAAGTGAAGGTGAATCCTGACTTGTGCTGTAGAAGGCCATGGATCCCTAAACTACTAGTACACGAGAACACCTACGTACTTTTAGTCCTGATAGTTTCCAAAATTTGTATGCATGGATCCACATGTGGAAAAACTAAAGTCTTGATATGCCCATGAACATGTTTCAATCAAGGCCAAAATAACATTAAGGCTCTTTCCTAATAACATTTGTACAGATACAAGAGTAAAGAGTTATGACGATGGTCAAGTAACGAAAACTTAAGCATTAACATGGAGCTGGCTCATATTTTGGCAAGAACTTCTAAGTGCGAGACAACAATGTAGCATATTTCAATTGAATGTACAAGCAATTTGTGGTGATACTGAAAAAGAATAAACAGGGACAGTGTTAATGACATGAAATTGTGAATGTGTTACGAGGTGAAATGTAGCAAGGAAATTAATTAATACCCCCTTGTCCCATATTTAAAGTCCACTTCTCCTTCTTGGGACATCCTAAATAAGAGTACACTATCAAAATCATAACCAGTACTATTATATTAAGTGAATTGTCCAGTCAAAGCACTGACCACTGAAATGCAAATTATGGACATAAAAGAAACGTGAAAATTTCTACAATTATTTCAGAACCCTTTCTACAGCAAAGCATACCCACGCACAAAATATGTCAACTTGGACACAATACAAAAGAAGTAATAACAAAAAAGGTACTAGTAGAACAAAATGTCTAGAAAAAGCATGCTGACGTTCAATTCTCAGTCAAATGAAATGTATTTTAATCCTGCGTCATGGTAATTACATAAAATCAATAAAATAAAATAAATTGCATTGCTGAGTTCTCATTGTAGTGTAATAAATCAGCATGGCAGGACAACTAAACGATGCAAAATCATTCAAAGTATAATGATGAATGAATAAAAATATTAACTTACATGGAGTGTAACAACAGCATTTGGATTTTTCTCTACAGCATAAACTCTCAACTTGCGTCCAGTCTCTTCAGCTGCCTATGTTATATATATATATATATATAAGTTACAACAAAGTGAAAAAATATGGTAAGCACTCTAAAGTTTGCAACTGATAATAAGCACAATCAGAAAACATGAGAGCCTATGATGTGCCGATTCAGATAGGCAATAAAGATACAACATGATATGCGAGCATTATTCCCAAAAAACAGCATACAATACATTGGGGGATACATTTAATTTATATAAAATCTTAATATATTTAAATGTATTTTGGCACATATTCAAATACTTTGTGTGTGTGTATATATATATATAGGGAGCTAATCCATAGTCACAATTGTAAATTTAAGTTTATCTTTACAACAAATCGTGACCATCCAATCACAGATCTATAGGTGAAAATAATCATCCATCCGCACTTTACTTTGGGGTGCCCGCACTACTAAGGTGTGGACTCAAAACTGACCAAAATACCGTCTTCTTTAAAATTTTCACTGTTCACACAATTAAAATGCAGATGAAGAGAATTTATTTTTTTGCATAAGAGGCTACCTCCATTCATGCATAAAAAATGCATCACAATCAACATCTTCCTTTCCTGTATGTGTTTGAACTAAATATGGAAAATAGGAGACAACCTTTTTTATGCGGAAGAATCCTTGACATAAACATCCACGGTGGACAAATCAAATCATTCAATATTCATTTACGCAGAACTGATTTAGGATTGGAATTGATTTGCAAACAACTTATAGAATTTGACAACACAATCATACACTTGATATTATAGTCAATAATCACGACAACAGACGACGCCGTGTATGCTGCTTTGACTATATGAATTGATGAACCTGACGCCATGTATGCTGCTTTGACTATATGAATTGATGAACCTGTAGTGGATAGTGATTTAACAGCTTCTTATCCATAGTGGGTTGTTAAGAATCAAGCCATGTTTGATTGGGTGTTTGGGCTATTGCTTACGCATGAATGAATGAACCCTTAGTGGTAGAAGCACGTTATGCATGAATAAAGAAATGATCAATCTGGTATAGTTTATCTACCATCCGCACAATTAAAATGTGGGCGCTAATATTACAACTTTTTAATATTTTAATAATGTATTGAATTTTTTATAGTAATCTTTTGCACTACTAAAGAGCAAATCTTAAAGGGCATTTTGGTCAACTTTTGAATCCACACAACTAAAGTGCAAGCTCCCCCAAACTAAAGTGTGGATAAATGATATTTTTATACGTTAAATCTACAATTGGACGACCACGATTTGTTGTAAAGATAACTTGAGTTTACAACTATGACTATAGATCAGCCCTTATATATATATATATATGTATGTCTATACAACTAAAGTGTATGGACTGATGTGTAAAATTAATAAACGAGCGACTGAAAAGTGAATTGTAAATAACTACGTGGATTTGTGTTATTTTGCAAAAATAAAAAATAAAATAAGACAACCTGTTCACAGCCACACAATTTACAATAAGTCAATAATGACTCAGTCTCAAAGAAAAGAAAAGATAGAGAAAAGAGAATAAAAACAAAGGGAAAAGAGAGGCTATCAACTGAGATCAACAGACACAATCTTTCTTCATTCATTCTGCCTTCCTAAGATGAGCACTCTTCTTCTTCTCTTTCTCATTTTCTTTCCTTTTCCCTTTTCTAGTATCCCACTCTCTCAATCGTGCATATCCGACGATCAAAATTCCACCAGCAACACAGCATGTTCCGAATTCAAAAGGAAAAAAAGAAAGAAAGTGTTGGGACATGTCCAAGGCATGCCAGTAACTTAGCCCCTGACAGTGACTCGCTGACCTCCGAGAAGTGTTCTTACTTCATACATGCAAGCTAACCAAATATGCAAAAGTAGATATCCAAATAGCATAAGCACCAATAGTGCAGATTTAAACAAGATTTGTATTTAAACTTATGTGACAACTCCTGACAAGCACTTCATTTTAGAAAACACTACAGGGTTTTGACAAAAAATCACTATGGGATTTTGACAAGTAATGAGGTCTAGAATAGGTATCTTTGGGACATGTAGAATTTACCCTTACGATATCGGTTCCCCATCACTTTTCAGCAGGGTATGTGAGCACTCCTTTCTCTTCTCCTCTTTTCCCTTTTCCCTTTTCCCTTTTCCCTTTTCCCTTTTCCCTTTTCTTTCTCTCCTTTTTTTCTTTTTCCCTTTTATGGTCTCTCTCTCTCAGTCGTACGTATCCAGCAGTCAAGGTGCGCACAGCATATCCAATATTCAACAAACCAAAAAAGATGAAAAAAAATATATTGGAACGTGTCCAAGCTGTGTCCGTAAACGAGACCTCCAAGAAGTGTCCGTACTTCATAGATGAGAACAAACCAAATATGCACAAGCAGAGTTCCAAATAGCATAAGCACCAAAAGTATATATTTAAACAAGATTTATACTTATGTGACAACTCTAACAGCGATTGCAGTTTAGAAAATCACTACGGGGCTTGGACAGAAAATCATTATGGGGTTTCGACAGATAATGAGATCTAGAATAGGTACCTATGGGACATGTAGTAAATTTACCCTTAGGATGTTAAGTGCCCAATACTTTTTAATAGTGTGTGAGCCCACTATCTATTTTATAATTTATAAATTAAAATTAAAAGTCTTTTGGATAAGGGATTTAGTATTAGAAAATATTTTTTCCTTTTTGACTACTGATTTTGTAATTTCTAATATTTTAAAAAATAATTATATGACTAAACTAGAAGTTACCACGTAAAACATTAAAGGGGGCATCTTTTGTAGTTCTTTGAACCCTTATTTTAAGTAAGTTTAATTACTCTTCTATTTCTCCAATTGATAGAGCAAACATAAGTAATTGAAATTACAAAATATATTTAGGATAAGAGATTTATAAATGAAACAATGATATTAAAATTATATTATTCCATTATTGGAAAAGGTACACAACATAATAAAATAGTAAGGGAACAGGACGGATACTGCTATTCCACAGGTATCATGCGGCCGATAAACAATGTTTTTAGGACAAATTTAGATTGGGTGATTTCGTTAGGTCTTGGTCCCAGATTTTTTAGTTTTTTTTAACAAGTAATGTGTAAGTCTTAGTCTAAGAATTTTCTCTATCAAAAGTGACAGTTTGAGAATTCAGTTAGATGTTATATCCACATTATCTGGAAATATAAACCTGTAGTGATGCTCTAACAAGAGGACCTCTTCCTGCGCCTACAACCATCAATACCTGCAAAAATTGAAAATTAGAAAATCATATCTTCAAAGCTCACATGCCAGACCAGTAATAATAATAAATGAAAAATTGCTAACAATACAAACAAATTCAAGTAGAATTTGATGCCTTTTAAAATCTTGCATTCAGGTCTTTCAATGAGAATGGCACTTACAGTGGTTGCAGTAGATGATTGTTCATCAGGTATCCTGTCCTGCAGAGCTTTACTGATTGCTCTTTGGTACTGCAAAAGTATAAGCCAGGATTAATATTAAGAAAGCAAATATTAACTATATTCATCAATCACCGTCTAAGACAGATACTAATCAGGCTTATGTAGGCACTCCAACTGAATAACCCAATTATCTAAAAACAGATATTGCAAATTCTGACGCTATTACAAAAGCCTATGATACATAGAGTTTTCAAAATCTATCAAGTTAACCGTGTTAAGAACTCAAAACCCAGATAAGAATATGGGAGACATTTCATATCAGATATTACATAGTTTACATAGATTTTGAAAAACTGTATACATAAGAACAAAAGAAGTATATATTTTCTACGTTTCATAATGAAATCAAAACATTGAAAAACAATAAAAATATCACCCTTTGAATGTAACTCAGTGTATCTACCTAATAACATTCTTTGATCAGTGTCATCAGAACCTTGAGATAATTAAAAACAAGGGATTCAACTATGAGGACCCAAGGTCATATACCTTTATAAACTAAAGTTATCCTTTATTTATTTCATCATAAGTGCACGTGTTTTCTATCTCTGATAAAATATACCTGTATGTACTTCATTGTATCCTTTTCAAAAATTTCATATGTTTGGGCCTCTAGATTATCCATGAGCGGCTGCATTAGAAAATTATGAAGGAAAATGCACCTATGGTAAGCATAAGAGTAATTCACCACACAAGATTAGAAATCATAAAACTTTCAAAAGAAAATAAATTTTGTTAAGGAATAAATGAATTTGAAGTAACTCACTTGCAAGGGTGACTGTAAGAAATCTCTGTATCCAAGCTGGAATAGAAGTACAAGCTTAGATAAGAAAAAGGATAGAGTGTTTGTGTGTGTGTGTGTGTGTGTGTGTGTGTGTGTGTGTGTGTGTGTGTGTGTCTTGGGGGAAAGGGATAGAAGTGTGTGTGTGTGCTTGTGTGCACGTGTTTATGTGTCTCTGTGTAAGAGAGGCAGAGGGAAAGACCTCAAATCGTTCTTGCTCTGGAAGGGGATCCATTCTCTGATACAAATAACCAACATAGTCCAAGTATGACCTTAGGGGATGCCTTTGAATACCTAAATAATTAAAACAAAGATAAACAGAGAAAACAGAAACTCTGTCAAGATATCAGCAACAACACCTAGACAACCAAGAAATACTAGTAACACGTTCTGATCTAGTATATGATAATAAAATTTATAAAATAAAAATGGATATTATATTTGCAAATACTATTCAGTTGCGAAACATTGTTGAGGAGATGAGGAAGAAGAAAGTCTAGGATTCTTCCATTAAAATACCTGAAAACTTTATGCCAGGTATCATTGACATGTTGCTTGTATATATGCTCACTAGTTATCAAAGGAACTTGATACTGAAATGACAATATAGCAACATACCCTCAATGTGGTGATTAGTATTATTAGCACCCTCAGCCGTAGTTCCCACTGGAGAATTAAGGTATTGGTTTCCAGAAATCACTATCTGAGAGATGAGGTGCGAACAAGAAATATCAGCAAGTATGGCTCAAAAACCAGAAAAAATGAAAAATTATAGGCATTTAGTTGCAATAATTTTAAGCGACTTAGTGATGTTCGTGAATAAAACAGGAGGTAAAAGGAAATAACAAGTACCATTTTTTTTATTTTTTTGGTAATTTGAGCAGAATTTTAACATGGCAAGAATGGAACCCAAGACCTAATGCACTCAAAGCCTTACGAGTAGTTGTTTTACCATTGAGCTATGAGGGGCTTGGTAACAAGTACCATTTGTATGTCATGAACACATAATATCCATATGTATCTTTAGGAACAAATTATCCGGGAAAAACAAAAACAGAAAATATCATAGGTTACCTGGACTGAATGATTAAAAAACCCAGTCAACAGCTTTTGGTGGCGCATGGACAGACATGGGTACCCCCGTGAATTGGTTAGAAAAGACTGGCAAATCAGGTAACATCTATGAGAAGGTGAATCAGAAGTCTTCAAAGCATTAACATTTGAAGATTTGCAAGATGCAAAGCTTAGGAAATATATACATTTGTACGAATTATGGCTGCTCTAACAGGCTCACCAAACCAACGTCCAAGTGAATTTGCTGAAGGTAGTGAAGACCTAGTCAACAATACACCTCATACAGTTTACTTATTTGTAAGACAGATGTGACTAGTAGAGAAAGTGTAAACAAATTGAGACTTTAAAAAGATATGGTAGACCACAAGATATATACTCACAAAACATCAAGAGCAATTGATAACTGACTGTGATGTTCGCATAGAAGACGAAAGGAATTCCATGATTCCCAAGAGTCTATCTCGTGTCCACCCTATTCGGAAAAAAACGAGAGCACTGTCAAAATAAAGACTGAATGGCATTACATAAATAAATAAATACATAATCAACATATATCTCGCTGGAAAGCATCGAAATTTCATTAAAAAAAACATGACAGGAAAAATCTGTTCAATCAATTCATTACGTTTTAGTAGGTCTCTAATGAGTATGGAGAACAAACAAAAATTAGATTATTATAACCCCAACCCCGGAAGAAATAAAGAGGAAGAAGAAGGGGACATCCACATTTCTATGTTGAGGATGACTGGATGAGTGATATTTTGATTTTTGAGAGAGAAACCTTGTGTTAATAACTTTTGCCATGTGGGATAATAGAGATAAAGCCTGAATATATAAACTACTTCACATTGAAATCTATTTATTATAAATTTAGTGTTATTATTGATCAATTTAGTGTGGAATCGACTCCTATCTACTTTAACATTTTATGTTAAGTGAAGAATTTTAATTTGATTTTGTTTTTTTTCCTGTAAGATTGAGATTTGTTTTTACTTTAGTTGGGTTTATAAGCTTCATGTGATTGGGTCTAGTGAAGATCAGGTTAGTCTCCAAAAGTCTTTTTGAATTACCCTAAAATCTCTGCAATAATGTAGACAATTAAAAATATAAAACAAACTTAAGTTCATACCACAAAAGTTTGATGTTGGGATTTTTATAAAGAGATGACTAATACTAAAACAAAGTTCATCTAATGTGTTACAGTTGGGGATGGAGAAGAATTGCCTTCTTTATTATTAGTTATAGGTGAGTTATTGTGATCGTGTTCAGTATTATGATTTATGAGTTTTAATTTCGGAAAATCCCTAGCTGAGAAAAAACAATTTTCATCAGCATACTTCATGTTCACGTAAGCACACATATTTGGTCTAGCATTATATCCCCTTCCAACACCCTAGATGGATAACACCAAAATTCAATAGCACAGGAAAATAAACACTCATAGTTAGAGCCTTTCATTTTAATTTTTGACAAGTATTCATAACTCAAGTTCCTTCTGTTATAACATTCATCGAACCAAAATTGGAGCAATCACTCACCTTATGATCAGCATTCTCATTTACAGCATCATCATCATCATCAGACTTCTCCAATGGAATCCTAAGCCACAACTGCAATATGGAAGTAAATGATAAGAAAAATAAAAACTAAAAGTTGAGAAGAAAAGGAATGCAATAAAATTACTTATAGAGCATAAGAATATAATCTCTTTTCTATAAGTTGAACATGAAAACAGAACCAAGTACTTTGGCAGTATAATTTCGTCGAAGTATGGCACCTGCATATTGTTTAGACTCTGTAGAATCTGATTTACACATCTAGCATAATTACCACACGATGTCCCCTTGGGTGCAGGAAGAAGACATGCCTGCAGAGAACACAAGTAGCTGGAATCAATAAGCTTCTTAGGAGTAAGTTTGAGCTTCGGCGGGACCCAACTCAAAGCATGGCATACTACAAGCATAATATCAAACAATTACTCCTATCTTAGTAATGTGCCACAATTTAGTAACAAATGATACATGGATAAGTGATGCAGGACAAAAACAGGTTCAACGCGAGACGTGGTTGGAACAATACGCTAGACTTTGGAAGCCCAATTAGGAGGAATTGTATTTAATTAGGAGTTGTATTTTATTTAAATTCTTTAATTTATAGTTACCTTATTTAAATTTGTATTTATCTTTTAGAATCCAATTTGGATTAGGAAGTTGTTTAGGACCTATTATAAATAGGGTTGTAACCTGTTATTTTATATAGATTGATATATATAATTTTTGAGTGTGTAATTCTCTGTGTGAGAAATTCTCTTCGTGAGACGGAAATATTCTCTTCGTGAGACGGTTCCCCATTAATAAGTAAACATCAAAATTAAACAAGATAGGGGCCAACATAGCACTAAAAACTACTCCCTACAAAAACAAGGATGTCACAGTCGTTGAAGATACTAGATCAAATAAACTGAACTCTATCTTAAGGACAAAGATGAAGACGCAGAGAAAGAAGACACTTGGATAAAATCTTGCGACTATTTTTCTACTGAAAATAATATGGCGCTAGAAAATGAATAAAACTAAGAGAGAAACTGAGAAAATGCTACATTATGTACCCCGAAATTTCACTGCATAATTATTACAATTGTACTAACCTTTAAAGACAGATGAGAAGCCCAAGCAATTTCTTGCTTCAGAGCAATTTCAGAATCCTTTCGAATCAATTCATCATCTGAATCCAAGTCAATCCACGAGCTAATCCTGCCTACATAAATTAGAATTCCATTAGTTGGGATTTTGTGATCGCAATGGATAATGAAGTATAAATAACTATCAGAGCATACTAAAGAAAATTGGCATGATGATACACCCAAGAAAATCCATGTTGAAAATGTAGTGCTAAATTCTGAAATATTTGAACATCCTATACACGTCTGGACATCCACAAGAACATCCAACCAGTTGACTTATTCAAATTACTGATCTTGGCCACCTGATTGATCACATTAATTATTTTATTTTTTACAACATTGTTTACATCGAGTAATATTAGAAAAGCCCCAAACATCCAGCAATGTACTAGACATTACTATAAAGGATGTCCATTAAAAGGATTGTCTGTGGATAAAAAGAAGCCCCAAACATTTAATAAAATCTCCCCAGTCAAAGTTTTCAAGAGAATTGAGTTGATGAGGAATCAACAGCCTAACTGAATAAACTAATGAAGCCTTAAATTCTTATTTAGTTGGATGTTTTATTCAAGAAAGCCTAATTCTCATTGATCATGGCCATGTCTAGACTGGCATGTCGTAGAAAGTAATTGCAGTGAAGATGAAAAAGAAAATAAAATGATCGTTTAAAGAAATATAACAGAAATAAAATTAGCAAGGCCAACAACATGTATAATGAAAGCAATAGACTAATAAACTAATATAATTTAAACCCGAGGTCATACCAACAACATGGCTGCTCCACTGAGAAGGGCTTAAAACTAAGTCAGACCCCGCAAAAGGAAGAACACCAGAAGAACTGTTACTGTCATTGTCTGTTAAGCTAGGCCTGTAAGTGGGATCCATCTGCATCACAAAATAAAGAATATAAGCCAAAGAGAGTTTAAATTGGAAAAGAATCAGACCAGAATATGTGTATTAAAGTTCAGGACTTGCGAAGTAAAAATCGTCATGGCGAATTAGACTTTTGCTTATTCACCTTAGAGTTCAATAATGCAGATTAGGAATTAAATAAAGTGAAGGGAGGGAAAAGAGAGAAATAAGAAATTTTGATGTCAAAAACCATAGAAGAAATCCCAAAACATTCAAATGTAGTGTAGAGCCCAAGCGTGAAGCTAGACCCCCACTTCAGTGTAGAAGGCCACTAACACAGTACTCTAGGGGAATTTACTGACCAATCACACAAAATGACAGCCATCGAGCTGATATGTGAGTGGCTAATTAACCACCAAAGTTAATATACGCCATTGAGTAATAATAGAAAAGCCAAACCAGAAGGGTACTTGAACCAATACCAGTAAAAAAACATTTTGTTCAATAGCCTACTTGTGAAACTAAAGCTCCACTACAAATAGAAATCCGTTAACCCAATACTGTAGGCGAGTTTACTGACCAGTCACACAAAAAAGGATGGCCAATTAGCTAATATGTAAGTGGCTAATTGACCACCAAAGTAAAAAGAGAAAAACATTGAGCAAAGAGAAACACAACAGAAAATCCAAATAAGGTAATTGAAGAATATGAAACACTCGTCAACATATCAAAAACATATTTCTTTCTTCACAAAAACAATTGATCATTTATCTTTTTCAGGTGATGTGGTAAACCTTTTTTCAAGGTTAGGCCAGTGGTTCAATTATTTAGCAAGACAGAAGCATCAACTCATTGAAGTATGGTCAACAAAATAGTAATAGAAATTACAAGCGTGAAATGGTCCGCAAATATGGACAAGAATAAAATGCTGGGTTTAGTATGGAGGATAAACAATCAAGTCCAAAAAGATGGGCAGCAGTATTGAAATGCCAAAAAATTAGAAAACCAAAGTGCCAAAAATTAGTTTCTTGTCAATGAAATGTTGTTAAGGTTACAAACTCGGTCAAACCACCCAGTAGATAGGAGCATCAGCTCATACACATACTGAAAGGTAAGTTAGAATGGACCAAAAATCGGCCAACAGAACTGGGTAAAACTACACCATATACAAAATGGTAGCAAGAAGCCACAATAGAGGACCCTAAAATTATTGAAAGATTCAAAGCATGGTTTCTCAATGCTAATATATATGCTCTTTATTGTCTGCAAAAATACCAGAAATTATATTTTGTTGCAAATTTTACCAAACTCACTTCCGGCAAAAGGTATTTACAACTTTCTAGAGCAGCAGTGCATAAAATGTTGACATATTCTCCTCTACTCTTCAGTTTCAACTTACATTCTATTTCATACACAGTAAACAAAAGACCATTTAATCATTATTGTTTTATTCTAATTTTAGAAAGATTAAAAAAGGATATTGGACAACCCCAGTTTAAGGGTGTGTGGCTCAAGTTCAACTCCTTTCTTTCACGAGCTTGACTAATTTATCTTACAAGCCAATCTTGAACCAGCCTTATTATTGCCAGACAGAATAGCTTGATTTTAAAATTGTAACACTAATTTGATAAATGACAAGGCCATGCTCGACACAATACTGACAATAGTCAAATGCTCACTTATTGGATGCTTGGTCATGGGTTTGAAAACAGCCTTTCTCAAGATAGAGGTAAGGCTGCCTACACCTGGCTTCCCCTTTTTGCAGGAGCCTTGTACACTGGATACAACAACCCTAAACAAATCAGGCTCGAGCCACTTACAAAAAAGGAATCAAACTTTGCTCTATTATCATAAAGCCAATAACAAACTAACTGAACTTTATGGGATATCAATTAGCTAGGTCTGTTTTAGAGCCCTATCCAAACCAGTTACCTAACACAAGTTTAGGAATTTAAATTTTGACCCATAAATATTTTGGACCAGTTCTTCTCTACAATTAGCAACAGTATCAAGTCAGTTAGAATGGTGGTCTTATACATTTAGAAACTACTAAATAACTAGCAAGGATTATAATACCTTTAACAACTAATATAAATAAAAAGAATAAACCGTTATTACACATGGGCTTACTCCAATTTTAACTAAAGTTGCTAAAACATGTAGATATATATACATACATAGTAAAAAGTACTGATTTTGGGCAATGTTATTAAAAATTTAGGAGTGTAACCAAAACATCAAGGTTCCACTACAAAAAAAAACCTTAACATAAGGTGTAGGTGACATACTGACCATCCACACACCAAAAATAGCATTTTTCAAATACCCGATATGTCACTGGCTAATTAATCACCGATAGAAATGCGTAAACCCCAAAAAAAATTACAAAGATCAAAATTTGAACTTTTTGAAATCAACATTGAATTTGAGATATAAATTACTAACTAACCAAAGTAGCGACGACGAAATCGAAGCCACCGCCGTTGATATTGAGCGAGAGTAGCAGAGGAATGTCATCATTGAACTCTGTCTCCACCCCACAATACCTGGAGTCGCTTTTGTCGCCTGGCCTTTCTCCGAGCGGCATTTTCAATGTTATTGATTCCTTGGAGATTTGATTAATCACAGTGTATTGGAGTGAGTCAGGAAGGAGGGTTTTGGTAGGGTTTTAGCATAGTTGGCTGGTTGGGAAGCGGCAATATAATGAGAACATTAATGGGGAAGACGAAAATGCCCCTTCTCATAGGTGAGAAAGAATTTGGTGTTAAATTAAATAAACAAAAATAAAATATGGAGAAGGCAGAAAAAATAGGGGAAATAATTTACACTAAATGGTTTTCCTTGGAAGAGAGGAGCTTTAGGAGGAGGAAAAACAATATTAGAGAGAGTTAATCTGATATGAAAAATGAGAGATAATCCGATATGAAAAATGATACACGAATTTTTGAGTCGAATTTTTGGTTGTCAGTTACGTAAATAAGTATTAGTGATAATTCTTATGTAGAGATATGTAATAAGTAAAATCTTGATATAATTCTATCAAATTTCATATATTAACACGTTTTGCAATTGTAATTCAGCACAAATTTGTCATAATGTATAACATGACTCATCTAATATTCTTAATTTTTAGTTTTGGACTTGAGAAGAAATGACATGAAATAATATTTATTACCCTAGCTCTTTGGAATCCATTTTAAAAGGCATATAAATAATTAAATGAAATGGGTATTAATTTCTCACAAATATATGTCAGAAAAAAGGACCTCGTTTTATTTTTATTAATTTTCTTTTAAAAGTAAACAGAAAAACTTTTAGTTGGTAAAACCTATGGCAGCATGTAGGAAGAATGTTGAAATGTTTCTTATTTTGATGATTGACAGACACATCATTTACACAATGTTTCTGAATTTTTGTCAAAAAATAAAAAATTAAAATAAAATAAGTTTTCTTTCATGTTTTATTGAGTTTATAAAAGAAAAAGAAAAAAATTAAGTTTGTAAAATGATAATGGGAATTATTAATAATTTACTAATATTATTTAGTTTTTCGCCCAAATTTATCAATATTTTGACGAAAAACTTTGACAAGTAAAATAGTCAAATTCTGTCCATTTCTTTTTTCTATTGTTCATTAAAAATTAAATCACGAGAGAATTATATAAAATTAAAAAAATCTTCCATTTTAAAAATTAGAAACACTGTTAGTCTAGTTATATCTGAGCTTACTAACATTAGGCCAGTAACTTTTCAGGCTAACTTAACGTAGTAATTACATCTAATCAACTTGAAATAAATTTTGAAGTCGTTACAAATTATTTGGTTAAGTTAATCATTATGTATATTAAATATTAATCATTTGGATTGGTTGAAATAATTATGACTAGTTGTAGTAACAATAGCTTCTCTTTTTTCAATTTGTTTTACTCCCTATGTTCTTTTTTATCTATTTTTTAGTATGAAAAAATTGTTTTTTTTTATCTGTCGTTTATAACTTTAAAAACAAAGAAGTGATAATTTAGTTTTTCATGTTATATCCCTAAATATAAAATATTACTAATTTACTTTCTTATCAATTTTAAAAGGATAATATTGACAATTTATGCCCAATTTAATTAATTATATAAAATATTTATTATTTCTTAATATATGTGCTTAGAATGTTAATTTAAAAGGAACCGCAACGCTATTTTTCATTGAAACAAGGAGGGTTAAGTTTACAATCAGTTGTCTAAATTGAAATTTGACTGTTTAAATGGTCTTTTGTTCACAATATAATATTCATAATATTATATTATAAACGATATTAAATGTTTAAAATATTTTTAATATCTAAATAAATAAATTCATCGTCGTAATTTAATAATATGAACGAATAAAAAAATATGGGACTTGAACCCGTCCACAACATTAAATTATGGACATTATACACTCATTATATACGTCTCTCTTCCTCCAACACAAACGCTCCCTTTTCTTCCTCATTTCTTTCTTTTTCCTCTAATTTATTTCTCTCTCCTAGGAGTCTCAATCAATTACAATACCATATGTGCAGATACATACCCATATTTAGAGAGAGGGAGACAGAAAAAAACATGGCGTCAGAGTTGATCTACAGAAGTCACGAGTCCCAACCCACTAATGACGAGTATTCTCCCAAGCCCAACAAGCTATGGCTCTTCGTCATCTCCGACCAAGGTTCGAGCTAATCCGACACGATGTCGTTGAGCCGTTGCTGTTGGAAGTCGATCAGATCTACCATCTTGCTTGCCCTGATTCTCCTTGTGCCGTTGATGATGATAATAATTCAAACTCCATCACTTCTACCGGCTCCAGCGATTTTGAGTCTCTCTCCGACGGCGACCTTGTCGTTCCGGTAGCCATTTAAAAATTTAGTCTTTATGGGTTTGTTTATTTTTATGATTATTTATATAAAGATTTGATTTTTATAAGTTGATGAAATGGAGAATCTTTAAGTGGTTATCTCAGTTTGTGGATGATTCCGCTTCCGGGATGTCTTTGTTATGTCCCACTGGGAATTGTAAGGAGAAAACCGGGAATAATTTCGCTGTGAACCGGAGGGTAAGAAGTTTACTGTTCTGGGTTTGCCATATCCAGTTCAGACGAAAGCCATAAGCAAAATGTCAAGGCTTATTTAGTCTTTTATGGTCACTTGGATTGCTTTTGCTCACTGAGTCAAATTATTGATAGTATGGCTCAAATTAGCAGCCGACTTAAAAAGGAATTAAGGAGTTGAAGGAATTAGAGAGAGATTATGAGGATGTTCTTGATGAGAATTGCAGGACGTTTATTTGGTACTTTAAAGAAGTTTTAGACAATGAAGATGAAAACAGATAAATCTGAATTTAAGAATGTACGGATGCCACTTCAAATGGAAATTCTCCAACTCTGAAGCTATTACTCTACCATAGCACAAGTTTACCCTTTTATACTTTTAAATGTTTATGGTCTTAGATGCCATTATTCATGGAGAGGGTGATGGTGCACTAGAGTATATGAAGGTCTGCAGTAACCATTAGTTATAATAATCTTGTGCATTTGAAGCTTTTTATTGTGATCACAATCTTCAGCTTTGTTTGCTGATTATTTTCTAGAGAAATAAGCCTGCAAATTGGATTTACCCATTTCATATGGGACTCACCATTCACAAGTCATGCTTCTTGTTTATCCTCCAGACGTGAGAATAATTGTACACAACAAACTTAATATATGTCGATTGGAATAACAAAAGCCAAGGTTTATGGATGTAAGATTTCCCGCGAAAAGATCCAAACACTTAAAGTAAAGGACGTGGTTTTGAAAGTGACGTAATTTAAATGTTTCCATAAACAGAGCAGAGGAAGAGAGATATATATTATAGAAAAATTAATTCAAGTCCCATTTTTTTTTTACCAGTTCGCAGTATTAAACTATCGATGGAAATTTTTTTATTTTTTTTTTATCCGTCCGTAGTATTATACTTCGGACGATAAGTTTATTCATTTGAATGTTAAGAGTATTTTGGATATTTAGTATAATATTGTAGATACTTAGATATTATACTGCGAACGAGGGTCATTTATACTGTCTAGATCTATTGTAAGGATAATTCTATTTTTACAACGTTATCAATAAAACGAAGGGTACCTACGATCAAAACAGGTGCAGCGTCGAAAGGTGGATATTCTTATAAGTAAATAAAAATTAATAAAATTAATTAAATATAATTTTAATTTAAAATACATAAAAGTTTAAACAAAATTATTTTTCAAGCCTTTATTTTTTATATTAAAATATAATTAATTAACTCTAAATTAAGTTCTTTACAAGAAAATTCTAATCAATGACATCTAATAGCACTAGATCTTAAAAAATATTTATTCATATATCCATTATTTTTTATTCAAAATATCAAATATAAATACACAACATAATAGAAAAACTAAATAATAAATTAATAATATGAACAAATCAAACACTCATTACTATAGTTTTAAAAAATAATTATATATTCACAATTTATGTCTTTATTAATTTAAATACAAAATCAAATGACACACATGCTGAAAACTTAAATATATATTGTAAAATTAAGGAGCATGTAAGGATGTACTAATTAACATGAATAAATAAGAATCAACACTTAATAATTAACTACTCATAAATAATTAATAAAAAATTAGAGAAAAAATTAATGATAGTTAACCGTAACCCTAAAAAATTAAAAGAATGAAATGAACTCGTGAAAACAAAAATTGATATTTGAATTTAAAAGAGGATATTAGAATTATCCAATTGTTGACAAGTGACCCAATTTTTTTTTTAAAGGAGAGCACCACTTTACCATATTAATCCTATACTCAGTAAAAAAAAAATCCAAAAAACAAGGGTGGGCACTCCCCTCCCCCTTCTTGATCTGCCCCTGGATCAAAATTATAATTTACCTAAACAAAAATAAAGCTCTATTACTCTCTCAGTGAATTTTGATGGTTGCCAAGCATTGGACATCAAATGTGATCCTGTACTGCAATCTACATGGACAATAGAACTTGCAGGAGACACTAAACAAAAGGGAACACTATTTCCACATGCATATTTGATATTTTCACAAGTTATCTCTCATATAGTGAAGTAGGTCTCACATACATGTGAACGGAAAACATATGAAAATATCAAATACGCACGTAAAAATATCATTTTCCACAACAATGCTAACCTGACTTTGAACCTTGTACACATCAGTTCCCGGGAGATCAAATGTTCAAAAGTGATGCTATTGCAATGTTACAACATAATGGAATTTAGTGATTTAAGCAAATAAAATTAAACATATCACTCGAAGAAATTACAGTGGTACATTGGAGATGATTAAAAAGAATTAACATTAAAATATAGTGGTGTTGAAGATCAAGAATAAAAATCAATCAAGATCTACTATCCCGAAATTGGAGAGAAGGATCTTTACTTGATCAACAAAGTCTGAGCCTGTTGCATACTCTGTTAACATCCCAACAGCAAAACCGAACATCGCCCATCTGCTCAAAACACAGAATAAGATAGATAGGTCATGGCAAACAACAAATAAAGCATGTTGTTTTAAGAGTTGGTGATGCAATGACCAATAAAAAGGAGTTGGTGATGCAAACGAAGATATCATACACTCGAGTGGTGGTTGATAGAATAAACTGAATCAAAATATAGTAGACAAATCATCTTTAAAAATTTCCCAACTAATTATTCATCTCAGAAATATTTGAGACATAATTAGCTACCCTCAATAAGCTCACTGTATTTTTTTTAGTTTTTTTTGGGGAGGGGTTTAAGAATCAAATAAAAGCAATTCGGTTTAACATTCTGAAAATGTTTCCCCCGAGAAGGTAGGGAGGGGGAAGACATTCTTGGCCTTCCCTAACAATTTTGGAATGCTTCTAAACTATTACAAGGTTTCAATCTCACATTTTCTTGTTCTGTTGGTTATAGGATTAGGAACTTCAACTTAGCTAAAGAGTTGACCTAGTCTTACTTAATAGAAGCCGTCATCAGGCAATCCTAAATTTCTACTTCTATATTTTTCTTAAATTATTTAATCAATAAAAGGAACATGTGAGACAGATAATAAAAGTCGGTACATCTTAAATGATTCCAACAAAATATAAGAGTTTCGAACAAAAAAAATCAATACAACTTTTAACGAGAACTTGGCGGATCTTTGGTGATATTCTTATTGGTAGTAAGGAACCATTTCATCACAAATTCACAAGAAGCACATTGAAGATTTTGAGCCAAAGAGAACCAATCATATTCTACTTCCAACAGAGTGTTAGTGTGCAACCGCCAACCAGGGACCAACTTACCTGATTCCTATGTCTCGGTGGTCAGTTTGTTTAGGCTGAGATGTTGAATAAAGTAACACCAAGCCGAAAGTCGATCAAACTAATAAAAAAAAATGAACCTTAGTAATCTATTCTACTTGCATTTGTGTACACTAATTTAACGATGATGTATGCGAGATCTTGATTTGTTCTACCACACTACAACTGAATTCAAGATTGATAAAAAGGAAAATGATATAGACTATTTGAGCTCTTAGTTTTCCATTAAAGTTCGAACAATCAATCCTTCTTGCTACCGCTTTGGGTTCATACATATTCTACCTCCCTCCCTTTTTTCTCTCTCAGTTTTTGCTACCCTATATCATATGTTCTTTATAATAAGTCTATATTATCTTTTTTTCTCACTTTTGAAACCATAATAATTCTTGTTTCCTACAATGTGCTACAAATAAATATATTTTGTGAAAAAGAAAAGAAAAACCTCTCAAATCAAAGTGAGCCGAGGTATCCACGTGTTGGTTTGAATGGTTAAATGGGTCAGCCTGAATTACAGAAATAAAAGAAGACTTGTACTGGTTTATTTTACTATTGAGGCTACCCCAAAGTAGAGCAGATGGGGTTTGCCAACTCTTCACGACTTTTAATAAGCACCTGAAAATATACTGTCCTTAGAAGACTATCTTTCCATTGCTACAAATTCACGTCTTTCTTAACTAACATATGCTGTGAAGAAAATACAAGAATTCTTATGATCATCATGTTTAAGAAGAAAACTTCACAGATGTGAGAGTTGGAAACGGAAGCTATTACTGCAGTTTGAGAGGTACTTAGTTAGGACCCTAATTCACATTGCTTTACCTGGATTTTTGAGAGAATCGTTATATTCTTATAGCTTGACCAAGATTAATCATAGGATACTTGGATTGGTGTTACCATTGTTACCAAGATCGTGGTTCAACACGATACGTGGAAGAATGAAATCGGGAACGAAAAACATCACTTTTTGTGGTACACAGTACAGTAGGGGTAGGTTTATTCGAATCACTTAATTGGTACAAATTACATTTATTCTGAACATGGCTAGGAATAGTTTTCTAAAAAGTTATAGTAAAAAATAGGTGAGATCTGGGATGGTCCCAGACGGGGTAGTGGGGGAACGTGCCCCTGTTAATTTTTTGAAACTTGTTTATATATAAGGTACCAAGTTGTATATTTTAAAAAATACAAGTTCAGAGTAATTAATATTTTATCCATCTCACAAAATAAGTTTCATTTTGAATTCTTAAAGTTGATTTCCAAAATTTGAAATTTTAAAATTAATGCAAATTATTTAATTTAGACATACAATTATAAATATTAATCTTTCCTCCATTTGACAAAAAGAATTCTCTTTGAAATTTTAGAATTTTAAAGATGTATTTATGTTTCATAATTACCCTTAAATTTATTAAGTGTTAGTTATACTGATGGTATGATATTGGACTTACGATAATAACTAAGAATATTGTATAATTTTATATTATCAATAAAAATCTATAATTCTTTTTAGCAAGTTAATAATCCCTTTATATATCAATTATGAATAAAATAAATGTATTAGACATTAACAATTTGTTGCATATATTGTTTTCTTTTTAGAAGAAAAATATTACTCCCTTCGTCTCAGGATAAAAGTCTTAGCTGACTTTTTGTTCATATTAAGAAAGAGAATAAAATGACAAAATTGTCCATATTTAAATTATCATTTAATTGCATAGTTTTCTGCACATGACTAATGATACTCCATAAATATGCATAGAGAATAGAAATATAACAATTAATACTAAGGATATTATAGGCAAATTATTGTAAAAAATAAATTATTTAAAGTAAATAGAAATTTAACTTGAGATTACCTAAAATAGTACTAAGGACTTTTATTCTGGGACGGAGAGAATAAATACCAACAATTTGTGTATTAAAAACACTATTTATTTATAATTTCTCTATATATAAGCCTAATTTTTATTGTATTTTTGTTTAACATATGTTTTATTAAGGAGATATATTCACCCACAGTTGGAAATTTATAGGTTAGTCCAGTGACTTGTTTCTAAACGTAGTGTTACAACAAATGCACTGTTATCAAGATTACATCATGTATCGCATACTTACACCCACAAGGCATTCATTAAACTATATTAGTTGGCATTTTCTAGAATCTTATTTTACATAGCAGGATTTCTAATAGTGTTCTAGACTTATTGATGTGATTATTATACTTTGTAAATTTTCTAAATATTTTAGATTCTTTGTCTTCTATTAGATTTGATCTTACTCATTGGTTGAATGGACCTAAGGGTTAATCGCGTGAAATAGAAGATTGATTGAGTAGAAAGGGTAAAAAAGTTTTGGAGAGTATCATGTTTTAAAACATTTGTACCAAATGTATCATGTAAAAAATCAAAAATTATAATCTCTGTTGGAAAATCCGATAGAATAAAATTAGGGAACTAAGTCTGTCATGCTTTACTATGTCATAGCTAAAATACACAGTTTAGCTTTAAACTAATTTAAAAAGTAATACTATCAGTATATAAATTTTTCTAAAATCCTTGTAAATAAAAAGACCGCATATCATATACTTGTTGATGGGTTGCATAAATATCTAAAATTTGTTATTAAGATATGGGTTTGTATAAACTAAATTGCCATTGAAATTTCACTGAGAAGATCAGAGTCTCAAAATTATTCTTATATCTTTCCTTAATTTCACATTAAAATTAATAGAATATACCCCAATCTACTACTAAAGACACAAACGCTTAAAAATTAATTGGGAAAAAAAAAAAAACTAACAATTTTACCTGCCATTGGAAATTTCATTTTTGCCAATAAACCCAAAGAAAGGGCCCTGATTATCCTCTTCAAGCTTCTTCTGCTTAAAATACTCCTGTAGCTCCTTAGCCTTTTGCCTCTGAAATTCCATCGTCACTACACTCTTCTTACGATCCTCCGCCGCCGCGGCAGCCACGGGCTTCGGCGGAACTGTTGGCGGTGGTGGTGAAGCTGACGGCGGCGATGGGGGGATGGGTTTTGCCGGGGGAGTAGCCACCGGTCTCCTTAAAGGGCTATCGGCTTGAGAGCTCCTAATGGTAACAATTGAAGGCTTAGTTGCAGAAAACCTAAAAGTAGTTGTAGAAGAAGAAGTTGCTGGATTTGAGATTTTGATACAAGAGAATGCTGTAGCTGCTGACATGTTTTCTCTCTCAAAAATATTTCGTGAATTGGTATTTGTTTGGTTATGGAGATTGGAGAGAGAGAAAGAGAAAGGGGGGAATTGGAAGATTGGATGGCGGGTGTTTTGTTTCGTGTTATCAGAATCAGAAACCGTTGTAGTGGACGAGGTGTGGCCAAGTCTTTGCTCCCAAATAGTCTCCATGGTCAACTTTCAAACGCCACAAAATAAAAATCTTTAAAAAAGGTCAAACAAATAATACTCTTTTAAATATTAAATTTTTTAAATAAATATTAATTATTTAATTTTTAATATTATTTCAAATATTAAATATAATTTTAGTTCTCTTATTATTTTTTATCTAATAAATAATACTCTCTTATCCCGATATAAGGATAATATAGACAATTAATATTATATAATCATTTTCTTAATATTTATGCACAACTCTTAAATAAAATATATTAAAGAAGAGAGGGAGTAGTATTTAAGTTTAGGCTTATCTTTTTATTTTATTTTTATTATAATGCAATTACAAATAAAACCCCAATTTAATAGGGTTATTTTTCTTATACATGTTCCATGACCATTTGGGTTGATTCTGGTAATTTGGGTTGATTCTTGTAATTGTGTTCTAATCCCAACAGAAAATGATGATAGCATGATATCATAATATTTAATAATTCATGAAACAATAAAGCCAAACTAATTTATATGCAAATTAGTAAATTAAGTTGTGAAATTATTAATGATAAAAAATAATTAGTAATTAGTGTTGTAAAGCTAAAATTCTTTTTATAGTCCTACAAATTTAATGTTGACTTATTATTGTACAATAATTTTTTTCTAAAAAAGAGTTCTTTAATTACTTAGTCATACAACAAATTTTAATTTAAAAAATATGTTTAAAATTTTATTTTACTCAATTTTGAACTCCAAAAAATTAAATATTAAAAATATAGGGGGGAAATATTATGATTACATAATACTTAATACTAAAAAAATATATTATATGTTAATGATTAAAATATTGAAAAATATATTATATATTGTAAAACATATTAATGACTAAATTTTAATTACTGATTTTATTTAATGTAGGAGACATTCAATTAATTAATGTTTAAAAGAATTATAACATATATTAGTGACTAAAATTTAGTTAATTTTTAAACCGGAAGTCATAATAGTAACTTATCATTCTACAATAATTTTATTCGTAAATAACAACATATTAAAAATATAAAAAAGTATTATGAAAAATAATAATAAATATTAAAAAATATAATATATATTAGAAATTATATTAATCAAATTTATTTCAAATTGGAGAGATTGAGTTAATTAGTGTTAGAAAAAAATCCTCAGTTACACGTAAAATTTAGTTATTTATTAAAATTAAAATTATGATAGTAACTTATTATTCTACAATTTATTTTTATTTTTTTGTATACGGAGTTCCTTAAACACCAAGTTTAGGTTTTTATGTTTTACTCATTTTTTAACTCTAAAAAACTATATATAAATTCGAAAGATTGAAAATGTAAAGTAAATATTAAATTTTAAAATTATATAAAAACTAAATATTAAATTAAAAATAACCAAAAAGAAATATTACTAACATTCACTTGTGAGTATTTAACAATTGTTTGTATAAACAATTCTAAGAGTAATTGTGACGGTCCCAAATCTGGGCTTACATAGTACAATTTGAGATATCATAAAATATACGATAACTAAAACAAACAGTACATAGGATAAAAAATACATAACTCAATAATACACAACTAAGTTTTCACTATTATTGTCACACTATATATAATATATGAAGACTACTATAGTTATCTCTCGGACCTTTTGTGACGCCCCCAAATCTGGGCCCACACATCCCAAACTTGAGTCGTCAAAATACTACAACAAAATTATTACAACAAAGCACAACGTACAACAATACAGTGTATAATAATACACAACTAAGTCTTCACTATTATTGCCACACTATTTTACAAAATGTGAAGACTATGATAACTATTCCTCGGACCCTCACTCCATTCCCCGGCTAGACCCTGTTATGTTTTCATCTCCTGTTGAAAAACAATGGAACAAAAGAAAGGGTGAGCTCAAATAGCCCAGTAAAGAATATCATGACTAAGATAATGACGAATAAATTATCATTAGTCTTCAACAGTTGAGTTCTTGATAGAATACAATAGACTACAAGGTTTATATCAAAAACTGCAGTTAAATTCTTAAACAACGTTCAGATCAATAATAGCAGCGGAATAAGTAATCTATTAGAAGAATAATGCAGACTATAATGTCCACTCGGTTCTCTTTTTAGGAAAAACATCATCAACTTTTATCATCTGAAATATCATTAGTCAAGATAATACAAATTCACAGTTCCTGATCATAATCATGCACATCAACAGTTCATCTTTGTACTACGGGCCAAAGATATTCAATATAGCACCAACGGTCATGATTATACCAGATTCAGCCTTTGGTCATAATCATACCAAACAACAGTTCATCTTTGCACTACGGGCCAAAGAGAACATTCACCACGTGCCATAAAAGACACCGAACAGATGTATCGCCTTTAACCTATTATATCGCCTTTAACCTATCATCTGTTCAACAAATATATCACATCTGTGCCCCCGGCCACAGATATTCACAACAGCTTGATTTTTGGATGATTAGAATGATATAAATGATGAACAGAAGAAATAGGATAACATTAAGTATCGGAAGTTTACTTTGTACAGATTCAAATAATGTCCAAATTGTCGACATGATATGGAGTGAAATTCAAGATCCACAGTTCAGAATAACGGTTACAATTCAATAGAAAGGTTCACGTAAATAGGAAGGTTTAGTTGAAATAATGAAGTTCAACTATTATGGAACATATAATATTTTCAGGAATTATAGAAGCAATAGTTCCATAATAAATTTCGATTTAGGAGTATGAAAGAAAATAATATCCCTTACCGTAGCAGGTTTGATTAACAAAAGGTGAAGAAAATTAATACAAAGGGTTATTCACCAACAGGCGGCAAACCGCTCCGTAAGGTTATTCCCACAATTTAATAGAATTTGAGTACAAAGAGTTATTCACCAAACAGGCGGCAATCCGCTCCGTAAGGTTATTCTCAGAGATTAATAATGAATGAATACGAAAGGTTATTCACCAACAGGCGGCAATCCGCTCCGTAAGGTTATTCCCACAATTTAATAGGATTTGAGTACAAAGAGTTATTCACCAAACAGGCGGCAATCCGCTCCGTAAGGTTATTCTCAGAGATTAATAATGAATGAATACGAAAGGTTATTCACCAACAGGCGGCAATCCGCTCCGTAAGGTTATTCCCACAATTTAATACATGGAAATAAAAGGCACGTCTTATGAGTAAGGAAGAAACAATATTATTATCGAGAATCAAATAATGATAATCCCTTACCATAGTATGTTTGAATAATGGAAGATGAAAAAGATGGTATCCCTTACCTCAACACGTGACTGGATATTGATTTAAATGAGGTTGATTAACTTGAACAGTACACGTATACTTATAGATCTTCACAAATACTCAAGATGACTTAAGCACACTTAGAGAGAACTTTCACAAGAAGTATTTTGAGAGAGAAAGAAAGAACAAGTAAGGAAGTTTATGAAAAATCCTTAAGTTAAGGCTTCTATTTATAGCCAAAAATCTTATCATTCATTTAATCTAAACCATTCATTTAAAGATCATCTTTTAATCTACACCATCCATTTCAAATATTATATTATCTTTAATCTACACCATTCATTTCATATCACCTAATAATCACCTAACTTTATATTATAAACAAATCAATTTAATTATTCAACAATAATTCACACTTTAATCTACACCATTCATTTCATATCACCTAATAATTACCTAACTTTATATTATAAACAAATCAATTCAATTATTCAACAATAATTCACACTTTAATCTACACCATTCATTTCATATCACCTAATAATCACCTAACTTTATATTATAAACAAATAACTTTATCAATTCAATTATTATGACTAATTGTTATAAATACAGTATAGTTAGCTCTTAGATATCAAGTCAATAAATTAATGAAATACAACTGTTTAAATAACATCATAATAGAGATAACAATAATGTAAAATAAAGCATACGTTACTGTGTAATGACAATTATTGATTCAATAATGTGAATTACTGTGCATATGTTACTGTGACAATTATTAGGTTCAATAATTTTAAAAACAGTGCAACAACAATTATTGACTCAATGATATAAAATACAGTGTAATGACAATTATTAAATCAATAATGCAAAATACTGTGTAACAACAATTATTGAATTGATAATATAAAATATTATGCAGTGACAATTATCGATGAAATGATGCGTAACAGTTACGGTGTCAATTATCAGACCAAAAATATGAGACACTATGCAATACCGTGTGTTACTGTAGAGTACCGAGTGCTACAGAAAATACCAATAACTATCGTATGCTACTATTCTTTTATCACCGGTATTTTAACAGTTCCGTTGACTATTTTTATTTAAAAAGGTTATTTCTGTCGTTTTCTATATCCGACAAATATTCCGATGTGGGGTCCACCAATAATTTGTTATTTCGGCGCCGTCGGACCAAACGAATATTCCCCGACCAAACGAATATTGTCCGACAAAGTAAAATTTGCACATAACATCCTTAACTTTTAACTTTATCGATTTAACCACTTACTGTTTCAAAAAAATATATATATGAAGAAAAATTAAATTTTGTATTTCATAAAATTCGGGGTCTTACAACCTCCCCTCCTTATGAAATTTCGTCCCCGAAATTGACGTACCTGACATATCGAAGAGGTAAGGATACTTAGATTTCATCTCAGATTCTAGCTCCCAGGTCATTTCCTCAGTATCTTGGTTCCTCCATAAAACCTTAACTTGAGGTATAACCTTTGAGCGTAGGATCTGCTCCTTCTTATCCAGGATCTTAACAGGTATTTCCTCGTATGTTAAATCCTCTGCTATAACGTCTGGTTCTAACTCAATGACGTGGTTTGGGTCCTTCACATATTTACGTAACATAGATATGTGAAAAACGTTATGGATGCGAGACATACTTGGTGGTAGGGCTAGTCTGTAGGCTACGGTTCCTATTCGATCGAGGATTTCAAATGGGCCAATAAATCGAGGGTTGAGCTTTTCTCTCTTTCCGAATCTCGTAACCCCTTTCCATGGAGAAACACGTAAGAATACATGATCTCCGACGTTGAAACTTTCGTCTCTCCGATGAAGATCAGCATAACTCTTTTGTCGTTCTTGTGCGGTCTGTATTCGTTGTCGGATCATTTGAATCTTTTCGATCGTCAAGCGTACCAACTCGGGTCCCAACAATTTTGCTTCTCCTACCTCATTCCAACATATTGGAGAGCGACACTTCCTTCCATACAATGCCTCGAATGGAGCTATGCCTATGCTTGCTTGGTAACTGTTGTTGTAAGAAAATTCCACAAACGGCAAGTACTTATCCCAACTTCCTTTGAAGTCTAATACACAAAGTCTCAAAAGATCTTCGAGGGTCTGGATCGTCCTTTCCGATTGTCCGTCCGTTTGAGGATGGTATGCAGAACTAAAACGTAGTTCAGTGCCCATAGCTTTTTGTAGACTGATCCAAAAGCGTGAAGTGAATCTAGGATCTCGATCAGAAACTATGGAAACTGGCATGCCATGCAATCTCACGATCTCATTTATGTACATACCGGCAAGACGTTCAAGTGAAAAGTTTTCTCGTATAGGCAAGAAATGAGCAGATTTGGTCAATCTATCTACGATCACCCAAATTGCTTCTAAGCCTTGAGAAACTTTTGGAAGACCCGTCACGAAGTCCATATTGATGTGTTCCCACTTCCATTCGGGAACTTCAAGTGATTGTAATGGACCTTTAGGAACTTGATGCTCTGCCTTGACACGTTGACAAGTTAGGCACCTTGAGATAAACTCCGCAATCTCTCTTTTCATATTGTTCCACCAAAATGTATGTCGAAGATCTCGATACATCTTGGTACCTCCTGGGTGGATTGCAAACGGCGTGTTGTGTGCCTCCATCATGATTTTATGCTTTAATTCAGGATCGTTAGGAACACAGAGTCGAGAGTTGACTCGAAGTATTCCTTTCTCGTCGATTCTTGCTTCGGGAATGGCACCTTCTTGTACTTTCTTTATCATGTTTATCAGTTCTGGATCGGTAGCTTGAGCAGCTTTAATTTTATCGATTAAAGTTGGTTCTACTCGCACGTGAGCAATCTTCGAGCGGGTCCCTGGTGTCTTTAGCTCTATCTCCATCTTTTGCAAGTCGTACAAAATACACTTTTGTGTTGTCAGCAGTGCACTTGTACTTGCATAAGATTTTCTGCTCAAAGCGTCAGCTACAACGTTCGCCTTTCCCGGGTGATACTGGATTGTGTGGTCATAATCCTTTAACAGCTCAAGCCAACGTCGTTGTCGCATGTTGAGTTCCTTCTGGGTGAAGAAATACTTGAGACTTTTATGATCCGTATAGATATCCACTTTTTCTCCGTACAAGTAGTGTCTCCAGATCTTCAACGCGAAAACGACTGCTGCCAACTCTAGATCATGAGTAGGATAATTTTTCTCATAATCTTTGAGTTGTCGAGAGGTGTAGGCTATAACCTTTCCATGTTGCATAAGGACACAGCCTAAACCTTTGCCAGAAGCATCGCTGTAGATAACAAATTCTCCTGATCCTGATGGTATGGTCAGAACAAGAGCTGAAACCAGTCTCTTCTTGAGTTCTTGGAAACTTTTCTCGCATTCCTCGCTCCATATGAATTTTGTGCTTTTCCGAGTAAGCTGCGTTAATGGAGTGGCGATTCGAGAAAATCCTTCTACGAATCTCCGATAATAACCAGCTAGACCCAGAAAACTTCGGACTTCGGTTACTGTTTTGGGTTGTTCCCAATTTAGTACCGTTTCAATCTTCGCAGGATCGACTGATATTCCTTGACTAGAAATCACATGCCCAAGAAACGCGACCTCCTCAAGCCAGAACTCACATTTCTTCAACTTGGCATATAATTTGTTTTCACGGAGCTTTTGTAGTATCAATCTCAAATGTTGTTCATGATCCTCGCGACTCTTGGAGTATATGAGGATGTCATCAATAAAGACAACCACAAAATGATCCAAATGTTCCTTGAATATCCGGTTCATCATGTCCATGAAAGCTGCAGGAGCATTAGTTAGTCCAAAAGGCATGACTAAGAACTCATAATGCCCATAACGAGTTCTGAAAGCAGTCTTTGGAATGTCGTCAGCTTTAACCTTTAACTGATGATATCCAGAACGGAGATCAATCTTTGAGAAATGTTGAGCGCCTTGCAATTGATCAAACATGTCATCAATCCGAGATAACGGGTACCTGTTATTGATGGTGACATGGTTCAATTCTCGGTAGTCAATGCACAATCTCATACTCCCGTCTTTCTTCTTCACAAATAGAACAGGAGCACCCCAAGGTGATGCACTCGGACGAATGAAACCGGTATCCAACAATTCCTGTAGTTGGACTTTTAACTCTTGAAGTTCAATGGGAGCCATTCGGTAGGGAGCTTTGGAAATGGGCTTGGTACCGGGTTCAAGATCAATATAAAAATCAATTTCACGGTTTGGGGGTAAGCCAGGAAGTTCTTCAGGAAAAACGTCAGGAAACTCATTAACAATGGGAATATCATTCAAGTTTGACGTATTTTTGTTCAAATCAGTGACATGAGCTAAAAAGGCTTGACATCCGTTTTTCAATAAACGAATGGCTTTATGGCTAGGAATAACAGTTATAGATTTCAATGGTTTAGTTGCTTGAATTTGCATGACAGGTTGATTAGGAATATGAAAACTAATAATCTTATGAAAACAATCAATTTTAGCATGATGGGTAGTCAACCAATCAATTCCTAAAATCACATCAAATTCACGCATCTCCAAAGAAATAAGGTCAACAGGTAATGTGAGGTTGTTGATTTGAACTAGGCAAGATTTATAGACAGTAGATGTAATGGTCATTTCTCCTAATGGGGTTTCAACTGATAAGTCAAAGTCCAAATTTTCAGGAGTTAAGTTTAAACGCTGAGCACATGTAGGTGAAATAAAATAATGGGTAGAGCCAGTATCTAACAAAGCGTAGACTTCACGAGAATTTATGAATAGCTTACCGGTTATCACCTCGTTCGAGTTTCGCGCCATTTGGGATGTCACAACAAAAGCTCTCCCTTGAACTACAGATTTTCCCTTATCCGCGCTAGCTTTTGGTATCATCATTGCAGCTGGACTTGATTTTGTGGCAGGACAAAACCGCGCAAGATGACCCTCTTTCCCACAACTGTAGCACTTTTTGGACTGCAGTGTACAGTTTGGGCTGATGTGACCTTCCTGACCACACCTATAGCATCTCACTGGTGGTCGATCTTCTCCCCTTGAAACTGGGGTCGGTGCTGGTGTTGGTACTGGTGCTGGTGCCCTTCCATAATTATTATGGAATCTCTTTCTTTTGAAATTGTTCCCACTAGATTCTCCTCTTCTGTTATTTGGTATGGAATTACCACCGAAGTGTTGGTTACCTCCTCGATGGTTCTCGTTCCTGTGGTTGTTGTCACTCCTTTCTCTATGCTGATCATTAACTCTTGGCTGCAATGTTTCATCTGTTTGCTCCACCCTTTGAGCCCTATCTACAACATCTGAATACAAACTAAATTTATGAGAGCTAAGTTGTTGACGAATTTTTAATCTCAAACCTCTTAGGAACATCCGACTCATTCGTGCTTCATCATCCACAAGATGAGTCGCAAAACGAGACAGTTCAGCAAACTTAGCTTCATATTGAGAAACTGTCATGTTTCCCTGCTCCAGCTTAATGAATTCCACTTCCTTCATATGGCGGATGCTTTCTGGGAAGTACTTCTCGTTAAACAGTTCTTCGAATTCTGTCCAAGACATTTCGAGTGCTGAAGGTTGGATACGTTTTACCGCTTCCCACCAATGGTCCGCCTCACCTCGTCACATAAAAGTGGCAAATGGCACCTTCTGATCATCAGCGCATTGTAAGACATCAAGTATTTTTGTCGTCTGCTTCAGCCATGCCTCCGCTTTGAGTGGGTCAGGCTTCCCGTGGAATTCAGGTGGTCCTAATTCTTTAAATTGCTTAACAGTGACCATCCTCAAATTGCCAGCGTTTCTACCGTTATTATTGACTGGATTTCCTCTTCCTTGATTCTGTATGAACTGCATGAAATTCCTAAAGAATCCATCGTTCATCATGTTATCAGGAACATTATTTCCTGAGTTGGCAGGAGGATTGTTTGGGGCCTCTTGATTCTCGGCTACATTTGCTTCGGATATTCCATAGTTAACCTCTTGATTTTCAGATGCCATACTTAACTGTGGTCACAAAATAAATGTTAGTTCAAATAAACTGACTCATCACTTCATGTTCCTACATTCAAATCGACTCATTAGATAATAAAATCTATTTTAGGTAGGACACACTAGTGACTGATTCTATTCGTCTCTCCCCTCCTAGTTCTACCCCAGATCTCCATTAAAGACCATATCCCAAAGCTCTGATGCCAACTGTGACGCCCCCAAATCTGGGCCCACACAGCCCAAACTTGAGTCGTCAAAATACTACAACAAAATTATTACAACAAAGCACAACGTACAACAATACAGTGTATAATAATACACAACTAAGTCTTCACTATTATTGCCACACTATTTTACAAAACGTGAAGACTATGATAACTATTCCTCGGACCCTCACTCCATTCCCCGGCTAGACCCTGTTATGTTTTCATCTCCTGTTGAAAAACAATGGAACAAAAGAAAGGGTGAGCTCAAATAGCCCAGTAAAGAATATCATGACTAAGATAATGACGAATAAATTATCATTAGTCTTCAACAGTTGAGTTCTTGATAGAATACAATAGACTACAAGGTTTATATCAAAAACTGCAGTTAAATTCTTAAACAACGTTCAGATCAATAATAGCAGCGGAATAAGTAATCTATTAGAAGAATAATGCAGACTATAATGTCCACTCGGTTCTCTTTTTAGGAAAAACATCATCAACTTTTATCATCTGAAATATCATTAGTCAAGATAATACAAATTCACAGTTCCTGATCATAATCATGCACATCAACAGTTCATCTTTGTACTACGGGCCAAAGATATTCAATATAGCACCAACGGTCATGATTATACCAGATTCAGCCTTTGGTCATAATCATACCAAACAACAGTTCATCTTTGCACTACGGGCCAAAGAGAACATTCACCACGTGCCATAAAAGACACCGAACAGATGTATCGCCTTTAACCTATTATATCGCCTTTAACCTATCATCTGTTCAACAAATATATCACATCTGTGCCCCCGGCCACAGATATTCACAACAGCTTGATTTTTGGATGATTAGAATGATATAAATGATGAACAGAAGAAATAGGATAACATTAAGTATCGGAAGTTTACTTTGTACAGATTCAAATAATGTCCAAATTGTCGACATGATGTGGAGTGAAATTCAAGATCCACAGTTCAGAATAACGGTTACAATTCAATAGAAAGGTTCACGTAAATAGGAAGGTTCAGTTGAAATAATGAAGTTCAACTATTATGGAACATATAATATTTTCAGGAATTATAGAAGCAATAGTTCCATAATAAATTTCGATTTAGGAGTATGAAAGAAAATAATATCCCTTACCGTAGCAGGTTTGATTAACAAAAGGTGAAGAAAATTAATACAAAGGGTTATTCACCAACAGGCGGCAAACCGCTCCGTAAGGTTATTCCCACAATTTAATAGAATTTGAGTACAAAGAGTTATTCACCAAACAGGCGGCAATCCGCTCCGTAAGGTTATTCTCAGAGATTAATAATGAATGAATACGAAAGGTTATTCACCAACAGGCGGCAATCCGCTCCGTAAGGTTATTCCCACAATTTAATAGGATTTGAGTACAAAGAGTTATTCACCAAACAGGCGGCAATCCGCTCCGTAAGGTTATTCTCAGAGATTAATAATGAATGAATACGAAAGGTTATTCACCAACAGGCGGCAATCCGCTCCGTAAGGTTATTCCCACAATTTAATACATGGAAATAAAAGGCACGTCTTATGAGTAAGGAAGAAACAATATTATTATCGAGAATCAAATAATGATAATCCCTTACCATAGTATGTTTGAATAATGGAAGATGAAAAAGATGGTATCCCTTACCTCAACACGTGACTGGATATTGATTTAAATGAGGTTGATTAACTTGAACAGTACACGTATACTTATAGATCTTCACAAATACTCAAGATGACTTAAGCACACTTAGAGAGAACTTTCACAAGAAGTATTTTGAGAGAGAAAGAAAGAACAAGTAAGGAAGTTTATGAAAAATCCTTAAGTTAAGGCTTCTATTTATAGCCAAAAATCTTATCATTCATTTAATCTAAACCATTCATTTAAAGATCATCTTTTAATCTACACCATCCATTTCAAATATTATATTATCTTTAATCTACACCATTCATTTCATATCACCTAATAATCACCTAACTTTATATTATAAACAAATCAATTTAATTATTCAACAATAATTCACACTTTAATCTACACCATTCATTTCATATCACCTAATAATTACCTAACTTTATATTATAAACAAATCAATTCAATTATTCAACAATAATTCACACTTTAATCTACACCATTCATTTCATATCACCTAATAATCACCTAACTTTATATTATAAACAAATAACTTTATCAATTCAATTATTATGACTAATTGTTATAAATACAGTATAGTTAGCTCTTAGATATCAAGTCAATAAATTAATGAAATACAACTGTTTAAATAACATCATAATAGAGATAACAATAATGTAAAATAAAGCATACGTTACTGTGTAATGACAATTATTGATTCAATAATGTGAATTACTGTGCATATGTTACTGTGACAATTATTAGGTTCAATAATTTTAAAAACAGTGCAACAACAATTATTGACTCAATGATATAAAATACAGTGTAATGACAATTATTAAATCAATAATGCAAAATACTGTGTAACAACAATTATTGAATTGATAATATAAAATATTATGCAGTGACAATTATCGATGAAATGATGCGTAACAGTTACGGTGTCAATTATCAGACCAAAAATATGAGACACTATGCAATACCGTGTGTTACTGTAGAGTACCGAGTGCTACAGAAAATACCAATAACTATCGTATGCTACTATTCTTTTATCACCGGTATTTTAACAGTTCCGTTGACTATTTTTATTTAAAAAGGTTATTTCTGTCGTTTTCTATATCCGACAAATATTCCGATGTGGGGTCCACCAATAATTTGTTATTTCGGCGCCGTCGGACCAAACGAATATTCCCCGACCAAACGAATATTGTCCGACAAAGTAAAATTTGCACATAACATCCTTAACTTTTAACTTTATCGATTTAACCACTTACTGTTTCAAAAAAATATATATATGAAGAAAAATTAAATTTTGTATTTCATAAAATTCGGGGTCTTACACCTTTACTCCATTCCCCGACTAGACCTAATTATTCTCTCATTTCCTGAAAAAACAATGGAACAAAAAAGAAAGGGCAAACTCAAATAACCAAGTAAGAAATATCATAACTAAGATAACGATGAGTAAATTATCATTAGCCTTCAACAGTTGAGTTCGTGATAGAATATAATAAACAACAAGTTTTAGATCAATAATAGCATCAGAATGAGCAATCAATTAGAAGAATAATATAGACTATGATGTCCACTAGTTTTTCTTTTTAAAAAAATATCATCAAGTTTTATCATCTTAAACACCACTGGTAATGATAATATAAATTCATTGTTCCTGATCATAATCATGCAAGTCAACAGTTCATCTTTGCACTACGGGCCAAATATATTCAAATATAACACCAATGGTCATGATCATACCAATTTTCAGTCTTTGGTCATAATCATATCAAACAACAGTTCTTCTTTGCCTCAGGCCAAAAAGAATATTCACCACGTGTCCTAAAAGACACACAACAATTATATCGTCTTTATCCTATCATCCGTGTCCCAGGCCACATATATTCACAACAAAATGATTTTTGATGATTAGAATAACAACAGTGATATAAATGATGAACATAAGAAAAATAACATGATCAATAAATATCAAAAAATTTTGATTTTACTTTGTGCAGATTCAAATAATGTCCAAATTGTCAACATGATGTGGAGTGAAATTCAAAAATTATATTCAAGATCCATAGTTCAGAATAACGGTTAAAGTTCAATAGAAAAATTTAGAAAAATAGGAAGGTTCAATTGAAATGATATTAAATGAAGTGTAAACTATTAAGGAACATATAATTATTTCAGGTAACTTTACCAAATATTACTTACTATAGTAAGTTAAGAGTATAAAAAGAATGATACCCCTTACATTAACACGTGACTGAATATTGATTTAAATGAAGTTGATTAGCCTATATATTTATAATTTAATTAATAACTACCACATATAATTTCACGGTGTATATCAATTTGTATGAAATCATCAAAAGTGATTTGATAAAATAAAGTATAATAGTTTTTGAAAGAAAATAATATTTCAAAATAAATCTTCCAAATGAAACTTTTCAAAATAAATCTTCTAAAAGAAGAGTACTCTAAAGGAATATTTATAAACACCTTGTGATGTGTGTGGTTGCATATATAACTTTTATAAAAGACTTACTTGAACAGTACTCGTACACTTACAGATCTTCACAAATACTCAAGATGGTTTTAACACACTCAAAGAGAACTTATACAAAGTAATATTTAGACAGTGCAGGAAAGAATAAGCAATGAAGTTTTATGAAAAATTGTAAGACCCCGAATTTTATGAAATACAAAATTTAATTTTTCTTCATATATATTTTTTTTTGAAACAGTAAGTGGTTAAATCGATAAAGTTAAAAGTTAAGGATGTTATGTGCAAATTTTATTTTGTCGGACAATATTCGCTTTGTCGGGGAATATTCGTTTGGTCGGGGAATATTCGTTTGGTCCGACGGCGCCGAAATAACAAATTATTGGTGGACCCCACAACGGAATATTTGTCGGATATAGAAAACGATAGAAATAACCTTTTTAAATAAAAATAGTCAACGGAACTGTTAAAATACCGGTGATAAAAGAATAGTAGCATACGGTAGTTATTGGTATTTTCTGTAGGACTCGGTACTCTACAGTAACACACGGTATTGCATAGTGTCTCATATTATTGGTCTGATAATTGACACCGTAACTGTTACGCATCATTTCATCGATAATTGTCACTGCATAATATTTTATATTATCAATTCAATAATTGTTGTTACACAGTATTTTGCATTATTGATTTAATAATTGTCATTACACTGTATTTTATATCATTGAGTCAATAATTGTTGTTGCACTGGTTTTAAAATTATTGAACCTAATAATTGTCACAGTAACATATGCACAGTAATTCACATTATTGAATCAATAATTGTCATTACACAGTAACGTATGCTTTATTTTACATTATTGTTATCTCTATTATGATGTTATTTAAACAGTTGTATTTCATTAATTTATTGACTTGATATCTAAGAGCTAACTATACTGTATTTATAACAGTTAGTCATAATAATTGAATTGATAAAGTTATTTGTTTATAATATAAAGTTAGGTGATTATTAGGTGATATGAAATGAATGGTGTAGATTAAAGTGTGAATTATTGTTGAATAATTGAATTGATTTGTTTATAATATAAAGTTAGGTAATTATTAGGTGATATGAAATGAATGGTGTAGATTAAAGTGTGAATTATTGTTGAATAATTAAATTGATTTGTTTATAATATAAAGTTAGGTGATTATTAGGTGATATGAAATGAATGGTGTAGATTAAAGATAATATAATATTTGAAATGGATGGTGTAGATTAAAAGATGATCTTTAAATGAATAGTTTAGATTAAATGAATGATAAGATTTTTGGCTATAAATAGAAGCCTTAACTTAAGAATTTTTCATAAACTTCCTTACTTGTTCTTTCTTTCTCTCTCAAAATACTTCTTGTGAAAGTTCTCTCTAAGTGTGCTTAAGTCATCTTGAGTATTTGTGAAGATCTATAAGTATACGTGTACTGTTCAAGTTAATCAACCTCATTTAAATCAATATCCAGTCACGTGTTGAGGTAAGGGATACCATCTTTTTCATCTTCCATTATTCAAACATACTATGGTAAGGGATTATCATTATTTGATTCTCGATAATAATATTGTTTCTTCCTTACTCATAAGACGTGCCTTTTATTTCCATGTATTAAATTGTGGGAATAACCTTACGGAGCGGATTGCCGCCTGTTGGTGAATAACCTTTCGTATTCATTCATTATTAATCTCTGTGAATAACCTTACGGAGCGGATTGCCGCCTGTTTGGTGAATAACTCTTTGTACTCAAATTCTATTAAATTGTGGGAATAACCTTACGGAGCGGATTGCCGCCTGTTGGTGAATAACCTTTCGTATTCATTCATTATTAATCTCTGAGAATAACCTTACGGAGCGGATTGCCGCCTGTTTGGTGAATAACTCTTTGTACTCAAATTCTATTAAATTGTGGGAATAACCTTACGGAGCGGTTTGCCGCCTGTTGGTGAATAACCCTTTGTATTAATTTTCTTCACCTTTTGTTAATCAAACCTGCTACGGTAAGGGATATTATTTTCTTTCATACTCCTAAATCGAAATTTATTATGGAACTATTGCTTCTATAATTCCTGAAAATATTATATGTTCCATAATAGTTGAACTTCATTATTTCAACTGAACCTTCCTATTTACGTGAACCTTTCTATTGAATTGTAACCGTTATTCTGAACTGTGGATCTTGAATTTCACTCCACATCATGTCGACAATTTGGACATTATTTGAATCTGTACAAAGTAAACTTCCGATACTTAATGTTATCCTATTTCTTCTGTTCATCATTTATATCATTCTAATCATCCAAAAATCAAGCTGTTGTGAATATCTGTGGCCGGGGGCACAGATGTGATATATTTGTTGAACAGATGATAGGTTAAAGGCGATATAATAGGTTAAAGGCGATACATCTGTTCGGTGTCTTTTATGGCACGTGGTGAATGTTCTCTTTGGCCCGTAGTGCAAAGATGAACTGTTGTTTGGTATGATTATGACCAAAGGCTGAATCTGGTATAATCATGACCGTTGGTGCTATATTGAATATCTTTGGCCCGTAGTACAAAGATGAACTGTTGATGTGCATGATTATGATCAGGAACTGTGAATTTGTATTATCTTGACTAATGATATTTCAGATGATAAAAGTTGATGATGTTTTTCCTAAAAAGAGAACCGAGTGGACATTATAGTCTGCATTATTCTTCTAATAGATTACTTATTCCGCTGCTATTATTGATCTGAACGTTGTTTAAGAATTTAACTGCAGTTTTTGATATAAACCTTGTAGTCTATTGTATTCTATCAAGAATTCAACTGTTGAAGACTAATAATAATTTATTCGTCATTATCTTAGTCATGATATTCTTTACTAGGCTATTTGAGCTCACCCTTTCTTTTGTTCCATTGTTTTTCAACAGGAGATGAAAACATAACAGGGTCTAGCCGGGGAATGGAGTGAGGGTCCGAGGAATAGTTATCATAGTCTTCACGTTTTGTAAAATAGTGTGGCAATAATAGTGAAGACTTAGTTGTGTATTATTATACACTGTAGTGTTGTACGTTGTGCTTTGTTGTAATAATTTTGTTGTAGTATTTTGACGACTCAAGTTTGGGCTGTGTGGGCCCAGATTTGGGGGCGTCACAAAAATCCTTAAGTTAAGACCTCTATTTATAGCCAAAAATCTTATCATAAACCAAGATTTTCTAATTTAATTCAAACCATATATTTCAAGATGATGTTTAATCCATACAACTCATTTCATCTTTTAAGGTTTTCTTAATTTAAACCATTTATTTAAATATCATCTTTAATCTACACCGTTAATTTCAAATTCTATAATTATTACATTGTCTTTAATCTATACCATTCAATTAATTTTATATATAAAACAACTAACTTTATATAAATAAATTAACTTTATATATAAAAACAAATAACTTTATATAATATATCATAATAAAATAATTTACTTTACATAATTTATATAAAGTAAATAACTTTATATAATTTATTATAATAAAAACAAGTAACTTTATATACTTTATTATAATAAAAATAAATAACTTTATCAATTTAATTATTCAATAATAATTCACAATTATTCATTATTATGACTAATTATTATAAATGCAGTGTAGTTGGCTTTCTGAGTTATATACTCACAATACAAGCAGAAAAATCAACTAATAATGGATTACAACAGTTTAATTAACATCATAATAGAGATAACAATAATACAGAAAATAAGTAAAAGAAAGAGCACATTACTGTGTAATGATAATTATTGATTCAGTAAAGTGAATTACTGTGCATATGTTATCGTGACAATTATCAGTTTAATAATATGAATTATTGTGCATGTGACAATTATTGGTTCAATAAAGTCAATATAGTACAATAGTCACTTTATCAGTTCAATAATATGATATACTGTGCAATACCATGTGCTACTGTATAATATCTTGTGCTACTGTGTAATACCGTGTACTACTGTGTAATACCGTAATTACTATTCCTTTTACTGCATGGTATTTTAACAATTAAAAGTGATAGAACCATTGACTATTTTTATTTAGAAAGGTTACATATGTCGTTTTCTATATCCGACAATATTTCGTTGTAGGAAGGTCTACCAATATTATTTCGGCGCTGTCGTACGAATCGAATATTCCCCGACAGAACGAATATTCCTTGACAAAACGAATATTCTCCGATAAAATAAAATTTGTACAAACATTTCTTAATTTTCATTTTTGTCAATTTATTCATTTACCGTTTTAGAAGAAAATATATAAAAAAAATTAATTTTATATTTTATAAAATTCGGGATCTTACAGTAATAGTAAGTTAATTTGAAATTCAAAAAAATATTTTATAATCATCATATAAAATAGAAATTAAAAATAATTTTACAGGACACTTAACTAGTCTATATTATAAAGGGGAAGAGAAAATTGATGGGTTTTTTTGTTTGTAAACAATTATGTAATAAAAATTTACTTTCCTACTTTATCCTTTAAAAGATAGGAGCAATTACTTTTTAAACTGCAAAACTAACCTAATTATTTTTTTTTAACACACTTAACACGACACGACAAGTTCAGAAGTATAAAGGTTAATTTTGCCCTTTTCAAACTCAAAAACTTCTATTTTCTCTCCCTCTTCTCTTTTATCAATCCCTATTTTCTTTTTAATATTTTTCTTTCATGCTACACACGGAATTGTGTACCAGAATAAATGTATTTATCTAGACGGTAAAAGAGGAAAAGGCTCTTTGCTTAAGAAATAGGAAAACTCTTTGAGAAGCAGTTGTGTAAAGGATTCTTTGAATTAGGAAAAAATAAATCCAGAAAATCTTATGTCATCAATCATTACAGATACATTACTTAACTCAAGAATTTACTCTATCCCCTAAAAAAGATGAGAATAAATTATATACATATGGCACATTATCTGCAACGGTTCAAAGCTCAAGCTACATTATCCTGCACGAACATGTTCTTCCATTTCTGTTGTCAAATTCATTATCCGATCCACCATCATCACTGCTACAGCATGGAGTTCATAAGTGTTTGACAGAAAGACGTCAATAAAAGCACGAAAAATACTCTTAAATTAGAGTAAATGGAATCAGAAAATTGCACTTTGCCAAGAGAACTGGCAGAAAATACTAGTTCATATTTACAGCAGAAAATGAATTACAGAAGATCAAATCTAGGTATAAAAGTAGTACAGAAGGTTATGCAGGACAAACATATCCAGTAATTATCGATGTCCTTCAAGTCTATATGCATGAAATCCCATTGGTGGATACATCATTGTTTGATTAGACACGTAAACAAAAAACTCCAACAAAAGTATAGAGGGTCAGTAGACCGAATTTCTTGGATTATTCAAGTATAAACACATCTTAAAGGATAGATCTTTAGTGCAGATCATGAAAGGCGATAGTAAACATTTAAGGGACTTCAATGCCAAAGCATAGCAGAAGATCTAAATGCATGAAATTCTAAAGATGCTGGATGCATATCATTAGAATTCCTAAATTATATTTTGACCTAATTTAGATTTATAACAAAAACGAAGAAAAACAAGTTTCTTACTGCTAAGATGAGAAGAAACATGTTACAAGAGCTTCCCTTATCTTAGAAGCCAGTTTTCAGGTTTCTTAACATTTTTCTTTCGTGAGAGATCTTAAGAATTTGAAAACTGAGAGCTCGATGGATGCAGACAATTTATTGCAGGACACCTAAACGTTCTGTGAGGTGAAATAACTAACAATTTTTTTCTCTAAATCCTTATCAGATGGCTATTACCATATAGGAGTCCAAGCGCCACCAACCCACCTATCAAAATAAGATTTCGTATGAAATTTCTTACCAAGTGTCCCCAAAAAGTCCGAAACATTCCAATAAGTTTACGGACAATATTCCTTAAAAATGCTCAATTTCTTTTAAGCTACCATATGGAACAGCTTCCCCCACAAATATTTTCTGATAAATATTGATCTATTATTAGAAATATTAACTTTATAATTATGTTAGGTGCCATAACTTGTTTAATGTATAAACAGAATCAACATGCATCAAACGGTTTTGCACTCTGCACACACACAACTGCTTTGTGCAAATATAATCAGTGGTTAGGTTTACCCTTTCTAGCCTTCAAACTTGTACGAATTTATGGGCTAGATAATGACAAAACACAGTACACATTTGGTCTTCACATTTAAGCAAAGTACCAATTAAAAAAATTAATAATAATCAGTTTCTTAAGAAGTTCGCTTTTCTTTTTTGGATAAGCAAAGGGGGCAAAAAAAAAATACATCCACGTTCCATTTACAGGGAGTAAAATCTAATATGAAGGCAAAAGCTAGAAGCCACAAGTTATGTAGACAACTGCTGTAATGACATCATGGTAGTAGTTCATGGACCTGCAAGATGCATACATCCATTGTTACAGTTACTTGAGAAGATTCCTCAAGTTTTTAATATTACCATTGGTGTGCACCCATATTTCTATCGACTCCGTAAGAGGATTTTATATTTTCCTTGAGCATAAAGTACGATAAAGTACTTTCATGCCCTGTGCACATTGCAAGAAACCTTTTTATTAGATTTTTTTGTTGGGTGCACAAGCCTCTTAAACATATTTTTACTCAAAAGTCATGTCATCTTCTAAAAAATATGTGCCAGCATAAATTTTCTTCCTAGCTCATTTGTATTATTAGTTGGGATTCCTTTTCCATAGACTGTCACCCAACATGGATCAATTTACAAATGGTTGCTCAGTGATTGGTCTTAATTGTTAACATTTCACCAAATCTTTCTTGCAATAATCAAAAAGAAAAAAAACTCCTTCAAGGCTTTAAGCAAGCTTGGAACTGCTACATTATATAGACACAATTGAATAATCCACTAATAAATTAATAATATCCAAGTTTTGGTAATAAACTTGTGCTACAATATTCCAATGTGATGGACTGCTTATAAGCTAATCTAGAAAACACTTTATAACTTAATATCTTAAGATTCAAAAAGAGAGACAATATAGCCTTCAATGTAAATTGTCTCACTATGTCTATCAGAGAAAATCACTTGGTTTCCACATAATGAATCAAAGTCTTTCAGCAATTTATGTTCGATCGGAGCATGACTTAGTTTTAAAAAAGTCAAATGAAGGTCTTTGAGCTATTGGAGCTCAATTAACATTTGGTACAAGCAATGAATAAGAACACGAAAGGAAATGGAAGAAAATGTTGTAGTCATTTGCAAAAGCAATATCATCACTTTTGATGAATTTTGTAAACTCCTATCCGAGCTTAGTTGTTCACCTTTCTTTTTTGGATAGCCAAAACCATGTCCTCTCAGTTTTAGCTTATTCAAAGAGAATCACTTCATCATCATTTTGAAATGAAAGAACTCCAAAATGGGTTCCACTAGTTTAAAATCTAGTAGCTTTCTATAATTGTGTGAAAATCAAACAGGGACAAATAAAGCCGGACAAAGAGAGTAATAAGAAAATACAAGCATATCATTGGAAACACCATTTTTCTGAAATCAGAAGCAAACAAAGAATTCATACCGACAGAAAACTCAAAAAACTATTTAAATGAATAAACATGAAAATATAATATAATTATAGTTTCCATTCTCACAGTAATGCAACTCAATATGATTTCCTAGCTCAAATAAAAGAGAATGTGTAAATTAGCAGCTCAAAACAAATTGATAGAAAAAAAATCTTTACTTTGACCCTGAAAAACATTATAGAAAAATAAATTTAGTATAGTATATGAAAGGTTTTTCCAAATAATAGTTTTAAGTTTTGAACAAATAATACTAGGTAATACGCTTTCGACGTCACTTTTATAAAAACGAAGTGAAAATGTAGTTCCAATATTTGAACAAACAATAGTATAATACTATGTAATACACTTTCACTATTAAATTTATAAAAACAAAGTGATGTAATAATATAAGTGCTAGATCGGCATTTGGGCACTTGGGCTATATATGCTCAGCGTGGTGTATGTAACCTCACTTTCAGAGACTAAAACTTTTCAACACAGAAAAAGCATTCCAATCATGGAGAAAGGGATAACAAGGGTGCATGTCGCCAAGGGCTTATTATGTTTTGTTCTCTTTTTCTCATATCCCAAAAGAAAGATTATAACCTAAAAAACAAATGGAGTAGTGTGACAGTAGTTCATACTGCTTTTCATGAAGTGAAATGAGGGGCACTAAGGAGGGGGAGGGATAAACCCACTAAGACCCGAAGTTCTCTCAACATATTAAAGGAAGGACAAGATTGTGAGAACCAGTCTATGGAGGAAGCCAGAATGTCAGCATAAAGAAAGAAAGGGAGTAAACTTACGAGAAACTAAACATTCATTCAAACTGTTGAGAAAAGAGATATTAGAACTTAAAGTTCAAAATTTAGATTTGCAGTTTTGGGCTGTCAATAGCGCTTCACTACCTGGCAACTATAGTAACACCTAATATCGGACCCTTGTAGTCAGGTGCCCAAGAATCTTCTTTGATAAACAACAAAAATACGAATTATTGATGCTGCGCATGTACCAAGGTCTTCTAGACCTTTCCTCATCTTCTGGTTAAGTACTGCTACTGCTCTCTTATACACTCTCGTTGTCAGAATGAATATGGAATTAAGTGGCATCTGAAAGTTTACCTACGGTGAGACGACCAAAGAATTTTGAGCAACCAGAGTTGACTCTAATCTCTGGTGGCTCAAGGATCCATGTGAACTGGGTAAAAAAAACCAGATTTTAGTTTTAGTAAATACCAACTGTTGCATACTTTTCTGTCAACAACTATATTATGCCTGTTTGAAACAATTCCAAAAAATGGTTCCCTAACAGCGTTTGCAGAGAATTTGTGCTTTCAACCATTTTAGTGATATTGTCTGCAAAAATAATAACTAGAGAACAGAAATCAGAATTCTGATGACTCCTGTAACGTGGTCCTTTTATCTAAATTTTCTAACTGTTTCCTAGATAGTTCCAGTCATTGCCAAATTGAATAAGATTTCTTATAAGTGTCTAAAAAGAATCTCCTACATGGTGATTAAGTATTGCACCTTTTGGTGTTTTCCTTATCCGTTGTGTCCTACCTCGCAGCCCAAACCTCAATTTGCATGAATATAATATTAATCATACAATTGATTGCAGATAGACATTTGCATTTATATAATAATTGTTGAATGCTTTCTTTTCAGTTTATGGGAGTCTGGAATGAGCATAATGCTAAATTATTTAGAGGGAGGTCCTTGTCCTTTTGAGATATTGAGTAATAGGGTTATCTAATTATCTTTGGCTTTGTTTTTCATTAGTATGATGAGGGTGGACTTCTTGCCCCCCCCCCCCCCCCCCCCCCCCGCATTTATTGTATGCTCTCTTTTTTCTTTAAATAAAATTTCTTCTATTATCAAAAAAAGAAAAAATATAATGTTGAGTGCAGAGGAATACCCATCCTTGTAACTATAAGGTTGGGATAATGCCTGTTGAATAGAAGACCGCCCAGACATCACGTAGAGAATATTTCTTGAATAATAACATAGCGGTCTTCATAAACATTAATAACCTAAGGTTAGAAGGTAGAAGATGTACAGAGCTCAAAATAAAGGCATTAATATTAAAACTTCTAGTGTGAAGTCTATATGGCTCACTATTAGTTTGGCATATGTTCATATCCCACAATACGACGGACAAAACTTCACTCTGGCATCCAACAGAAACATTTAAACATAAGGAAATGAAGAGATTATTATTAGCAAACATGGAAAGAATGCATTTTGTTATGGTTTACCAAAAAAGCTCTGGATCCTACACCACACACCCACACCCACATAGTCACATAGACATGCATAAAGGCAGAATTATTGACAATTGTAATGGAACTTTCATGCATGGTTCAGGAAGAAAGAACAGACAAAATTATTCTTTGATATAAATTCAAATTAGATACTAAGTTCTCATACCTGGCCTCGAATTCTCGGACCTCAACAAGCTCTCCTCCAGACACATCTGTCCACTGAACTTTCCTCCTTTCTGAGTCACTCGGAACATTAATAACCTTTTCGCTTAAGACCGCACTTTCGTTACCAACCACACTAGAAACTGGAATGTTAGTTTTTGTCTTTTTCAAGCTACTCTTAAGGTCAACCTTTTTGGCGATAATAATATCATTGTCAACAATATCAGTGGTATGAGTGTCAACTTTCAATTCTTTCCCCTTGTCAGAAACAGGAGGTTGTGGCAAGATGTCCTGCTGTTGGGTTGGTCCTACTTTCAGAGGAGATGGGCTCTCAAGTCCTGCGGCAGCTCGACTGAAGCAGACAAACGAGGTGCACCCACGGACAAGCCGGTTCTTACCGGAAGCCAGCAGGAGATCAGGATTGGATTCTTGGTCCACCAACTGGTATTGATTCCACGGCGTAACTTGCATGGGTTTTTCTTCCTTCTTCTGACCCAAGAGAAGAAGGGTCAGGCCCTTACTATACCCAGAAGCTGAAGAAGTGAAAAACCCTCCTCCTTCCACTGCCAATAACATCAGTTCTGATCATCTGGGCACCATAAATTCCTTGAATAACTTAGGCTACCTTCAAACAACAGAAGCCAGCTGCCCTTAACCACTGAAAAGAGTCATTCAAAAATGTCATTATATCAGCAACACTAAAACAAAAAGGAACTAAATTCTTCCAATGTTTTAGGAGAGATAATAGCATTTTCAAATTATCATATTTCTGAAAAGGTACTTGTTCAGAGTTTGATAAAAGAATCATAACCAGACAGAACTAAAGGACAGAAGGAAAATACTGGAATTTTTTTTTTGAGATGATAAAGAAATTTTCTTTCGCAGAGAAATTCAGACTTGAGATAAACAAGAAACCGAGATAATCACAAAATGTTAGCAAGTGAACTACATTACCTTACACACCTGTTTACAATCATGTAAATACCAAATTAAATAAATAGTCAAAAGCCAAGATCATGTAAACACCAAATTAAATAAATAGTCAAAAGCCAAGAAAACAACAGCCAGCAATGCTTTGGCATACAAGATCACCCAACAACCTGAAAAAACTAGCAAATATTTCAAAAAATTCTTAGCTACTTTCCCTACTTGCAAGCAATCTCTTAACAGACAAAAAGAAAAGAGAGATAAATCATAAAAAGGATAACTTCTGAAAATAAAAAAAAAATAAAAAAAATAGGCGTAGAAATAGCAGAAGACTTCAGAGAAATAAAATAAATAAATCGCTCGAAATTGCACGCAGAGAAACACATACAAACAGATTAACAAATCATTTCCATAAAGCACAATTCTTCATTACATAACTCAAAACAATTGCAAAATTTTCGATATAAACTTTTGAATTTGTTCAATTTAACTATCAACTCAAACACACGCACATATGTTCATAATTACAGCTAGAGATCACAACTCTGAAGCGAAAAGAACTGCAAAACACAAAACATTTCAACAGACAACAAGCGATATTCACAGAACCCTACGAACAGGCAACTAATTGCTACTACCATTTTCACACAACTTTTTGAAGCGAAATCAATAAACTGCCAGAAAAAAGAGAGACTCACAGATCTGACAGATATTAAAAAAAACCTCCGGCGACTCAGTCGTCGGTGACAGCGGGGCGTGTTGGAGCCTGCTTGATTCGATCCAAAGCTGAGAAAATGGCGAATATCGATAGATTTGGTCCATATATATATATATATATATATATATATATCCGAATATAATAATAACAATATTATTATTATTATTATTATCTAGAAGAAGTATAGGGATAGTGACCACATGGCGCATATAGCAATGGGTCCCGCCAAGTATATCTGAGAAATATTTTCTTTTATTTTTTTCCTTTGGCATTATTTTTTTCTCTCTCCTAACTTTAAAAACTTTTTTTGAATAATTAACAGGAAAGCTTGGTTTTGTTAGCTTGTCAATGGATGCTTTTCCTTTTTAAGAAAGCACCCATTTGCTCTAAAATATGTAGTAGTTACTTACATCTATACTACTATTTATTTTAAAATATAAAATTAGAATTAAATTTTGATATATTAATAATATATACACGAACGGTGTGTAAAAATTATGACACATCATGATGCAAGAATCATAATATATCATTAATAAAATATTTATATTAAATAAAATTATTCTTATATTAATGACATGTTATAATTTTAATATCGTTTACGTATACATTATCAATGTATTAAATTTTAATTGATAAGATTAATATAATTTTTTTTATATAAAATAGTTTGAGGCATTTGTATTTATATAAGAAATTAACATGATTCACTTAAATGTTAAAAAATAATTTTATAATTAATAGTAGGGTCCGCTTAATGTGTGTCTTTAAGCGCGGAAAACAAAAGATACAATCCACTAAATATTACTCCCTCTTTTTCATTATATAGGTCGTTTTAGAAGTTTTTTTTCTTTCCAAAATATAAGTCGTTTTACATATATCTAGGAGAACAAATTTAATCACTTCATATTCTATCCTTAAAAATGAAATAATTAAGAGAGAGAGAAAGAAAAGTAATTAATGAGTGTATGGGTAGTAATGGAATTTCAAACCAATATTAATTGTCTAACATTAGTATTAATGACATTTCTTAATATGTGTAATTATGTCTTAAACGACTTATATAATTGAAAGGAGGGAGTATTTTTTTATATATTTGTACTGAATTTAATACACAAGATCCACTAGTACATTATTTTTTTATACATTAAATTCAGTGTAAATACATAAATAAAATAATATTATGCATTAAATTCCGCACTTAACATGTGCCCTAAAGGCACATTCTAAGAAAATCCTTAATAGTATTGTTTTGATGGCTTATAAAAATTACTTATTTTATTTGTAAAAATTGAACAGATCAATAGCTATTACATGTAAAATTGGTTCTTAATAATTAATATTGATAATTTGATATTTATGTTTTTGAAATACGGAAATTATTGAGGTCACTATTTGTGAATTTTTATCTAAGCCATACACGTGGAGGTGTTGTAGCATTTGGACAATGGAATATTAGAATAAGTGCACAATATTCAAATATTATATTTATCTTAATTATTAAAAAGTGAGATATGACACGGATTTCAATTTTATATCTCATTTTTTAATTATTAAGATAGATATAGTATTTAAATATTGTACACTTATATTTCAATATTTATTATTATATTGATTAAAATTAAAAAAATATATGTCAATTTTAAATTTAAAAATTAATTTTAAAAAATTAACAATATTCAAATGATATAAAATAAACAGAGTAATTCCTTAATTGCTTTAATTTGAGCAAAGGGACACTTCATCTATTAATGATATTTTGTAAAACTTAAGTTTACCATACGAAATATTTTATAATAACAGATTTTTTTTAGTGTGTACAAATTATTATAAATAATTGCGCACAAACACAGTTAGTGCATTAAATAGTAAAAAATATATATAAAAAATTAATTAATAATTAAAGGGTAGAATTATATACAACTTTTTTTTCTCTATTTAAAATTCAAAATTAAATAAATTTATTTAAATTTTAAAAATAATAAATATAACGATAAATAGTATTTTTTTGCTAATATAATAGTTATTTTTGTGTACCAAAATTTTAAATAAGTATAAATTTTAAATAATACTCCGGTAGGTATGTATTCTAGAGAATCTAAACTCCGTGTGAAAGCAATTCTATCAACATCAATCTGAACCTTTTTTGTTTTCTTTCAATTTTCTCATTATTGAGATGACTGGGGGGACAGTCGGGGACTAGTTCAAGATTGGTGTGCAAAGTTTCTCCATTTTTGTTTACGATTATAAAAGATTAAAAATAAATAAATAAATAAATATAATATAATATAGGATCCGCTTAATATGTGTTCTAAGAGTACATACTAAGCGCAAAAAACAAGAAATAGAACCCGCTAAAAATTATTTTTTTATATAGTTATACTGAATTCAATACATGTAGTCCACTAGTGTATTATTTTTTTATACATTGAATTCAGTGCGTCTATATAAACAAATAATATTATACATTGTTTTCCGCGCTTAGTACGTGTCCTAAGAACACACATTAAGAAAATTCTATAATATAATATATTAAATTATAATTAATGAATATTTTGTAATATATAAATAAATTTAATGATTATAATTAATAAATATTATTTATATTATTTGGTATTATTTTTTAATCTAATCGTTGTCATCGAAACATTATTATTTATTTTAGGAGTAAAGAAAAAAAGTTCAACCCTACCGTCCCATAACCATACGCACAAATCGAATTAATTTTTTCAATTTTAGTATTTGATTTTAAGTTTCCATTTTCTAGTACAACATTAAAGAGGAATAATTAAACAGAATATCTCTACAAAATGTAAACAAAATGATGCGGCTTGATTGTATATGGTAACCTTATTTTAATCAAAGTAGTACTACGTCTCTATTCCAAAACCAACAAATGTAAACTAGTATTAAAAAACCAACACATGTACAACCCAAGTAAACAACAAAGTGTCCAGAATGACTTGGACATACTTTTAATTCCCAATTACAAGACACTATAAGCAGTGTTTTAAAATTCGAATTGATTATTAAATCGAAAAAAATATTTTATGAATGAGTTATTGGTTTAATTAGTGATCGTTATTGAATCGATGACGTCATAAATACATAAATATTATATATATATATATATATATATTATTAATAATTAATAAAATTTCAAAATATCTAATTTTTATAAGATAAAATATAGTGAAATAATATTATTAAAATATATAATTTTAAAAATAAAAATATTTTTGTATAAAAAAAATATTAAAAAATACTTTAAAACTGAGTCAACTAATCGATTTTATTGATTAAACCACCTGTTCGACCAGTAGTCAACCGAGTTGATGAAATTTGATTTTTGGCCTAAATCGAATCAACGCGTCAATCGATTCTAATTTTTGACCGATATCGAAGTGCGTTTTAAAACCATGATTAGAAGCATAAGAAACAAAGTCAAAATAAATACATAAAGAGACCATCCCATATAAACTTAACCATCTATAGCCAAGCGAAAAGATCCCTACTCCGCATACGAAAATTATTGTGAATATTTATGTCTATTTTTTTTATTATCGATTATATAGATAAAAATTATTATTAATAATTTTTTTAAAAATACAACTAATAATTAAGATATTTTTATAATTACATCTAATCTCATATATTAATATATTTTGTAATTACAATTAAACACAAATTTATCGCAATAACCAGCATATCATCCATGATTTGTGGGGAAAGTTGCTATATACCCTGAAAATGGGACAAAAAAAGATAGGAAATAACATGGGAAAAAGGCATGGTTAGTTTTTGGGCATTAATAACACCAAGTAGTAGCAGAGGATAATATAGATATATTCCTTCCATACATATTGAGTGGCCATGAGGTGTAGCTTCTTGTTCACACCTGCAGAAGCCATTACTAATGGTGTTTCTGAGCTCTAACAAAATAATATACTACCACCCATCTTGAAGGAAGCCAAGGATCCAAGGCATGCAGGCATTAACTCCCATGTCACATCAATTTAAACCTTTTGGAATGTTTGGCAACCACTTATAAATCTACCATGCCAGAGTTCATTACTATTGAACCTTCTTTCTTCCTCTTTTTCTATTTTTTTTTTTAATTTTTTTATGGTGGAGAATTAATCAGTAGAATTAAATTTTCATTCACTTTAATTATTATGTCTTTTTGGAATTAATGCATTCTCATTAGCTAATTATTCTTTTAGTTTAAATATTTTCTTTTTAAGCTAAGATGCTTGTTTTAATATTTATTTAGTTCTTATAAATGTTAAATACTCTCTCTTATAATTAAAGAGAGTTGACATTAACAATATAAAAAAATGTTTGTATTTTATAGTTAATAAGTCTCATTTTTGATTTATTATTATTATAAGAAATCATTAAAAAAGTAGTGTCCATTTTTATTTATGACAATTTTATATGAATAAAATAAAGAAAAATAATTATTCAATAGATTCTCATTTCGAGAGTCATTCGCCACCCAATATATATGTTAAGTTTGAGATCCAAATGTAATCAATATTGTGAAAAATGAAAATTAATCCATGTATGTATTTTTAATGCGGCTCTTACCTTTTTGCAATGTATTTATAATTATTCATGATATTAATTTTTAAGTTTTACTACATATTGCGACAAATTTATATTGAACTAAACATATCAATATATAAAATTTGGTGAAATTATAAGAAAATTCCACTTAATACACATCTTCAAAATAATTACCACTAATACCAATAAAAAAAATGAACGGCTTTTAAATGGTCTTCAATCATATAAAATGAATATTTGTCATCAACCTAACTCCAATTTCTGAATTTAGACACATTTTAATTCTTTGGGCCACATAATGATTCTTTTAATCTACAATAAGTCGTCCACTAATTAATAAATATAGATTTAAATTGTTTCAATAATAATTAAAAAAAAATACACCACCTTTAATTTGTATTTGCATTCATGAGAATCATTGTTGGTGATTTTAGGCACGATGGAATGAGATCCTTAAAATCCATCACATAATATCATATACTCCGACTATTTTTTAAGCTAAGAGTCTGATTGACATTTTAAAATTAATTTAAAATAAGTTTAAATTTAAAATTGACACGATTTATTTATATTTTAAGAACAGTCATTTTTGTAATTATTAGTATTTTTTAATATAATTTTTAACATACATAATTGTATTAACTAAAATTTAAGAATAATTTTAAATTTAAAAATATGTCAATTAAATTGAAACTTCCTTAGAAAAAAAAATCAAAATAACAGGGACTATTAAAAGACAAGTCTGAAGATTATAATTTTATATTAGTAGAACCATGTAACATATGCCACTAGATTTTAGCAGAATGATTCACATCATATGACAATTAGATGAGGAAAGGATGATTCACAACCCTATGAACATAAGTCTATATTAGCTTGGTAGTTTTAGACATTAAACTACCCCAAAGTGTGATTATATGCTATAAAATACCATGTAAATATGTCTCAAAATTTAATAAAAATAAATAAATAAATAAAATAAAATATGCCTCAACAACCACTTGGAATATTTAAATGGGGTGAATGATTAGATGGTCAAAAAGGTGAAGTACTAATTCAATTTAAATATCTTTAGATACTTCTTTGAGTCTGATTAAAAATTTCTTTCCAAAGGTGATGCATTTTGACATAGGAATGTGGGACATTTAGGCTATAAAAGCGATTGTCCACTACCAAAATAGTCTAGAAATATTTGATGCCAGCCTAAAAAGTTGAGAAACCTCAATCATAATAAAAGTTGACAACTGCATGGGATTCCTAGTGATGGAACTCATTGTGAAAATGTTGCTTCTAGTTAAGGCTATGTAAATCCAACCACACGGTTTGGATTTATTCAAAAAAATATCATCGAAATTTAAATTCGTTAATAATATAATTTAAATTTAAATATAAAAAATAATTTGAATAAAAATATAAATAGAATCTGAATAAAATTATACTAAATTTGTTTAAGATTCAAACTATTTAAATTTTTAATCATGATTAATATATATTCGAATAGATACTCGATATATTTTCTTATAATATATACATAACTAAACAAATTTTAAATAATTAGTTATTATTATTTTTATTTTATTTGTAATTTTAACTATAATTTTATATTTGTAAAGTATAATTATAACTATATTTTCTCATTTCTTAGAAAAATAATAAGTTCAATTAGTAATTATATGTATTACAAAGTTAGTTACTAGACCGGAAAACTCCACTTTATCAATAAAAAAAGAAGAAGTTAGTTACTACGTGGAGATTCAAATTCGAGTTTGAATTTCGCGAGTAGTTTGAATATAATTCGATTCGAGTTGGATCGAATTCGAGTAATGAAAATTCGAGTTGAGCCGAATTTGAGTGAAAATTTTCAAATATAATTCGAATTCGAATAAGAATTTAATCTTATAAATCAAATCCGAGTAGTTCTCTGTTTGGATAAAATCAACTCGTTTACACTCTTACTACTAGTTTAACTGCATTTTCATTTCACTTTGACTATATAAAATGTGAAGTCATTCAGAACAAATATTTGTTATTATCACACAACAATCGTATCTATAACTGTTCATAGGATAAACGGACAATTCAAATTTAAAATTTTGAATTCTTCTGCTATTATTAAGTAGCTGATAACACTTTTTACAAAAAAAAAACTGGACCTGTTATTTCTATGGCTAGTAAGAGACTTATTTACCCAAATAGTAACACAACAAACATTTATTATGGATAACTATAACAATAACTATATATATATATATATATATATATATATATATATATATATATATATAGGGGGAGAGAGAGAGAGAGAGAGAGAGAGAGAGAGAGAGAGAGAGAGAGAGAGAGCATAGCTGCATGCCTGCATATGGCATGATTCGGGGTTAGGACCGTAATTATTCTTGTCTAACTAGTTCTTAAATTAAATTGCACCAACGTGTCGGTTAGGTGTGATGTTAATTAAGATAATATAACAAGTACTCACTAGACATTAATCAGTAATCATGAAAAAATTTGACACGGACAAATGCCTTTATCTAACTATAGCAAAAGTAATAAAACTTTGCAAGTTGGTAACTACTTTGTGGGTTCACAACTCCCACTTCCAGCAATATAGAATCTACTGTTCTAGATCATACCAGTAAAAGTAAATCTACAGCTTATAAAACACCTCACATGATTGTCAAGAAATAAGAAGTTCAAGGATACAAGGGCAGTGAAAGCAGAGCTCAAATTGTTTAGAACTAAAAAACTCAACCCTAAACCAAATCACTCAAATTCACAACAACAAAAAATAAAAAAATCCAATTTAGATATTCCGAATAAGGAAATTTGAAAGGACACACAAAACAATCTGTACATCTACGGAGAACTGACCATAATAAGCAACAACAAATGACAATCCAAATATTTCAGAATCCCGTGAGAAATGATTTTTACATATAAAATAGAAGATTCAAACAAACTATTGCCGGTTCATATAAAACATAACTATTTGAGATAGATTTGGTGCTCATCACAATGCCTTGTGCTTTGTGAGAACACACAATGGATACGTATGCAGCAGCCTTCCCACATCGTGCTTCTTTCCTTCCTTCCTGATGGACTGCAATGAAACTGAAATAGCCATTCCAAGACTTGTGACTAAGCATCGCAAGTATCTTGAGACAGAAACTACTTCAGGGTACTTAATAAGTAGATTCATGACCTGGGCTATCCGCATGCATGTCCATAGAAGAATCGTTAGAGTTGCTATTCTGTAGTTGAGCAGAGTTGGGTTCGTTATTCCTGATTCCATTGGGAGGTTGCTGTACACCATTTGGGTTAAAATCTCCCTGAGAAATATGATAGTTCTGAAGGCTCCGGCGAACGGGGCTTGATAGAGCATTTGAGAAAACATAATTCTTGGACTGCTGATGACTGTGCTCAGACCGAAAACCCTGTCCACCAGTTGGAACACCAGATAAGCCTGCAGAAGCAAGGACACTTGAGTTTGTGAAGGGTATTGTGGTTTGCAAATGTTGATTCAACGGAGCTCTAGGTGACATAGATGGTTCCTCCCCATAACAGTCCAAATCAGCCTGCTTTAACCAAAAAAGAAGAAAGCAGAGCTATAAATAATAGATTAAAAAAATATATAGATGATCAGAGAATTGATATCATACTAGCTAATCCACCTAATCTGGAAAGCAGAATCATTGAATCCTTTTGAGTTGCTTTCTTATTCAAAAAAGTTGTCAACTATCTAAAATTAACATATTTAGTGCTTAAATTCCTAATTAGCTACAAGGTATAACCTATATATCTTCCCAAGTTATCCCTTTTTCAAGAATTGACAGATTGTAGAAAGATGAATGTCTCAAGTTCGGAATGGAGAAATAGATTAAGTCTACTTCAGCAATGATCATTACCATTATATTTGCGTCTCAAAAGAATTGAGAGTAGCGTTTTAAACCCCCCAAACATTATACAGAGAACTTTGTTCCTTCCTTATTTTTTTTTTGTTTAAGAGTATTTATAAAATGATGCAAAAAGAGGCACCATTCAAGTACATGTGCAGCATACGAAAAGCAGGCGGATACAAAGCAAACAACCTGAAAGAGTGAAGACCATGGAAACCCCCCAATAAAACCAAGGAAATACTCTCTAAAAAGAAGTCCTCAAACTAAAGCAGCCAAAATATCAAGAGAGTAGACAACAGACCTGGATAAACCTCATTCTCCCATAAAAACAGCAGACACAAATATAAGGACCAATATAAAGAACCGGCATCCCGACGTCCTCGAAGACACTGTCTGTTCCTTTCCCGATAAATTGTGCACCACAATGCATGAGGAACCCTGTTCTGTTTCCCCCAACACATCCTATCCATTCTAAGCCTTTCCAAACATGAAGGAGGTCAGCCACTGTCCAATGCACAACCAATGACGACCTAGATAACAAGAACACAATCCCAAAAGCTCCCTAACAAGCTCACAATGCAACGTGATCAATCGACTCTCAGTTCTTTTTGCGCATAAACACCTATTCAGAACAAGCTTAACCCCCCTCCAATATTACCTTGGGTCAAGATCACCTAAGAGCTGCCATCCACAAAAACACAGCAACTTTTCTCGGAATTCCCACCTTCCAAGGAAAGCCTCCACACCAAACCCCTCAAAACTCTTCTAGAAGGATCTCATAGAGATTCTACAACTACTATGGAGCAGTCCCTGCACTAATATTCCGAATCCAACTCCAGCCAAAAGAAAAAAACAAAATCTGTTCTTCACTATTCATCTTACAAATGTTTAAGGAAACCTCACAATAACTTGTAGGGAATTTAGATTGAGGAAAAGAACGGCAGCTGTTAGCTGAGACCATACTTACTTGACTATTATTATTAATATTTTGATTTTGCTGACTTTATCATGTTTGCCTTTTTCTCTCCTCGGTATACTTTCTCTCATCATGAAAAAGACTGGATGTTATATGACACCCGTGGTCAGCATCTAGTCTGCAATCTCTGCCTTCCACTATCTAAAACAAATAAGGGAACCTAACCACATAAGGGAACTTATCCCAGCCAAATCTCCTTCGAAAACCGGATATGCTGCCCATCACCCACCTTGAAGACCACATGCACTACACAACTAATAGCCTTCCACAAACAGACTCGATACAGCCTTATTGTGCCCTAGTTCCACCTTCAGCCCGCACCCAAATCTACTTCGCCACACCCTTCTTTCACAGCCAAGCCTCCCCTTCCAACGCAAACCTCCATAGCCACTTCCTAAGTAGTCGTCGAATAAAACAATCTAAACCCCGCACATCCACACCCTTAGCCTCAGTCGGATATCTACACTAATTCTCTCCCCATTCCCAGATAACATTTACATTTCAACCTTGTATCTTTCTCAAACCATGCAACATTTGACAAACATTCCTTCAAATAGCCATGCTTACATTATGCTTAAAATCCAACAAAAACTCAGAGAGTATCCTAATTGTTAGATATTCTAGTAAATAGTTAAACAACCTTCAACTAGCCATGCTCACATTATTAATGAGAAAGCAAATTCAATTAATTAGGACCAGAAGATATCTATCAATTATAGCTTGCACACAGACCTAAGATATATAAAGTTAAAAGTTGCCAAATGCAAACTGCTCCCATTATAAACCATCATCTCCTTCTCAAATAAATAAAACCAAAAAGTACAACACCATATATAAAGTAGGTGCTACCATAATCAAATTAAGAAGTTAAGCTCGTACAATGGAATAATTCTCAAGACATAAGTCTTAAGAAATCAGAAAGCATTCACAAAAAGAAGTTAAGAATGAAGGTTGCTGCTTGTTAAAAAATAATTTACTCTAAACTCATCAGGCATTAGCAGGTTTAGATACTGAGCATCACTACTGACACAGCGTGGCTATCATCAAACATGTCAACAGCTTGAACATGAAAAGAAACAATGATACATGTTACAAAAACAGGCTGGTGACCAAGAGCAAGGTACTAACTACTATGGTGCTCCAGAAGAACGGATTTTACAGTTCTGTGGGGAATTTGAATAAAAAGAGCTCCACAATTTTCAGGGAGCAGCACCTTGCTTGCATTTGTTACGGGAGAGTGGATCATGTCTTGCTACATTGTGGTCACCAAGTCATTGGTAGAACTGCAATGTTTTTTAAGTGCTTTTCTGAGCAATTTTTTTCTTTATTTTACATAGGGTGGGGTGGACTCCTTGTCCTCCCCCGTGTAATTTCTCTCTTCTCTTAACAAAAAAAAGTTTCTTGTCTTAAACACAAATAAACCAGCCTGGGAATAATCACAGCGAGAACAAAATACCTGCAGGTAGGTGAGTATGTCATCTGTAGTCACTCTTGATCCTCCCTCTTGTTGTCTCAAAATCCATTGATATAGCTTTTCCTGAAAAAGTTGGGACCAAATAAAGTCAATGAAGTATCACAATAGAGTTCAAACTAAAAAGGTTACATCTTAATCCAGAACACGGATGAAACAATCAACATTAGATAGCCAAATGAACAGATGGTAAATCTCATAAGAACTGGCAACTTCAGCGGTCTGCTCGATAGAAAGTCAAGAAGGGAAGTTGCATCTAAACAATAGATATATACAAATTACAGTCTAAGCAACCTGCATGAACAATTTGAGAACCCAAGGCTGCAAAGATGATCTGAGAGAACAAGAATCCAGAATTCCACCAAATAATATATAAACCACTCACAAGCCATAGCTTCAGTTCACGCGCGGCTTAGAAAGGCCCAAGCTCTAAGTAGCCACTTAGGATTCCATAAAACTTCACCAAAGAAAAAGAGTTGCATAGGGTGGATGAAAATTAATTTAAGCTACCTCCATTACTTCTTTTTTCCCTTACCATTTCTTAATCACATAACAAGTTAGGCTACAATGAAAGAATATAGATAAAATCTATACCACATTTGAGCTGTGAGTTAGGACATGACGGGCTCATGATTGAAGAAATAGAGGAAGACAAGAAATCCACCAAAAGAAAAAACAAGTAGAATAAAAATAAGAAACCAACAACGGAGAAAAGCCCTTCAACCTCTACATAAATCAGACAAAGATATCACTAGTGTCATACTATAATACAAATTGATTTTGCAGATGAGGGAGCTACCATAAACTGAGTCCACTTACTTGAAGCATTGGGAAACCCATCCAAAACCTGATAAGGCAGCGGAATTGTTGCAACTTCTAATACTCTGCACAAATTGCAAGGACAAAAGGTCTCATTTCCCAACTGAAATGTAATCCGGCTGCTAAAACGGCCAGTATCTAATAAAAGCCATGTTTATCTGAATTGTAGTGCCCATAAGTCTGGATTATTATATTGTATATGGACTTCTCATCTGCTTTTTTATTCTTTCTCCAAAAGCTACACTATAATATTATGTCTTATGTTATGATTTTATGAAGTTAACATTCTATCTATTCTAATCCAACCAAGTCTTGTCACATGAGAATCCTTTATCTTCCCTTTCATACAAAGCCCTGGGGCAGTAGGAGAAATAGACTAGATTCATACTCCATACCCAGTCCCCAACTTCATAGCATTAAGTGACTCAAAACCCAGTTTCGAGTTTCAAGCATTTCACTTTGCAGTCTATGTAAGGACTCTCTCTCTCTCTCTCTCTCTCTCACTCACACACACACACACACACACACACACACACACACAAGCTATTGCTAATTCAATAATATTGCATGTCCTAATGCAAGTAAAAAATCCATAATTTGAATCAAAATTGTCCGCATGGTCAGCATCATTATTAAGTTGTCTCGAAAACATGCCCCTGTTTATTCCACTATGCAAAATCACCTACTTCCATTTCAACGAAAGTTATTATAATCTAATATACAATTCAAAACATCAACTTCCTGCATGTTGTGCAGCACTCAGAATGAGTACGCTCGTTATAGTACTTACTAAAGCTCCATATTTCAAAAAGCAAAAATCCCTGAATACACTTCTTCCTAAAAAATGCTCCTTTTCTTTATCTACAATACATATATCTCAAACAATATTGATATGATCATCTAATTAATGGACCAAAAATGTGTCTAACCTATAATCCTATCATACACACAACAACGTCCAATTAGGGAAATTACCAGTAAATCCAGGAATCATTTCCTCTGTAACTTTCGTCTAACCAAAGCCCTAATCACAAAATAACGAACTAGGGAGTATCAATTCAAAATCGTAACAAAAATTAACAAACAACAGGCAGAGATAAATCAAATATCAACAAAAACAACCTAATTAATACATCAACCAAACCCAAAAATACGCAATAATTATAACAGAAACCTTCAAAAGCTAGTCAGACCTAACACATATATTATATAATAGATTGGTTCACCAGAAAGGTCTGCAATTACCAAACCGTGGCGTTCACCGGCTTGAAAGGATAACTTTTGGTGGTTCATGGCCTGAGAGTAGAGCTGAGAGATGGCGTTGGCGCCGGTACAAAACGTAGAGTACATGGTTCGATCCACCTCGTCCAGGCTCGTTGCCAGAGACTTCCTCTTTTTTCCCATCCTTTTCTGTTTCTATAAAATATATGTAAAAATAGGAATTCCTTCGAATCTCAGCAAAACCCTAGGAAAGATTAATCGATTCAGAAACTTGAATTGAATTATTTTGGATGATGGAGTGTGGTGATGAAACGACCAGAGGAAGAAGAGAATGGAGATTTCTTTTTTAATGGTATGAGATTGAGATTACAGTAAGGGCCTATTTTGCGCGTTACACGCTACCTTTTTGCTGTTTCTTAGTTGTTGGTTTTTGGATAAAAGGGCAATGCCCAAAAAACGTTCGTCTTGGTAACTGTTCTTGCTTTTATATTTTTAATTTTTAATTTTTAATTTTTTTATATATATATAGATATTTTGTAAAAGCAGCATGCATTAATCATGAAAAAGAAGACACTTAAGTTATATTTATTTATAAAAATTATATTTAAAATTGAATTATTTATATTAATTTAATATTATTTTGAATTGTTTTATCTCATGATAAGAGATTAATAATCTTATGAATTATTTTTTATTATTTTTAAGACTATTTACGAGAGATTATATAATCTCATAATGAATTTAAAATTAATAATCTCCTTATTTTAAGTTCTTAAATAATTTTATAAAATTAATAATTTAATATTAAAATATTAATAATTATTTATTATGAGATACAATAAAATAAAATAAATATTAATAATTTAATTTTACATATATTTTTTATAAATTATAATTCCACACTAAAACCCGGTCAACTTGCTTGACAAGACAAAAATGGCATAAAGAACCTATGACTATAATATTAATAAGCACGTGATAAATATGTGGAGCATGAAGAATATCTAATAAGGTGCTCCACAAGACGAGCTGAGTCAGTCCAACATCTCACCGACACCCTACTCCATTGATTATGTATAGCCCATAACAGTGCATGGTGTAATGTCAAGGTTTCTACATGTAAAGGAGATAAGGCTACAGTGGGTAACGCAATCCCGGAGTAATGTAAACTTCCTGCTGGCCATGCCCATCCAACAGCTGCCATGCCCCCATCCTTGGTCCAACTCCCATCCATTTGTAAAACCACCGTACCACTGTGAGCACGTTCTCCCCTGATTTCATCATTTGTTCTTCCCAACTGAATACGTCCTGCAGCACCATTGCTGTATACTATTATTCCACCATCATTAGCTGATAAAGCAGTTAATTTTACATTCCTATGAGTCAGGGCTTTATCCCATTGGTCCACAGTATTCGAAACTAAACTGAGTACTCATTAGCATCCGGTTTACTGTTCTAGAAAATAATCTCACACCTATGTTTCCATAATAACCACAGGATACAAACCGCTCGGCGACTAAGCTGCTGCCAATCAGGATGCAATCTATTCATACCCGATAACACTTCCCCTAGCCACTGCCCATAGTTCCTGTCTTGTATATATCTAGGATGATAGCATAGCACCCAGATTAATTGCTACCAAACCACACTGCTCTCGTGAGGGAACACTGCAGAAAAACATGGTCTACTGTTTTCAGGTGACAATTACAGAGAGCACATAGTGAAGAAGCTCCCGGAATAATTATGCTCCTTTTAAAGTTTAACAGTAGAGCATCACTGACAAGCTTCCATAAAAACAACTGGATTTTTGTTGGAACATGCAGGCGCTAGACCTTTTTCAATGTATTATAGCCTGAAGATACATGACCAGGAACATCCGTCACTTGGTCCATCTCCTTAGCTACGTACGTGATACGCTGATTTTGCCCAGAACTCGCCACTATCTGAAAGTTTCAATGAAAAGGAATCCTCTTTTTGAAAAAGAGAGATTGGAGTTGCAAGGACAGAATTCCATTGGAAAGGAGCAATGAATTCTTGGACCTTGCCAAAATCCCATTGTTTAGTGAAAGGGTCAAGAAGCGAACTAACTTTGCATGATTCCATATCCTCATTTGTCATGATGGATGACACAGGAGGGATCAATTTGGAGTCTTTTGCACCTGCCCATATATCATTCCAAATACTTGTTTTTGTACCAATAGCTTTTACTAGGCCATGTTTCATAATCTCCCCCTTTTAGTATCCTTTTCCAAATCCAAGACTCCCCGTTGGGTCTGATCGTAATTCTTTGCCAAGAGTGTCGTGGAGAGCATAGAACTTGGATCCGTGGTTAATTTCTATTGGGATATAATTTATTTGACCTTACATTTAAAATATGGGTCAAGGATTATTTTGTGTGGGAGTTGAGTTGAGTTAATGTTGAGACATAATTTATTGGACCTTACATTTAAAATGTGGGTCAATGATTATTTTGTCTAAGAGTTCGGATGAGTTATTTTTATTTATTATGATGAGCTTGACCATTGGTTGGCTTATTCAAGTATCATTATTGTTTGGATGATTTGGGTGAGTGGATAAAGATGTCATGTTTCTACAAAGAAAAAGTTGATGGAACTCCTAACGGTGCATGGATGAATATATACACAAATCACACAAGAAAACGAGGTAATGCTTTCTACATGCAAAACGAGAGTGTGTTATCAAATATATATAGCGATAAAACACAGGAGTTGGGGATCCATTAACCAGTACCGAATACGAGCTGTAGACACTGCAGAATGAGTCGGATGAAGTAAATTGGAAATCTAATTTGTGCAGTGAAGCCTCCAGGAATGTCCACTTTATGCGATCATATGCTTTACTAAAATCAACTTTCAAAACAGTTAAACCCAAATAAGTAGATTTGAATCGGTTTAATTTCCCCATCAATTTATGATGCAACACTACATTATCTGAAATTAGCCTTCCATTAATAAATGCGTTCTGAGTCGGAGAAACTAAACTAGGCACTACTTTTTTGAGCCTATTAACTGGAACCTTGGCAGCTACTTTGTAAATGACATTACAAAGCCTGACAGGCCGATAATCCGATACTGATTATGGAGAGTCAACTTTCGGTATTAAGGTAATGAACATTCTGTTTGCCTAATTTAATAAATACCCAGAATTAAGAAAAGAGCTCACAAGAGATTACCTTATTCTGAACCACACTCCTCCACCGACTCTGGTAAAAAACTGCAGGGATACCATCCGGTCCTGTGGCTTTGTTGGCACTTATTTGGAATATGGCGGCATGAACGTCATGAGCTTTGCACGGAAGGTTAAGTTGATTTGCATTATTTTCTGACAAGAACTTATTCCAAGGCCTGAGAAAGCTAGTAGCATATATGATGCTCAATAGGTTCTGGGTTGATCAACTAATGAGAGAAAAATTGCTCAATATGCTTAGATACCTTTACTTGCTCAAAAAGCCACTGATTACCATCATGAATGCTATCAATTCTATTGATGGATCTTCTCATTCTAGTATACAAATGGAAAAACTTTGTGTTTCTATCACCCAATGCTGACCAGTTAAGTCTAGATTTCTGAATCCATAACATCTCTCCTCTTTGTCCAGCAAAACATCAAGCTCCAAGTTTAGTTTATGTTAGGCCTCCACATTCCCTTGAGATATTGCCTGCATTTGAAATTCTGCAAGAAGTTTAGTAGTAGTCTTGATTTTCTCCATTATATTCCCATGCCGCTCTTTGTTCCATTTTCTCAGCTCTTTCACCATCAATTGTTTAGTTCTCATCACCTTAAAATAGTGAGAACCATCAGTCTGAGATTGCATAGTTTCCTGAGCAAGCAACCACCACGTTTCAAATCTTGTCGGTCTCGGGTGAAAACTTGATTAATTTAATCCAAGTATCCATTAACATCGGACTATGGTCTGATCTGAAGACAGATAAATTTGAACTACAGTGGTCAGGAAATAATTCCATACCATCCACGATGTAGAGCAAATAAATCTGTCAAGCTTTTCAAAAACTACATCACTGCCTTCTCTGTCATTTTTCCACGTACCTTTGACACATATATCCAACAGGCAGTTTTGATCCATGAATTCTAGAAAAGCCTTTGCCCCTGGTAAGGAGGCTGATTTAAAACTCAATTTGTCTTCCTGACTAAGCACTTGGTACGTTTGAAGTCTCCTGCTAATAACCACGGCTCGGTAATTGAAGCATTAGTAGTTATTAATGTTTGCAAATTATCCACAACACAGTCATCTATAAGATTAGGATTATGGATAATATGGAATTGAATAGACTTATTCCAGACTACCCATAACCCTCCAGCAAAAAACCTAGACTATCCACACCATCGCAATAACCAAAAGCAAGTCTATTAACTAATTTAGAAGTAGTACATACTACATTCTTTGTTTTTATTATAAGGAGAACATCAGGCTTATTTATTTTGACCAGGTTACTAAGAGCTTGAATCGTAGAGGACTGGCCTATTCCTCTATAATTCCAACATAGTAGTTTCATGGATCTTCTGGTGATTGTTGAGGAACAACCACCCAAATCCTCAGAAAAACCAAACAACTGATGCACGTTGTGTAGTCCCGACTCCACCTTCACATGCTGCTTGACTTAAATATTCACAAGATGCCCCTATGATCCATCGGTTCTGCCCCTATCCTCATCTTGCATTACTCCCTAGATATTAAAGACCCTACTTGTCTTCCTGGCTTTCCCACAAACCATTGCATCTATCTTTTGAAGCTTGATCCATCAAGGTACTCAAACTGATTTGAGCTATCCGGCCACTGACTAACATTGTCAAGAATAGATAGCTTCACTCGTTCACCAGCCTACAGTTCCATACTCTTCAGATAACACTCCTTTGGGACCTATCCTTTTCCAGGATGTGTCACATGCAGAAGACTCCATCCCAGCCATAAGGAACAAATCACATCACCTGCAAAATACTTATTTTTAGCCTCTATACCGTCATTTTTCTTCCACCCAGGATTCTCTTGAAACATTTTAGCCTCACCAAAGCCCAAGGGATCGGATTAAAATGATACAAGTGCTTGTCTTCAACGTACCGTTTTTCATGGTGACCACAGCACCCCAAACGTCTTGCATTATCCAAATACTCTTGATTGTTTCCTATCTGAAGATAAGAATCCTACTTCCTCTTCCAATTATTAGCATTGTCCATCCTTCTGTTGCGATCATGCAAAATGCTAGGATTGGGGATCCTTGGTGGTCCTACCTCCCTGTAGCCTATCGCTCACAAAATTTTCCAAATCCTCCCCCGTCCCAATTGTACGTAATACTGATCCATCTCTCCTTCCATTTCAAATTCCTGCATGAGTAATTGTATACGACTCGGTGGCTGCTCAATATATCCTTCAAACCCCCTATTGGGAAAAATCCTATTTGCCGAACCTAATAATAAGGTTTGAAAAAATATATTACTATTTGTCATTATTTATTTTAATAATTTCATTCATTACCCATCTTTATTAATCAAAATATTCTTTTTTTAGTAATTAATTTGCACTTAAAATAAGTGATTATCAAATTTTTTTGGTTCAAATAATTTTCACTTTTTTCTAGTTTAATTGCTTTTTATTTATCAAACACAAACTATTTTTTTTTTATAAATTAATTATAAACAAAAGCAGTAATTAAAATCAATAATTTTTAAACAATTCCAAACATATTCTTGTATGTCAAATAATTTCCACGATACACCACTACAATTATTTATAGAATTTAATATTCTCGCTTGGACAGCGAAGGAATAGAAAGCATTTGAAGCAAAAAAATTAAATGTGCTCTATCATCACTTCCTCCATCTTTCTGAGGGAAATTATAGTTTACATTTCCAAATTCACAATTTCTTATGTAATTAAATTTATAACAAATAATAACATAATGATTTGCAGCATGTCATATTGTCAAATAAAAAATACGATTCAGTCATGAGTAGCGATAATTTAATTCTAGAAGAAAAAAAAATAGAATTTCTTAATGTGATGAAAATTATTTATAGGTAAATTTGGGTGACATTATGTAGATGTTTTTTATTTAATATTTAATCATTATCTTCTCGTTTTCTCGTTATGAAACAATTACACGCATGTATCTTGTTTATAAAATAATTGGGCCATGAAACGAAAAGTTTTTACTAATTCTAGAGTTCTACACAATTTTTATACACTAATTTTATTAATGTGTTGAAACTCACAACGACATCTTTTCACAAGAAAGCCATGATTAAATTTGATTAGGACTAGATATAATCATAAAATTTAAAAAACAAACAGAAATTGATAACTTACTATTAGTAATTTTCCGCATTCATCATGGATAATTAAAAAATTAAAGAGTAATTGTGAATTTGTAAAAATTAAAGGAGGTACACATTAAGTTAACTCGGTTGAATTTTAAATTAATTAATTTCAATATTTTCGGTAACTCTTTTAAATATAAATATTGATTTATGTGAAGTTAATTTATTTTGCCTTTATGCTAAGAATAAACACGTATATTAAGAAATGTAGCTTTCGAATAATTGATTAGATTAACTATAAATATCAATATTACGCTTATAAAATTTATAAAGAATAAAATTGATAAAATATGCGTCAAGTTATAATTAGTTAATATTTTATCACACATAAGTGGGTTAATAGTTATACCCAATCACAACCGTACATATCAATTTATTTGACAAATCCAAAAACAGATTAGGAAAAATTCATTCATTTAGTCACACAAAAAAATAAAAAACTATTTTGTGTATGATAGAGTTGAAGAGATATCAATTCTATTCAAAAATAAAATGGGAGTTATAAACTTTTATAATCTAAGAAGAATATAGCAAAATGCAATGTAGATAAATTTAGGAGAAAAACAAAGGATTTGAATTATAGTAACAAATTATGTAATTATTATTTATCATGATAAAATTATTTAATTAATTATACTGAATCTGAAATCTTTGAGTTTCTCCTAAATTACATATATGGTATATGTTCCTTACAAAATTTATTCTGATTATGACATTAACTTATTTTCGTCCATGCATAAAGGTGGCAAAATACCTAGATTACGAAATTTTATATAAGAGAAATTCAAATAAAAAATCTTCGTAATTTATATTAATAAAACTTAATATCTTTATTATATAATCAGACAAAGATTAAAAAAAATCTTAAAAACTAAATATATATATATAATATTTTACAAAATTCCATAAAACATATCTCCAAGGATATTTTTTAGTTGAAATTTATTTTCAAATATTAAGGTTTGATTTTGACAAAATTGTACATAATTTTTTCCAATGATATAATGATGTCTTAAATATATTGAGAAAATATTATCAAAAAAAAATATATCTAAATGTATCATATGCAAATCTTAATAATAGTAATAAAAATAAATTAAAAGAAAAGAATACAATTTTCATTTTTAATTTTCAAGGAGGCAGGAACTGATATCTTCCGCCATTAAGGAATTACAAATAATTTCAAGTATGTCACTAGCATAACTGAGCTAAACGTTGATTAGAAGTTGAGAATGTTTATTTGTTTGAAGGTGGGCGAAAAGATAAAATTAAAACGGATTTTTAATCTAATTTTTTTTTATTTTAGTTTCATCGTGTTTGTCGAACTTAATAATAAGGTGTGACAAAGTATATTATTAATTTATTTTAATAATTTTATTCATTATTCATCAAAATATTTTATTCTAATAATTTACACTTGAAATAAGTAATTAACAAATTTATTTATACCAAATAATTTTCACTTTTTACTAGTTTAAATTTTGTTTTATTTATCAAATTCAAACTATTTTTTTTAAATTAATTATAAATAAAAAAATTATTAGAATCGGAATTAATAATTTTTAAGCAATTCCAAACATACCATCTATTCTCGTATCTCAAATAATTTCCATGATACACCATGACAATTATTTATAGAATTTAATATTCTAAGTTGGACAGCGAAGGAATAAAAATCATTTCAAGCAAAAATTTTAAATGTGCTCTATTATCACTTCCTCTATCCATCTTTCTGAGGGATTTTCAAATGGAAAAATTATACCATGTTCTTGGAATATGGTGAACAGTATGTTTTCCCTCTCACATGAGGATGGGGGCCACGCGTATTAGAATCCGTACTCAACGTGTGGCCCCCACCCTCATGTGAGAGGGGGGCATACTGTTCATCCATGTCCCAGGGACATGGAATAATTTCTCTTCCAAATGGGCATAACTACAGACACTTGAAAAAAAGCGTTAAGAGCATCTTCAACAGTTAGATTATTTTATAGATTATATTTAATTTATATGACATCAGTAAATGTATTTTAGTTTTCAATTTTTTCAACATATGGACTATCCCGTGGACTATAATATAAAAATATTAAAATTATCAATAAATTCAAAAAAATTCTAAGCATTCTTCCACTATCTCATTTAAATATAATTAAAATTATAGTCCATAGACTATCAAGTTCATAGATTTAGTCTTTTTAGTGTTTAAAATATAGTCTTAGACTATACTTAATCCAACTGCTGGAGAAAGAAGATGAATCTTAGATTATATTTAGTTTAAGAATCTATTGCTGAAGATAGCATAATATTCAAAAAAGACCCCACAAACAATATCCCAAAATTCTCAACACCAGCCATTAAAAAGCTCCATGAAAGTGAAATTATTGCCCCTTTTAAAACCCCGCTATTAGAACTTAATCCCCAAATTACCCATTTCAAGGAAATAATTTGGGATTAATGACTAATTTCTTTTTTTGTGTTCTTAAAGTTATTAATATATACACACACACACATAAGAGTCTGAATAATCTGTATTAAAGTTATTAATACAATATTAAAATGATGAAAAATAAAAATCTGAATAATAAAAAATTATACTTATTTCAAATCATTAAAATAATGGTGCCTTACAAACTAGTCAATTAAAATTTTCCTCACTTTTCATTTTTACCATTGATGTATATACGATTGATATTAAAATTATGGCACATTATAAATAAAATATTCATGTTAAATAAAATTATTCTTATTTTAATAGCGTATCCGTAATTCTATTATCATTTTTGTATACATTTTAAGTATATCAAATTTAGATTTTATTGCCTCTTAGAACACTACTATACGAAAAATTATTATATAATCTTGGTACATGATCCCGTTGTGCTTCAAGATCACTCATATAATATTATTTTAATATATATAATAAAAAAATCCACTACACATATTAAAATAACAACATATAAACGCCCGACCAAAACCACTCGAAAACTTCTCCTAATATACCACCCACAAAACATTTTCTAACAAACAAGGCACATGAACCAACACAACGTGCACGTCCGTGTTGAATTTATTTTATTTCTATTTTAGTATATTTCTGTATCCGATACCTACTGATTGCACCTATTTAAGGAGTGATAATCTTAGTTTCCGTATGACCTTTTTTAGCAAAGAATTGCACCTATTTCTTCAGCATTAAAATTAGAGTTATATTTCAACTTCTTAAATCAAATGTAAAATATTAAGTTTTAAATTAATTTAAATTTAAAAAACAACACATTTAATAATTAATGGTATTTCTACTACTTTGTTTTATTTTTATTAGACCGTGTAAAAGACTGAAATATATTATATTTATAATCTGTTACAAAGATATAAAAATTACAATAGAAAAAATTTCATGCAAGATAATAACAAAACTCCTCCGCAAAGAGAAAGAAATTAATCATTTCATCTCACGGAGAAAATAAGTATGCAAAAAAGGAAAAATAAACTTCACAAAATTATTATTTTTTATTACCAATCAATAAAAATAAAAATAAAAAAAATTAGGGAAGGTATTTTCAAAAAGAAGGAAAATCTTCCCCAAATTTAGATAAGAGACTAAGGTTATTGGTTAAAGAAAAAAAATATATATTTGACCTACTAGTTAATTTCTAATAGTTATAGTATTCCGTACTAAAATCAATAAATTTGACTTGATTTTAAGTTTTAAAATTTATGATTTGGCTTAAAAGTCAAAATACATATTTAACTTTAGAAGGAGGAACTAATTAATAAATTACTCTTTTCATTATAAGAACAAATTATTTTAAATTTTAAAAATTAACTCACAAAATTCTAAAATTTAAAATTATAGGAATTTATTTAATTTCAGTTTTCTGAAAACTTATTTAATTTTAATTAATTTAGTTGTAACTATGCAAAAATACTGCTAATTACAAAATTTAATATTTTGAAAAATTACATAATTTATATTAAATTTAAATTTTTCATAAATTAATTTTTAAAAATTAAAATGAGGTTCTTTGTGCGGGACAAATGGGGTAAATTGCGGGTGATGAGAATCTATTCCAATAAACCAAATGAAGATGAATAAAAAAAAAGTAAAAAAATTATACGTTGATAAATTTCTCAACAAAAATCATGACATTTTAGGCGGTAACATTGAATAAATTTGTGGGATTTTTTTTCATTATAGCTCATCTCATATATTCCCATAGATTCATTATTGATATAAATTCATCATCATACATAATAAAATTTATAAAAAAAGAAAAATAATTTACATGTCAACTAATTCATAAGAAATTTAAATTGTGAGTAACCTAATCTTATACTCCCTCTGTCCTCTATAAATGTCCAAAGTACATTTTGCATATAAATTAAGAAAAATAAAATAAAGAAAAGAGAGTAAAAAAATAATAATTTATTTTTAATAGTCTCATAAAATTACATAAAATGATGAGTTTTTCTTTTTTATATACTAATGAGTCCTTTTAAATGATATTTTTTTTTGGTATTAGGTATTTATTGTCATCTTTTTAAAATAAAAAAATATACCTTAAATCATTAAAAATTGAAAAAATAAACGATAAAATAAAATAATAATAATAGAGGTTTCTAATTTTTAATGTCAAATTACATGAAATTTTTCTTGGCACTGTTGTCTTCTTCTAAACTTTTCTTTAAAACCCGGTACTCTCTGCCAATATCTTTATACAAGTAAGTTACAGCCGTGAAGCTAGTAATTATCGCTCTCTTATGCTCCGTTAAAAGCAAAGAAATTGATATGGTCTTCCTCCTCTTCCATAGCTGATCAAACAAGAAACTAGAACCCCTGAATTACATTCCCTCTCCAATTCTCAAACCCTATCACATTCATTGTTTTCAATTCAATACACAATTATACATATATATGTATATTCTCTCCCTATATATATAACACTAACACCGTCATCAAATTGTTATAGTTGAGACTGAGAAGATCTTGATCATACTCAATCAACTCTCAACGGTACGTCATTTATCAACAATCAATCATTTTCAGTTCTCTTTCTTTTACGGTTCTTCTCTGAATATGTATGGATTGCGTTGATTTGGTAGTGGAAGTTATGGTGGTGGATCTGTTACATAGATGCTGAGATTTTAAGTGAATTTTATAATTTGTTTCGATTTAAATGGCATGTTGTGTTCAGATGCAGATCTGATATGGAATTGTTTAAATTCTGATTTAATTTGGCGTGTTTGATTTGATGTAAAGAGTTATGGATCTGTGATGTGATGGATGCAAGTTTTATCATTTTTATGAGAATTTATGACTTTCTTTTATTTTACTGTATTATCTATGTTTATCGTTTGGTGTATTAGTGAATTTTTGTAAACACTAAATAATATCGATGATTTACGTGAGAACAGTCCTAAATTTTGTGTCTTTTTTCTCCGTAGATATATATAATCCTAAATTTCCAAGTTGCAGCTAAATTTATACAATCACTTATTCTTTGTTTAGCTGAAACTTTTCTGATACCTATGCTGAAGTTCTATTTGATAGTGCTAAAGTCTGTTAGAAAATGATGATTTATTATCTTTTCAAAAATAAGGCTTTTACGACAATTTTAGTGATGTACTGACAAGTTTTATTACGCCATCATCAATGCAGCTTTTAGATTTTTTTTTCTTAAATCATTAAATGCTTGTTGTGCAAGTAGTATATGGTAACCAAAAAATTCGTATCCGTTTGCATCCATATTCGAAAAAAACCTGGATATTATTCGTATTCGAAACAAAACGGATATATCCGTATTTGTTTTTTGGTATCCGTAAATAAACGGATACGGATATAAGCATATTTATATTCGTTTAATATTCAACCGTAAATATATCCGACGGATAGCGGATATCCAGTTTCTGATATTTGGATTTGTGTCTATATCTGGAATTTGTATCCGAATAACTTATATATATATATATATATATATATATATATATAGTATTCGCTAATTATCAATCATCATATATTAAGTAAACATAATTTTTTCAAATAACCTTCCTTACATAGATAATAATTAGTTTTTACTATCATACGAATTTATTTTTTAAATATATCATTTCATTTTTTAAAAATAGAAAATAACACTTTTAAATACAATATCAATAAACTGAAATGGATTCATTTAATTTTTATCAATGTATTTTTACTATTGTAAAGTGTAAAATATCTAAAATGTATCATTTAACGAGAAAATTATATATTACAAGAACAAAACTATAGTTATTAGTTTGTTTCAAATATTTTTTTTTTAAAACTTGCGTACGAGAACAAGAGTGGATGATAAATTAGTATTATCTTTCATTAAAAATGTTGTTAATTTGTTATTTTCTCTAAGGTGTTTAATTTTGATTGATTTTTATGATCATGATGGATGATGGCATGCTTGACATTTTTCTCCCCTTTATGATTAGGATGTTTAATTAATATGTATTTCAATTTTTTCTTTTAATTTTTGTAAATTATTTGAATGAATTGTTTATTAAGTAACTGATAAACGAATCCGGATACTCAAATATTCAAATAATTTGTTAGTTCGAATAAAATAAATAGAAATGGATATTATCCGAATAATATTATTTCTAATACCGAATACAGATAGTATTTATATAATCCGCCGAATGCCGGATACGAATATGGATAGAGTATTAGTTTTCCGGATACAGATACTATTGTACCCGGATTCGTATATATCCATTTACAGCCTGTGCAATTTCTCTTATGTTCAATTCCGTGGTCTTTTCTCAGGAATTTTTAGTGCTAAAGCAGGAAACTTCATATTGGGTGTTAATGCGGAAGTAGAGATTTATATACGGTACACAAGGGGTAAATATTCTCCTGTGTCCAAATCATTAGAATTTAGGAAGATGATGGCAACTAACAAAGCTGATAAGAAGGCTGCACTAGATGCAGCTGCATGGATGTTCAATGTAGTCACCTCCGTTGGGATCATCATTGTCAATAAAGCCTTAATGGCAACATATGGCTTCAGCTTTGGTAAGCGCTTATCGAAACGAAATCTTTCCACTAAATTCTTTTAGCATCTTCATTGTATTTTATTTTTTGCGTGTTGAGGGGGGGGGGGGGGGGGGGGGCTCATACATTATTTGAGAGAACATATGAAATTTGTTTCAATTACTGATTGGTATAATCTATATCTTTTTTTGGGTGCATGGAAAGCTATTGATGAAAATGGATTGATGATGATGCGATTTCATAAAATTATTAGTATTACTAGCAGCAGAACAAGCGGTCTATATTCTTAAATTTTGCAAGGGCAGGTGCTTTTTCATTTCTCATTTCAGGCACCCTTTTTCCCCCTTTTGGCATTAACACCCTGGATACTCCATTTTCTTTCTTCTCCTCTGACTTCATTTTTGTATTGTTATTATTCTTATTTTATTTTGTCATACCCTTTCACCAATTGCTTTCTGACTCTTTTTTCTACCAATTACCAATGTTACTTATTTAACAATAAATAAATAAAATCATGTTATATCAAATTTACCTTTTGTTCAGATTATTTTCTTTTTGTATTTTACTTGTAATAACAAGGCTAGTAAGGAATTGTCAATATTAAAATTCTTTACTGGTGGACTCCTAGTCCTCCTTGCTGGTTTCTCTCTTTATTCTAAAAACTTTCTTTTTTTCCCTACAAAAGTTCTTTCCCGTTCACAGTGTCTTCCCCCACCTTCTTACTTGCCTCATCAATGTAGTGCCCTTGATAGAAAATTTTTGGGTATCTGGAACAACATGATCAGTCTCCTCTGATAAGTTAGTGTTCTCCTAAATTCATCCAGTAATTCACAGGAATGTTAATTTAAGGAACTTGATTGAGAAAATTTTATATCATACAGAAACTATTAAGCACCAGTAGGGATAGTTAAGGAATATTTTTTTGAGGTTTTAATGATCTCTGCAGCAAACAGAAAGGTGTTAGGTTGAACTATTAAAAGACCCTACATAAGGTCGCATGCAAAGATTAGATTGAATGGAGATACTTTTTGATGCGTAATAGTTTGGATGAGCATATTCTGCCGAGTAGATAAAACGACGAGTTTTATTTCATTATGCATACTTTTCTGTTTGTTTCATCGTGTTGTTTTAGATTTTAATTGTTGCCATCCTTGCAGCTACAACATTAACTGGTATGCATTTTCTTACCACAACCTTGATGACGGTTGTTCTTAGATGGCTAGGATACATCCAACCTTCTCATCTACCTGTTGCTGAGCTTTTAAAGTTTGTCCTATTTGCAAATTTCTCTATTGTCGGGATGAATGTCAGCTTGATGTGGAACTCTGTGGGATTCTACCAGGTAACGAGATGTGCTCAATCTTTTGACTCTTTTGTTTTTTCAATTCCTGTTAAGTTCTTAGTTTTTGATCCTACTGAAACTACATTGGAAGTAATATATACTCTAATTTAACTTTCAGATTGCAAAGCTGAGTATGATCCCTGTATCCTGCTTATTGGAAGTTGTTTTGGACAAGATACGATATTCAAGAGATACAAAACTGAGCATCTCAGTTGTTCTCATGGGTGTTGCTGTCTGCACTGTTACTGACGTGAGTGTTAATACTAGAGGTTTCGTTGCTGCTTTTATTGCGGTTTGGAGTACTTCTCTGCAGCAGTATGTAAGTTTCTCATTCCTCTACTTAATATTATTATTTTTAGGTTAAAGAAGAATTTTATTAAAAGGAATAAAGAGACATCATAGGTAAAGCAGTCCACCAAAAAGAAAAGAGTACAGTGGAAACTCAGGAAAATACATGTCCTTAACACAGGGCAGTTCCCCAATCCCTACCCCAGAAAGCCCCCAATTGCCAAAGCCCAAAGAGAAACCAAATTGGCACCCTATCCCATTGCATAGGGCAATGATATAGGTATCCATGAAAATTCTCCCATTGCCTTTTGTCCACTATCCCCGAAGAGTATTTTTTTTAAAGATAAACCAAAGAGTGTTCTGTTTATAGTGCATATATGATAATATAGTTGTCTTTCCAGAGTTGGCTGAAGTAGTGAAACATCTACATAACACTATTGCCAAGACATTCATCCATCCATCTGTACCTTCAGTATATATCCATATTTTTCTTATCCAAAAACTCCTTAAACACTTTTATTTCAGCATGACCTGAATTTCACTTGTAGAGTCTGTAAATTAGTAAGCTAGTTTGCTTGGCTGTCCTACTATGTTAAACACTTTGTCTATCAATATTTGGAGTAATCTAATTAGCCCTTTTGAATTATTTTTGCAATCTCCAACGATAATGAAATGGTTCATGAATCTGCTTTGTATGTGCAGTACGTCCATTACCTTCAGCGGAAATACTCGCTTAGTTCTTTCAATCTGTTGGGACATACTGCACCAGTCCAGGCTGCCTCTCTGCTATTAATTGGCCCCTTTCTGGATTACTTGTTGACAAACAAGAAAGTATATGCCTTTGACTTCAACGTAGCCTCTGTGGTAAGTGCTTAGAAACCTATGTTCATGATATTTGTATCTATTATGTTCTCCATGAGCACCATCACGGTTCCTTGCTTCTGGGCTCTGCCTGTTGTAGCTGTTGTAACTTCAAAAGCTGGGTTTTTTGTCATTGAATCTCATTCTATGTTTAGTATTCTTTTTACCATCCACTTCCAAATACATATATATGCAAGCATGCTGTTAGTTTTGATTAACTTGCATTAAAAGATTGTGAATTGAATATGGATCATTTTAGTTATGCATACTGTGTTGAGCCTGTCAAGAGCAAAAGAAATAGGTTGCTATTGTGTAAATCATTCTGTTGTACTCTTCCTGCTCAGATTAGTATATTGTAGCTCTGAAAATCCATCTAGTTCATTTGAAGGAAATCATTTTTGGATTTTCATAGGACGAGAAAAGTCGATAGAACTCCAGTAAGTGTTCGATAAGTCCACATGATCATAATTTTGTGTTCTGTAATTAAAATTTTAATTGCTTCTCGTCTCCAAGAGCCTATACGTTCTCTCTCTCTCTCTCTCTCTCTCTCTCTCTCTCTCTCTCTCTCCCGCTCCTGGTTTGCAAATGACATGCTTTTTGCTATAATTTAATGATGTCCATTTTTTCAGTGCAAACAGTCGATCTTAATGTACGTTATTCAGATTGATGTATGTGGTGATTGTGTATAGGTATTAGAATCTAAACTGATGGTCTGGGGAAAAGTTTTCTCAGGGATTTTTAGCTGGTTTCTTTCTTAGTTGTGGAAGTGACTGCATGTCCATTTGCTGTAATCTAGGTTTTAAATTTTCAGTCATTTAGCATGTCGAATGGATAAGAATGGTTGCACACATTTTTGATGGCCATTGATATGTGAACTGACTGTAGGATGGCAAAAGTGCTGAAAACACATCTTTTGTTTTAAGCCAAAATCGTACCATCTTTTGTTATATGCTTGATGTGCTGAATTATATTCCTTTGGGTTAGCAAGCATTATGTTCTCCCAAGCTTTTAATACTCACTCCGTTATACAAAAAGAGTCGTTTGCCAAAAAAAAAAAATTGTTTTACAAAAACAGTATAAAATGCCACAATGTTCCCAAGTTTGTCATCATAATTTCACTACTAAAGTCCCAACTTAATATTTTAGGAATGGTTTCTTGCACATTCATGGCATGTCTTATTTATACTTTCCCTTAAAATTATGTTTACTTGTAGCTGTTAATTACAACTTGCTTTACAAAAATGGTTCTTTCATTTTCTTCTCCTCACTTGTATTTCTTCAGGTGTTCTTATCCCTTTCATGCACAATAGCAATCGGAACCAACCTAAGCCAGTTCATCTGCATTGGCAGATTCACAGCAGTGTCGTTCCAAGTACTCGGCCACATGAAAACCATCCTTGTTTTGATCTTGGGATTCTTGTTCTTTGGAAAAGAGGGTCTCAATATGCAAGTGGTCATCGGCATGATCATAGCCATAATTGGAATGATCTGGTACGGCAATGCATCATCTAAACCTGGCGGTAAGGAACGTCGCAGCCATTCAATGACTAGGAGCAGTCAACAAAAACATGCCGCGTTATCAGAACCATCTGAACTTGACGACAAGGTCTAAGCATTTCTGGAATTTTGACTGGAGCATACAAAAGATAGCGAATACGGGGAAATTTTTAGGCGTCTGATTCTAGATACAACCTCCAACAGGTCAATACTATCAGAGTTGTCTAATTTTGCAATTTTTATCTTTCCATTTCGATTGGAGATCCCTTTTAGGGGATGGATACATCTCAATTACAGTTTAGCTCCCCCCAGGGTTCTCGCATTTTTTAAATACGGTTGTTATAATTTATAATAATTTATTTTCGTCTTACCCTTCAATGAATGTTAACATCTTTTTTAGCTGAGCATGCATCTAATAGCAAAACAGTACTCTAACCGTTTTAAAATATAAAAGTTAATTTTTGCTATTTTTAAATTCAAAATTGACATAAATGTATATAATTTTAGTTGGTGTTAAATATTATAAATTAGATAAAAAGTAGTATTTTATTATTTCTTTAGTTTAATGAATTTTATTAATTTTGAGCTTGAATTTTTTTTATATTAACTTTTAAAAATTAATAATTATTATATAATTTAGAAAACGGGTGAAGACTGGTGAAGTATGTTATATAAACATAATGCAAAGAGAGAAAAAAAGAGGAAGAAAATGGTAAAAATATATAAAAGTCGGGATTTATTAGAAGAAATAATAAGAGAACCCTCCCTCACAATATCATATGTATACGGTATCCATATACAATTACGGACTTTTTGAAAGTACGAGACATTTTTAAATCTAAAACTGTTAAATTCATTTAAAATTATAAAATAATAAATTTTATAATTTATAATATTTATTATTGTATTAACTAAATATAAATAATTTTATATCAATTTTGAGTACAACTTTCGAACAGTCAAACACAATCTTATACTTTTGAACAGACTGTAAACATCAACATTAACACAATTTTATAATAAAATTATTTTTAATATAAAAAATAAAATAAACTATTACTAATAACAGAGAAAAATGGTAGGACATTATTACACGAAGGTGACTGAGCTAGAAAACTCCAATCAAAGTCTCAGCTTTCTTTCCGTGATCATTTGTCAGAATAATCCATATTACATCTACTATCTAATCATCAAAGTAGTGTTTTGAGTCTATGTTGAACAGCAAATACAAATTAAAAACAACACTGCATAATCCTAATTGTGGATTGTCCAGAGTCTCACTGTACATCAATCACCATCATCTGCTTAAAGGATTATACAAATTTGTGGCTTTTAATCTTAAAATTTCACTAAAATCCACTTATTTTAAGTTCCTGCATCCTTAAAGACAAGTGGCAAGTCCCTCCATGTTTAGAATTCAAACTGGTAAAACTGCAAACCTAGTGGAGCAGCTGAATGCAGAGTTGGTTCAAAGGGATATGGTGCATCCTAATTCCTTGGCAGCAGTACCAAGAAATTGAATAGGCATTTCCGTTGCGATTCGACTATGAGCTTCCCATGTTAGGCACTTCTCGATATCTGCTTGCCAGTCGATGATGTCTACGTTTAGGTATTGATAAGCGGGGTTATGGATGCCGTTTATCTCCACTTGTTTGCCACCGGAATGTATTAAACCAGCATGCAGAACAGCACGAAGAACTGATGTGCTAAGAGCACGGACATGAGCACTTGGATGAGAAAGGCAACGGACTGTAGCTGGAAGGCGACGCTGCATTAATAGCCCAGATGTGTCTTGTTAGTTGAGGTTTTGCATAGAAATCTAAAAGTAAACGAAAATGCTTTGCACGGGTATAAAAGAGTAATAATAGCTCATGGAAGTTAAAAATAATTCTATGGTGCCATGTCTCAACATGGCCTTGTTCCGAGTATTGCATAATAGCTCAAAAGTAAATTATGAGGACACTATCCAACAATAGGAGTCTCCCCAAGCCAAATGATACATCAATATTTCGGGGCGTGCAAGTACAAATTAAAAAATTATGCTCTTCTATGTTCTCTTCCCACCACTTTCTATTTGTTTGTCCTCAAATTGAGAGGCATCTATGTGACATAATGTGCAGTTTCCTACATATACAATGCGTTGCCAAATGATGCAGAACTAGATTGAATATGATGGTAGAGGTAAATATATACCTTTAACAGGTTTGAAAGGCCATCAGCCACCGCCACCCCAGATTCTCCCCACTCAAGTACTGGTTGAACAGCTCTAGCTGTTGCTTCCAGAAGCTGCTCAATAATTTTATGTTTCTTTGCATTAGTAAACACGTCATGAAATAAAGTATTAAGATTTGTTTAAGTCAATATTTTGTTTGAACAAGGTATAAGGAGTAGATCCAGAAATGCTAGCAGGTACTTTGCTTTTTTGATAGGTTAGAAATGTTAGTAAGCACTTAAAACTCACTGAGTTTCCAAAACCATATATTTTGCAAAGACTTAACATTTGCTCAAAGTACACTCAGTAGATAGAACTCAAGACGTTACCTCCAGCTGGGGTAAAGTGCATGCTTCTCCATCAACAAGCATTCCATCTGTAGCACGTAGAAGGAGGTCCAAAGCACTAGCCAAAATTATCAATGACTCGGGGGTTTCATGATTCCTCATTAGCTCCACAATCAGTTTTACAATGCGCTGGTTAATCCTCCACGTCTTTTGACCAAGATCATCATCTTTAGCAATCCAAGGTTGCAATTCTTTCTCCGCCTGTTAAACAACACACAACGCCATAAAAGTCACTAAACAGATAAATGGTTTAAATCAATAATGTCACCTACTGATTGGACACCTGCCATGTCCAAACACCAAAGGCAGCCAATAAAATACTAACCCTTCCTTTGTCAAGTTTTTTCAATATAGAAAGAAAGTTACTTTTTGAGTCCTTAGGCGTTCCCATTACCAGAACTGGCAGTGTCCATGGCAGTCACCAAACAAAAGAAAAATATCATTTTCTTTTGGTAGTAGTAACTAAAGTTCACGAACCTGAAGAACAACAGCTGTGGCAGCTTTTGTCGGTGATGCTTTTACCACGTTGCATAGTGCATCAACCACCTGTATACATTTACAAAAGATAGTCAAAATTTTGTAGTAAGCATGCATCTGTCTATATATTGTTCAGATAACAACAAATATAATATATTTCTACACTGTTGACCAATGCTGAGAATCAAAAGATGTAGCAAGGAAACAAGATACTAGACATAGTATATCAATCGTTCACTCTTCTAATGTACCCAAGTTTGTTATATAAATGCAATACCCGCTTTGCTATCTTTCTTAGGACTAGTACATTTGAATCGAACAGCATATACTACCTGTCTCCATCCCTGCTGAGCAGATGTGCTTTCTGCAGTAGGTTGTGTTTCAGGTGATGCAATCAACTTGTACCAGAGCAATGAAACAACAGAGAAACATAATTCTTGTTTCTCTGTCAGTAGTGACCTTAGAAGAACTCTTGCACTGCAGTTAAATCCTATGTGCCTGTCCATTGTGAGAAAATTGGCCAAATCTGAAGCATTAAATGGAAAACTTGTAATTTCTTTGCCAGTTGTGCTTCTGGCATCCTCACATGGATGAGAAGTTTTTCTATACTTGGGCAAAGATCTTGAACTAGTGAAGCCTTTAGATTGTAAGCCCGATGGTTGCCCTGATTCAGTGCAACTAGCATTTGCAGTTTCATTTTGATTCTTGTTCTGAAGAATCAAAGAAGAATCCTTCCAAATAGGTGCATGCATTAGGTGTGCTTCCATTGGTTCTGCTTTGTTCACAATAGATGCTACAGCTTTTCTATGAATATCAATAAGATTATAGAGTGAAGATGCCCTTGAGTGAATTTCGTTATCCCACTTGCAGCGCATTAACACACAGAGAGCTTGCATGCAAGCCTTTGAACGTCTGAATAGTTCAGAAATATGAGCCGCAACCATAGCAGCAGCAACTATTTCATTTGAACTGTAACTCCATGAGGTGCCAACAGAAGATGGCTTCAGAGAAAAGAGTGCCTCCAAAATTGTCAATATCCTGCGAGTATGAGAAACTGCAGAGTCTATGCTATTTCGAAATTCACTTCGAGACTCGTTAACTTTTGCAGGCTTGACTACATCCTGTATACCCTTGGAATTTTTCCCGACCCTTGAGATCAAAGGGAAGAGCTGTAGTTCACAAGCAAGAGCACAAACAGCAGCAAGAACATAAGAATCAAATGCAGCAACAGGTCCCTGTCTTTTTAATTTTGTAGCTCCCAAGCCTCTCTGTGTTCCATTCACTATTTGCAACTCCTCACTGAATTCATCAGGAGGATAGCTATCTTCACCTCTAGGCCTCTTGCCCCTGTTGGGCTGTGCTTCGTGACTGACACACACAGTTAACACGACAAAAAGTAGGCGAGAAGCAAGTTCGACCGAGGCACATGATTCTAAAAATAGCGAGTGAACCATTGTGCGAAGCTCTGCCACAGCAAGATTTTTTGAGGCAGGCCCAAAAGTGTAACTTGTTCTGGTTATTTGTTCTCTGGTGGACTCTGGAGGAAATGTTCTTTGAAGAATCGCTTCCACAGATGCAACAAATATCTTCATGAGACATGCTTCAGAAGGACTCCCACGAGGAAGATACTCTAGGACTTTAAGGAGAGGTATGTAAATATTCCATGATAAGATGGGAGGTTGTAAAGGAGTTGCGACTATGATTTCAGGTAGATCAACAGCAGAGGAACTTAAAGGAATCAAGCCATAAGCAGCTTCCCATATGGTACACATTCTCCATTCAACCTCAGGGCCATGAGCACAAAGCATTGACGCAATCCCTTGGGCGGTCGCTTCTATTGTTGCTTTGGCTGATGGCAGTTCTCTCTGATCAGCAATATTTTACAGGTGGTAATGAGATTCGATAAGCAAACCTCAAGAAATATATGTACTTAAAGGATGTAGTGTTTAGCAACTACAAACATTCAACCTCGAACAACATTCAAATCATAATTTCTGATGGCACGTACCTGCTTTTTCTGCAACAAAATGTCACCACCCAGTTGTTCATGTTGAACCTCAACCCCTTCAACCTGTCTTAGTGGGGGGAAAAGTAAAGCAGGCTGTGAAAGTATGCGAAACAGTAAAGCGGCAGCTGCATCTGCCGCAATACCTGCTCTCATTGACATTGCCGTCCCGATTGCACGCAAGAAATGCAAATGCATCCAGTTCCTTGGAAGCTACACCGATGAACAAAACGATTATGGCTCACACTTTTTCAGTCATATTCATCAAGTTGATACATACAATACAATCAACAAAGTGATCAATATCCAATCCGTTTTAAATATAACTTTCATTGACGAGAAATTATACCAGCTATCAATATTCACATGACATTCCTAAATAAGAACTCTAAACGCTTGGTTTATGGATGCTGTAAATCACAAATGGTTAATCATATGCATAATAGATTACCCCAATAACTTGTATATGGTTATTATACTTATTAGGTTCATCTATATACTGGCACAAACAAATGTGATTGAAATCAGGTATCAAATTAAATTTTAACTAGCAAGAAAACGACAACAAAAAATGATCACACATTCTATTGTAAGAAACGGTGATGCAACCAATGCAAATTCAACTGTCAGAACAACGGTAGGAGAAACAAGTGCATTTCCAGCCGCTGTATGCTTGGTTTATCAGTCTCAACCTATAAAACTAAATTATGACAAGCCACATCCACGGATCACGTGTCTAAGAAATGCCAAATTACTCAAAAGTGATGCAACTCTAAAGTATATGGTGTCTGAAATTATTGAATATTAAGGTAGAAAGTAGGCACAATAGGACTAGTGTCCAAGGTGAACCGTCATACACACAGTTTAACATGATTGAGTCAATCCCGTCAATCACACATTACATAGAGTGAAACTTTTGCTTTATCAAGTTTCTAACAAAATGAGGCTAGAAATGGAGTTTCACTTTCAATAAGAAAAGTTATAGAATGTCAAGTAATTCTGCTTTCTAGACTAGTTATACATTATTTATTTAGCTGAACTCACGATTGCTACAACTTACCCTCATGCCAGATGCATAATCTTCTGCAGCTCTAAGGAGTTCCACAAGTTGTACAGCTGCATCAAGGGCATCTGGAGCCCATGATGGTGGCGCTTCTAGAAGTCCAAGAAGAAGTCTTTGGGTGGCACTTGGACTAGCAATTGCATAATACCTAACCAGAAGAAACACAAAGTTGAATGCTACTTTTTGGGAAACTTACAGCAGAATGCAGTGAATAGTACAGAAACTTACCTATGAAATAATCGTGCATATGGCTCTAGAGCTGGAAGACCTGCAACCAGATGCTCATCCATAGACGTTGTTGGAGGAGGAAGCAGAAGTGCAGGAACAGCAGCTGCAGTTAAAGTGGCAGTCTCATAGCGGGCAACTTCCTCATCACAAACGCTTAATATCACACCAGCACCATTAGCAACAGCCCACCTTGGAGTTGATGGCATTAGCTGAGGATGCTTTCCAGCTCCACTAGAAGAGGCTATGATTGGACAAAGAAATTAATTCATCAATTCTAGAACCAACTATCAATATTATTGCTTTTGACTTGGGACTTGAGAGCATGACAGCAAGAGATATTGATCGGCAAAATCCACAGTTATGTCCATGTGCATACTACTTTCAAATTTGATGAGTAGACTAGAATTATATTTAATTTCCAAACAAAATGCAACAACAAATACCACGGAGAGAGAAATTCCTTTTCCCCCTTCTTTTTCATGTCCATGTTCATACAAAGAAAAACCAAAGGTTTAAGTCCACCAATTTGTCATATTTTGTGGGAATAAATCCATGTTTTTCTTTTGTTTTTCTAGTCCATGTTCACATGAAAGAAAAGCTAATATTTTAAGTCCACCAATTTGTGACATGTCTGGGGATAAATTTACTGCATATTTAGATTTTGGGAGATGAAAGTTAATTAACCCAGTGCAGCAGAATGCATAAATCTTTCAAGAGAACGAGTTTTCTCCTTGCCTCAACTACATGGCTTTTCTATACCCCAGTTCCAATTGAATACACAGACATTTAGTTTCTATATTGGATTTGAAATAATAATGACAAGATTTCCTTAGAAATAAAACAATAGACTTAAGCAAGTTAAAACTTATATTTGATACTAAAACCCCTATAACTAAGCATCAACTCAGAGTCTCAGACTAGTAACAACATGAAATAAAATAACTGGAACACAAATGTTGAACCAGATGTTAATATTACACTAGATATTTCAGAATAGAAATCCACTTACAAATTGATGGTGGCTTGAGCTCTCCAGCTGCATATTTCCCCATAACACCACCACACCTATTAGCATAACAAAGTTTCATGAGCTTCAAGAATATGGATTAATTGAGCCAAGTAGTTGAAACTCAATTAGCAACAAATTTCTCCCTACCAGCAGTTCTAAAGGAAAATTAGATTGACAAAATTATTTTCTTGAATTAATTACTGATTGATCTTGTATAGCACAAAGCAAATATCAAATATTTTTTTTTCTCTAAACTTGATAGGTAGTATACATTGAATAATGATTTCTTGTTAATCAAAACACGCCATAAATGACTCAAAAGGACAAGAAAAAGATAAAGCTTTATCCATCGAACCAAACCTCCAGAGACTATTTCACCACCCTAAAAGTTCCTGGATGTAACTGATACTGGAGCAAGTAGACAGTGTTTTTCCATACATCAAAACCAAACCCTACTAATAAGCCTAACAGAGTTTGCTTATTGATATACATCAAATTTTCAACACGTGACTTCACCCTAACATGCATCCCACCTGCAACACTTCCCTTTGAACTTCTACATACATTGACCTTGTTCCGAGTCTAGTGTTATCTCTACTTTACATAACTACTTCCTTTCATGCCTACATATATATAATCAGCGATTCCAAGCTTTGTAGTAGACAATAGAGCCTCTAATGAAAGTCTAATAGTCTAGATATTACCAGACAGAATCACCAATCAATTCCATTACAGACTATAAAACATCTGGATTTGTTGCCTAACAATCAATAGTCACACGTGCTTGCAGTAAAACTACGTGTAGTTGCAAATGTTGGCAATCTTTCCAACCCACCATAAAAGGGGGGGAAATGATCCAAAAATGACGATTGAACACCAAATTGTATAATAGTAATAATTTCCACCAAAGTTTTAATTATTAAGTAGCAGAATGGCTATACCAATGGAAGAATTAGGAAGAAGAAGAAAAAGCCTTTTACAACCCACGTATGAAGAACCGATTTGATTCTTTGAAAAATGACACTAGCTTGACTGCCACTGCCCATCCAATATAACATCTAGATACAACTTACTTTTAGCTTACATGATTCCAGAAACAGAATGCATGTCGCTCTAAAATTGTAAGTGAATTGAAAATTTTAGTTGCTTCTCCAAAAAGACTTTCAGTTGAATAATAGCTGATTTCGATAGAATGAAAATCCCAATATGTACTTGTGTAGAAATAAACAAATTTTCAAAACTAGTGACAATCTCACTTACCATCGGAAATAGTCGCTTCTAATACCAAGAGGTGCAGCAAGCAATATATCAGTTATCCAGGGGGACAGAGGGCGCAGTGGTTTCTTTTCAGGTTGCACAGGAGGTGGAAATGATTCACCATCTGTAGAGTTACTTGTTGTAGCATGGCTGCCACTGTTGCTTCTATCTGCTTCACTTTGCTGACGCTCAACCTTGTAAATTGGCCGGTTATAATGAGTCAAAATTCGCAGAATCTCTCCACATGCCAGAGCCCATTGTTCAGAGTATTCGTTCTGCAAATTGAGAATGTATACATTATGCCAACCTTCAACCTAATTAAAGCATGTCGCAATATGGAGAATACTAGCAAGAGCAAATAAACTAGAAAACTAGAAAACCAGAAATCGCCAAATACAGTTTTAATTAGGATAATAATTTATATAGTTTGAAAAATGGAAGAACTGACCAAATGCGTCCAAGAGTTGTCTTACCTCACTGCTAGGGCAGACCAAGCAAATGAAAGAAGAAAAGGGGGGAATGGTCCTATCATACTCCAGTGTACTATCAATGATACATGAAATAATAGGAAGAATGACAGTGTGTCCGTGCTCTGGATGATGAAGAACGAATGTTGCTGGAAATTAATAACAAATATTAGTGAGTCATCAGTATGGCCCAACAATGTAGAAAAGAGTATTATTAGAAAGAATGATGATGAGGGATGATTGACCATCACACAAATCAACAACAAATAAACACCAATACCTAAAACATCATCAAAGAGACGTTTTTCCTTCGAAGGATAACGGTTCCGGATCAGCTGTCAAAACAATATATATTATCAGTTAGCAGCATCCACTGATCTATTTTATCAACTTAACAGGATAAGACATGGCATAGACTAATTGGAAATTAGAGTATCACAATTCTCAAATTCTGCCTGACAAAAAACTAGTTAAGAGGTAAAGTACAATTGAAATACCTCAGCTATATCTTCAGGAAACTGTTCTGATGTGAATTGACCAAAGTAATCGACATATGCAGTAATTTGAGCCTATATGAGGGAGGAACAAAACAATAAGGACCAAACTTGTGCAGAATTAAGTCAGAAAAGGGAAAATATCGAAAATTAAATCACAACACATATAGACCGTAAAGCTACTTAATTTCTAAAAAGTAAGAGGGGGTGGGGGGAACAAAAAATAAAGAAAGAAGGTCGAACTTTTATCTTCAGCACATAGTATAGCTTCCAGACTTGATTATACCTACAGTCAAGCTTCATAGTTGATTGATAGACATTTTCTTCTCAGTAAGTTTGAAATAATGGTTTCTTTCTTACTTTCTGAAGTTGGTCAAGTAGGTGAGCAGAGAGGCGGGGAACAAAGAATTGGAGAAATCTAATTTAATAAGAAGCTACACACCAAAAATATTATATCTGAAATATACCTCCCATTTGAGCTCAGTAAGAAGTTCAACAAGTTCACACCCAATGGGAGGATGTCTTGCAGTATTGTAAGGTGAAACAGTCCCTAACATTTTCACTCAATAGTGAGAGATCTGTTTTCATGAATCATTTCCCCCCAATAGTGAGAGATCTGTTTCATGAATCATCCCCCCCCCCCCCCCCCCCCCCCAAAAAAAAACAAAAAAAAAGAAGTTTATGGACCATTTCCCCTTATAACAGCAATAAGTCACTACTCACTACATCTTTAGTTTTTCATTTTCTCCCTCAAAAAAGAGTTCTTTTACAGATAAATACCAAATTACCAACGGTACCCAAGTTTTCTCATAGTATTCATCATAGCTAATGAACCAAATTCATTCAATGCAACCTAAAAATATTTCCTCAACAATAACTTTATGAAAGCAAACACAGGCAAGAATTTGGCAATAAATTATCAAATAGGAAAATGCAAAATATGTAAATGCAACCAATAACGCATGGCAACTTTAAAAGATAGGTTAAGCAGCTAATCGCACCTTCCTTTGATGTTTGTCATGTGGAGGAGGCCAAAACAATGAGGAGAACTGAAGACCATCAATCCACCTCTCACATGAAGTAGTCATATGTTTATCTTCGAGATAAGCTCTTAAAGTTCAACAAGATGGCAACACCAAGCAAAAAGCCACAAGCTTCAGTATCCGCTGCTACCAATCAAGTATTAGAAGATTGTAATTCAACATTTTAAAGCCCAAACAAAGCACCAGCCCAGATATCTTAATGAATCAACGACCACAACACCTGGAGTTTGACCACTCAATTATAAATTCAAAACAGATTTATTGCATCTCTCAGTTGCAAACCTCTGCAAACTGGAAAATTATATGAGTACAGTTATGATCTGTAGCCCTGTAAAAAATACAAACTACCATAACTTCACAGAAAACTCAACAGAAAAGTAAATTCTAATTAAATGGCGAGTATAATCCACCTAATTCAGTTTTCCAAAAAAATAAAACTAATGAAACTGATTGCTCATCAAACAAACTGAACTATCCAAACAAATCCTGCCTTCTTGGCTTTAAAAGTTATATTTTGACCTTTAATAAAACTCAAAACCATAAATACAGTATAAGTTGATAGATGAAAAACCAAAGCTAAATATAAATCTTTACATATATTACTTGATAAAAATATCTTCTACTCCATAAAAATGAAAAAACAACAAAAATTCATAGTTAAAAATAAAGAGGATTTTCTAACTCCAGTAAAAAATATTATATAATATACATATTTGCAAAATATTCAAATCTAAAGCATCTTAATCTTTCTTATAATAATATATTAAAACTAAGAAATATGTGGTCTTGAAAAACAATTACCTCCATCTAGTTTCACAGAAAACAAATAAATCAAAGAAAACCCAAATCTTATTAACCAACATAATTCACAACTGAACCAGCCAAACAGTCAAAAACAACAGTACGAGACATGTGCTTCCTTAACTTCAAAAAGCGTCTCTTTTCCTACATTTTCTCAGTGACCAAAACATAACCATCAAGCATATCCTCACCACATGCAATTTTTCTCAAAGTAACACGCACATAAACAGATTTATACACATATTTCTCACGAGAAAATAATTTGAAGAAAACTACCTGTTTCAATTATGCGGGAAATCTAAGCTTGTGAACGTTTTTGGATCAGATGGGGTTTATCTTGCTTTTGATTTTTGCCCTTTTTGTATACTATGACTGTAAAAATGGGATGAGATTTGTTAGTTTCTATGGGGATAGAGAGAGAAATTGAATGAGAGAGGAGAGAAAAAATAATGAAGAGAGAGAAAATGGAGATCTTTAGCTGCTCTCTCTTCCTCCGCTCGGTTCGCTTGCCAACGTGGCTATGATATTTTCCTCTCGTCTTAAGGACGCCAAGTGGCACGTCATCATGGCCATGCATGTATGATTTTTACATGCATACATATATCATGTAGTGGGTGTGAAATTACTGTTAAGGGCCTAGGTGGGTCCCCCTGCAGTGGAACGTGGAGTGCTTAATAAAGAAAGAAAATAGCTGTGGGATGAACTGTCCTAGATATTTTGGGGGGAGGTATTCTCTGCAATTCATGCGTATGCTTTGCTTGGATTTATTGGGAATATTCCGTTTATTTGGTGATAAATTTTGGGGAAATTTTTCAAATTAATTAAATGAAAAATATTCACCTATCGGACTTACTCCAATATCCCCTTTTAATTGAAATTTAGGAGAAAACATACTTATTAAAAAATATAATAAATTAAATTGAATGTAAAATCTCAATATTATTCATTTATAAGTTATTATAAAATATGAGAAAGAAATAAAATAGTATTTAATATTGAGAAAAAATATATAAAATTAAATCATTTAAAATTTACAAACAAAAAATTAAAATGAACAAATTTAAATCTTTAAAAAAAAAGAGAAAAAAAGGAACATCTACATAACTTTTGACCAAAATAATTTACAAATTTTATAAATAACTTAAAACCATAATAAGAAATATGTACTCTAAAAAAATAATTTAGGGACAGTTATGACATAATTCTATGTGTAGAAGTCAAAGTTGTAAAAAAAAAAGCTTTTTATTTATAGTTGTTAAGAATATCTGACTCATGTATGAACATCTGAAATTATATTTTAACCTAAAAAAAATAACTTATTAGGTCTATTAGAACATATATGTTCTCAAACTTTTTTATTATGTTCTAATGTGAGATTTTACTATCACGTGGTACTTTAATAATTATCTCATTTAACGAGTGATATCTCCATCCATATGGACACCAAACTCTCCCATAAACTTTAATTATACTCTTTTGAGTATTAGTCCATCATTTCTTTTAGTTGACAAGGCATCATCTTTAATATCTCTTGTTTGATCTACCAAAAATCTTTACCAAGTCCATCAAGTCTCATCTACGGGACAATCTTATTTCTCAATATCTCTTATTTGATTCACTCAGAGTTTTTTTAAGAAAAGTTCATCACTTGCTCAAAAAATACATAATCCATCAAACATCAATAACTCATTGAGTCTAACTCATCACGTTTTTCTCTAATGACGAGCTCACACTCTTCAATATCTCTTGTCAAGAGTCAACAAAGAGTCTATGCGATAAAAATCTACCACTTACTCAATGAATTATTTTTGTCCATTATATGTGGTCCAATACCATATCTATGACCCAAGTCATACTCATGGCTCTGATACCAATTATTATGAATATTTGACCTATATATATTCATCTGAAATTATATTTTAACCCAATGAGAACATATTAGTTGGATATTCTCATCAACAATAAAATAAAATGAAAAAAATTGTTATCATAATTTAATTTATTAGAATAATTTACCCTAATTTAAGAAGAGGGGTGTAGGTAAGGAATGTAATAACTTATTTTATTAACTCTTACTGTCGATAAGATTTAAATTCTAGACTTTTATATTAATAAAAGTGCTCAAGATACATAATTGTTAATTGAATATGAAAGTTTTTAAATTTTAATAATTATTAACTTGTAACTGATAGTCAAAATGATGAATTGTGGGGTAATTAAATAATGCTCGTAAACTATGAGAAATAGTATTTCAGGCTTAAAATGGTAAATACTTGTTGACCATTAGAATTAGAAGGCAAATGGCTTACTCTTCTTGTCTAAATAATTAGTGAACCAGTCAGACCACATAAGAAGGTTGACGTCGGTTGACATTTTTTTAGTGGAAAACCACGTAAGCTATTTAATCCTCCACCCAAAGCAAGTCGCTTTATTTGTAGTGGAGAAAACACATTCATGATTATGATTAATTATATGCTTTTTTGGTTTATCATTTTATAAAAAAAAATTAATGTATTTAATTATAAGTTCAAATGTATTTAAAAAATTATTTTAAATTTAATTTATTTAATTTATAAATGCATCGTTAAAAAATACATTAAAATTAATTCGATTTGTTTGAATTTTTAAACGTATTAAATATTATCACTACAAACGCTAATAACTAAATATACCTTATATTAATTTTAAGATATCTAAAAATTAGATAAATGAATTTATGTTATAAGCTTTATAGAATCATAGATTATTATAAACCTTAATTACCTGTAAAAAAAAATATTATTTTGTAATTTGAAGGGCAAAAGAAATCTTAGAAATTTCCCAACAGTTTTTGTGGTGTCACGGGTCCCTTCTTTCTAAATAGGGTTTAGCCATCCTTGCATATAAATGGTCTGCAATTTTGTATTTTGTGTTTAATAAGTGTATAAAATGTGAAGAAAAAGAAAATTACTTATACAAGAATTATATTTTATCAAATGACTGACATACCCCTTAAAATATGTTTCGGGGGAATAACACTTCTATCCTCCAGAACATCTCCAGCAATAAATTCTTAGACTAAATATAGTGTAGGATTTAAGTTTTTTCTCTAGCAGATAGATTAAATATAGTCTCAGACTATATTTGAAACCCTTAAAAGACCAAATCTAGGAACTAGATAGTTCGTGGACTATAAATTTAATTATATTTAAATGGGAGAGTAGAAGGATGATAGGAGTTTTTTTGAATTTATTGATTATTTTAATTTTTTATATTATAGTCTAAAGGATAATCCATCTGCTAGAATGATTGAAGACTAAAAGACATTTATTGATATCATATAGACTAAATATAGTCTATGGAATAGTTCATTTGTTGGAGATGCTTGTTATAGCTTGGTGTCACATCTATCGTTGAAATTTATTTTTCATTAATCTAGTCCTTTGAGTGGTTAAATGACAATTATGTCCTTTATATTATTTGTCTAGATTTATGTTTACAACTTTAATTGTTGGCTAATTATTTGGTTAAATTTCCTTAACTTTTATCGTTCTATTTATTTACTTATTAATTTCAATTAATTATAAAAATAAATTATATTTGGTACATGTTATTAAACAAATACAAATGCTCATATATTCGAATAATGCAATCATTTGAATGGTCATACGAAAATGAATAATATTCGTATTTTAATAGTTTTTTGATATCTTAAGAAATTTGCCAACTATCGGATTTGAGTATGAATAAATTCTTCTTCTTTTTTAATATGAATACACATATCACTGTATTCGAATTTGTGTGTCCGTTTATACTTATAGTTTAAAATACTAAAAAAATAGTTGAAAAGATAGACTAATAAAAAATTAATAAATATGCACAATTTTATTTATTTTTACATGGAGTAACTCACAATTACTACCTCTTGAATTCTTCAAGCCCAAATATTATTTGAGGGGAATGAAAAAGAAAATAATTAAAATTCCTCCAAATACTATGTTGGTGAGTTTTTTTAACAAGAAAATAAAGAAATTTAGAGGTAAAATTGATTTAATATTTTACTCAAATTTTTTTTCTAAAAAGTGAGAGGATTTGAAAGGATGAGAAATGATAAAACAGTGAGATATTTTACATTATAAAAAATTAATATTACAATTTTGTCCCACACTAGCATAAGTCTCAATTATTATATAATCAGAATGATTGATGCAGCTGCTTTGGCCGATCAACTTGTATCAACTAGGGATCATATATATAAAAATATATAGCGAGTGTTGTAATAATTCAATAATTAATTAATTAATTATGATTAAAGTAGATTAGTTAGGAATGAGAACAAACCAGTGTTGATTATGTTAATTAGAAAAATGTATATATAGATTAATTTACAGATTTAGTGTAATTTAAAAATAAGAATCATTTTTTTTTCATTTCCTACTTTTAAACTCACAAATAAGAGAAAATTTAATTAAAATCTCATCTCATTTTTTCTTTTTTAAAACTCACAAATATGACCCAAAAAAAACAATAATCCTTTCCTCTTTCTTCTCCTCCTATATTTTTTCTTCTCATCTCATCCTTCCAAACTCACAAACACAACAAAAATGCCTATTTGGAATGAAAGAATGCACTTACGTGCATTTTGTTATAGATCAAACTTTTTTCTATTCTAACTTCAAAACCAATACGGTATCAATGAAGGATTTAACAAGGGAAATATGAAATGTACTTATCAAGTCTTGTATATTTTAAAGTGCTACTAGTATATTTAAATATTTGATTTAAACTTAAAATGTGCAAAAATTATAAACTAAAGTACATTTTACACCCTAATCTTTACACTAATGTTGACTTTTACTTCCTAAACTAAAAAACGTATCTAAGTACACCTTAAACTTCAGTTGATCGTAATAAAAAAACACATTTTTGTCAAGCAACCGGTTAAAAGTGATTGACACTTCTGGTCAATTAATTTTTTTAAAGATAAAACAGAGAAAACATGTTAAAATAAACTAAAAACATTTAAAAAAGATAATAATAATATTAAAAACTAAATTGATCTTATTTTAAACTCAAACCTCTTTTCCTAATTCAATCCCAAATCTCTTATGGTGGTGGCGCTGTCTATAGCGGTGGATTCTATCAACTACAACCTCATCACCATTAACAACAACAGTGTCGCCCCGATCCTTATCACTAACCTCAGTACCAAAATCAAAACTTCTCTTAGAACTAGAGGACTTTCTCCCACTTTGTAGATTGTTTGTATCGTCACATGTACTTTCATGCCTTTGTTACTGGGATTACTGATTCCCAGTTCGGCTAGTTGGGTGTGATTTTCTTTGGGGTTTTTTTCCGCATATTGCCTATAAATTTCATGGTTTTTTCTATGTTTTATGACGAAAATTTTCTTTTTGTCATGGTTTCTTTTTTTCTACTTTGATAATTGATCAGATTGGGGCTAGTAGGTCTGGAAGTGGAGAAGGAGAAGAAGAAGAAGAACAACAACAACAAATGTTCTTCTTGCTGAAACAATTACCCATTTTTCTATACAATGAGATGGTGTGACACCCCCAAATCTGGGCTCACACAGTCCAAACTTGAGTTGTCAAAAGACTACAATAAAATTATTATAAGATAGAACAACGTTTAACAATACAATGTATAATAATACACAACTAAATCTTCACTATTATTGTCACACTATTTTACAACACGTAAAGACTACGATAGCTATCCCTTGGACTCTTACTCTATCCTCCGGCTAGACCTAGCTACGTTCTCATCTCCTGTTGAAAAACAATGGAACAAAAAGAAAGGGTGAGTTCAAATAGCCCAGTAAAGAATATCATGACTAAGATAATGACGAATAATTTATCGTTAGCCTTTAACAGTTGAGTTGTTGATAGAATACAATAGACTACAAGGTTTATATCAAAAACTGCAGTTAAATTCTTGAACAACGTTCAGATCAATAATAGCAGCGAAATGAGCAATCTATTAGAATAATAATGCAGACTATAATGTCCACTCGCTTCTCTTTTTAGGAAAAACATCATCAACGTTTATCATCTGAAATATCATTAGTCATGATAATATAAATTCATAGTTCCTGATCATAATCATGCAAATCAACAATTCATCTTTGCACTACGGGCCAAATATATTCAATATAACACCAACGGTTATGATTATATCAGTATTCAGCTTTTGGTCATAATCATACCAAACAACAGTTCATCTTTGCACTATGGGCCAAAGAGAACTTTCACCAGGTGTTACAAAAGACATCGAACAGATGTATCGCCTTTAACCTATCATATGTTCAACAATTATATCGCATCTGTGCCCCCGGCCACAGATATTTACAACAACTTGATTCTTGATGATTAGTACAAATAACAGTGATACAATTGATGAACAAAAGAAACAGGATAACAATGAGTATCGGAAGTTTACTTTGTGCAGATTCAAATAATGTCCAAATTGACAACATGATGTGGAGTGAAATTAAAAAATGATATTCAAGATCCACAATTTAGAATAACAGTTACAGTTCAATAGAAATGTTTAGAAAAATAGGAAGGTTTAGTTGAAATGATATTAGATGAAGCACAAACTATCAAAGAACATATAATCATTTCAGAAAACTTTACCAAATAATACTTACCATAGTAAGTTAAGAGTATAAAGAAATAATATCCCTTACTATAGTAAGTTTGAATAATGGAAGATAAAAAAGATGGTATCTCTTATGAGTATAAAGGAGAATAATATCATTTACGAATATGAAAGAAAATGATACTACAAACGAATATGGAATAAAAGTGTCATGTGATAATTTGTGTAGACAAATTATTTCCACAAGAGACAAATAAGATAAATATAAAGGGTTATTCACCAACAGGCGGTAGTCTGCGCAGTAAGGTTATTCCCACAATTTAATAAATTTTGAATACAAAGAGTTATTCACCAAACAGGCGATAATCCGCGCCGTAAGGTTATTCTCAGAGATTAATAAGGAATGAATACGAAATGTTATTCACCAACAGGCGGTAATCCGCGCCGTAAGGTTATTCTCACAATTTAATACATGGAAATAAATGACACATCTTATGAGTAAGAAATAAACGATATTATTTTCGAGAATCAAAGAATGATAATCCATTACAGTAAGAAAGAAAATAATCTCCATTTATGATGATAAAAAGAATGATACCCCTTACTGTAGTAAGTTTAAATAATAGAAGATGAAAGAATATGATATTTCTTACCGTAGTAAGTTTAAATAATAGAAGATGAAAGAATATGATATTCCTTACCTTATCACGCGACTGGACATTGATAAAAATGAGGTTGATCAACTTATATATTTATAATATAATTAGTAATTACCGCATATAAATTTCAAAGTGTATGATAACTCGTATAATATGAACTATCAAAATTATATATATTTATCATAATTTTTGTAGTATAATATAACAACTTTAAAATAGTTTTTAAAATAATATTCCAAAATAAATATTTCAAAGAAAACTTTAAAAAAATGAATCTTCTCAAAGAAGAGCCTTCTAAAGGAAGATTTGCGAATACAATGAAAAATAGGAATTTATGAAATTACTACTCTTTAATAAAAGACTTACTTGAAAAATTCTTGTACTCTTTTTGGCTTTCAAACACTCAAGATAACCTTACTATTCTCAGAGAAAACTCATAAAATTCTTATAGAAATTTTTTAATATTTTATGTGTGATTTTTCTATTCAGCTGAGCAAACTATTTATATGAGAAAATAAGTACTATGCGCGGTAGGTGAGCATTGGCGTGCTGCACGCTAGTGCTGAAAATTTTTCAGCGAGCTCACCAACCCAAAATCACAATTCTCACATTTCATGTGGGCTCCACAGTGGGTCCACGTACTATTCACATAAAATAATAATTATTTTTTTAATTTATGTATTTTTCTTCCTGTGGGTCCTGCATATAAAATAAAATAATGCTACAACAATAATGTAATAAACACGTTACAGATTATTATTAATTTAATAGTATAAATTATTGTGTATTTGCTACTGTGAAAATTATTTGGTTCAATAATTTTAAAATACAGTGCACCAACAATTATTAATTCAATGATATGAAATACAGTGAAATGACAATTATTGAATTAATAATGCAAAATACTGTGTAACAACAATTATTGAATTGATAACATAAAATATTATGCAGTGACAATTATTGAAGAAATGATATGCAACAGTTACGCTGTCAATTATCAGATCAATAATATAAATACTGTGTAATAACCAATTTATCAGTTCAATAATATAAACGCCGCACAATACCTTGTGCTACTGTAGAATACCGTGTGCTACAATAAAATGCCATAAATTATCATAGACTACTATTCTTTTATCACCGGTATTTTAATAGTTAAAAGTGATAACACCATTGACTATATTTATTTAAAAATGTTACTTCTGTCGTTTTTTATATCCGACAAATATTCCGTTGTGGGGTCCACTAATAATTAGTTATTTCGGCGCCATCGTATGACCCAAATATTCCCCGACAAAATGAATATTTTCCAACCAAATGAATATTGTCTGACATAATAAAATTTGCATATAACATCCTTAACTTTTAATTTTGTCAATTTAACTAGTTATTGTTTTAAAATATATATATAAAGATAAATTAAATTTTGTATAAATTCGGGGTCTTACAGTTGGAGTATATTTCAGATCGAAAGAAAATAATATAAAAAATGGAAAGAGAAAATATTAGGGGTTTTGGTAAGTGGGAAAGAGAGAGGTTATAATTTGTGGCTATAATTTTGTACAGCTTGATGAATTTCCATAATTGAGTATATTATAAAATTGATGGATGAACAAATTGCAGTTTCAATTTTGGTAGATTTGGTTTACGAATGTAGGACAGCTTGAGGTGCTCAGATTGTATGATTCAAGGTCTCAATTTTTTCGTGTTACGAATTTGGGGATTGAAGGATTTTTAAACCTATAATTTATAGTTAGATTGAGGGCTGATAACTATTCCTTGAAGCTGGAAGATGGCATAGTTAAACCCAAATTGGTTCAATTTGAAATTGCAATTACCATGTTCAAACAACAAATTCCCAATTTTTTCCATTTTTAATCACAATTTTGATAACTCCTGGGTGATTTTCTAGTGATGAATTTATAAGAAGACAGAAGAATAGTGATTGGGATTTCTAATTGTTTTTTTCCCCCTAAGTTAGTTTCTAATTGTTTAAAGTAAATTATCTAAATTGCCTCTTTGTAATAAGCATTACAGGTTTAACTGGACACTTTTGACCCGTTGTCTGACAAAAGTGTATTTTTTTGTTACGATCAACTGAATTTTGGGATATATTTAGACACATTTTTTAATTTGAAATGCAAAAAATAATATTAATATAAATTTTAGGGTGCAAAATATACTTTACGCAAAATTATAATCACTCCGTCCCAAAAAGAAAGTTCTCTATTAACTTTTATGGCCAAATTGATTATTTTTAAAATTAATAATTAAATATATATATTTAGAATTTTAAAAAAATAAATATTAAGATTAGTACTAAATTATATATAATTTATAATATTTATAATTATATATATATATAAAATTAATAAAATATATTAATTTAAAAAATATTTAATTTAATAATAAAAATTAATAGATAATTTTTATTATAGGACGAAAGGAGTATTTCAAGATAGACATGAGAGGGATAGTACCAAATAATTTGGTCACTGTCCCAACAAGTGGCTGGAAACGGGCAGCGCATGTGAAAGAAGAAAAGGACGGGGCAACGGGCAGAAAACCTTTACCTGATATCAATCCATATAGGAGTAAATTCAGTGGCTAGGAACCAACGGGCAGGAGAGAGAAATTGGGAAAAGAAAAAGAAAAAGGACAGAAATATCTGGTGGAATACACCACCAAAACCATAGGGGCAGTCAGCGTCGGCTTTAAGTTAAGATATTTAATGTTTTACTTTTTTAACATTAAATTTCCATTTGTTACGACTTTTATAATGACCACTCCTTACTCTAGTAGCCAATCAAAAATCAAGCATTAGATACACGCATATATATATATATATGTATGTATGGATAAATTATATATGTATGTATATAATTTGTATGTATGTATGTATGGATATATGTATATATATGTATGTATATATAATATCTAAACACAACACCAAATATTACATCTATTTTAGCTATTAAATTAAAAAATAAAATATGATATTAATTTTAATATTTTATTTTATTTTTTAATAGTTAAAATGAATATAATGTTTGAATGATATATATTTTCATTTATTATATATATTTACATATATATATAAAGAAGGTTATATATATATATACAATTGTATAATACACAAATGATGACGATTTTTTTGAGATATCACGATTGCTTATATGTATGTGTGTGTGTATTACTTACTGGATAATGAACAGAAGAATTATATTTGATACTTATATACGTGGCTCAACCATCTGATAGATATATATCTTCATGATCAAATTTGATCTCTTCCACTTGCCCATGACCTTGTGGGTCCTATTCTTATGGGCACGGCATCGGACCAAGTGTATGCTACTTTATCTTCGAGGATCAACATGCATGGTATATATTATATTATGTTTTCATAACATACATGCATGTTAATCCATTTCATCTGTTATATATACTAGCATTAGTACGTGTATAAATTAAATCGATAAAATATATTTTTAATTTTTTTTTAAAATAATATAAAAAATAAAATTAATAATAATATAATTAAAGTTATAAACATAAACAAAAATAGCATAATATAAAATATTTGATAAACATGTATAAATATATATTTTATGCATCGAGCTAAAATGATATTTTCAATATTATTATTCCTTTTAATTTGTTCTAATAAAAAGGATCAATGATTATAATTTTTTTTATTTTAAATTTGAATATTATTTAATTTTAATTTTGAAAAACCCGTGTTACTGTTTATATTAAAATTATTAAATACAACTATATTTTAGGAAGTAGAGAGCACTCTTTATTCCGATACCAATTTCTTCAATGTAAAGTTGGTTATAAATTATAACCCTTTTATCCAAGTTATATTTTATAGCTCCAAGTTATATTCCATGCGTACAAAACAAGTATGACTAATGCATTAAGTATGACTAATGCATTATATATATATATATATATATATATATATATATATATATATACTTGTATAAACTAATCAAATAATTCTTATTTATTATTCCAACTAATATATTACCACTCTTTTTCCCCTACTTGGATACAATAACTGTGGTTATTTTACATGAAAAAATGAAAGTTGGAAAGATTTTATATGGAGTGCCAATTTTTATTTCATTTCTGCCGTATTAATATCAGAATATTACGACACAAATAATGATTTTATTGAGTCGTTTTTGTTAGTCCTAAACCTTTGATGATTTTTTTTTGTTTCTCTTTTTGCGAGTTACAAATTCATTTATAATAATTTCTTAAATTAATAAATCAGATACATTGTTTTTATTTTTTTTAGAGAATTAATATTTTTATAAAAAAATTAATATTTTCGTAAGACTCTACTCACATGAATAGTAAGTGAGACTCACCTTCATGCGAATAGAATATTATAAAAATATCAATTTCTCTTATAAAAATATCAATTTCTTTTTTTTATTCTAGTGCATGTGATTTCAATTTTTATAGAATGTTTATATCCAACAATTATTTTACTTTTTTATGTATGTATAAACACATGTTCTTCATTTATCAACTAATACATTTTATATAATTTGAAACAATATTAAAAATAACATATTGTTATTGTCGTTTAAATATGTTGTTTTTAAAGTTTAACCTTGTTTTGCTACCTGGGCTATTTTGATTAAATAAATAACAATGGTGATAGGGGTTGCCAGTATCCATGCTAGTAGTATAGGCTTGGAAATTGAAAATGTTTCGAGAATGGTTCCTACAGAAAGATAATATTGTATGCAAATTTATAATAATATTTTCTTGTTCAGAACAAATTATCTATAATTGATTAATTAAATATTTTAATTTAAAATAAAGGTCATATTTTTTTAATTTATTATTTTATTTTGTGAATATTAAGAATTAAATAAGACACATTGACATCTAATTTTTAAATAATGATAATAACAATATAATTGTTAAAATTTAATATTGAAAGATAAAACAATAATATAAGAATGTGTCTTATGTTCCACAAAAATAAATTCAATCCATATCTACAATTATAAATAATAAGTTTTAGTTTAACAGTGTGATATAATATTAAAATTATATTAAAAATATTATAATATTATTTTTATATAATTATCATTAAAAGTGGATTTTATAATGAAATAATAATAATAATAATAAATAAGATTATTTTTGTGAAATGTAAATAATATTTTTTTATATAAAAATATTTCTAAACAAGAAAAAGAAAAGAGCTACAAACCTGTTATAGTGCACAACTCAAAACATTAATAATTAATTTATAAAAATTAATTAGAGAAATAGAACAATAAATCAATTTGGAACAATCTAGAACGATAAGAACAACGTTAAGTAACATTATCTATATATGAATGTCGGTTAACGCACTAACATTAAACTATAAAAGACTTATCGTAGGCACCTGCTAAAGTTTGAAGTTTAAAATTATTTTAATCACTACTTTTTCTAATTCAATTTTATATATTTGTGGAGCTCTATCGTTGAAACCATTTGTGGATTCATATTAACCGTACACGTGTGGATTTGTACAATGTGGGCCATAGACTTGGTGGACCACGGACCATATAATGGCCCTATGTAACCAATGGTGATCCTTTGACAAGTTTTGGACGGCTGGAGAATGGAAGATTAAGACGCTTATAATACTAACTGCTTAACGATCTTAATCAACATGTAACACAAAATACAAATGAGGTGTGATTCACTTAATGATGGTTAAGAATATATATTTAACATTTAGAACGCAAGTAAGAATTTTGTTAGTTTATAAACTGTTTATTTTAAATATAATTTATTTAATTTATAAATACGGCGTTTGTAGTTTAAATTTATTATACTATATCATTTTTGGTGCGATGACCAAACACGTGCATGTTTGTTTTGGTTTAAATCTTTTTAGACATTTTGCATTTGAGAATTTTATTTGTCTAAATGGAATTTAATTATTTTAAACGCAATTTTTTTTTAACTTGCAAACGTAATTTTTAAGCCCTAAAGTCACCGCACAAAAAATATACACAAACTGAACAAGCGTTTTCACGACTCTACCACCTAGTCAATTTTGTTCCCACTTAATTCCTCTTTCATGGCCACACGTATTTTCAGCTAAGGAATGAGAAATCTTTCTCCTATTTCATGAATCCTATTTCATTTCATCCGGAAAAAGTGTCAAAAGCTTAAAAGTCGTCCAAACGTAATTTTCAAATGTCACAAATTGACCAAAATGAACAACATGTAGACGTTATTAATGCAAACGTTATAAATGCTGGTAATCGGAACATCATTGAACATTTTAGATGAATAATTATTTTGAATTTCTTATAAAAAATATGAGTTTATTATAATTTTAAATGAGAAATTTGATCTTTATTACAAAAAAAATTACTTCTAGGAAGTTTGTCAGTTGGGCAAGTAGGTTTTAAAGTTGTCCACAATTGGTTCATTCTAAAATAAATGTATCCAACCATAAGTTCAAGTGTTCAACCTATGCGAGATAGATACGATGGTGAGCTTCACATATTTTTGAATCGATTTAGAAAAGATGTTCTACTTGAAAATTGTCTTCTGGATACACTTTGATGCAACCTACCTTTTATTAAAGCCATAATAGCAATTACAGCATAAATATTTTTCCCATTTTCAGTCGCTGTTTAATGATATGTATCAAATATAAGCTTAAAACTATCGCAACGTTCTTAAATAATACTCATTCCGTGAAAGTTATAATTAAATGTCTTAAAGTTAAAGAATAATGCGACGGTGTGTATGGACTGAGCAGCGTGTGACGACGATGTTCGGAAGAGGACGATCAGGGGTCACCGGAGTATATGGAGAGTCATGGAATTAGCTTTTTTCAAATTTCAAATAATATGGTTCACGTGGTAAACAAAGATTTGGAGAATGACGCAGCCTTGATGGAGAATGATGCAGCCTTGATGGAGAATGATGCCCAAGATATAGGGAGGGACTTCAAAATGACGCAATTAATGAAGATGGGGTTCAATGTTCGTCTTCCAAGAAATTTGATTGTTCCCGTAAGGAAGGAAGAGGTGGCAGTAAATGACAGATCAAGTAATGAAAATAGATTTTTTGGTTCTCAATTACAGAAGAATCCAGAATGTCAATGTCAAGAGAGTGAGTTTTTCAAGAAAAATTCTCAATCATCCAAGGAAAGTGTGGAGCCACTTGTTTGTCAGTGGTTTTGGTGCTCCAGTAAAGGGAGGGAGGGGATTATGTCTTGTTGATCCAGGTTTTTAGTTTTTGAATGGCTTTGTTGGGTATTTTCAGTTTCTATGTTTTGGGTCTGAGAGGAGGAGGAAGGCTTTTATTCCTGCTGAATTTTCTTTGCTATTAGATTTCTCTGTTCTATGTACCAATCTTGATGAACTTCATGTTTGGCATTGATAGCTTTGCTATGTGGAAACATTAGTTTGCATTTGTTTGTCGTAGTCTCATATTTGATGCAATTTTACTACGAGTAATGACCAGGGCCGGTCCTGAGAGTTTAGAGACCCTGTGCAAAAAAAAAAATAGGGGCCCTCTCTCGCATATAATTTTTTTTTTATGAACACTAATATATAAAGCACAATTTATATCAAAATTCATCATTAATTAAAATAACAATATCTTCTTTTTAAAGTATACATATACACAAAAAAAATTCGTATTTTAGTAAAAAAAAAAAAAAAAAAAAATTTGTGGGCCTTCTAAATTTGGGGGCCCTGAGCGGTCGCCCCTTCGGCACCCCCTCAGGGCCGGCCCTGGTAATGACTTATGTAATGATAAGTACAATAATTCAATATAAAAATAGTGAGATCCACAATGTAAAAATAGTACCCGTCATTGCATCGGTCATTACATATAGTAAAACTCTATTCGATGACAGTTTTTTTGTCAAAGTCTCATGTTTGATGTCTATAATTTGGAATGAAATGAGTAGGAGAATGAGGGTGAAACTTATATACCCGAAAGATAATTAAGCTTATGTAGTATAGGTATTTATGTACTTGCTTTATTGTAAAATTAGAAATATAGTATTTATCTGTTTATTTAATTACATATTTTATTTTCATTAAACATTTTTACGATGCAAACACTCTCTAACTATTTTTATTTAATTACGCTTTTTTTTGAAAATTTACAAAAGTTTTAATTTCGTCATATACTTATATAAAATGAAATAAAAATAAATTTTAATCGTCAAAACATATAAAGAGATGATTTAGATTAGGCTCGGATACAATTTGCTCAACCAATTTTGGGCCTGACCTCATTTTCTAGTTCGAGGACAGGCCGGTATAGGCTTGACTCACCAACAAAAAATGACATTTTTAAACCACACCAGAATAGCCCAGCCCATCCATGGACGGGCCTAAATTCCATATTGCATATTCCTAGTTCCAAAACTCAAGATGATCACGTTTTTTATTCCTGTTTCGACGTTGAACACGGATCCGGAACCGGGAGAGCTAAACACAGAAACAGCAAGTAATCCATTGTTTTACGATCGTGATTCATACCATGAAGAAGAAGAAGATCACTTTCTCTCTCCTCTTTCTCTTTCTAGAATTCTTAATCTATTTTCTCCACCCTACCACCGCAAGGGGCGGCGGCCGGAGCTCTAACGCCGCTTCAGGTCTCCTGATTACATTCCGCTGCCTTTTCTATTTGTAGTTTTCATGTATTTAGATTTTCCGCGAGAAATGATTTGATCTCAATTGCTTCAATAACTTACTTAAAGCTTGATCAAAATGTATAATGAATAATTAATAAGCTCTAGGCAACAATTGCAAACAAAAAAGAAATGGTAGTTGCAGCAAATGGATGGAGAAATAATAATCACAGTAGCTGAAAACAGTATCTACCTGAAAAGTGTGTTATGTTCTGTTGTGTTAACGTTTTCTCTGAGTATTTTATTATTTTACTACTTTTAGTAAAGTCTTTTAGCAAAACTAGAGAAAATAAAAAAGTCAGAGATAACTGAATCATAAATTAGCTTATTTAGTTAAAAAAAAATTAATTTCGTTTGTTTTGCTTTCTTGGTAAGTGGAGCTGCTGCTGCTTCTTTTTTTTCCTGGTAATTCAGGTTGATAACTCTTGTTATTTGCTTTAATACTACCTCCATTCTAAAAAAAAAGAAGTCCCGTTTTAACTTTTAAAGTCAATTAATGAAATCCAAAAATTTAAAATTGACGAGATTAATGTATGTTTTGAAAACCAAAAATGTTGTAACTACTATACTTTTTAGATATCTTACAATGATTACGATTATTGACTAAAATCAAGTGAATGAATTTTAGAATTTTGCAAGTGGATTTTAAGAAAGCAAAATGGGCTATTTTTCTGGATTTGAGGGTATTTTCTAGGAAACATTTTTTGAGCTGGAGGACCATTTTATTTTTAAATAATTTGATGAAAGAATGTATATCTGACATACAAGAGCACATAATAATTTTCTACTTTATTTGATGAAATGAAACCTTTTCTTTCTGAATTATAAAATTTTCTTCTTTTGCTTTAATTACTTTGTGTTTGATAGGATTTGTGGATAAAAGTTACAGAGGTTCAAGAAGGCACTTATTTGAGGAAGATCACTTTCAGAAACTGTATTCTTGAATCTAATCCCATTTCAATTTATTCTTTTAATTAATTAAATACTCTGTTGCCTTTAAATGTTATGATTTTTTAAGTTTTGAAGACTCTAGTTTATTTTTGTTACAGTGAGAATTTATTTCGTGGGTACATGACAAATGCTGATCTTGAGATGGCCATCAAGGCATTGAATGGCAGATGTAGTAGTATATCCAGGATATACAGGTGATTTAGAGAGATGTTTGGTTGTCATTTATGCTACTAAAATTTTTAACAGTATTATTAGGGATCACGAATTCACGATGCTAACATCGTGTTGGAGGCATAACAAAAATCAGCTTAAAATATCAACTAGCTTGTCCCTATTACTACCCCATGGCATGGTTTTGATGCACCCACATATTAACAACAAATAAATTCTTTAGTAGAACTCATTAATAGTTTTTAGAGCTGTTATTATCTTCAGTTGATCTCTTTAATGTAATGTAGTGTTGTTAAAATGATGTTCTGATTTATTCTTTTCCCTTCGAGGGATTTTTGGAATGGAAATCAGTATTGGAAAGAGTGTCCTAGGAGTTCCACTGGTAATACTTTTGTTTTTGCTGGTTCGTTGCCTCAACGGTTTCACCTTTTCTCTTTGGCGGTATTTTAGTGCTTATAAATATCATAAACTTCTATGGTTTATTGATTGTAGTGGGTGATGGAATTTTTTGACAAGCCGGCTGAAGAAGATGCTGAACCTCCTTTTAAGGTAATAATCAAGTTTTACAGAAAAAACCAAGATTTGAATCCCGTTATACTCAACTACTACGCCTTTTATCCCAACAACACGTGAATCCCATTTAACAACGAAAAGGTAGAAAGAACATACAAATAAAATAAAATGACTAAAATAAAATGACTAAAATAAACCCGACGAAGAATATAAAATAAACAAAGGAAAAGAGGTATTCAAAAACTAATAGGAACACCAACCTGACCTCCAAAGTGTGAATTGCATTCTGCCTTTCATTCCTATCACAAACCAAATCTCATGTTATATTCCACTCCATCAAGTCTCTTTATACTACTTCCCTAAGTAATTTTTGGTTGACCTCTCGCCTCCTTACCTTATATCGTCCTCTTAATACCATACTCTTCTCACCGGAGCATCTAAAGGCTTCCATAAAATATGGCCAAACCATCTCAGCCTATGTTCTCTAATTTTCTTCTCAATCAGTGCTACCCCAACTTTCTTTCGAATATCCTTGTTTTTGATTTTGTATCAATCCTTGTATGACCACACATCCAACTTAACATTCTCAGTTCAGCCACTCCAATCTTATTCTCATGTTTTTTCTTTGCCGTCCGACATTCAGCTCTATATACATTGCCGGCCCAACCGCCTTCCTATATAATTTTTCCTTCGACTTGGCAGGAATTTTACAATTGAACAACTCCTCTGATGCACTACGCCACTTCATCCAACCCTGTTCATATGACTTACATCCTCATCAATATCTCCCCTCCTTTTGCAATATTGATCTCAAGTATTTAAAGACGTCCGTTTTTGGGCGTCTCATGTCCTGACATATTTATAAAGCACTCATCTATTTTTCTAATGTTGCTGAACTCACACTCGATATTTGAATCCCATTAGGATTTATTTTTTTTACTTATAAAAATGAATGTTAGTTAAATCTAGTATATATTTTTTAAGATACAACTTTTTTTGCCAAGTATATTGAAATCATAAATAAGTTAATTTTCAGAAGAGGGAGGTTTAAAGGTTTCATAAATGTTTCTCCTATTTCATTCAATGAATTTCACCCCCTATTGCTGTCCATCCAATTTTCCTTTGTGCAAGTATCATTTTAGCTGCTTATGTTCTTTAACTTCATAATCCCAAAAGTGTTGGATGCTGTGGTTCCGTATACTATGTTAATAATTGTTTTTGTCCCTCCTCTTTGATAAATGATAACAATTGTAACTGGCTACTCTGCATTAGACTTCTGTCTATTTTCGCTTAATATTTGGTATATTGTAACTGAAATCAACATATGTCGTGATGGATATTTTTATAAATTAAGGTAAAGTGACATTCATATGATGCACATCTCAATAACTTAATGTTAATGCAATTGATACCTAGAATCCACTCATGATATGCAACTTTGCACCTATAAATTGAGAGAATGATTCATTGCAACTTACCCTTTATTTAAAAAAGAAAACTTCTAAATTCTAGAGAAACTAGGCCCTGTTTGGACAGTTTATAGAAAGCTGTTTTCAATTTATTTATTCTATATTGGGTCAGAATACTTCTTTAGTCAGCTTGAATGTTAATCTGTTAGAACTTAAAATTGGGTTCCTAGGCTGAATTATGAAATCTAGCCAAGTAGAATAAATTTCAAAACTACACTTGAAAATTCTATTTTGAAACTGTTTCCATATTTTTTGTTTTTAATATTGTCACAAAACTTGATTGCCCGACTTGAGTATTTCACTATGAAATTTTTTCCTAGGTCTAAATATGAACAAAATAAGATAGAGTATATTTCAAAACTATATTGAAAATCATATGTACAAAACCGCATTTGAGAACAGTTCTTAAAAACTGCCCAAACAACCAATGTTATAAATTTACATTTACTGCTTAGTTGGATTTCTTCATTGCCTTGTAAGTTGTAACTCGTCTATTTCTTGTACTGCATATCTTTTTCAGTGAGTTACCGGAAAAACGAATCAGGCTTGCTCACTTTTTTATCTTGTAAACGGCGGCGTATATACTAAGACTAAAGACGTACCATTCCTATATGACCGCCGTTTACAAGGTAAAGACGCTGAGCAAGCCCAATTCGTTTTTCCGTTAAATTGTCCAGCAGGGACAAGATTTATGGTCAAATCTCTGGTTTAGGAGTAATAAGCCCCGATTCTCTGGAATTTTCCACGGATATGGAGAATGTGAGGAAACCTGTAAATATTGTGAAGAATAATTCTTTTTATTAGGGAACACCGTAGAAATATTCACACTCAAATAAAGCAATGATGAGTCACGTGCATGGGGTCCACTGCTTTATTAAAAAGCTTACCAACGACCTGGTCCATCTGTTTCTGAAATTGGGTCATCATCTTAGTTGTTTACTTAAGGATTTTATTGAATTCATTGAGTTTTAGAGCTAATTGCTTGTTGTTTACCAATCATTCTTCGAGCCACCCATGAATTTCTCAAAATTTACAAATAATAAAGAGTCTGTTTGTTTTAGTGATAATGACCCATTCAGTCATTCACTATCTTATTGCTTCTGAATAGGATGTGAATACGACCGCTCGTATTAATTTTGACACAAACTGAGGATGAAAACACAATTAATGAACAAATTTCCCACATCTAATAAGAAAACCCAAGAATAAAATTTTCCTTACAAAGTTGTGCTTGTTGTATTTACAATTCAAATGGCCTCACTCTTTATTCAGATTAACTTTTTCTTTTCCTTTCTCATTTTTGACAAGATTATATTAAAAAAGATGCCAAAAAGGGGCTAGGCCCAAGTACACGTGATGTAAACAGGGCAACTACAAATGATTATTTTTAATTTTTTTTATTGGTTTCTTCTCTGTTGATTATTAGTTGCCCCAAATTTCTGTCTCTACCAATCTTGGCTTCCCTTCCTAGTTTTCCTCCAGCGCGCACACACACACACACTTTTTATTTTTATAATCAGTCTAATATTCGCTACAACTGTACTGCTTTGATGCAAATTGGTTGTATTGTTTCTTGTGTATGTTTTTCCTCAATTCTCTTACATTGCTTCAGGAATGTAGTTTGCTAGCATTCCAGAAACAAAGTTAAGTAACACATAATCTGTGATCCAATAAGGAATATAATTGGTGTGTTTATAGATAAATCTAGGACATAATCATGGATTTTATTGCCCAGTTATGATCGCATCAGGACCTACTTTGGAAAAAAATAGAACAAAAATGATCACATCAGGACCCCTGTATGTGGCAAGATTATAGTTTCTCTCTCTGCTTATACCTCTATCTGCAAGCATTTCTAGTTTTACATCAGTGATTGTTACAGCATTGTCCTGGAGATCAGACATGCTATGATTGTTATGTAGATTGATTTTACTGAATATCCTGCCTATTGCAGTTCATTGGGAATGTGCATGGGGATGAACCTGTAGGCCGTGAGATTCTGTTGCTACTAGCAAATTGGCTATGTGATAATTATAAGAAGGATCCTTTGGTAATTTTCTTTGCTTTACTTTATTTTGGCCTTGCTCAAGTATATTGCAGTTGTAACAAAATAATTCCTGAAGCTTTAAAAGCTTGCTAGTCTTCTACTACCTTAAATTCTATCCTATTATTGGTTTATGTTAGTTTTGTGCAAAACTGATCCCATTTAGATTTAGTACATGCATATTGATGATGTATTGCATAAAAAATTATTTAGTGTCTCATGAGACCATTTGTATTTACTGTGTGATTTGTCATGTTACTTGTGTATTCCTTGCAATATTTCCTTCTTGTTGTATGATTATAATTAACCCAGTTGATATTCCAGCTGAACTTAACACATTTACTGTATGTTTGTATATCTAGGTACAACTTTCTTAATTGTATATTTTTCTGGGTATAGGCCATAGCTATAATGCTTCAGTATATTCAATATGTGTCATTTAAATGTGTAACTTGTACTGAATCAGGCATCGGTCACTACAGGCAACATTGATTGTGGATAAAGTTCACCTTCATATACTTCCATCAATGAATCCTGATGGGTATTCCCGAAGGATGCGTGGTAATGCAAACAACATTGATTTGAATCGTGATTTCCCGGATCAGGTATTCTCTTTGCTGTGATAGTTCTTCTGGATTAGACCATGGTTACCAGGAATGGTGATCTGCCGAGTACGCAGAACGGAAGCGGGTATGAGGAACAGATAGATGCACTGTGCATTTAGTTCTTGTATTCCCGGTATGCGGAACTCAGGGTAACAAGAGTTCCCTGGTAATCCTGTTAATTAAACAACTATCTAACTGTATGATTCTGAAGGAAGGAGCCATTTGGGTGTTTTGTGGGGGGTGGGGGGGTGGGGGGGGGGGGGGGGGGTGGAGGGGTTATTGATAAGTTTCATATATCCGTTCAGAATCTTGACTCTCCCTTTGGTTGGACGAATTGGATAGGTCTTCATTTAAAATGATGTGAGCATGACCCAAAACTGGTAGTTTCACTTACGTAGAAAATTATTAAGGACAAAAGGAAGATAAATTTGTAAAGCTGCATGCAGTAACAAGTTTATAATGACACGTTTCATAGTCCATAGGAGTTTGTCATATTTATGTCTATTGGCATCATAGAATTCTGTATCTATAAATATATATAATATGATTGTGGTATGTGTTCATGTAATCGGAAAAGGGTTCACTCTGTTTTGCAAGATTTTATTTGCTTCTCCTCTAAAGGATCTAGACATTGGAATCCAACTGTTTGTTTAAGAAAGAATTATTGTTATACTTATAAATTGCAAACACAGAAACACTTTATGTTTTATATTACTTGTCAATAATTCCAAAAGTGGGATATACTTTCTATTGTTAGATACTCCTTTAAATATTTTTTTTTGAGAATCTATTCTTCCATGCATTTTTAATTACCTTTATCCTTTCTTTAGTTGTTGAAGCTATTTATAAAAAGCATTTACTGACTTGAAATGACCCAGTTCTTTCCTATGAATGATGACATGGAAACACGACAACCTGAAACAAAAGCAATTTTGAGTTGGCTGAAAAAGACACAGTTTACTGCATCTGCCAGTCTTCATGGGGTAAATATTCTCTCTGTTTTTGCTATGTGCCATAGTGAGTTGATTTGGCATACATACATCATGTTGTACTATATGATTTCTTGTGGCTCTAATAAGTGGAAGTTATTTAGTTTTATTAAAGGTTGTGAAACTTTGAAACCATTACAGTCTTGCTGTTAAACATCTTCTGCTGTCAATTTTATAAGCTGACACTACTTGGTCCCTGCCTTTTTCCCCTTTCTGCCCATTGTATAGAAATTACTTATATGTCTTTGTTACTCTTCATACACTGGCTTGTTCTTGTCTTTCAAAGAAATTTTGGTTATAGCTAATTCAAAGTATCGAGTCTGAACTTACTTGAATAAACTTAGTGTTTCAGATTATTTTTGTGATAATTTGAGCAGGTGAGTCTGTAGATCTGAGTCTTCACAATGCATCTTCTTGTTTACAGGGAGCGCTTGTTGCAAATTATCCATGGGATGGAACTGAGGATAGTAAGTTAGTTTTCTACATTAAATTGTGCATCTTAGATCCGTCACACAGATATACCAATTGAAATGCTGTCTCTGTTTTCTTCTCCCCCTGATAGGTTCCTCGAGTAGGTCACTAAAACCTCAATCTATTAGTTTTCTTCCCCTGCCGTGTATGGTATATTTCTGAATTAGATTTTGTGTATGTATTCTTTCCGCAAAAAATTTCTGATTACAGCATTATATGAGCCGTTTTAGTGACCAATACTTACCTATTTGTTTTGGGGCAAATGATAATAAGTGCACATGAGGCATTTGTCAAGAAGCAATTATTTTGTCTTATACATTTAATGTAATTTTTTTATCAAATGTTAAAAAATATTGTTAAAATGTGTAGAATGTAGTGCACCTAATTAATTAGTGAGGGTTATCATAAGAAATGAAAGTTCGTGCTTAACAAGTGTCTTTGGGCCACTTGTTAGCAGGAATGTTTCTTTTGGGGGTTGAATAATGTTTAAATAAAAAAATGACTAGAGGATTTCCTCTGAACACAAATACAACAAATGAATATCAGCCTTTTGAATGCCCTTTCAACTTGGGAACCACCGAGTGTCCTTGGAAGATCATATAGTTCAAAGTGCTTCTGTATTATTTCAAAGTGTTTTCATATTTCTACGTTTAACTGATGCTTGGAATTTTACAAGTTCATTACTTTCAGTGTGAGTGGCTGAACTATTTGTTCTGTTTAATGCTTCTTTGGCCCTTACGAATTTTCTTAATCTGGTTAAATCTCAGGAAAAAATTACTATGCATGTCCAGATGACAAAACATTCAGGTATATGGCAAGTTTATACAGTTGGTCACACTCTAATATGTCTTTGAGCAAGGAATTTGAAGGAGGAATTACAAACGGAGCATTGTGGTATGTAGGTGTAGATGTAAATTCAATGCTGTCCATATTAAGCAGAAGGTTTTTCTCTTCTGCATTATTTGCCATACTAAATGGAAGCACTATTAGTGGTACCGGTTTTCCCTAATTATATTAATATGAAAATGCCCTTACTTTGTAGGTATCCTATATATGGTGGCATGCAAGGTTGGAACCACATACATGGTGGTTGTTTTGAATTGACATTGGAGATTAGTGACAATAAGTGGCATCCTGTTAATGAGGTTAGATCTCTCTCTCTCTCTCTCTCCCTCCTTTTTACTGCCTCAATGATGTAGGATGAGCCCGCCCAACCTGGTTGGATCAATACAGGAGGCTTTGAAAGCCTATAACCATGTAGTAGATTATTCTAGAATTTTAATTATAGTAGATAATTATTAGGATTTTGTTTCCAAATTTAATTAGGTTTTACTTTGTTGTTAAGTTTAGGGTTTTGACTTAGTCCCCTATAAAGAGATGTAATCTATCCTTGTTATTCTCATATTTAATGATTGATATTATTGAATTTTAAGCCTCGTGCTTGTGGGTTTTTAGCTAATTATCTTCTTTTAATCTCCTCTATTCCTTCGTTCCATAAGCTTGTCAGTGGTAATGCAGCTCAACTCTAGTTGACAATGTCATCTTCAATTCCAAGAACGTGTTCGATCTTTATTTACCTATCAAAAGATTCAAAATGTGGTGAACTCAGGTCAGTAAGGCTATGAAGTTACTACGGGGATTTTATTTGGTGAAAAATCCCCAATTTTTAAAAACAATAAGATTGCTATATTAGTCTTTGTTTTTGTTAAGATGTTTGGAAACCTAATTGATTCATATGGGTCAATCAGAACTGTTGAGTTCATTCTTTAGCTTATCAGCTGATTATTTGTTGAAATGAAGCTTGGACCTGAACTTTTGCCACCCAATACATGCGTACTGTGCTGAAAACAGAAATATGACACTGCTGAAAGTAGTAAGAGTGATTTTCAGAAAGCTCAGTCTCAAAAAATTGCTATAGGCCCGTACCATTTGTACATGTTGGTAGTGTTAGCATGGTATCTTGTTACATCTTTAACTATGGAATTGATGCATATCAGAACTTCTTGCATTGTCTTTATAGTTTGTTATTCTTCTTCTCCCCCCCTTTCTTCCCCTTCCCCTCCACATGTATACACAATTTTTATTCTTCTAAATGAGCATCTTTATTATATCTGATTACTCTCCTGGGCATGACTTTGTTCTATATGCTAATAGAATTTTTCAGGTAGAACTATATGGTTTACAATTCTATTTTTTTTTGATAAGCAAAATATGTGATCTACAATTAATTAAGCTGTACATAAATATAAATCTTTTCTTCTTGTAATTTGCATTTTTTTTTTGGCTAAATAAATAGTAATAGTAGTATAAATTGACAAAATTTCCTCAGCAATTCTTTTCTACTTTTACACACATGTATGGGATCATTTTAAGCCTACCTCGACTAGTTTTGGATAAAAGGGTTGTGCAAGTTGTACAGAAATATATTGTAAAAAAGAGAAGAACAAATTGGCTTTTTAAGTTGTGGTTTATCAGGCTTTCAAGGGCATGCTTCATTTTTTCATTGGCTTTACGTTGATTTGTGTATTTGCAGCTTTCTACCATTTGGGAATTCAACAAATTGAGTATGCTTAATCTTGTTGCAAGCCTTGCGAAGGTAACATGTGGACTGCTAAATTATCTTTCTTGAATTTAGAGCAACACATTGTTCACAAGCATAATTAAATTTTGACAGCCATTTATTTGTTCAATTATTAATAGTTCAATACTCAGGAATTGAAAAATCTTAGAATCTTGTACCATTGCTCGTCTGTAAATGATGTATGCTACTGTAAACATTTAACTTTGTTCAAGCATCATATTAGTTACTTTATTAGACAGTCATATTAGTTCCTTTATTAGTCAGTCACCTACGTGGCCCATGAGCATGTGATGATGCTTATATGTGATACAGTTCATTATGAGCATGTGATGATGCTTATATGTGATACAGTTCATTTGATGTTTAATCTGAAAAGTTGACTTGCAGTGTTGCGCATTGCTACTTCATACTGCAGAAGAAAATGTAGGATTAATCAGTGGCCACTAGTAATCACACGATCTTTTCTGGATATTGTACTAGTAATGTTTAGTGGTCTCAATTTAGGTCACAAATGATTTATCATGAATATTTTTAATAGTATTTTATTAGACAACCAATCACAAGTGATGTAGAGTCAACTAATGTAATAACGATACATCACTTGAGACCAAATTGAGATCCATAATGTATTAACATGACCATGACTGCAAAACTAATTTCAGCTTCAGGCTCCTGTGACTTTTGGTTTATATAAAATCAGGCCAAGTAGAAACAAAGTTAACTTGCTGGTGGATTAGACAAAAATAAATTGATGCAAGAGACAAAGTAGGATAAACTTTCTATCTTCCTTATAGTGTTTTTTTAGAACTATCTTCCTTTAAGAGTTAATCACAATTAAAAATCTTAGGCAGTCTGATAAAATGAGATGCTATGACAGTCTAGATTAAAAGAGGAAGCAATGAAGCAATTCTCTGCTAATAGAATCCATAATTAAAGTAAACTGCAACTGCAACTGCAAAGAAATAAAAAAGAACTATTTATTTGTGATAAGGATTGTGTTGAAGTGCCATTATTTGGGTTTTTTTAGCATGTCCAAGTCTCAAATTCGATATTTAGGTCCTCTCTATTTTATTTACTTTGGAGTAAGTGAAAAGAATATTATGGAGTTGTTCAAGAAGATGAGGATGAGCTGGGAAAACTACAAGTACAAGAAACAAATGAATAAAAATGAAAAATTCTACTACAATCTGCCAGCAAATCCTACCAACAAAAGGGAAGGAGCCAAGGAGGATAAGATGGCTCTCCTGGAGACTCTATGGTGACTGTACCATTTCTGTTTAACATAATGGTCTCGCCCTTGACTAATCTAGCAATCCAATAATTTTCCCCATCAACAGTAATTAGAAATCCACAAATTTAATTATTTTTAATCAAACACACCTGAGTCTCTTTGTGAACCCACCTTACCACACAAGACGTGTTCTTCAATGAAACAATGACCAAAACCCTGGAGAGGTTCATGAAGCCTAACTTTAAGTTTGCCAAATCCCTGGGAGGAGAAATGTGAACAATGCAACATTATATGTTTCTAACTTTCCAGGACATGTCTGCATGACAATACCCAATTTGAGACACTTCTCAGCAGTGTCTCCTATGCTAAAATTGGGGTTTTAGGAGGTCTAGCGCCAAGAAACCAACCTGCAGCCAGTTCACTTGGTCAAAGTAGTATGAATATATAGTATATGTGTGAAGTTAAACACATAAAGTTTGTTATCTTCACCCCTATGCTTAGTTACCAAGAAGACAAGGTAAAGAAATAGAATTTGGTGCTTAGTTTTTGACAAGTAGAAATTGGCTTGTTTACAAAGAAATTGTGGATGTTTAGTCGTTGGGCAATGAGGGGTATAGAGTTTCTTTCACGTCTCCTTGTGAACATCGAAGATGGGTGCTTTCCTTTGGGTGTCTATATTGGATTTGCATTGGGACCTGGGTGCTGCCCTCAATTAAGGATGTCGCAGTTTTACTACATGTCTTTACACTTCTTTGACGACCTCTTGTCCATGGCTGTGTACTCTCTTTTTCTATCATAAACATGAACTTCTTCTTTTATCAAAGAAACATATCTTCCAAGTCCTACATAGTCCCACATAGTTAATGTCCTCTATATCATTATTGCAATATTTATTTAAGTGTTTGAAGTTTTATTACAATAATAACTCATGTACAGAAGTCACATTTTGAGTTTAATAATTTTGCTGCAGAGGTCTTCAATTTTGATGTTTAACATCCATCACACTGCAAATGTTGTAGTTCAAGATAGTTATTTTTTTCTTTTCTTCCTGTCAGCAGACCTATGCTCTTGTATACTTCTTGTATTGGTACTTAACTAGTAATTAACCTTACCTACAAAAGAAATAGTGATACTTTCAGCATCTCTTTTTAAAATATGGATAACTCAACACTACGTATATCAGTATATGAAAATACAAATTAAATAAATATGAAGAACTAAACATTGAATATCTTTGAGGCAATTGTTGAAAAAGTAGAGACGCAATCACAGGTCTACAAAAATTGATACTTGCCCTGAATGGACATGTCTTTTACGGCTCTGCATGCACAATTAGTTCAAACATTAAAGTAATTATGATTAAAATAAAGTGCTAGTGGTAGTCACAAAAAGTTATGTTTTCAATCTTGTTATTTAAATAATTTTAAGAACTGGATTTATATGAAGTGTGAGTTCATCAATTATACAATTGAGATTTGATTTAGATGGAGAGTCAATTCATTTAGTTGTATGTACTAATGATTATATAGACAGGAGTGCATGGAAGGATCTTCTCCTCAGACTATGGAAGGCCTTTAGCCGCCTTTGTTGCTATCAAGGGAATTAACTACATGGTATGTTCACCTCAAAGTTACCAGATACTCTCATTGACCTAGAGAATCGCATATTGGTACTTGCGTACTGAAACATGGTATTGTTACATACCAATACTCTAAATTTAGCATGCTATTTTTTTGTTTGTTATTTTACCTATAATTTGCATAAATATCATATTTTAACTTAGTATTGGATGCTCAAATATTACTTTTATACTAATTTATTAAACAGTCAACTTATTGATTCAACTAAAAATCTTCTAGAAAACTTTATGGTTTATGACATTTAGATTCTAAGAAAATTCCTAACTATCAGAACTCATCTAAAGATACCCTATGATACTGCGTTTTAACTATGTAGCGTACTGCGAACCTGTATTCGTAGCACGTATCGAAATTAACCACGTTTCAGGTAATATCAGTTCACCTACCATGAATGGTGGTTGTAATTTTCCGAATTCTTATAAGACTTTGAATGTAATCGAATATGATGAAATAAAAACTTATGTTGTGACCTAATCTGTGTGTTATATGTTTGAAAATAGGTCTCAGAAAATAACGCGGAAAGCACTATTTCACGCTGAAAACGCTTTTCGTTTTTACGACATTTCGTATTACGCCATAGTATTTATACGGGGTATATAAATACGAAATTACTATTCAAAAATATGAAAATCCAAAATTTACTAAATACCTAACTAATTAGTTAGCATGAAACCATAATGTTAACTAGTATACTTAATATGAAACTAAGATAGCAAACTTAGTTTACTTAACAAACTAGTTACAAAAGCTAACCAAATGAAGTAACCAAAGTTTGAGTAAGGAAATTAGAAGGGGGTCCGGTCCATGAGGGGCCATATGGCCATTTAGAATAGTTGGAATACTTACATAGGTTGCAAGTAAGAAAGTTTGTCTAACATCTTTTGGTTTTGTTTGCTAAATGTGTTGGCAACTTATGTGTGGTGTGTTGTGGCACATTTGTTTAAATAGATTAAGTGACTCACTTAGTGTGATAATGAAGTTGGTAAATCACAATTGTGACTCACCCAAGTGATGATGAAGTTGGTAAATTTTTGTGGCTTTTTAGACCTTAATACCCTTACTCTTGTTTTCCTATAAATAACACATTCATTCCTTCATTATAACTCACCAATTCACCAAGTATTCAAGAGATTAAGAAGTTATTATAAACATTAGAGAGAGTTATTGATAGTTGAGAGAAGAAAGGATAGCAAAATGCTTGATTATTCAAGAGTGGTAAAACTTGCACTTCAAGGGGTAACAAAATCATGGTGTTATAATATTAGTTTATGTTCTTATGTTCTCAAGTAGAATTCATGAAATAATGCATATTTAGGTTTATGATTATGTAATACCATGTTATTAAGTCTTAAAACATGGTAGCCTAGCAAGAAAATGCTAGAAACATTGAGTTTAAGCAATCGAAACAAAGACTTATGAAACTTGTTTTCATTAAGTTCTTGTGAGAGATGCGCAGCCCAATGCTTTTGGAATTTTGTTTTAAAAACTAAAGATGAATTGTAGAAGGGGAAGTTACGAAAATGTAGGCGAAATAATAACTCAAAATATCTTAAAACGAATTAGTTATGAATTTTTAAGTGAGTCGGGGTCAAGCAGCCAAGGCTGCTGGAATACACTGCATAGGCCACTGCGGGGCCGTGGGATGCACAGGCGTGTGCGATGAGCGGCGCCGTGCGACAGGTTGGGGCGGCTTGGGGCATCTTGGGGTGCTGGGCAGGCATGTTGTGCGGGCATGTGCGTGGTGTTGCGAGCTTGTGTGGGGAATTGCTGCCATGTGCGGGGCCTTGGGGTGCTGGCTTTGCAGCGGCTGTCGAGGGCTTGCAACCACTGTCGGGCACTTGTGACAATTGTCGGCCACTGTCGGCCACTTGCTACAACTGTCGAGCCGTTGGGCCACGGGCTGTCGAGGCTTCGTGTAGTATAAGTTTTTGACATTTTGAGCACATTAAAAGCTAAGGTTTTCTAAGTATTTGAAAATCGAATATCATGAAAATTGAAAATACGATGATAAGTTCATATTTAAGGTGAAGTTAAAATGAACTAATATAAGGGTTAGACTTTGCACAGTAATGTCTTTTGCAGTGTCAGTCTTGTCCAGGCTTGTTGGGAACTTAGGGTTTCACTTGTTGGGTAGTGTAAAACTTAACGAATCACAGTTAAATTCTTAATATAAAGATAGTTAAATCGAAAATATAGTAAAAGAGTCTTAATTATGACTAATAAGTATATCGATCTCATAAATTATGTAGGTTGTACGAATAACGCAAAAGTAGTGTAAACCGTAGAAGCGAAGCAGGCAAGTCGTCTTACTCTTATGCACTTTGTGCAATGACGTGTTGTTAATTATGGAATTTCATTTGCTATATGAAGTTCAGTTTTATGTGAAATAAATTATTGAAATGAGTCAATGTCATTTAATCTAGCTTGACTAAATTGTTGAACAAATCGTCTTACTTTTTGAACTCCGTGCAACAACGTGCTTTTAAATGTTGGATTTCATTTGTTTTATGAAGTTCATTATTATATGAAATGTTTATTGATATAAGTTAATGCTAATTGATTCAGCTTAACTAGATTTTTAGTAAGTTTCTTTAACCATTTGAGTTTATTAAATTCTGCAATTTAATGCAAAATTCTGGTGATTGTACTACGATTTTAAGTTTTTGAAAATGTACGCATGTTCTTAAAACTCATACTTATGGTAAGTTTGTGACTCATAGTAATATGGTAAATTCGTGAACCCATTGTCATATGGTGATTTCATATTGCTACGGCGAGTTCCTGAACTTATATTATTGTGACAAGTTCTTGAACTCATAACGTATGGTAAGTTTGATTAACAAATGTTGTAGCATATTATCAGACAATAACATTATTGACAGTATCTAGAAAGTTTTATCTAGAAAAGGGGTTATTTGATTGTACGCCATTTATACGGAAGACCCCCTCTTTTTTGGGAGCGATCTGCTGGTCAGTTTTGTGAGTCTATAATATCTATACTCTTGATTTATGAAAAATGTTTGATTATAAGGGTTATATGCCATTTGTTTCGACTTAACTCAATTATTAAGTTATTCCACTTGGAATATTTATTGTTGAATATTGAATTATTGTAATTCTTTATCTGAGTTAGTAAAGTTGTAATCCAAATCTAAAAGTAAATTGGTGCGGTCTCTAATGTTAGAAACTGAGTTGAACAAACCTTGATGAAACAATGGGACTTTTGATTGTTGGCTGAACCGACTATTAGATTTATATGTTATGCATAATATAAGGTACGATAGGCTGATCTCCTAATGAACTCGCTGTAGTTGTTTTCAGTCTTTGTGATTGACAAATATTATGAAGGTTCTTAGTTAATTAAACTGTTAAACTTGGTGAAGTTCATTGTCATTATGACCAATCAACCTAAATGTTAAAAATTTGAAAATTAGGAGTCCTTTTATTTATTTCTTGAAATTCATACTGCTTCACAATTGTTGTTGAAAATTGTTGAAGATCTGTAGAAGTTTTTCCTTTTATTCGTGAAATATTATTCATTGAAAATCTTGAGACTTGCTGAGCAATATGTGTTCATTCTTGCAAATACTTTTAATTTGCAGTTAAAGAAGAACCTGATTGTAAAGGAAGGAAGAATAGTTAGAATTGTAATATATAACACAAGTTGTAATGACTTATTGTAATAGATCTAAAGTTTGTAATAATTTTGAGAATATGAATAAAAGATTATCTTTTGGAAAATTGTAATGTGTACTTTAAGTTAGGATTTTGTGTTGGGTTGGAAGATTTTTGAAATTACTCAGAAGGAGTTATGTTGGTGCTATCCATGGAAATGGATGTGAGTGACAAGTTGGTATCAAAGCGAAAGGTGAAGATTAAGTTGCGATCCAGGGATGGAAGCCAAAAAGTTAATATAATATCTGTAATAAATTAGTTAAACTGATAAGATGTTTGGTAGAAACGTTAAAACATATTGGGTCGTCAACACCGGATCCGCCGTGGAGGGCAGGCGGATTTGGGGCGTGACAGTTGTTCTTAGGATTATGGCAATGTGATAATGTGCTTCGATTTCTTTCACATTTGTGATTTTTGGTGTGGAAGTTGATTGGTTGACGTAGTTTCTTCCGGGCTTTGACTATATATATATAATTTTATTTAATTTAGTGAAATTCTTTGGGTCCTCAGCATCAACAGGTTTACGGTTATGCATATGGATTTATTGCTTTATCCTGATTACACTGTAGTAATATATTTGACAATTTATCCATAGTTGACGACCACCATGAGATGTCAAATTCTGCTGCCACCTTCTTTCAAATCTTTTTTAAAGAACTTAGTTCACCTAATCTAGCACTGTTACATAATCAAGCTTAATGACTTGTAGGACTTGATGTGACATATAATTCATATGAATGCTTCAACTTTGAGGTTGTGACAATATTGATGGTCTCTGTCTCACAAGTTAGTACAAAGCCAAGTCTAGATGAGATCTCACTGGTCCTCCTACAAGATTTAAATTTCCCTCAGTCAACTAGCTACATTGACCTGCCACACCAGTTCTCCTCAATCTGGTGAGGCGTAGAATATCCTAGAGGAAAGAAGACTAGTGCTTCCTGCAGCATCTCTGAGTACCTATGATCATAAGGAACAACCCTTGCGTGTATAATTCACCTTGTGGTCAAGGACTTTCACATAATAGAGACAGCACTACTCTTGGGTAAAAGGAGGATATAGCATTGCAGTCTAACCAGCAATTTTTTCCCTTTCAAGGCTTTCCTTATGGCTTTTTCCTTTGAAGTTTTGTGAGTCAAAGAATCACACAGATTATTGTTGATGATCCCACTTCAAATCACTGCTTCTGATTGAGGTTATAGCCATGTTTTTTCATGGTGGATTTCCCTTCCACTTTTTTGCCTCCTCTCACCCCACGTCTCAGCCTATATGATTTTTTTTTTTCTTCCTGAAACGTTACTTTTCCTGGAATCCTATTTTACTTTTACCTGGAATCCTATTGTACTTTGTTTTTGCAAACCTTCCTCTGAGCTTCACTCATTCGCTTTTCATATCAATATTTATCTAGTCATCTCAACGTTACTTTGTAGAATAGACCAGGTACCACTTTTCCCTGGATTTATTTTTTGTCGGAGAGCACTCAGCAAAAAACTTCTCAAATTCCCGTCAACAGATGCTCATCACTTCTACATGTATGACACATTTTTGAGTTAATGCCTGGGCTAACTTGAAAATTGGTGCATAATGAATTCTAGAAAATATAAGTATGAGAGGAAGACAATGCTTACGAGGACACATTAAATATATCATGGATTCATCTCCAATGATAAGCCGAGGTGAAAGAGTACACTTATCTAATTCCTTGGTGCTCCAAAATTTTAAGCTGTTTCAAGAATCAGCCAACAATGTATAACATTTTTGTAGTACTTCCTCACACATCTGAACCATATAAGCACTGGCCTTCTGTCCTTCCAAACAAATAAAATTTATGAGCAGTAGTCGCTCTTCTACAAAATATTTACTTTACGCTGGTGAAACTGACATATCCATGCGCTGATTTTTACAGTTTTACCGCAGTTCTTTTGCAATGAATACACTACATATATATTGATACCTCTTTCATCTTATTTTATGTGTCCTTTAAGACCGTGCTCCTGGTCTGGATTTTGAGTTGCACCACTGACAACACATTCAGAGATTATATTTTCTTATATAAATTTTCAAAATTATTCTTTAGCATCTAAAGTGAAATTTTGGGAGAAAAGAATATTAACTTAATGTGCCAATGACGCCTGTTAAAATCTCTGCAACTTCATTGTTTTAAAAGGGGAGATATCAAATTGGACAGAGTAACAAAACTCATGATAGTGCTTTACTGCTTTTAATGACGACTTCAAGTTTGCTAAGACCAGGTTGACATCATTTATATCCTGATGCTTTTACCTATTTGTTGTTCAGAGTATCCTCGTTTTTTTTTTTACCGGCAGATTAAAGCTAGTGAAACATTAGCTGATTATCATCGCTTGCTTGTTCCTGGAGAATATGAAGGTGAGTAAGATTTGTTCAAGTCCAACCTCTTCTCTGTTCCATCAATAGATGTATTGTCAGTAATGTGCGGAGAAGTATTTTTAATTGCTTACCAGTAGCTTTTCATTTATCATACCGTATATAATGAAAGTTTTATGGTAATATGCAGACAATATGTAATCTATGAAGTTGTTAAAGAATGAAAGTTTTATGATACCCTTTGGCTATGTTTATTTGCAATTATGTTGCATGAGATTGGACTATGTTAACTTATTTATACTAGTTTAGTGCCTTAAAGCACTTTTTATCATTGGGCTAGTCCAAAAGGGACAACCTCATGTATATTAATTACTCCGTCCGTTTCAAATTATAATATCAATATTAACTTTTGAAAAGTCAATTTTAAACATTTTCAAACTCAAAATTGAGATGAATTTATTTAGTTTATGTCAATAAAATTTTGAATATCATAAACTACCTAAAAAATACTACTAATTATAAGATTTATTGTTTTGAAAACTTAAATAAATCATTTCAATTTTAAATTTAAAATGTCTCGAATTGACTTTAAGAAAATCAATAGTGATCTTATAATTCGGAATGGTGGGAGTACTATTTTTGTTTCTAAGGTCATTTATGAGTGACTATGTAATCCCAAGGAGAATGGTGGGATTGAATAGCCCTTCTTGAGGTATCAAATGGCATTTGAGGGTTAAAAAAATAGTCCATGAGGTTGTCTTGGGGATAATCCAAGGATAAAAAAGTACTTAAATGTATTAAACTAGTATAAATAAGTTAAAATAGTCCAATCCCATGCAACATATAGCAAACAAACATAGTCTCGACGTCTTGGATGATCCAAGATATAAATGAGACAAGATTGTGGAGTGACCAAGTTCTTTGTAGCACTAGCTGTGGTACTCATTTAAATAGTAAATATTTCTTCAGATATTTCTTCAGCTTTCAATTTGTTCACACAATCTGTACATATTGTAATGTGTTTATTTTTGGTTTTGGGCACAATAAGAAAATACTTGGTAGTATCTAACAAATTTGACTTGTAGTTATAGCGACAATGCCTCGTTACAAAACGAAGAGCACGTGGATTTTATTGGGAGAAGAAGCCATGACTGTAGATTTTGTTCTCGATCCAGAAATCATTCATCAGGGAAGGTTACCAAGAAGTGGTTGTTATTTCCCTGGCGATGGTGACAGTATGAGTGGAATACAGCTCCTAGAGTGTGTGCCAGGGTCTCACTTGCAGGTTCTTTCTATTGTTTTGGTAATTAGTTTGGTATTTCTTTGCTTTTTAATAATGAAGAGAGTAACATTCAATCAATCAAAACATAGACAGCCAGTATGGCCAAGACGGTCAGTTCTGGTATGAGGCTAACTGTGTATTATTAATTTCGAAGGGACTATTTGTTGTATCTAACAATGTGATATAGGGCTGTCTGTATTGTTATGCTTACAGTCTTGCACACATGATTCCATGATTTGGAAGAATTCCATTCCTGTTTTATATAAAGCACAAATGGTTGTTCGTAATCTAGGCAAAATATTACATTACCAGCCAGGAAGTCTGTCTTTTTACATTACTCATGCGGGTGATCTAAAAGAGAATCCTTTTATTTAATTTTTAACTTTCCCCCCTTTTCGGGGTCAATCATATGGAGAATCTGATTATTTGTTTTTCATTTTGTTGAGTTAGTTTTACCTTAAAATTTGGCCATCGATAATGCCAGACAATAATTATGCTGTTGGGGAATAAGTGTTATTGAAAGTTCAAAGTATTGTTAAAATAAATGTAGAAGTATTGTTAAATGTATATTTGCTAGCAAGATAAATATTATTGTGACATTATCAATAGCTAATCCATCGTGATAAGATGATAGATTTATTTACTGGGGACTCCTTTGTTATATATATATATTTGGATAGAAAGTGGGACTCTGGTAGATTTATTTATCGGGGAGTCCTTTGTAGATTGTTATGTTTTTTTTTTTGGATAGAAAGTGGGACTATGTGGCACGGAATTTTTATGAAATAGAGGGAGTAATAAAAAAAGGTCTGCCCACTGGAGAATTGCTTCATAAGAATCAGTAAGCAAATTAAACTTGCTATTGATATCAATTAGAGTGTTGAACTTTTTTTACTTTACTGATCTATATTTGATACAAGTTCGTTGATTGTTACTCGTATATAGAATCGAATATACTCGATTTGCTTAATATATATTATTTAATATTTAAATTCTCCACAAATTTTTAGAAGTAGAAGTAATTTTTATGTTTTTGTTTCATTAATTGATTCAAGAGTGATAATATTATTTCATTAATTTTTTTATAAGGTTCGAGATTTAATTTGAAGTGTTCAAATTTAAATTATTCCAACTAGTTGACGAGTTAATTTTATCCACAATATCATAATATAAATGATTCAGTATGTCTCAAATGCTCGCGAGTAATTCGACTAAAAAAGAGGTCGAGTTGACCCACTCCTTGAATCTCCCTTACCACATTAAAGATTTTTAATAAAACTAGTCGAATTTAAATCTGAGGAAAAATTACAAAATTATATTCAAATCCGAGTATATTAAAAAAGTTTCAAATAGAATTTGAGTAAAATAATGTTCGACTCGACTCGAGATTATTTTTAACCCTAAACATGAGTACAAAATCCGGAGTGAAACTTTTGGGTACAAGAAATGTTTCAGTTGCATTAACGTATGCCAAAGATGAATCTTGAGGAGTGAAATGAAGTCCAACTTTTCAGCATCGGTAAAGAGGATGAATTCCTTAATGATAGTAGGTGAATTTCTCTTAAATTCGATAGTGGTGAAAACCCGGAAACTGAAACGGTGAAGTAAGCATTTTGGAGATTGTTTTCAATGGGTAGAAATGAAGGCGTACAATGAAACTTTTCAAGGTGAAGTGTTGTCCGTATTAGAGGTGGCAATTGTAACTCATTACCCACCAACGTGTACAATTAACTCGTAATATTTTATTTTATTTTTAGTTTTTAAACACCCCCACTTCAGAATGATTTCAATAAACATGAAGGCATATACGATGAAACTTTTCAAGGTGAATTCAATAAATTACATAATTATCAACAATATGAAGGTATATCTCACACTTTATGAGTGAGAAGACAAACCTAACAATAAAATAAAATAATAAAGTCCCATAATAAAGTAGAAAGAAAGTTCTACAATAAAGAGAAATCACATAATAAAAATCGAACCTGCACCTGCAACTTAATGGTTATAGGATTTTGACATAACTATAATTAACTTGTAATTTGATGGGCTGGGTAACTATCTAATTTTGAGGGTTGTAAATAGGTGAGGTTAGATGGTTAATTAAATTTCGGGGAGTTATATTAAGTTATTCATATGTAAATCTAACAAACGAGTGGTTTAGGTCACTTACGAATTGAGTTGTTATGTACCATATTTTTTTGGGTTGGGTTAAAAAACTCATTTTTTAATGAGTTATGCTTTTATAGACCTTGACTCATATGTTATTGGATTGGATGACCCGCGAGTTTATTATTATTATTATTTTTTTATATATATTTTTACTTTTTTTTACATATATTTTTTAAGTGTTGTTAAATAATAAAACACTAAAACATAAATTATTTCAAGTTCTTTTGAGCAATAAAACATAAATAATTTTAAATATTCTAAACAATAAACTTAGCTTCTTTCATAACAATGAAAAATTCATATAAACGTAAAATTGTTTTGAAAAATAAGATTAACACAATCCCCCTCAAGTGTCTGTCTTGTTTGCGTCACTGATGTCATCAACATATGGAGTACTATGTTAAGAAAAATAATATATTTTATAATTTTATATATTAATTTTTTTATTATTAATTACGTAAATAACTATAATTAATAATATTTTAATAATATAATTAGATATAGGTTGCAAATTCAGTAAAAAAAAATTACAATTCCATAGCGGACTCCTATGTTAATGTCTTATTGTAACACGTGTTGAATATTCTCCTGATTTCATTATAGAAGAGTTTTACTTATAAAATTTAAATAATGATTAGGATAAGTATAAGTGTACAACACTAACGACACATTAAATACAATATTTTGATCTCAATTATTAAAAAATAGAGTCTAACACAAAAATCTGTATCAAATTTCACTTTTTAATAGTTAGTTCACTCCACGGACCCCCTCTGCCATTTTCTGCTTGACTTGTAGTCAGTCGTCGTTAGGCATGGAAAAAAATGTAGCTAGCTAAAACTCCAAAGTAAACTGTGTCCACAAAAAATAACCCCACTAGCTAGATGGGGATACTGATTTTTAGAAAGAAAAGCAAAAGGCAAGTGCTACGGAGAATTCATCACTTGGTGGATGACCAAGGAACTGAACAATAGTAATAGAGTTAGTACTGCTACTGCTACTAATACAGGTGCAACGAGTACAACTAGCAGTGCAGCAACAGCAACTGCAGGTGCGGCAAGTGCAAGTAGCTGTGCAGCAAATGCAGGTGCAGTAGCTCACTCAATGCAGCTGAGAAGCAAGATATCACAAGCTCTTCAGATGACAGCTAAGCAACCAGTTCATCATAGAATGGCATCACATTGTACAGAACTTGTAACTAACATTTAACTGGAGTTAAATGTATTTTACCATAGTTAATGACTAGAGTTAGATATCAGTTTTCTGTAATAAAAGGAGACAGTGTAGTTGATTAACAGTTAAGTTGGAAACATAATTTCATTTTCCTTCTCTTAGCGTGTTCTTCATTTTCGTTATTCAGTTAGTGGATTCTGTGCAATCTAACATGGTATCAGAGCTTTGAGATTCGCTCTTCTTCTTTCCGCAATTAACTGCTGCTCATCAAGATCTACATACACAGGTCTTCAGTTTTTTTTCCGTGTGAATTATAAATCGGAACCTTGAGTTCAATTTCCAGGGTTTTCAACTTCTGATTCGGAATCTTGAGTTCAATTTCAAGGTTCATCTGATTTACATCTATAAGTCAGAGTTCTTAGTTTGCAGTTGTTGAATTGTTCGATTGTTGTTCCATTTTCTGAAATCTAATATCGATAATGGCATTTCCGCATAATAAAACGAGTTATGCAAATGTTGTTGTGAACAATCCATCTCCAGTTAAACGAAATGATTTCACGAACACAGATACTAATACTTCTGTTCCAAATTTTGAAGCTACTTCAATTGATTCTAATGCACATCCTTTGTATCTGCATAATAATGATCATCCAGGCTTAATTCTGATAGCAAAGAAACTCACAGGAACTGATAACTTTGGTCCATGGAAGAGGTCAATGCAGATTGCTTTATCTGCAAAGAACAAATTAGTTGTAGTAAATGGATCTTTTCCTAAACCTACAGACAATTCACCAATTCGAGCACAGTATGATAGGGTAAATGATATGGTGATTACTTGGATTATGAATAGTGTGTCTGATGAGATTAGTGATGGTATGAACTTCGTAACCTCAGCTGCTGATGTATGGAATGAGTTACATGACAGATTTTCTGGTGTTAATGGGCACAGAATTTATCAGATCTTAAGAGATACATACTCATTGGAACAGGAAAATAGATCAGTTGAAATTTATTTTCACAAACTGAAGAACCTCTGGGATGAATATTCAGTTTTAGAACCTACAGTAAATTGTGTTTGTGGAGCTCACAAGATTCAAGAGGAAAGGGAACAGAGAAAGAAATTAATTCAATTTCTCATGGGACTTCATGACAGTTATGCCACAGCTAGGGGTCAAATTCTAATGATGGACCCTTTGCCATCTGTTCCAACTGCTTTTTCCTTGATTAAGCAAGATGAAAAGCAAAGACAAGGCTATATGCCTTCACATTCTAATGGTATTTCTTCAGCCTTTACTGTGAAACCTTTGCCTCAGGTCAATACAAACATACATACTGGAACTTCTCAGTACAATGCAACTGGAGTTTATGATAATCATTCTAGCCTTACTCAAAGTGGTTTCTCTGGTCACAATGTTAAATCTAAGCAGCCCATGAAGTGCACCTACTGTAATGGTGAAAATCATGTAAGGGAAACTTGTTTTAAGCTTCATGGTTATCCTCCTAAAAGGAAACAGAAAGGCAAAGCTTCTACTGCAAATTACAATTTCAGAAATCTTCCTAGAGCTATGCAGGCTAGTGCTGATACTCCCATTAGTGTTGGTTCTGTTTCTGATGGACTGCCACAGCTGGAACAATTACAAACTCAGCTTAATCAAGTGAATCACATGATGAGTCTTATGCTTGCCAACAAAGGAGTTAAGTCAACAGAAACTCATGTTGCAGGTACTGTTTATTCTGTACCTAATTCTATTATTTCTTCACCTGTTTCTCCATGGGTGATAGATACAGGAGCTACTGATCACATGTGCAATCAACTATCTCTAATGCATGATGTGCAATTTCTTAGTTGTCCCATACATGTATCTTTACCAAATAGAACCACAGTAAAAGTTTCTTATACAGGTTCTATTACATTAAATCCATCCTTAACATTGCACAATGTTCTGTATGTACCTTTTTTCCACTGCAATCTGTTATCCATCAGTCAATTGACTAAAGATTCTTCTTGTGTTGTGATCTTTTCCCACCATCAGTGCCTTTTTCAGGACCAGAAGCAGATGAGAACATTGGCAGTTGGTAAAGAGTATGGAGGTCTTTACCATTTGCAGCATAATCATCCCTTTTCAGCAAGCATAGTTGATAGTAGTTTTAATAAAGCACACTATGTGTCTAGAAATAAAATGAGTGTCATATGGCACATGAGGCTAGGACATGTATCTTCTGCTGTCCTGAATAAAATTGTTACTGTCAATTCTCATGTATCTCATAGTTGTAATCAAACATGTCCAATTTGTCCTTTGGCAAAACAGTGCAAATTACCTTTCTTTACCAGCAATAGTCATGCTCTTTCAATTTTTGATCTTGTTCATATTGATCTTTGGGGACCATATAATGTCTCAACTCAACAAGGCTGCAAATACTTCCTTACTGTTGTAGATGATCATTCCAGAGCCACCTGGACTTTTCTTTTGCCAACTAAACAACATGTTCCCAGTACTTTGGTTCAGTTCATAACACATGTTGAGACTCAATTTCACAAAAGGATCAAATGTTTTAGAAGTGACAATGGTACTGAATTTTTTAATAATCATTTGTCCTCTTTTTTATCTTCTCATGGCATAATACATCAAAGTTCATGTGTTCAAACCCCTCAACAAAATGCAAGAGTTGAAAGAAAACATAGACACTTATTAGAGATTGCAAGAGCTTTGAAATTTCAGTCAGGATTACCCTTACAGTATTGGGGGGAGTGTATTCTGGCGGCTACTTTTCTAATCAACAAGTTGCCTTCTCCTGTTTTACAATACAAAACACCTCATGAACTCTTATTTCATAAACCTCCTGACTATGACTCATTAAGAGTTTTTGGTTGCCTTGTTTATGCTTCTATTCATCCATCAGATAAGTTTTCACCAAGAGCTATTAAAGGAGTTTTTCTAGGATATCCCTTGGGTCAAAAAGGATACAAGATTTTAGATTTACATACTAAACAATTATTTGTCACTAGACATGTTGTGTTTCATGAGACTATTTTTCCTTTTTTAGAGCAACCACATGAGTCTTTTTCAGATCCTAATCATATTATGCCATGGCTTGCTAGCATTGATGAGAATTCAGTACCTCCTGTTATTCTTTCACCAGATCCTTCTATTTTCAGTACTCCACTAAATCTGGAATCACATTCTGGCACTCATTCACAATCTGATTTTTCTTCCTCTCATTCTAAATCTGTTTCATCACAACCTGATTCATTACCATCACTTTCATCTTCGGTTGATACATCACTACCTACTATAGATTCTACATTTGTGATTCCTAGAGTTTCTACCAGACTTAAAACCAGACCAAAATGGTGGACAGATTATGATGTGAATGGTACAACTGATAGCTCCCAATCTTCTGCTAAAGTTTCTCAGGTATCTGTTTCTCCTGTTTTTTCTTCCAAATATAGCCTTGATAAATACATGTCCTACACTTCTTTTGATCCTCTACATCAACACTTTCTTGCTAATCTTTCTCATGTTAAAGAGCCTGTTCATTTTTATCAAGCTGCAACAGACCCAAATTGGGTGGCAGCTATGAACAAAGAACTTATTGCTTTGGAAACCAACCACACCTGGACTTTAGTTGAATTACCTAAAGGAAAGTCTACTGTAGGATGTAAATGGGTGTATAAGATCAAGTACAAAGCCAATGGAGAAATTGAAAGATACAAGGCAAGGTTAGTTGCTAAAGGTTATACTCAAGCAGAGGGTGTTGATTATCATGATACCTTTGCTCCTGTTGCTAAGATGGTGACAGTTAGATGTCTTTTGGCAATAGCCTCAGCTAAACGTTGGCCAATTCATCAAATGGATGTGAATAACTTGAAGAGGTTTACATGGACTTACCTAAGGGTTATATCATTCCTGTTCAATCTTCTACATTAGTTTGCAAATTGCAAAAGTCTCTTTATGGACTAAAACAAGCATCCCGACAGTGGTTTGCCAAATTAACTGCCAGTTTAATTGCAGCTGGATATAGTCAGTCATTGGCAGATTATTCCTTGTTTACTCTCACAGATGGCACCTCTTTTACAGCAATAGTAGTTTATGTAGATGATATTTTGGTCACTGGTAATGATATCACACAGGTGCAGTCTGTCAAGAAGTTGCTTGATACTAAGTTCAGCATCAAGGATTTGGGAGAAATAAAATATTATCTTGGTTTTGAAGTAGTTCGAGACATAACTGGGATTTTCATAAGTCAACGGAAATTCATTCTTGACCTTATTGAATCAGCTAATCTACTTGATGCCAAACCTCTCACAATTCCTTTAGATCAACATACTAAGCTACATGACAATGATCTTTCTGGTGCTTTATTAACCAATCCATCAGTTTATAGAAGTTGGATTGGTAAATTACTCTATGTCACATTGTCTAGACCAGACATCAGCTATTCAGTGCAACTCCTAAGCCAGTTTATGCAAAATCCAAGACAACAGCATTTGGTGGCTGCTACTAGGGTGCTTCGATATCTTAAATGGACTGCAGGTCAGGGCCTTCTGTTTCCAGTTCAGAATGATCTTGTTTTGACTGGTTATTGTGATAGTGATTGGGGCAGTTGTCCTACTTCTCGCAGATCAGTCACTGGTTTCTGTTTAATGCTTGGCTTCTCTCTCATTTCATGGCAGACCAAGAAACAGACTGTCACTTCTAGGAGCACAGCTGAAGCTGAATACAGGGCTTTGGCTACTACTACTTGTGAGGTTATTTGGCTTCACAGTCTCTTAAGAGATTTACATGTGCCTCTGCAGAATCCTACTACTCTTTTCTGTGATAATCAAGCTGCAATAGATATTGCTGCAAATCCAGTTTATCACGCTAGAACCAAGCATATTGAGATTGATTGTCATTTTGTCAGGGAAAAGGTACAAGCTGGCTTGATTAATCCTGTCAAAATAGCATCCAAAAATCAATTAGCTGATCTTTTTACCAAAGCTTTAGGCAAAGTCCCACACTGGTTTCTAGCTTCCAAGTTGGGTCTTCACAATCCTTGTGCCCCTCCAACTTGTGGGGGGAGTAATAGAGTTAGTACTGCTACTGCTACTAATACAGGTGCAACGAGTACAACTAGCAGTGCAGCAACAGCAACTGCAGGTGCGGCAAGTGCAAGTAGCTGTGCAGCAAATGCAGGTGCAGTAGCTCACTCAATGCAGCTGAGAAGCAAGATATCACAAGCTCTTCAGATGACAGCTAAGCAACCAGTTCATCATAGAATGGCATCACATTGTACAGAACTTGTAACTAACATTTAACTGGAGTTAAATGTATTTTACCATAGTTAATGACTAGAGTTAGATATCAGTTTTCTGTAATAAAAGGAGATAGTGTAGTTGATTAACAGTTAAGTTGGAAACATAATTTCATTTTCCTTCTCTTAGCGTGTTCTTCATTTTCGTTATTCAGTTAGTGGATTCTGTGCAATCTAACAAATAGTCTTTCCTTCTAAAATCAATTAGAACAAAAAACCTAGCCTGCAAAAAATTAGTTAAATATGAGTTATGATGCTGCTACTTTCTTGTGTACATTTTTGTTATGTAGTAATTTTTTTCTCCGATATGGGTCTGCAAGAGATCACTTTACAACACTAAACCCTCTGATAGGTGACACGGGTGAAGCTCTTGTGTCAGCCGGAAACAAATTCGTACTCGGATTCTTCCCACCCACAGCCAACAGGTGGTTCATTGGAATATGGTATTCCGTAGATCCAGGAGCAGTTGTATGGGTCGCAAACCGAGACAAGCCACTGCCAAACCGCTCCGTCGGAAATTTTACAATCGATAAGGAAGACGGTAACCTCAAGTTGTTGGACGCTTCTGATCGTGATAAATTGTCGCATGACTATTTCTCAACCAATCTTCCAAGCTCCCCTGAATTTTCCAGGACAGCTAAACTCTTGGATACGGGCAACTTGGTTTTGATCAATGATACAACTGGAGAAACATTGTGGGAAAGCTTTGATCATCCTACGGATACATTTCTTCCTGGTATGAAAATGGACGAGAAACTTAAGTTGACTTCGTGGAAAAATCGCACAGACCCTGCAAAAGGGAACTTCACCTTTCAGCAAGACGAAGGGGGCATCGGTTTTTCAATTTTGAGAATATCAGAGCTATACTGGAAGAGCATTGGAACAGAGTCGAGTAGGAGCATATTCAACCTAAACAAAATGAATCTATATGCAGATCAGTTGTTATCAAATTCTAGCAGCCAAACCATCAGTACTGCACCGGCGCCAGCCCCATCACCAAAAAATAATGGTCGTGGCAAGACAAAGTTAACTTATGATAACGCAAGTTTAATAATGAATTTTACAAGGTTAGTAATGAATTTTACGGGTGAGATACAATATTTAAGTTGGGAAAATCAGAAGAAGATATGGACAATTCAGTGGTGGCGGCCGATAGGGTCTTGTGGTGTTTATAATGCTTGTGGGGTGTTTGGTAGCTGTAACAGCTCGAGCACTGAGACTGATAGGCCAGCGTGCAGGTGTTTTGACGGGTTTGAACCTTCTTCGCCGGATGATTGGAAGTCAAATGATTTCTCCAACGGGTGCAAAAGGAAGTCGGATATATGTGGTAACGACACATTCTTCACCGTGACGGTGATTAACGTGGAGAACTTGATTTTCCTCGCGGATGGATTAAGTGAGCAGCAATGCAGGGAGCTCTGCTTAAGCAAGTGCCATTGCCAAGCGTATTATTATTCTCCTACCACTCGCAATCCGAAGGATTCCGCCGCTAACAATGCTAGCTTGTGCTGGATTTCGGAAGTGGAACTCGCTAATATTCAAGAGGGCTACGCTCCTGATCATAATCTCTCTATCCGAGTAGCCACTCCCCAAAATGGTAACTTGCTTACGTTTTTAGATTTCTTTTTAAACCGAACAATTAATTTCAAATCATTATTGATTTTTGAATTGAAATATTTAAGTATACTCAAAATTGAGATAACTCGTTAAAAATTATAAAACGATAAAAATATATTATAAAAATTAAACTTTAATAAAAACAATAATATAAAATTTTGAAAAACAAATATATATGAATAAGTACGCTATTCAAAAAGAAATGACAAGAAGTATAATTTGAAATTCACCAATTAATTAAAAATAATTCATCACACTCACCTGTTGTATGAAAATCAAAGAACTAGAACAAATTGACAATGTTCGTGTGACTGATTCCATTAATTATAAGGTACTTGGAATTAATGCAAACATAGATGTATGTTATGAATAGTAAGGTTGGCATGGCTTACTTTTCTTTGGGTTACTGAAGTGACATGTCCAGCCCCAAGATGATGAAGGGCTGCCATATTTGTTGTTTTAATTTCCATCACATCTATATGAAAATGTCTCTTTCCTTTGCTTCGTTTTCAGGAGTAGAGAATCCTGGGCAATTAGGAGGGTCTCAACCCGGAAGGAATAATAAATCATCATCTCCAAGTGCTGTTATTATTTCCATCACTGCGATTGTTACAATTGCACTCTTTTGCAGCATTAGCTATATTGCTTATATAAGAATGAAGACCAAAAGAAAAGGTAATGGCAGCGACGCGCCTCCTCCTGCGCAGCTCTACTATTCTTTTCTAATGAATGATATATGATGATGATGATGACAAAATTTCAGGAATTTGATTAATAAAATGTACAATAATAAGATCTATAGCTGTATTTTGTTACCAGAAACTGAACGCATACAACAGAAACCAGTGTTTCAATTGTATGACAGCGAAATAGGAGTTGAAGACTTCATAGATCAAGGCGATCAGTTTAGAGAAGATGACAAGAAAGACATTGATGTACCTTTCTTTGAATTGGAAAGCATACTAGCTGCCACAGGCAACTTTTCACAGGCAAATAAGCTTGGACAAGGGGGATTCGGCCCTGTGTACATGGTGATGATCCATTTTATTCGCAGGGCCTAATTAGATGTAATCTGTAATATTTAGCAATCCATTCATAATATATATGCATGATAGGTGTTTGAAAATTTTATCAGGGTGAGTTTCCTGGTGGAAAAGAGATTGCTGTAAAGCGGTTGTCAAGCAACTCAGTACAAGGCTTAAAGGAATTCAAGAATGAGGTGGTGCTGATTGCTAAACTTCAACACCGTAATCTTGTTAGACTTTTGGGCTATTGCATCATGGGGAATGAAAAGATATTACTCTACGAATACATGCCAAACAAAAGTTTAGATGCTTTCATATTTGGTTAGCCTTTAAAGCCTGAAGCCTAAAACTTGTTATTCATTGATTAATTTCTTACTTTGCGAAATCAATCATTGGAATGTATACGTTGCTAGATGAAAAGCTAAGCATGCTGTTGGACTGGACGAAACGATTTGACATCATTTTGGGAGTTGCTCGAGGGCTTCTTTATCTTCACCAAGATTCTCGATTAAGGATTATTCATAGAGATATGAAAGCAAGCAACATTTTATTAGATGAGGAGATGAATCCAAAAATATCCGACTTTGGTTTGGCAAGGATTGTTGGAGGCAGAGAAACAGAAGCCAACACCAAAAGAGTTGTGGGAACCTAGTAAGTACATCAATACAGGCATTACAACATATATAAGCTAAAATTGCTAAGTAGTCCTAGCTACTATGATTTTGTAACATGCAGTTGCTCCACATAAATCATTTGATTATTTGGCATAGTGCAGCGGTTACATGTCTCCAGAATATGTATTAGAAGGACATTTCTCAATTAAATCCGATGTCTTTAGCTTTGGAGTTGTCGTGCTTGAGATTATCAGTGGAAAAAAGAATACAGGATTTTATCAATCCCAGCTTTCGTTGAATCTTTTAGGTTATGTAAGTGAAAGTTTATAGTTTTCAAATTTCAGTAATTCATTTATCTACATATTTACTTATTTGAAAGTTATATCTCATCAGGCATGGAATTTGTGGACAGAAGAGAAGCCATTGGCATTGTTAGATCAAACACTGGTAGAATCATGCAAGGAGAGTGAAGTATTGAAGTGCATAGTGGTCGGACTTTTGTGTGTACAGGAAGATCCGGGTGATCGTCCCAATATGTCTAAGGTACTTTTCATGCTCAACAGCGAAATGGAAACACTTCCAAATCCAAAACAACCAGCTTTCATATCAAGAAAACGCTTTTCTGGCTCAACTTCTTCCTCCTCCATTAAACCAGAAACACTTTCCAAAAACGAAATAACATTCTCCTTGGAAGTTGGTCGATAAAGAATTAAAGGAGGGGATTTTCTGGTAAGGAATTGAAGGGTGGGTATATATATATAAGGTAAGGCATCCACAGTAAACAAATTTGGCCCTATCGCTACAAGCTCTAGCGACGAACAATTTCTATAAAATTGGCCATGCTCTTATACTGACAATGCCAAAAATTGGCATATGTCTGCCGCTACAAACTCTAGCGGCTAAAGTCAATTTGTCCTTGCATGTGGTTACTGTAACAATGTATATATATATATATATATATATATATATATATATATATATATATATATATATATATATTGAAATATTGAAATTCTTCCTGAATCTGGTGGATTTAACGGAACCTATAATTATGGGGGAAACTCAAACTAAAGATGATATTGTAATTAAGTGCGTCTCTATTTTGGTTTGCACTCTGTAGTGTACATTTTTTCAAGCCCTGGTGATTCTTGTAATTACAAGGTTCGTATAATCCATCCGTGTAAAATAGGGAAGCGGAATAACATATTAAAAGGACAAAAATACCCTCATAAAACTCACATTTGTGTGATTCTCGATCACTTTTGATTGGTTAAATCTTCGGAGGGTGTATTTTGTTCAGTGAAAAAAAAGTTTAAAATACACTTAGGTACGTTTTAAATATTAAAGTGGAAACCTCAATAATACTAAAAACTTTTAGAGAGTGCAGGCTGTATTTTACTCAATAACACGTGTTTGATATACTCCCGATTCCATTATATATGTAGAGCTTTATTTGCCCTCAAGTTCATTGTTCGTGTAATTTAATAAAAATGACATAAAAAAATATTATAATTATGATAATAAAAATATTATAATTATTTTATACTATCATCAAAATATTATACTGGAAATTATTCCTGTGAAACAGAAGAAATGAGAGTAGTGAATTAGCAAAAAAAAGAAAAGAAATGAGAGTAGTGTGGATAACAAAACACCACCTCTGTTGTCCCATCTTTCTTGGAATCTTAGTGCAGGCATGATGAAATTAATACAAGGTTGGTGGTCCACTTTATTTCATACTTTCATCTAGCTAGTTTGCTTTTGTAGTTTAAATAATAAAAACAAAAATACATTAATAAATAATTAATCAACCAGCTTATTTCATTTAAGCAAATTAGTTATTTGCTTTAAATCTAGTACCTTCTTGAAGAACTAATTGGTTTACTCGATGAAGTAATAGGTCAAAATCATCTCGTGTCTTGATGAGACTAAGGCGCACATTGCGACTACTAGCACCAAATAAAGTACCTTCACGGCCCAAAATACCGCCTGATTTTAGGACTTCGTAACAATCTTCATCTTCTTCTTTCTCACATTTCAACCATGCATAAGCTGTTGCAACAAGTATATATAGTATTAAAAAAAATAGATTTTTTTTTATTTGTAATTTTATGAGATAACACGAGTTTAGCAGCTCTGACCTAAAAATTTTTATTAGTCTTGTAGTTGTGTGCATAGAGTGTAAATGAATTAGACTGCCTGGGAGCTGATTCGATTAAGTCTGAATCGAGATTGTTAAACGAGCTGAGTTCGAATAAACTTATAAGCCCGATTAGTTAAACGAGTTGGGTTTGAACAATATGGTGATCGACTCGAGTATGACTCGTGTAGCATTTAATTAATTATTTGTTCTTACTTTTATAATAAAAATGTTAAACGGGTCAGACTTAATCTCGACTAGACTTGACTTATTTATGCCCGATTAGAACTTGAGCTCAACTTATTTACTAAACGCGTCAAGTTTATATAATAAATTTTAGACTTTTTTGAAACTCAACTCAACTCCCTGGTTTAACTTTTAAATGAACTTGAACTTGGTAAGTTAAAATACGGCCCGGCCCAGCTTGGCTCTACTCTATAATAAAGTGTCAAAACTCGACTCGGCTCAACTCTACTCGTTTTCCCCTAACCTTTACTTTATGCATAATAAAGTACAACTTCTAAAGCAAGAATGCTCAGCAATCCCTTGTTAGAAATTGTTGAGTTTCCGTGAACTTAACTTTTTATCTCCTGTATTTAGTTGGGTTAAAAAGTATTTTTCGCAGTGTAAAAATATATCACCTGGAGAAGGTTCTCTGACTCTCTGAAAAAAATTGCAGAATTGGGGTGCAATTTCTTGGATAGTGAAGCGATTGGATAATGTTATAGCCTGGCTCCATCTTTCCCAACGCTTTCTCATTGTTCCATGCCCAAACTCAAATATTGATCTTCCATTTTCTTTAAGAGCAACCTTTATTAGCTTCAAAGCTCTTAACTGAGTGTCCCTAGAGACGCCAAAGGTGTTATCATTTGTATAGGTAGACATTGTCTTATACACAGCCTCATCCTTTACCAATGCCCACCTAAAAAAGAAAAAAAAAAGTATTAGCAATGTTAAAACTAAAAAAATATTCATTTAATCGGGACTCGAAACCTGACAAGTCCTCATGTAATGGAGGATCTGATATCACTTGAGTTAGAGCTTGTTAGTACTATTACTTGTTCATGAATTTGGCGTTCGTCTCTCTATGTTGAAAAAAAAACACTTAAATAGGCTAGTGTATCAAAGTTTTATGGTATATTCGGTTATTAAGGTTTACATATTTTACAGCACAATTGGAACGGTAGTTTAGTGTGTTTGGAGGTACAAACGCACTGCACCAATTTTGGTGAGTTGTATTTGAATCTTAAACGTTGTATTTGAAATAAATTATTTCTAGACAAAAAAGATTTTTAAGTGTATTTAGATCTCCAAACGCTCTGTAAGTTGGTAAACTATAATTTAGTTCCAAAATTAGAGTGATGAATTGGTTGTAAATTACCCAAATCTAAGGCCTGCATGACCAGTAAGCTTAGAAAGTGTAAAAATCATGAGATCTTCATCTGCGGGGGATGGAATCGCGGTGAAATGTGGCCAATTATACGCGTGATCATAAATTGCTTTGGCATATGGACCTTGAAGAACTGCCTTCTTCAACTGACCATCAGGATTGTTTGGAGAAGTAACAAACTCAATCACATTCATAGAGGCATCAGAAGTGTTTTTCAACATAGATGTATCTCCATAAAATTTATAATCCTCTGTGGCAAAGAATTCAGTCTGTGATTCATAAGCCTGTAAAAAAAAATACTACTCAAATTCACGACCCTGCACAACATTCCTAAGGGTATGTTCGTTTTCCAACGGTTACAACTTTGCATCAGTAACATTTAGCGCGTTTAGAGATTCAGGTGAGTTGCATTTGTGAGTTAAATGTTGAAATAAGTTGGGCAAAAATAACATTTACCCCATTATAATTAACACACTTTGTGCAATAGGTCATCGACCTAAACAAATATTTTCTATGCCATTTTTCTTTTTGTTTCAATATGCCACGTACGAAGAAATAGAGGCTGATGTAGACGGCAGTTTTATTAATTTGATAGAATGGGAGATTGCAGATTTTTTTTTATTGTAGTTCAGTTGGCTAATTGCTACTTCTTTTTTTTTTAATTTAGTAACCTACTGCACAAAGCTGTCAACTATAATGGTAAATGTTATTTTTGCCAAATAAGTTGTTTGTAAATGAATAATATTTTCAAGTGCATTTGGGTTTCCAAAAGGCCCAAATGTTCTATAAGCTGGTAAGTGAATAAGCAAAATAAATACCGGGTAAAAAGGGATTGAAACCACGACTCGTGAAGGTGAGGACGAGTTCTCCATGGAGAGGGCATGAACTGCTGCATTGAGGAGTTGAGTCGAGCCGGTCCCAAAAACTATAAATTTTCCTTCTGTGACTGCATTTCCAACTGTGGAATGTAGTTTACGGATGTGTTTTTCGAGTTCTTGAGAGGTAGAAGTGTGGTCATTGAATGAATAGCTCATTCGATGCCATCCAGCCACTACGGTTGCGCTACTAGCTGCATTTTGCATCCAAAAGGGCTCCAAAAATAAGGGATCCCCACTGCATGCAAGCAAGCAAGCAAGCAACATTATATTGATGATGTTGGGTTTAATTGCTAATCAAATTGTCAAGGATAAATTTGTAGATAATAATAAATTAGATGGACTAAATCAAACTAATGTGGAGTCCGGGGATTCGTGAGTACAAATTTATTAGTTGGCTTCTTTTTGAGGTTATCTTATTGTTTTTGTTCCGTGTGGTTTTCTGGTGGGGTATATCCCTTGTAAATATGTTAACCTTCCGTCCAAATTTATTTATCCTGATTTAAAAATATACGCCTATTAAAAAAAAATTATTTTCAAATTATTTATCTTAATTTTTTTATTATCATATTTTTTTATATATTTAATCTCCTAATTCTTTCTTAAAATAATAAAATACAAGAGGGAGAGAGATAACAAAAGAGTGCGTTTATATTTTTAATGTAAAAATTGACGGTACTATTTTTTTTCAATATATGTCATGTTGTTTTTAATGATTTTTTTTTTGAAGTTAAATGAGAATAGTATAAGAAAAGAAAGGTAAATAATAGTATTAAAAAAGAAATAAGAAAAATAAATTTGAACACACCAAAAATAAATAAATTAAGACAAATAAACTTGGACGAAGAAAGCATTATTTTCAAATTCAAGTAAAAATTTTATGACTTAAAAAAAGTACGTGAAAACAAATATTTTGTATCACGTAGTCACATGACCTCTTACAATAAAAGACGTGGAACATGAGTACTTTGTTAAGAAATAAGCACAAAAATAAACACATCAACTTAACTGGGAAAAATCGGGACGACAAAACTCTCAGAAACCCACTGTGCAATAACAAAACAAAAAAGTTTTAAAGTGAAAACTCTTGTTATAGGAGTAGAACACTCAATAAATACAAATTCAACTACTATAAGAACTAGAAAACCAGAAAGTTTGAATAAATAAATCTAGTTAAAAGTGAATTAATAAATACATATCCATCTACATATACTTCAACAAGTACTCAAAATTTCCTTATTTCACTACTCAATACTTTTCAACTCCCTTTTCCTTCCCTTCAAACTCTCCAAGTTCCAAACAAAAGCAAAAACATATTTCCATAACATTATTACCTCAAACTTTCTTGTCAAATAAATTTTAAAAAAAGAATAGTTTAGTCTTGATAATCGACACGAAAATTTTAACCAATCACACAAAAAGTATAAGATTATATACCCATTAACATCAGCAGCACAACCAGGGATAAAATTGGAGCAGTCAGGGCCATCAAAGCAAGTATTACACTCACAAGCTGGTTTTCCATCAACAACAACTCCATCCAAATAAGCTCTTCCATGGCCAGAGCACGGAATCGATGCCACGGCTTCTGCTTCTGCTGCAGCTCTTGTGCTCCAACTGAGATTCCATTTATTATCCAGGAAAAGATTACATGACAAGAAAATATTCAGAATTATGGAGCACAAAAAACTCGAGGCATAAAAGTAGTATTTGGAACTCTGAATCTTAACGGCCATGTCTTTTGGATTTGGCTATCTATAATTTGATGCTCAGTGACCCTTTTTTATTTTAAAGCAAGATAAAAAAGCAGTGATGTCAATATTGGAATGAATTGTTTAGATTCCGCGGGAGAAATAATGTCACCCTCTTGTTATTTATTTTGTTGTTTACTTGTCCTTTTCATTTTCTTGTTTCTTTATTATTTGGGGGTGGCCAGCACCAATCAAATAGGAGATACTTCTATTTGAATCATTGACTTTGATTCATTAAATGGTGAACCTAACGCTAGAAAATGATTTTAAGGTCTGTTTGTCAAATTTCAAAACTAGATGAGAATAATGACCAATTCTTCATTTACATGTATTCTGTACATGCAATTGATACTGTGAGAAAAAAAATAATGTTATTATAATAAATATATATTTAGTGGCATTTTTATAATTATTCAAGCGACTTTAACGACACTTATTATTGCGACAAAATTATTTTTGCTATTGATAAATTCATCTTTATAATTTAATGTTATTAGTTACATTTTGCACGAATAGAAAAGCGAAAAAATAAAAACAAATTTATTTTTCAAAAAGTCGATGTTTCTTTTATAGTAACATGAAAATGACGAACCGAACTCATAAAAACCCACACAAGCTCTTAACATTATATAATCATATATATGCCAGCTAGGTGATGCTAAATATTTTTAATTCTTTCTTAGTTAACAAAAATTTGCATTCTTTAGGTGCTTCATTTTGTCCTTGTCCAAAACTGATGCTTGACCGAATGGTATAGAGCAGAATCCATCTCACCTACAAGCTCAATTTTGAAGTTCCTCTAGAAGAACATAATTTCCAATGGGCATAATATAATTAGCACAATTTGTTATAAATAGGAGGATGCGTTTTACATATAAGTTTTGCTTAATTACCGACGGGCATAATATAAACTAGTAGATATGGCATACGCGATGCTTGTAAAAAATACACAAACAATTTGTAGAAGCATTCATGTATAACAAAATAAGATGAAGCAATGACAAAAAAATATATATATATGAGCGAAACTGAAATTTATATTACCTATGAATCAGCAACGGATGAAATAAAATTATTGTCCAAGCCAAAAATTGGGTAGAAATAGGGGTATAGAGCCATGTGAAAATTTTAAAAATCCATGAGATGGCTAATGAAGTATTTTGCAGGAGAGCATAATGGAAGCAAGAGGTGTGAGGAGTAAAAATAGTTTTTTAAACATAATTTTTTAAAGATAAAAAGTTGACATAAAGTTGAATTTGAGATTTTTAAAACTCAATTTTAATTGTGACCCAAAATTATTGGTTACGAAAGCTGAACGTTTTATAATAATTAAGAGAGAGCACGATTTATTTAAATTTTGTAAGTGAATTAGTCAATTTTTTTTTTTTTTAATTAAATTGTAATGAATACTCTCACCGTCTCACGTTGGTTGGTAAGATATTTTAGTGTGAGTTGCACGTTGATATAAATCTTAATCTTTTCGCTTATGTATCCAACATTTCAAAATAAAGAAAAAAAATTATGAAGAACAAATATACATATATTATATTTGGACATAATATCAGATATAATATTAATTTTAATTATTAAAAAATAAAATTTAATATAAATTTTCGTACTAAATCATATTTTTTAATAATTAAAATTAATATTATGTCCAATTATTATGTCTAATTATAATATATTTAAATTTATTCAATTATAAATCTTATCAATTAGTATTTTTATTGAGAGCTGATGTGATAAATAAGTAAATGAATCAATGAAGTTATCAATATGGATTGGTGGGTGAATTGACGTGAATTTCAAGCAATCACTAGTTTCAACGCCCATAATTGGTTGAATACATATATATACACTAATTATATCGATTTATATTAAAATTAAACAAGTTCATATTCATTTTAAATTTTTATAAATTAATTCAAACGGTCAAAATATATTATTAATTTAGAACAATTCAAAAATGTATTTGTAATTTAGAAAGAAGAGAGGGTGTGTGTAGAAAGTTTTCCTTTTTTTTTTTTTTGAGAAATATTTAGAAAAATTGAATTTTATTGAGTCAAAATAACTTTTACAATAAACGAAAAAAATGCAATAATACATTTCTTCTAATAAAAGTAGTATTTGGAACTCTGAATCTTAACCGCCATGTCTTTTGGATTTAAAGCAAGATCAAAAAGTAGTGACTGTCAATATTGGAATGAATTGTTTAGATTCCGCTGGAGAAATAATGTCACCCTCTTGTTATTTATTTTGTTGTTTACTTGTCCTTTTCATTTTCTTGTTTCTTTATTATTGGGATACTGTTATTTGAATCATTGACTTTAATGCATTAAATGGTGGACCTAGTGCTAGAAAATGATTTTAAATTCTGTTCGCAAATTTCAAAACTAGATCAGAATAAGGACTAATTCTTCATTTACACGTATTCTGTACATGCAATTGATACGGTTTGAGAAAAATAATATTGTGATATCAAATATATTTTTAATAATATTTTTATAATTATTCAAGCGAAATTTAATATTTTAAACGATATTTATTATTTTGATAAAATTATTTTTGCTCTTGATATAAATTTGTCTTTATAATTTAATGTTTATTAGTTACATTTTGCGCGCATAGAAAAACAAAAAAAATAAAAACAAATTTATATTCAAAAAGTCCATGTTTATTTTAGAGAAACATGAAAATGACGAACTGAACTTATAAAAACCCATACAAGCTCTTAACATTATATAATCATATATATGCCAGCTAGGTGTTGCTAAATATTTTTAATTAAAAAAAATTGCATTCTTTAGGTGCTTCGTTTTGTTCTTGTCCCAAAATTGATGCTTCGCGGAATGGTAGAGGGAAAATTATTCGGTAGTTTTGGAGCGGAGCACAGTTATATAGTGTTTCAAATTAATTATATCTCTTTATTTTAGTTGTATTTCATTACATGTAATTCTAAACCTACTAAAATAGGGAGAGATCTATTAAAATAGAGAAATGTGATTGATTTGAAATACCACGTGACTATACTCCGAAATTACTGAATAATTTTACTCATGATAGAATAGAATCCATCTCACCTATCGAATGTAAAAATCATCTTGTGAGCGCATTAACCCTAGTGAACTGTTGGGTTAAGGTTTAATGTGAACAATTCATTTACTCTAATAAATACGTATTCCAACAAATTCTATTGTATTTTATAATATAATATTACACATTCGATATACATTAAGCAACCGTAATTACCAAGGTCTTTACCCTTTAGTGAAAAAAAAATGACTTAATCACCTAAAAAACTCTTGAACTTTACATTTTTTTCAGTTTAATTCATAAAAAAAAATTTCGCATAAAAACCTTTCGACTTTAATAATTAGATAAAAAATGTCATTAAAATAAACAAAGGTGAACTAGACTTAATTAAGATTGAGATGGCATTATACAGTGTCTAATGAGTAACCAATATTGATGTGACATGTCATTGTGGTGGATTTTTTTTTTTGTTTTGTTTTTATCCTAACATCATATTTAACCATTTAAAAATATTAAACATTAAAATAAATAAACAATTTAGAAGTATTACAATGAAAATATATTTCCACACATACACACCAAAAAATCATTAATTTTTAAAATTAAAATATATTATAAAAATTAAAATTTAACTAAAATAATAATATAAAAATATGAAGAATATATATATATATATATATATATATATATATATATATATATATATATATATATATATATATGAATAAGTAAACTATTCAAAAAGAAATTACAAGAAGTATATTTTGAAATTCACGAATTAATTAAAAATAATTCATCATACTCACCTGTTGTATGAAAATCAAAGCCAAACCCAGAAGCCAATTCTCACTACAAACATCTAGTGCTCCGACGACGTGTCTCGCTTTATCGTGACCCACAATGTGTTTCTGCCCTAATTTCTTCGTAAGAAATTCTAAACCCAATTCCTAAATCCACACACACCATCATTATCTTGATCAAATTGCTACGAGGTTTGGCAGGTGGTGGTGGTAGGTAATTTCCGGTGAGGTTTGGCGGGTGGTGGGTAATTTCCGGCGTAGTTTGGCTTTGATTTTCAGGAGTTAATTTAATATTTTTATATAGAAATTGATATTTTCACGAGTTAATTTAATATTTTTACAAATAAGTCTCATTTAAGCTTGTGAAAATATCAATTTTTTTTTGGAAAGAAAAATTAATTTTAAAATAAACATAATTATAAAATTATTTATTTACACATCATCTGCCACGTGTTGTGCATCTCGTTTTTTGTTAACCATGGTTCACCACTTATCGATTGTAAGAACATTTTTATCCAGTTATTGAAGTTTGAAAATTTTTGTGAAATAAAAAGAATTTGTGGGTGATTTTGAAAAAAATGTAAAGTTTAAGGGTTTTTTTTAGGTCGTTAAATAGTAAAAAGAAGGGCTATATAGCACAAATAAGCTTCGGGTTATTTAGCCAAAAAAGAAGAAGTTCGGGTCCTGATCTGAAAGTTTCTCCACCTCTGAGAAATCCTTAACGCAAATTCTCATATTACCACGTTTTCCGTATCTAAGGGCGACAATGCTCATGTGACTGATTCCATTAATTATAAGGTACTTGGCATTAATGCAAACATAAATGTATGTTATAAATAATAAGGTTAGCATGACTTAATTTTCTTTGGGTTACTGAAGTGACATGTCCAGCCCCAAGTTGATGACGGGCTGCCATATTTGTTGTTTTAATTTCCATCATATCTATATGAAAATGTCTCTTTCCTTTGTTTCATTGTCAGGAGTACAGAATCCTGGGAAATTAGGAGGGTCTCAACCCGGAAGGAATAAATCATCATCTCCAAGTGCTGTTATTATTTCCATCAATGTGATTCTTTTGCAGCATTAGCTATATTGCTTATATAAGAATGAAGACCAAAAGAAAAGGTAATGGCAATTTTAAGTGCCACGCGCCTCCTGCGCAGCTCTACTATTCTTTTCTAATGAATGATATATGATGACGACGACGACAAAATTTCACGAATTTGATTAATAACATGTGCAATAATAAGATCTATACCTGTATTTTGTTACCCGAAACTGAAAGCATACAAGAGAAACCAGTGTTTCAATTTGTAGGAAATAAAATACATGTAGGCATTCACTAATTTACATAGAACGAGAACCAAAAGTATACCTCTTGCAGCGTTTTAACTTTTGGTGTGAAAAAACTCGTACCGTCAAAAGGCCAAACCCAAAGTCAAAGCCAAACCCAGACGACACTCTGAACTACAATATTTGGGATGATATCAGAGATAAATCCACGATTCATAACAAAAATGGGATAATACTAATTACTTGGGAGCTCTGTATTTTGGCTTAATCACAATACTGTATATGAGGACTCATAATGGATGATCATATGAAGTGGGGGCATGAGCCTTTTATAGGCATAGTGGTTTAACCCACTCCCTATAAAACCTTCAACCACTCAAAATATTAACGTTATAATTATAACGTTATCTGACTGAGTTTATTGACTATTTGATTAACCTCCAAATGGGTCGGACCCTCCATGGGCTCCCCATTTGGATACTCAAGATCTAACATCTCCCACTCGCCTATGGCGGAGACGACGTAAACATCACATATGCCAAAAATAGCTCAAACCAAAATATCGTGTATCCATATTTTGCCGGATCATGTGACCGTTAAGTTCACCTACAAAGCGGGAGCCCCATATCAAACATGTTAGGGCTAACATAGAGACATCTACCTTTTTAAATAAAACAGTACGAGAGCTCTCACGCCGAACTCAATTAGTTCACATAGAGACTATAACCCATAAACTCATAGTACTCCAGACACATTTGAATTTCATTAGGTTAAGTATCTCTAATCCCTTAGAGAGCCGTACTTAACCACTTTTGGGCCCAAATCCATTTCGTATTTCACTTATTACTATATCGCTATCAAAGTGCTATAGTTGTCGACAATAAGTGCAGAACGAGGTAAAATCAAACTATCTTCCCTTTGCCCTAATATTACTCATATATGAATCAACTGCTTTCCCAGAATCGGTCCTTAGAGTTTCATCAATACTAACCTTAGGAATCGAAATCAAAGTAGCAACACCAATCTATGTCTTTGTAGTATAGTCAAAGGTCACAAAGAGTACTAGATGTAGGAACAAGGATTCTGTCCTCCAGGACTCACACGGTGAGGAAACATGGATTCATTTTCTCACCTCTTTTACATAGTCGCTAAGCACATGTAACACTCTCACAACATACAATCTATTGCCTTGTTGTGCGGACCTCAGTCTAGTCACTCATAGAGTGTCTAACTCGAACATTTCAATCTGCTTACTTATCAAAGCTCCACATTTGAAATCTCGCATTCAGTTATCATGTCACGACAATCAATCTCATCTATATGAGCATATGTCCTATGGTCATGCCGTACAGATCTTAGTTCAGTCGTTCCACAAGCGCCTAACTCGAATTTTCAAATTGCTCGTTTTTCCAAGCACCAACTCTGAAACTTTGCATCCGGTTATTAATACGGGTTAATATAGATGGTGGGGCGACATACTATATTCAGTTAATCCAAATTAACCTCATCTTGGCCCATGCCAAGGCGATATAATATTTCATATTGCTCACTCCTAAGCTCCAATTGATTGCTATCCAAAGCATCAATAGCTCGCTACTCAAAGTGCCAATATGAACTGTCTCAACCTTGCTCGCTCTTCAAAGCGCCAAGGATGATTGCTCGTGTGAGTAAGCCAATCAACCTATTGACATATATTTAATGTGTGCATATCCAATATTCATAATAATTGTGTGAACTATTAATATTTATCATATGCAATAAAATAACACAATCATAAGTGAGAACAAATGAATCTTGCATAAATGATAAATATCTCGATACAACAACGAATTTCTCTAATACAAGTCAAATAATGAGTGATATACAATAAAACAAGAAAGTACATCAAACCCTACGAAGCCCTAAGGAACTAACATGCTTACAAAAAACATTTCTGGGTATCGGCTTCATCAAGAGATCCACTACCATAAGGTCAATGGGCATGTACTCCAATATCACCTCATTATTTGCTATGTTTTCCTTAATGAAGTTCATCCTTAAGTCAATGTGATTCGTCCTGCCGTGATACTTAGGGTCCTTAGTGTAATTAGGGCCGTTGTGCTATCACAATAAACAGTCACAGGATTCAAAGCATGAGAGACGACTCCAAGAACCTCGAAGAATCTCCTCAACCACATGACTTCTTGAACATTTGACATACATGCTACAAACTCTGACTCCATCATCGAAAGAGCAACATAAGTCTATTTCTTGCTACACCAAGTGATAGCACCACCATGTACCAAGAATGCATATCCTGAGGTCGACTTGCGCATCCCTTGGTTACCTCCCCTACTAGCATCGAAGTAACCAATTAATTGCAGGTCCGGTCCTCCATAGCACAACATGTAGTCCAAAGTACCTTTTAAATATCGCAAGATCCTTTTAATTGCCCTCCAATGAGCAATTTCATGGTTTGACTGATAACAACCAAGATAACCGACTGCATATGCTATATCAGGCCGAGTACATATAATTGTATACATTAGTTTTCTTATAACATCGACATACGGGTAGTGGGTCATTTTCTCAATTTCTTTAGGAGAACTAGGGCATTGCTCTAGTCCAATGTCATCGCCTTTAGCGATAAGAGTGTCTAAGGGTTTGCAATTGCTTATTTGGAATTGCTCCAAAACCTTCTTAAGATAAGTCTCTTGAGACAAACCAATAAGTTTTCTTGAGCGATATCTATAAATCTTGACTCTAAGAACATAAGTTGTTTCCCCCGTGTCCTTCATCTCAAAGTTAGAGGACAACCACCCTTTGGTGGTGACAATCATCTACTTATCTTTCCCAGTTAGCAGGAAGTCGTCGACATACATCGATAGGATAAGGAATTTATCTTTGGACCTTTTAATATACACACAATGGTCTTCCTCGATCATCGTAATCCCATCACTAATGACGACTCGATAGAATCTTAGATACCATTGCCTAGATTCCTATTTCAAACTATAGATATAACGTTTGAGTTTGCAGACTTTGTACTCTTGTCCTTCTACGATGAAACCTTTTGGTTGATCCATGTTTATTTTCTCAGCTAAGTCTCCATTGAGAAAAGTTATCTTAACATCCATTTGATATAACTCCATATCCAAATACGCGACAATCGCTAAGATGAGGTGAATTGAGGCAAACCTCACAATTGGTGAGAAGGTTTCCTTGTAATCAATTCCCTCTTATTGGGTATAACCTTTGGCTACAAGACGAGCTTTGCACCAATCAATGGAACAATCTGCCTTGCGCTTGACTTTAAGAACTTACTTGTTTCCAATAACCTTTCGCCCTAGTGGAAGGTCAACCAAGTCTCATACTTGATTACTCCTCATGGACTCCATATCATCTTTCATTGCAGTTCTCCACGTATCACTTGCATCATATAATAGAGCATCTCGATAATATTGAGGTTCCTCATCATCCTGCGCATTGGCCAGAAAGACATTCCCTTTAATCTCAAAGAGACGACGTGCAATGTTATCCCTTTGACTTCTACGCATTTGAGGAACAGGACACTTTTCATTCGATGAAAGAGAACTGCTTGAAGGCATGTTACTCCCACTATCTACAGGAGCCTGATGAATAACCTTATCAGACTATACTGTACGAGTTGGGTGCCCAAATCTTCCTTCATCTCCTAAAAGTTCATCTCTTTGCTCACATCACCTTTGTTAGGAAAATCCATCTCAAGGAAATTCGCATCTAGTGACTCTATCTCAGATACAATCTCATCAGCTTACTCTCTAATGAATACATAACATTTGGAGTGTTAAGAATATCTTACAAATATATATTTCTTACCCCTCTGGCCTAATTTCCCATCAACTTCCCATGTTTATGGGAAGTGTTGTGCACGTAAGCTACTGATCCCCAAGACCGCATATTGTCCAATTTGGGCTGCTGATCCATAATTCATATAGGGTGGACTGAACCGAGTATATATGTCGCAGTCAACAATACATTACCTCAATAGGAGATAAGCAAATTTGCTCGTGTCATCATAGACCTAACCATGTCTAATAATGTCTGGTTCCTTCTCTCCACCACACCGTTTTGTTGTGGAGTTCTAGGGATTGTCAGTTGCCTGATTATTCTTTTTTTCTCACATAGTCCCTTGAACTGATTAGAGAGATACTCGCGGCCTAGAACAGTTCGAAGTGCCTTAACATTTTTATCTAATTATTTCTCGACTTTAATTAGATAACGTCTAAAGCATTCCAATGCCTCAAACTTACGAGAGATCAAAAAAGTGTACCCGAAGTGCGTATAATCATCTATCATTGTGAGAAAGTAGGAACATCCATGCCTTTCTTTCACATTCATAGGGCCACAAAAGTCTAAATGAATGAGTTGTAATAGTGTTTCTGCCCTAGTGGCTTTACCAAATGATTTTTTAGTTGATTTTCCTGCTAGACAATATTCACAAGTGGGTAGATTGACTTTAGCGAGTGGGCCTAAAAGAACCGCTCGAGCTAACCTAATCATTCTATCCTATCCAATATGGCCTAATCTAACATGCCATTGAATTGAACTAACATTGTCAATTTCAACAAGCAAGGAATAAGAATCATTATATTTAATACTAGAATCAAAAGTATCCAAGATCATAAAACCATTATTAATAAAACCATAACAAAAAATATTCATCCCGTGCGAAATTATTACAACATTGTTCTCAAAACTAACAGTAGCCTAAACGAAGTACTAATAAAATAGAAAATAAATTATGCCGGATATCTGGCACATAAAGTACATCATATAGGGTTAATGCAGAGTCTCTTCGCATTTTCAATTTGTAAATGTCAATGCCTAGCACTTCCACACTGGAATCATCCCCCATGAATACTCTTTTGTCAGTCGGAATGCGGTGGTATTCCACAAATCCACTCCGATCTCTAGCTATGTGGTATGTTGCTCCTAAATCTACAATCCACATATGGAGAGAATGAACAACCATAACAGTACTTGATACTAAGAACATAGATATATTAGAACTAGGAATTACCTTCTTTGGCTCAGTGCATTCACAAGTGAAGTGTCCCGCCTTACCACAATTGCAGCATGTCAAATTGGTCTTGTCCTTGTTATCAGTACCTCGCTTGCCTCTTTTCCGTTTGTTGACACAACCACTCACCGCCACCTTAGGGGCAGTAGGATTAGTAGAGTTCTTGTTATTCTTGGGCTTGAACCCTCTATAAGAGCTCGATTTAGCTACATATGCCTTAGAGGACTTGACAACATTAAGGCGCTCAACCTCGAGCTCCAGATAGCGTCAAATATCATCAAATTTTTTGATATTCTCGTTATGGGTCATGTTGACCCGCATATGTTTCCAACTGTCAGAAAGAGAGTGACTAGAATCTAATGCTCGTCTGACAGTTAAGTCCCTCCGAATTACAATTCCCAGATCATATTAGCCATGATTCGAAGGTTTTGCCTCATTGTGTGGTTATCACGTTTTTTTATAACCATCAAATCTTATGGCCAACTCTTTCAGCCTTGTCAACAAGGTACCGTCAAACTTTGTCTTGGGAGCTTCCCACATCTCGTGTGTCGTTGAGTATTGTTCATACTCAAATAGGAAGTCGTTGTCCATGCAGCTCAACAACATTATGCGAGCGATTTGATACTTTTTGCTCTAACTTTTGAAGGCTACAACCTTGACCAGATCCTTTGCATCTTCACCGTCTGGTTTTATTATCTTAGATAACAAGATTTCTTCAACCTTTTGCTCCTCCAAGACCATTATAACCTTATGGTGCCACACATCATAGTTATATTCGTCTAACTTATTTCGTTTGTTAAGATATGCGATTATGTGTTTTTAAGCTATTTCTGTTTTGAAAAAATAGTTAAATTATCACATCCTAAATTACTCCCACTAGGAACAAGTAAACATGTGTAATTATAGCATGCAAATTTAATTCCAAGTTCCAACAATTAATATTTCAAAAATATTAACAAAGGAATTAAATATCGGGTAATATTACTAAATTAATATACCAAATATGCTATAAACACATCAAAAAATTTCCAAAAATTTACAATAGTATCTTAACATCACAAAAGGTTACTGTAATTTTATGGGATTTTTTTGATAATTATTCTAATTACCACAATTAATTAATCACTGCATAATTAAATTCAAAATTAGCTAGAATTATCCAAACATATTAATTTTCCAAAATTTCAGTGGAAACATTAATTTTATACCAATAATTAATTTTTGTAAATTTTTTGGAATTTAATAATTTCATTTAGTATTTATAAATTAATTTCATGCATAAAATAATTTACAAAAGATAATTTCTGAAATTAAATTAATTCCGGGTGGGTCAAAACACGAGTTGGTCAAACGAATGGATCAACAGGGTCAGGCGGGACGGACAGGGTGAACCGTGGGTTAAGCCGGGCGGGCGCGTGGCCGCTGCGGCACTCCGTCGCGAGTGTGGTTCACGCGCCGCCTTCCCAAGCTCTTTTTCCAACATGCTTTGTATCGTTGTGATCATCCGGTTTTCCTGATTTGGATGGTGTGCTCAACTATAATTTTAAGAGCTCCCACAGAAACGTTGTAATGTACACAAATCCTACTGAGAGTGGGATTGTGCTGCATCTTCAACCTTCGGCCATAATTAGCGACCAGAACTTCCAGAGGCCATAACTTGCTCATTTTTTTAAATCCAAATTAAGTGTATAATATATCAACGGAAAGCCCATGAGATATTCTACGAATACATGCTAAAATTACATGAAATGGATAACTACCCTAAAAGTTATGGCAGATTAAAACATGTTATTTTCAATTTTATACATGCGATCATGACGTATTTTGTAAACATAACATACATATGATCGTAAAAAACCTTGCTCTGATGCCAATGTAAGAATTAAAATACATGTATGCATGCACTAGTTTACACAGAACGAGAACCAAAATCATACTTCTTGTAGCATATTAACCTTTAGTGCGGAAAAACTCGTATCATCAAAAGGACAAACCTAAAGCCAAACCCAAACAGAACTCTGAACTATACTATTTGTGTGACACCCCCAAATCTGGGCCCACACAGCCCAAACTTGAGTTGTCAAAAAACTACAACAAAATTATTACAACGTTTAACAATACAGTATATAATAATACACAACTAAGTCTTCACTATTATTGTCACACTATTTTACAACACGTGAAAACTACGATAGCTATCCCTCGAACTCTCACTCCATCCCCTGGCTAGACCCAGCTACGTTCTCATCTCCTGTTGAAAAATAATGAAACACAAAAAGAAAGGATGAGCTCAAATAGCCCAGTAAAGAATATCATGACTAAGATAATAACGAATAAATTATCGTTAGCTTTCAACAGTTGAGTTCTTGATAGAATACAATAGACTACAAGGTTAATATCAAAAACTGTAATTAAATTCTTGAACAACGTTCAGATCAATAATAGCAGCGGAATGAACAATCTATTAGAAGAATAATGCAGACTATAATGTCCACTCGCTTCTCTTTTTCAGAAAAATATCATCAACTTTTATCATCTGAAATACCATTAGTCATGATAATACAAATTCACAGTTCTTGGTCATAATCATGCAAATTAACAGTTCATCTTTGCACTACGGGCCAAAAATATTCAATATAACACCAACGGTCATGATTATACCAGTATTCAGTCTTTGGTCATAATCATACCAAACAATAGTTCATCTTTGCACTACGGGCTAAAGAGAACTTTCACCACGTGTCATAAAAGACATCGAACAAATGTATCACCTTTAACCTATTATATCGTCTTAACCTATCATCTGTTTAACAATTATATCGCATTTGTGCCCCCGGCCACAGATATTCACAACAGCTTAATTTTTTATGATTAGTACAAATAGCAGTGATACAAATGATAAACAGAAGAAACAGGATAAACAATAAGTATCGGAAGTTTACTTTATGCATATTTAAATAATGTCCAAATTGTCAACATGATGTGGAGTAAAATTCAAAAATGATATTCAAGATCCACAGTTAAGAATAACGGTTACAGTTCAATAGAAATGTTTAAAAAAATAGGAAATGAATACAAAGAGTAATTTACCAAACATGCGGTAATCCGCATAGTCAGGTTATTCTCAGAGATTAAAAAGGAATGACTACGAAAGATTATTCACCAACAGGCGGTAATCTGCGCCGTAAGGTTATTCCCACAATTTAATAAAAATTGAATACGAAAAGTTATTCTCCAACTAGGCAGTAATCCGCGCAGTAAGGTTATTTTTAGAGATTAATAAGAAATGAATACGAAAGGTTATTCACCAACAGGCGGTAATCCGCACCGTAAGGTTATTCCCACAATTTAATACATGAAAATAAATGACACATTTTATGAGTAAGAGAGAAACGATATTATTTTCGAGAATCAAATAATGATAATCCCTTACCGTAGTAAGTTTGAATAGTGGAAGATGAAAAAGATGGTATCCCTTACCTTAACACGTGACTGGATATTTATTTAAATGAGATTGATTAACTTAAACAGTACTCGTACACTTATAGATCTTCACAAATACTCAAGATGACTTAAACACACTTAGAGAGAATTTACACAAAGAAGTATTTAAAGAGTGAAAGAAAGAATGAGCAAGAAAGTTTATGAAAAATCCTTAAGTTAAGGATTCTATTTATAGAAAAAAATCTTATCATAACCAAGATTTCTTAATTTAATCTAAACCATTCATTTTAAGATAATGTTTAATCCATACCATTCATTTCATCTTTTAAGATTTCTTTAATCTAAACCATTCATTTAAAAATCATCTTTAATCTACACCATCCATTTCAAATTCTATATTATCTTTAATCTATACCATTCATTTCATCTTTTAAGATTTCCTTAATCTAAACTATTCATTTAAATATCATCTTCAATCTACACCGTTCATTTGAAATTCTATAATTATTACATTATCTTTAATATATACCATTCATTTCATCTTTATATCACCTAACTTTATATCATTTATTATAATAAAAACAAATAACTTTATCAATTCAATTATTCAACAATAATTCACACTTATTCATTATTACGACTAATTGTTATAAATACAGTGTAGTTGGCTCTCTGAGTTAGATATCAAGTCAATTAATAATGAAATACAACTGTTTAATTAATATCATAATAGATATAACAATAATGCATAAAGTATGTAAAAGAAAGAATACGTTACTATGTAATGACAATTATTGATTCAATAATGTGAATTACTGTGCATATGCTACTATGACAATTATCAGTTTAATAATATGAATTATTGTGCACTTGACAATAAAGTCAAATATTGTATGATAACCACTTTATTAGTTTAATAATACAAAACACTGTGCAATGTCGTGTGCTACTTGTAATACCGTATATTACTATTCTTTTACCACCGGATATTTTAACAATTAAAAGTAATAGTACCATTGACCATTTAAAAATTGTTTATGTCGTTTTCTATATCTGACAATTATTTGTTGTGGGGTCTACTAATGATTGGTTCGTACAGTGTCGTCGTACGAATATTTCCCGACAGAAAGAATATTCCCCGACCAAACGAATATTGTTCGACATAATATAATTTACACATAACATCCTTAACTTTTAACTTTATCAATTTAATCATTTACTGTTTCAGAAAAAATATATATGAAGAAAAATTAAATTTTGTATTTCATAAAATTCGGGGTCTTATACTTTGGGACGAGAACAGAGATAAATCCACAATCCGTAACAAAAATGGGATAATACTAATTGTAACACCCCCTTCCCGACTAGTGAAAAGGGAGGCTACGCACAAAAGAACTCTAAGTAGAATGTCAAAACAAAAAGAAAACTCTCTTCACACTTGCCCTTGAATCCCCTTGCAAACCTGCCGGAAGAAAAATACAACATGAACTAAATGTCCAGTACGGATAAAGAGTGCAAAAATAAGAACTAAAATTGAATAACAAAATCAACTGAACTAAACTGAAATTAACAAAATTAGTTAAACTGAATAATATAATCTTATTAAACTGAACTGAATAACATAATCTACTAAACTGAACTGATCTACCGAACTAAAACTGATCCACTGAACTGAACTGATTTACTGAACAACATAAAAGGCTGAATTGAATGGTTGTGTTTATTTCATACCGAGCTCAAAACAAAACAGAAATATACATTATCACAAAGACAAGTCAAAATACTGCCACACAGGCAGGCACACATTGGACTGCAGATCCAAATATATGCAAAATCGGAAAGGTGTGCTCGGCACTACAAACAACACCAGACCGTAAAACAGAATAGAACAGAACAGAATGTTAGGGCCGACCCATACGCCTCCCACAACAAAACACCAATGCCCACTGAAACACAAAATGGAGACGTCGTGGACTGATCACACCGTCATGGAAGATGTCATGCCTCAGTGCCCAGAGACATGCATGTGGTACCCCCACAGGTGGTTATAACTTGGTATACCCTACGGTATAATCTAACAAAGATATCTTGTCCAACGAATGCAACACAATACCACAAAAGGGGTTTTAATACGCACATGCTAAACCGAAACAAATCGACATAAAGTCTTCCAAATATACTAGCATGTACGTTTCTACAGAATCAAAATAAATACTAGACATGCTTAATAAGTCTAAATAGTACAAGTTAAGTTGCGAATATCTAAAATCAAACAAAACTATCATATGCATTTGACTATGAATAATAAATCGAAATAATATCCAAATTCTAATGAGGAACAAAATAAACAAATTAAAATCAAAGGAATATCACTGAAGGAGTACGTAATCCATACATGGAATAAGCAATGTAATACCCGAAATTATATTGCAAAACTGACTCGTTAAATTCCCTCCGTCGGAACTAATTAATCAAAATAAAAGAATTGATAAATAAATAGTTTATCAATTGATTAAGTTTTATACATTTTCTTTCCCTTAGGCGAATCTGAAATCCTTCCGTTCTAAACAAAATTCTACCTAAAGTTATACATACATAAATATTCTAATCATGGTAACGTATATATTAATAAATAATAGTATTCTTGTTCCTTCCAAAATACATATAAATATTAGTCACAAAAATATTCTTTCCATTTTTAATTTTATTATAAACAAATATTTTATTTTATTATTATTATTATTATTATTATTATTATTATTATTATTATTATTTGTTAAAACTTTAAAGTTACAAAAATACTAATTTAATATTCCAAAATGCTAATTACTAACAAAAGATATACCAAAATATGTCAACTAACAAACTAAATAGCATACAAAAATAAAAACTACAAAATTAAAAGTAATACAGAAAATTAAATAATTACACAAAGAAATAAAAAGAGACATACCCGAAATTATGAGGTTCGCAGTCTGTCCACGTCCTCGACACCAAAATTTTTAACTAATGAGGTTCTTACTAAGAAGGTCCTTACACAAAAAAAAATTCTCAAATTGGGTAAAACCTTAATGTTTGGGTGATTAAAAACCAAATGGGGTAAGTCCATATATATAGACTAAAGGAATGGAATGAGTTTTAAAAAGGGGTGATGTAGGGCTTATAAAGGACCGGTATTACTCTAATTAATTGGAAGCTCTGTATTTTGGCTTAATCACAATAATGTATACGTGGACTGACAATGGATGATTAGATGAACTGGGGGTGTGAGCTTTTTATAGGCGTAATAGTTTAACCTACTCCTTATAAAATCTCCAACCACTCAGAATGTTAACGTTATAATTATAACGTTATTTGAGTGAGTCTATTGATTATCTGATTAACCTCCAAATGGGTTGGACCCTCCGTAGGAGCCCCATTTGGATACCCAAGATCCAACACAATTGCATGACAACGAAATAGGAGTTGAAGACTTCATAGATCAAGGCAATCAGTTTAGATAAGATGACAAGAAAGACATTGACGTACCTTTCCTCGAATTGGAAAGCATACTAGCTGCCACAGGCAACTTTTCACAGACAAATAAGCTTGAACAAGGGGGATTTGGCCCTGTGTACAAGGTGATGATCCATTTTATTCGCAGGGTCTAATTAGATGTAATCTATAATATTTAGCAATCCATTCATAATATATATGCATGATAGGTATTTGGAAATTTTATCAGGGTGAGTTTCCTGGTGGAAAAGAGATTGCTGTAAAGCGGTTGTCAAGCAATTCAGTACAAGGCTTAAAGGAATTCAAGAATGAGGTGGTGTTGATTGCTAAACTTCAACACCGTAATCTTGTTAGACTTTTGGGCTATTGCATCATGGGGAATGAAAAGATATTACTCTACGAATACATGCCAAACAGAAGTTTAGACGCTTTCATATTTGGTTAGCCTTTAAAGCCCGAATCCTAAAACTTGTTATTCATTAATTAATTTCTTACTTTGCGAAATCAATCATTGGAATGTATACGTTGCTAGACGAAAAGCTAAGCATGTTGTTGGACTGGACGAAACGATTTGACATCATTTTGGGAGTTTCTCGAGGTCTTCTTTATCTTCACCAAGATTCTTGATTAAGGATTATTCATAGATATATGAAAGAAAGCAACATTTTATTAGATGAGGAGATGAATCCAAAAATATCCGACTTTGGTTTGGCAAGGATTGTTGGAGGTCGAGAAACAGAAGCCAACACCAACAGAGTTGTGGGAACCTAGTAAGATAAAATTGACCAGTAGTCCTATTATGATTTTGTAACGAAGTTGCTTCACATAAATCATTTGATTATTTGGCATAGTGCAACGGTCACATGTCTCCAGAATATGTATTAGAAGGACAATTCTCAATTAAATCCGATGTCTTTAGCTTTGGAGTTGTCGTGCTTGAGATTATCAGTGGAAAAAAGAATGCTGAATTTCATCAATCCCAGCTTGTGTTGAATCTTGTAGGTTATGCAAGTGAAAGTATAAAGTTTGTCAAATTTCAATATATAATTCATTTATTCACATATTTACTTATTTGAAAGTTATATCTCATCAGGCATGGAATTTGTGGAAAGAAGAGAAGCCATTAGCATTGTTAGATCAAACACTGGTAGAATCATGCAATAAGAGTGAAGTACTTAAGTGCATAATGGTCGGACTTTGGTGTGTACAGGAAGATCCGGGTGATCCTCCCAATATGTCCAAGGTACTTTTCATGCTCAACAGCAAAATGGAAACGCTTCCAAATCCAAAACAACCAGCTTTTATATCAAGAAAACGCTTTTCTGGCATAACATTCTACTTGGAAGATGGCCGATAAAGAATTAAATGAGGGGATTTTCTGGTAAGGAATTGAAGGTTGGGTATATATATATATATATATATATATATATATATATATATATGAAATATTGAAGTTCTTGAATTTGGCGGATTTAACGGAACCTATAATTATGGGGAACTCAAACTGAAGATGATATTGTAATTAAGTGTGTCTCTGTTTTGGTTTGCACTCTGTAGTGTACATTTTTTCAAGCCCTGGTGATTCTTGTAAATTACAAACTTCTTATAATCCATCCGTGTAAAACACGGGAAGCGTAAGAATATATTAAAACATGGTTGGTGGTCCACTTTATTTCATACTTTCATCCAGCTAGTTTGCTTTGGTAGTTTAAATAACAAAAACAAAAATACATTAATAAATAATTAATCCACCGGCTTATTTCATTTACGCAAATTAGTTATTTGCTTTAAATCCACTACCTTCTTGAAGAACTAATTGGTTTACTCGATGGAGTAATAGGTCAAAATCATCTTGTGTCTTGATGAGACTAAGGCGCACATAGCGACTACTAGCACCAAATAAAGTACCTTCACGACCCAAAATACCGCCTGATTTTAGGACTTCGTAACAATCTTCATCTTCTTCTTTCTCACATTTCAACCATGCATAAGCTGTTGCAGCAAGTATATATAGTATTAAAAAAAATAGATTTTTTGTTGTAATTTTATGAGATAACACGAGTTTAGCAGCTCTAACCCAAAAAATGTTAATAGTCTTGTAGTTGTGTGCATAGAGTATAAATGAATTAGACTGCCTGCGAGCTAATTCGATTAAGTCTGAATCGAGATTGTTAAACGAGTTAAGTTCGAATAAAATTATAAGCCCGATTAGTTAATCGTGTCGAGTTTGAACAATATGGTGACCAGCTCGAACATTACTCCTATACCATTTAATTAATTATTTGTTCTTATTTTTTTAATAAAAATGTTAAACGGGTCAAACTTAGCCTCGAGAAGGTTCGACTTGCTTATGACCGACTAGAACTTAAGCTCAACTTGTTTACTAAACGGGCCGAGTTTGTATAATAAATTTTAGACTTTTTTGAAACTCAACTCAACTCGTTCGTTTAATTTATAAATGAACTCGAACTCGGTAAGTTAAAACATATCCCGGCTTGACTCAACTCTACTCGTTTATCGCTAAACTTTACTTTATATGCATAGTAGTGTCAAAACCCAACTCGCCTCAACTCTGTTTGCTTACCACTAAACTTTACTTTATGCACAATAAAGTACAGCTTCTAAAGAATGAATTCTAAGCATTCCCTTGTTAGAAATTGTTGAGCTTCCGTGAACTCAACTTTCTATCTCCTATATTTAGTCGGGCTAAAAAGTATTTTTCACAGAGCAAAAATATATCACCTGGAGAAGATTCCTTGACTCTCTGAAAAAAAGTGCAAAATTGGGATGTAATTTCTTGGATAGTGAAGCGATTGGATAATGCTATAGCCTGGCTCAATCTTTCCCAACGCTTTCTCATTGTTCCATGCCCAAACTTAAATATTGATCTTCCATTTCCTTCAAGAACAACCTTTATTAGCTTCAAAGCTCTTAACTGAGTGTCCCTAGAGACGCCATAGGTATTTTCATCTGTATAGGTAGACATTGTCTTATACACGGCCTCATCCTTTACCAAAGCCCACCTAAAAAACGAAAAATAAATGTATTAGCAATGTTAAAACTAGAAATATATTCAATTAATTGGTACTCTAAACCTGACAAGTAGGGATAGAGGATCTGATACCACTTGAGTTAGAGCTCGTTAGTACCATTACTTGTTTATGAATTTGGCGTTCGTCTTTCTATGTTGAAAAAAGAAACACTTAAATAGGCTAGTGTATCAAAGTTTTATGGTATATTCGATTATCAGGGTTTACATCGTTTACAACAATTGCAACGGTAGCTTAGTGTGTTTGGAGGTGCAAACACACTGCACCAATTTTGGTGCGTTGCATTTGAATTACAAACATTGCTTTTGAAATAAATTGCTCGTAGACGAACAAGGTTTTTAAGTGTATTTGGGTCTCCAAATGCACCATAAGTTGGTAAACGGACAAACACTTAAAATAATTTAGTTCCAAAATTAGAGTGATGAATTGGTTGTAAATTACCCAAATCGAAGGCCTGCATGACCAGTAAGCTTAGAAAGTGTAAAAATCATGAGATCTTCATCTGCAGGGGATGGAATTGCGGTGAAATGTGGCCAATTATACGCGTGATCATAAATTGCTTTGGCATATGGACCTTGAAGAACTGCCTTATTCAACTGACCATCAGGATTGTTTGGAGAAGTAACAAACTCAATCACCTTCATAGAGGCATCAGAAGCGTTTTTCGACATAGATGTATCGCCATAAAATTTATAATCCTCTGTGGCTAAGAATTCAGTCTGTGATTCATAACTCTGTAAAAAAAATTACTTCTCAAATTCACAACCCTGCATAACATTACTAAGGGTATGTTCGTTTTCCAACATCTACAACTTTGCGTCAGTAACATTTAGCGCGTTTGGAGATCCAAGTGTGTAGCAATTGTGAGTTAAATGTTAAAGTAAGTTGGGCAAAAATAACATTTACTCCATTATAGTTAACACACTTTGTGCAATAGGTCTTTGAACTAAAAAAAATATATTTTCCATGCTATTTTTCTTTTCGTTTCAATATGCCACATAGGAAAAAATAGAGGCTGGTTTAGACTGCAGTTTGATTAATTTGACAAAATGGGAGAGTGCAGCTTCTTCTTTTTTGTAGTATAGTTGGCTAATTGCAACTTTTTTTTTTAGTTCAATAACCTACTGCACAAAGCTGTCAGCTATAATGGGTTAAATGTTAGTTTTGCCAAATTAGTTGTTTGTAAATAAATAATATCTTTAAGTGCGTTTGGACCTCCAAATGTTCTAGCAAATGAATAAGCAGTAATAAATATTGAAATTAGGCATCGAAACAAATAAATACCGGGTAAAAAGGGATTGAAACCACGACTCGTGAAGGTGGGGACGAGTTCTCCATGGAGAGGGCATGAACTGCTGCATTGAGGAGTTGAGTCGAGCCGGTCCCGAAAACTATAAACTTTCCTTCTGTGACTGCATTTTCAACTGTGGAATGTAGTTTACGGATATGTTTTTCGAGTTCTTGAGAGGTTAAAGTGTGGCCATCGAATGAATAGCTCATTCGATGCCATCCAGCCACTACGGTTGCGCTACTAGCTGCATTTTGCATCCAAAAGGGCTCCAAAAATACGGGATCTCCACTGCATGCAAGCAAGCAAGCAACATTATATTGATGATATTGGGTTTGATTGCTAATCAAATTGTCTAGGATAAATTAGGTGGACTAAATCAAACTACTGTGGAGTCGGGATTCGAGAGTACGAATTTATTAGTTGGCTTCTTTTTGAGGTTATCTTATTATTTTTGCTCCGTGTGGTTTTCTGGTGGGGTATGTCCAAATTTACTTATTCAAAGTCTATTAAGAGAAAAAATTATCTTCAAATTATTTATCTTAAATTTTCTATTATCGTATTTTTTGTTGTATTTAATCTCTTAATTTTTTTTTGAAATAATAAAATAGAAGAGATAGAGTAAAAGAGGATGTGGTTATATTTTTAATGTCAAAATTAATAGTACTATTTTTTTTTAATATATATCATGTTGTTTTCGATAAAAAAAAAATTAAGTTAAATGAAGATAGTATAAGAAAAGAAAGGTAAGTAATAGTATTAAAAATGAAAGAGAAAAAGTAGATTTAAACACACCAAAAAAAATTATGACTAGTAAAGTTGGACGAGAGAGTACTATTTTCAAATTCAAATAAAAAATTTATTACTTAAAAAAGGTATATGAAAGCAAATATCTTATATCACGTATTCACATGACCTCTTAGAATAAAACAGTTGCATTTGTTTTATTTATCTATAGAATCAGTTTATGATTTCATGTCTTAGAACATATTTTAAATATAATTCTTCTGTTTCATAAAAGAGGGTTCTATTTATTTAAAAAAATACAAGAGTCATATTTTTATCAACAATAATATAAAATATCACATTATTTTTAAGTTTGTTATTATAATTGGAAACTGATATTTCTATACTATTTTTTAATATTTTTACATGGTAGATTTCACAAAAGTGTCGCTATAAATGTATAACGACGATTAACCGTTGCTATAGGTTATACATATGGGATCCACCATATGAAAATATCAAAAAATAGTATAAAAATATCAATTCCCTTATAATTTTATTATTATATCACTAAAAAATTAGTTACTTATTATTTTTAAGAGTAAATAATAAAACAAAATTTTATTCTTAATATTTATAAATTATATGTATAAAACAAAATACTCCCTCAGTCATTGATCTAAAATTAGAGATAGATGTTAATTTTTTAAAATTAATTTAAAAATAAACTCAAGTATTACTTTTGAATATAATAATCGATTATCTGTAGTGCTTAATTACTGTAGAAAAGATAATTAATAAGAAAATATAAAACCATGAAATTTGCCTGCAGTCTCAGTAGCCCACCACTTGGCTGGTCAAAGAGGATCAATTGGCCAAACGTTATCCGGTTCGTACCAAACCGTATAACAAAACGTGGATATGAGAAAAAGGTTGAAAAAATGGATAGAATAGGATATTATAGTTATTTTAAAAAAAGGTTGAGATTAATTTTATTTAAAAAAATTTAGTTTTAAATAGTGGGGATTATAATATTTGATTGAATATGTTATTAAATAATTTTCATATTAAGCTGTTTTATAATCTCTGAATTAATAATTTAAGTTCAAATTTAAAAATAAAAAGACACTTGAAATTATAATAATATAATTCTTATAAACAAATATGGCCTTATAAATCCACGATGCAATAACAAAACAAAAAAAATTAAAAGTAAAAACTCTTGTTATAGAAGTAGAACACTGAATAAATACAAATTCAACTATAGAAGCTATAACCACAACAAGAACTAGAAAACAAGAAAGTTTGAATAAAGAAAACTAGTTAAACGATCATTAATAAATACATGTCCAACTACCTATACTCCAACAAGTACTCAAAATTATGATTTTAAAAATCGGATCGGATCATCGATTCAACCGATAAAAATTAAAATCGATTGACATTCCGGTCCGATTTAAACAAAAAAATAAGTTTTGGTCAAAACCCGATTAACCCACTGGTAGTTTAATCGGTTATTGACCTAGTGACCCTGTTTTTTTTTTTTTTTTTGTATAAAAAAAAATTAATCACATTTAGTAATATTGTAACTCAACTTTATTATGTTTTAGTTCATAAAAAATGGGACTTTTTAAAATTTTATTAATTACTAATAATATATGTTTTTATATATTAATGACGTTATGGAGCTGGTTGATCTGATGACCCATTCATCAAGTATTTTTTTCGATTCGATAACCGATCCTAGTCTAAGAACCTTGCTCAAAATTCCTTATTTCACGAGTACTTGTACTTTTTAATTCCCTTTCCCTCAAACTCTCCGAGTTCCAAACAAAAGCAAAAACATATTTCCATAACATTATTACCTCAAACTTTCTTGTCAAACAAATTTTAAAAAAATAGTTTAGTCTTGATAATCGACAGGAAAATTTTCACCAATCACACAAAAAGTATAACATTATATACCTATCAACATCAGCAGCACAATCAGGGATAAAATTGGAGCAGTCAGGGCCGTCAAAGCAAGTGTTACACTCACAAACTGGTTTTCCATCAACAACAACTCCATCCAAATAAGCTCTTCCATGGCCAGAGCACGAAATCGACGCCACGGCTTCTGCTTCTGCTGCAGCTCTTGTGCTCCAACTGAGATTCCATTTATTACCCAGAAAAAGATTATATGACAAGAAAATATTCAGAATTATAGAGCACAAAATACTCGAGGCATAAAAGTAGTATTTGGAACTCTGATTCTTAGCCACCATGTTTTTTGGATTTGGCTAGCTATAATTTGATGATCAGTGACCCTTTTTTTCTTTTAAAGGCAAGATAAAAAAAGTAGTGATGTCATTGGAATGATGAATTGTTTGGATTCCAGTACGTAGAGAAAATGATGTCACCCTCTTGCTATTTATTTTCTCGTTTAATGGTCCTTTTCATGGTCTTGTTTCTTTAATTTATTATTGGGGTGCTTCATTTTGTCCTCGTCGAAAACTGATGCTTGGCCTAGTGGTATAGAGTAGATTCCATCTCACCAACCAGCTCAATTTTGAAGTTCCTCTAGAAGAACATGTATAGTATTACCAATGGGCATAATATAAATAGCACAATTTGTCAGTCATAATATAAACTAGTAGATGTGACACATGTGATGCGTGTGACACAAACAATTTGCAGGCGCATTCATGTATAACAAAATAAGACGAAGCAATGAGGAAAAAAATATGAGAGAAACTGGAATGTATAATACCTATGAATCAACAACAAAATTGTTGTCCAAGCCAAAAATTGGGTAGAAGTAGGCGTATAGAGCCATGTGAAAATTTTAAAAATCCCTGTAATGGTAAATGAAGTATTTTGCATGAGAGCATAATGGAAGCAAGAGGTGTGAGGAGTAAAAATAATTTTTAAAAGATAAAAGTTGACATAAAGTTGAATTAGGTTAATTTGAGATTTTTAGAACTCGATTTTAATTGTGACCCAAAATTATTGGTCATAAAAGTTGGACACTTTATAATAATTAAAAGATAACACGATTCATTTAAATTTTGTAAATAACAAATAGTGTGTACGTGTGTAATCAGGGACAGAGTCAAATGTCGGCTCCGCAAGCTGTAGCTCGGTTCAAAAAAAAATTTATCCTCTCTTTTTAAGAATTATAGTTCTAAATTTTGATATTATAGTATTTTTAGTATACTTTAATTAAAATTCTTCACTCCACCACTGTGTACAATTAATTCATCAAAAAATTTAAAAAGTTGATACGAATTCTAAACTAAATTATAACGAATACTCTCAAGTCAATTGGTAAAGACATTTTAGTATAAGTTGCAAGTTGATATAGATTTTAATCTTTTTCCTTACGCAACTAACCTTTCAAGATAAAGAAAAAAAGGTGACGAATCGTATCAATTAATATTCTCATCGACAGTTGATGTCATAATTGAGTAAATGAATTAACAAGGTCATCAATATTGATTGGTGGGTGAATTGATGTGAATTTCACACACACCCACACAGACATATATAGAGAGAGAGGAAATGATTCATAGTCAAAATTAAATGGAAGTACTATTTCATCCAATTTCTAATTTTATCCGACCGTTGCGAGATTTAATGATAAATAAACAAATATATCTCATAACTGTTATTAATACTATCGCATAACAATTGTGTGGTATATGACTCACAAAGAAAATTCTCTTCTTACCCCATACATACCGCATAACTATTATACCGAATATCAAAAAAAAAAATCTTCTTACCGCATAATATTTATGCAATAGGAGAAGAAAAATAAAATAAAATTTCTTCCATGTTCAACGTGAGGTTCTCTTATTACCCCATACATACCGCATAACTATTATACCGAATATCAAAAAAAAAAAAAGTTTCTTCTTACCGCATAATATTTATGCAATAGGAGAAGAAAAATAAAATAAAATTTCTTCCATGTTCAACGTGAGGTTCTGCGATATGTACTAACTTTAAGATAATATCTTTCAACGTGATTAGACCATCTAGATTTCCCTCATCATCCACAACATAAATCTATGCTAGATTCCAAAGCCATATTGGCTCAAGTTTTCTTTGCTACAAATCAGAATAAAACCCTTATTGTGATTTATTTTCTCATCCTATCCCTCTACGATCCAACAATGTACTGAATAATTTATTTATTTTTTGCAAGGGTAAATTTTCTTATCAAAAATATGGAAGAATGAGCTAAAAAAAAAAATTATTACACACCGCATAACAATTATGCAATATACTCAAAAATTTTGTGCATACCGCATAACAATTATTATGCAGTATGTAATTTTTTTATTTTTTTTCTTCTCCTACAGCATAATTTAAATATGCCATATTACTTTTACATCACTTGAATATCAAATAAATCTTGAAGTATATTTCGCATTATATTAGCCTCAAATTTTTATTTCCTTTTTTTGGTATACATTGAACCAAAGTTACTTAATTTCTACAACTTGAACCGCCCTTTGAATTTTGTTGAAAAAAAGATAGATGGATAGAAACACAAATCATCCACGTTACTATAAGAAAGGAAAAATCCTAAAGTTACACATACCTATCTTCGATAAAATTCCTCAAATGCGTGTGTGAAGGTGTTAGGGATAATTATTTCCTTATTTCTCTAATAAAAGGGTAGTGAATGAAACTTCATTGCTTATTATTGGAGAGAACATAAAATCAGGATCTGTGTTATGAAAGAAACAATTGACAGAAATGAAATAAACTTGCAGAGAAAGAAAATGAAACTAAAATTTGCAATTCATTCTTTTGATACCCTTTTCCAGTGGCTTCGATTACATTTATACCGATGTCTAACGGCTTTCTGTTACGTCATTGACAGAACCAATGAGCATAAGACACACGCATTTGCTACTAGCTGAGGAACTACTACAATAACTAAACGACTACGTTTCATACTAATCTGAAGATCAAAACAATAACTAGAACGACTACGTTTTATCAGCTTTTATTATGGGTTATACGACCTCGTTTCATTACTACACTCTCAACTAACTTTCAACCAACTGATTTAGCCTTCAAATCCCAACAATTCCCCTTCCCTTAAAGACTTCCTTGTCCCCAAGGATTAAAGTTTGGAAACTCCTTGCTGATTTTCTGCCACTCCTCCCATGTCGTATCTTCTGGAATGCTGTTCGACCACTGAATCAGAACCATAGTAACAGGTCTGTTGCTCCTTTTGATCAATCTCCTGCCCAGAATTGCAATAGGCTCAGGCCTGATTTCCCCCGCTCCTGTTGTTTGTGGGAACATGGTTTGAACAACCTTTGTCATTCCTATTTTCTTTTTGAGCTGTGAGACATGAAAAACATCATGGATTTTAGCAGCAGCTGGTAATTTCAGCTGACAGGCCACTCTTCCAATCTTCTTAATTACAGGATATGGTCCATAGAATTTGGCTGACAGTTTAAAATTTCTTCTGGCATTGACAGTAGACTGTCTATAGGGTTGCAGTTTCAAGAACACCTCATCTTCAACCTCAAAAGCCCTTTCTGTTCTCTTTCTATCTGTAAACATCTTCATCCTTTCTTGTGCCTTTTGTAGGTTTTCCTTGAGCAACTTCTGTATACTTTCTCTGTCTCTAACAAACATCTTCACTGCAGAATTTTCCAGTTTGTCTGTTTGATGATAATTCAAGATTGGGGGATCTATACCATACATAGCTTTATATGGGGTCATTCCAATGGTTGTGTGGTAGTTAGTGTTGTACCACCACTCAGTCAAGGGTAACCATTTCTTCCACTGTGTTGGCTTCTTGCCTGACATACATCTCAAGTACATCTCAATACATTGATTTACCCTCTCACTTTGTCCATCTGTTTGGGGATGGTAGGCTGAACTCAGCCTAATCTCTGTTCCCATAGCTTTAAATAGCTCTTTCCAAAAATTGCTAACAAAAATTTTATCTCTATCTGAAATAATTGCCTTAGGAAGGCCATGGAGCTTAATCACTTGATCTAGAACAGCCTGGGCAACCTGAGAAGCAGTAAAAGGATGTGCCAAGGCAATCAAATGAGTTCCTTTTGTGAATTTGTCAACCACCACCAGAATAGTATCTTTCCCATCAGATTTTGGTAATCCTTCCACAAAGTCCATAGTGATTACCTCCCAAGCTTGGTTAGGAATTGGTATAGGTTGCAGCAAACCTGGTATCATCACATGCTCAGATTTATTCCTCTGGCATACATCACATTGTCTCACATGTGCAGTCATGTCTCTTCTAAGACTAGGCCAGTAAAAAATAGCCTCAACTCGCTTGATAGATGCTGCAATACCAGAGTGTCCCCCCTCATAGTTGCCATGAATTGCCTCCAATAATTTTTTTCTTAGATCACCTGTGTTTCCCACATAAATTTTTCCCAACCTTCTCAAGATTCCATCCTGCAGACTGTATTGGGGTGCACTGCCAGGATCCACCAACAGTTGAGCCACAATCTGCTGTGTATCTGCATCTTCTCCTAGGCTGTTACTGATTTCTTCTTTCCAGATAGGACTTATTTCAGATACTGTAGTACACCAACTTTCAGCTCCTTGTTGCCTAGATAAGGCATCTGCTACCAAGTTATCTTTCCCCTTCTTGTACTCAATTGTGTAGTCAAATCCCAACATTTTTGAAACCCATTTTTGCTGCACTAAGGTAGTTAATTTCTACTCCATAAAGTATTTTAAGGCCTCATTGTGACGCCCCCAAATCTGGGCCCACACAGCCCAAACTTGAATCGTCAAAACACTACAACAAAATTACTACAACAAAGCACAACGTACAACAATACAGTGTATAATAATACACAACTAAGTCTTCACTATTATTGCCACACTATTTTACAAAACGTGAAGACTATGATAACTATTCCTCGGACCCTCACTCCATTCCCCGGCTAGACCCTGTTATGTTTTCATCTCCTGTTGAAAAACAATGGAACAAAAGAAAGGGTGAGCTCAAATAGCCCAGTAAGAAATATCATGACTAAGATAATGACAAATAAATTATCATTAGCCTTCAACAGTTGAGTTCTTGATAGAATACAATAGAATACAAGGTTTATATCAAAAACTGCAGTTAAATTCTTAAACAATGTTCAGATCAATAATAACAGCGGAATGAGTAATCTATTAGAAGAATAATGCAGACTATAATGTCCACTCGCTTCTCTTTTTCGTAAAAACATCATCAACTTTTATCATCTGAAATACCATTAGTCATGATAATATAAATTCACAGTTCCTGATCATAATCATGCACATCAACAGTTCATCTTTGTACTACGGGCCAAAGATATTCAATATAGCACCAACGGTCATGATTATACCAGATTCAGCCTTTGGTCATAATCATACCAAACAACAGTTCATATTTGCACTACGGGCCAAAGAGAACATTCACCACGTGCCATAAAAGACACCGAACAGATGTATCGCCTTTAACCTATTATATCGCCTTTAACCTATCATCTGTTCAACAAATATATCACATCTGTGCCCCCGGCCACAGATATTCACAACAGCTTGATTTTTGGATGATTAGAATGATATAAATGATGAACAGAAGAAATAGGATAACAATAAGTATCGAAAGTTTACTTTGTACAGATTTAAATAATGTCCAAATTGTCAACATGATGTGGAGTGAAATTTAAAAATGATATTCAAGATCCACAGTTCAGAATAACGGTTACAATTCAATAGAAAGGTTCACGTAAATAGGAAGGTTCAGTTGAAATAATGAAGTTCAACTATTATGGAACATATAATATTTTCAGGAATTATAGAAGCAATAGTTCCATAATAAATTTCGATTTAGGAGTATGAAAGAAAATAATATCCCTTACCGTAGCAGGTTTGATTAACAAAAGGTGAAGGAAATTAATACAAAGGGTTATTCACCAACAGGCGGCAATCCGCTCCGTAAGGTTATTCCCACAATTTAATAGAATTTGAGTACAAAGAGTTATTCACCAAACAGGCGGCAATCCGCTCCGTAAGGTTATTCTCAGAGATTAATAATGAATGAATACGAAAGGTTATTCACCAACAGGCGGCAATCCGCTCCGTAAGGTTATTCCCACAATTTAATACATGGAAATAAAAGGCACGTCTTATGAGTAAGGAAGAAACAATATTATTATCGAGAATCAAATAATGATAATCCCTTACCATAGTATGTTTGAATAATGGAAGATGAAAAAGATGGTATCCCTTACCTCAACACGTGACTGGATATTGATTTAAATGAGGTTGATTAACTTGAACAGTACACGTATACTTATAGATCTTCACAAATACTCAAGATGACTTAAGCACACTTAGAGAGAACTTTCACAAGAAGTATTTAGAGAGAGAGAGAAAGAACAAGTAAGGAAGTTTTATGAAAAATCCTTAAGTTAAGGCTTCTATTTATAGCCAAAAATCTTATCATTCATTTAATCTAAACCATTCATTTAAAGATCATCTTTTAATCTACACCATCCATTTCAAATATTATATTATCTTTAATCTACACCATTCATTTCATATCACCTAATAATCACCTAACTTTATATTATAAACAAATCAATTTAATTATTCAACACTAATTCACACTTTAATCTACACCATTCATTTCATATCACCTAATAATCACCTAACTTTATATTATAAACAAATCAATTCAATTATTCAACAATAATTCACACTTTAATCTACACCATTCATTTCATATCACCTAATAATCACCTAACTTTATATTATAAACAAATAACTTTATCAATTCAATTATTATGACTAATTGTTATAAATACAGTATAGTTAGCTCTTAGATATCAAGTCAATAAATTAATGAAATACAACTGTTTAAATAACATCATAATAGAGATAACAATAATGTAAAATAAAGCATACGTTACTGTGTAATGACAATTATTGATTCAATAATGTGAATTACTGTGCATATGTTACTGTGACAATTATTAGGTTCAATAATTTTAAAAACAGTGCAACAACAATTATTGACTCAATGATATAAAATACAGTGTAATGACAATTATTAAATCAATAATGCAAAATACTGTGTAACAACAATTATTGAATTGATAATATAAAATATTATGCAGTGACAATTATCGATGAAATGATGCGTAACAGTTACGGTGTCAATTATCAGACCAATAATATGAGACACTATGCAATACCGTGTGTTACTGTAGAGTACCGTGTGCTACAGAAAATACCAAAAACTACCGTATGCTACTATTCTTTTATTACCGGTATTTTAACAGTTCCGTTGACTATTTTTATTTAAAAAGGTTATTTCTGTCGTTTTCTATATCCGACAAATATTCCGTTGTGGGGTCCACCAATAATTTGTTATTTCGGCGCCGTCGTACGACACGAATATTCCCCGACCAAACGAATATTCCCCGACAAAGCGAATATTGTCCGACAAAATAAAATTTGCAGATAACATCCTTAACTTTTAACTTGATCGATTTAACCACTTACTGTTTCAAAAAAAATATATATGAAGAAAAATTAAATTTTGTATTTCATAAAATTCGGGGTCTTACAACCTCCCCTCCTTATGAAATTTCATCCCCGAAATTGACGTACCTGACATATCGAAGAGGTAAGGATACTTAGATTTCATCTCAGATTCTAGCTCCCAGGTCATTTCCTCAGTATCTTGGTTCCTCCATAAAACCTTGACTTTAGGTATAACCTTTGAGCGTAGGATCTGCTCCTTCTTATCCAGGATCTTAACAGGTACCTCCTCGTATGTTAAATTCTCTGCTATAACGTCTGGTTCTAACTCAATGACGTGGTTTGGGTCCTTCACATATTTACGTAACATAGATATGTGAAAAACGTTATGGATGCGAGACATACTTGGTGGTAGGGCTAGTCTGTAGGCTACGGTTCCTATTCGATCGAGGATTTCAAATTGGCCAATAAATCGAGGGTTGAACTTTCCTCTCTTTTCGAATCTCGTAACCCCTTTCCATGGAGAAACACGTAAGAATACATGATCTCCGACGTTGAAGCTTTCGTCTCTCCGATGAAGATCAGCATAACTCTTTTGTCGTTCTTGTGCGGTCTGTATTCGTTGTCGGATCATTTGGATCTTTTCGGTCGTCAAGCGTACCAACTCGGGTCCCAACAATTTTGCTTCTCCTACCTCATTCCAACATATTGGAGAGCGACACTTCCTTCCATACAATGCCTCGAATGGAGCCATGCCTATGCTTGCTTGGTAACTGTTGTTGTAAGAAAATTCCACAAATGGCAAGTACTTATCCCAACTTCCTTTGAAGTCTAATACACAAAGTCTCAAAAGATCTTCGAGGGTCTGGATCGTCCTTTCCGATTGTCCGTCCGTTTGAGGATGGTATGCAGAACTAAAACGTAGTTCAGTGCCCATAGTTTTTTGTAAACTGATCCAAAAACGTGAAGTGAATCTAGGATCTCGATCAGAAACTATGGAAACTGGCATGCCATGCAATCTCACGATCTCATTTATGTACATACCGGCAAGACGTTCAAGTGAAAAGTTTTCTCGTATAGGCAAGAAATGAGCGGATTTGGTCAATCTATCTACGATGACCCAAATTGCATCTAAGCCTTGAGAAACTTTGGGAAGACCCGTCACGAAATCCATATTGATGTGTTCCCACTTCCATTCGGGAACCTCAAGTGGTTGTAATGGACCTTTAGGAACTTGATGCTCTACCTTGACACGTTGACAAGTTAGGCACCTTGAGATAAACTCCGCAATCTCTCTTTTCATATTGTTCCACCAAAATGTATGTCGAAGATCTCGATACATCTTGGTACCTCCTGGGTGGATTGCAAACGGTGTGTTGTGTGCCTCCATCATGATTTTATGCTTTAATTCAGGATCGTTAGGAACACAGAGTCGAGAGTTGACTCGAAGTATTCCTTTCTCGTCGATTCTTGCTTCGGGAATGGCACCTTCTTGTACTTTCTTTATCATGTTTATCAGTTCCGGATCGGTAGCTTGAGCAGCTTTAATTTTATCGATTAAAGTTGGTTCTACTCGCACGTGAGCAATCTTCGAGTGGGTCCCTGGTGTCTTTAGCTCTATCTCCATCTTTTGCAAGTCGTACAAAATACACTTTTGTGTTGTCAGCAGTGCACTTGTACTTGCATAAGATTTTCTGCTCAAAGCGTCAGCTACAACGTTCGCCTTTCCCGGGTGATACTGGATTGTGTGGTCATAATCCTTTAACAGCTCAAGCCAACGTCGTTGTCGCATGTTGAGTTCCTTCTGGGTGAAGAAATACTTGAGACTTTTATGATCCGTATAGATATCCACTTTTTCTCCGTACAAGTAGTGTCTCCAGATCTTCAACGCGAAAACGACTGCTGCCAACTCTAGATCATGAGTAGGATAATTTTTCTCATAATCTTTGAGTTGTCGAGAGGCATAGGCTATAACCTTTCCATGTTGCATAAGGACACAGCCTAGACCTTTGCCAGAAGCATCGCTGTAGATAACAAATTCTCCTGATCCTGATGGTATGGTCAGAACAGGAGCTGAAACCAGTCTCTTCTTGAGTTCTTGGAAACATTTCTCGCATTCCTCGCTCCATATGAATTTTGTGCTTTTCCGAGTAAGCTGCGTTAATGGAGTGGCGATTCGAGAAAATCCTTCTACGAATCTCCGATAATAACCAGCTAGACCCAGAAAACTTCGGACTTCGGTTACTGTTTTGGGTTGTTCCCAATTTAGTACCGTTTCAATTTTCGCAGGATCGACTGATATTCCTTGACTAGAAATCACATGCCCAAGAAACGTGACCTCCTCAAGCCAGAACTCACATTTCTTCAACTTAGCATATAATTTGTTTTCACGGAGCTTTTGGAGTATCAATCTCAGGTGTTGTTCATGATCCTCGCGGCTCTTGGAGTATATGAGGATGTCATCAATAAAGACAACCACAAAATGATCCAAATGTTCCTTGAATATCCGGTTCATCATGTCCATGAAAGCTGCATGAGCATTAGTTAGTCCAAAAGGCATGACTAAGAACTCATAATGCCCATAACGAGTTCTGAAAGCAGTCTTTGGAATGTCCTCAGCTTTAACCTTTAACTGATGATATCCAGAACGGAGATCAATCTTTAAGAAATGTTGAGCGCCTTGCAATTGATCAAACATGTCATCAATCCGAGGTAACGGGTACCTGTTTTTGATGGTGACATGGTTCAATTCTCGGTAGTCAATGCACAATCTCATACTCCCGTCTTTCTTCTTTACAAATAGAACAGGAGCACCCCAAGGTGATGCACTCGGACGAATGAAACCGGTATCCAACAATTCCTGTAGTTGGTTTTTTAACTCTTGAAGTTCAATGGGAGCCATTCGGTATGGAGCTTTGGAAATGGGCTTGGTACCGGGTTCAAGATCAATATAAAATTCAATTTCACGGTTTGGGGGTAAGCCAGGAAGTTCTTCAGGAAAAACGTCAGGAAACTCATTAACAATGGGAATATCATTCAAGTTTGACGTATTTTTGTTCAAATCAGTGACATGAGCTAAAAAGGCTTGACATCCGTTTTTCAATAAACGAATGGCTTTATGGCTAGAAATAACAGTTATAGATTTCAATGGTTTAGTTGCTTGAATTTGCATGACAGGTTGATTAGGAAAATGAAAACTAATAATCTTATGAAAACAATCAATTTTAGCATGATGGGTAGTCAACCAATCAATTCCTAAAATCACATCAAATTCACGCATTTCCAAAGAAATAAGGTCAACAGGTAATGTGAGGTTGTTGATTTGAACTAGGCAAGATTTATAGATAGTAAATGTAATAGGTATTTCTCCCAATGAGGTTTCAACTGATAAGACAAGATTTAAGTTTTCAATAGTCAAATTTAAACGTTGAGTACATATAGGTGAGATAAAAGAGTGGATAGAGCCAGTATTTAATATGGCATAGACTTCACGAGAATTTATGAATAGCTTACCGGTTATCACCTCATTCGGTTTCTTGACTGTTATCGTCAAATCGAATCCCGAATACTTCATTCGGATCTTCACGTATTTCAACCATGGGAATACCACTGAATAATTTTCTAGCAAACTGTTTCTCGGATTCATCAACTTCATCAGTAGTAAGGTACCAATGATTTCCATTAAAATAGTATTTTCGATAGACTGCAGTTTCCACGATAGTGACTAACTTAACCTGAATTCCTCTAAATTGTAACGCCCAAAAGTATAGAAACATCATTTTTAAATAATCTTGAAAATCATAGCTGGAACACCATAAATCCCAAAGACTAATATGAAAAGTCCATATATTCTGATCCTTTGTTATAGAGCATAACCAGGTGATATCACTCTCCCAATTAGTGAGTAAATTAAAGGCAATAATTTCCGCAAGTTCTTTACTTCCTTTAATTGCTTCTAAGAATGGATCTGGAACGACTGTAGCAGAGCTTTCACCTTCATTCTTACTGGATAGAACACGCATAATTTTTGCCTTAGGCAAATGATTCAACTCTGAGTTTGTAAGAAGATTATTCGTCGCCTCTTGTTTTGCAGCTACATTTGTTTCGGTAATTTCATAGTTAACCTCCTGATTTCCAGATGCCATAATTAACTGTGGTCACAAAATAAATGTTAGTTCAAATAAACTGACTCATCTCTTCATGTTCCTACATTCAAATCGATTCATTAGATAAAAAAAAAATCTAATTTAGGTAGAACACACTAGTGATTGATTCTATTCGTCTCTCCCCTCCTAGTTCTAACCCCAGATCTCCATTAAAGACCATATCCCTAAGCTCTGATACCAACTGTGACGCCCCCAAATCTGGGCCCACACAGCCCAAACTTGAATCGTCAAAAGACTACAACAAAATTACTACAACAAAGCACAACGTACAACAATACAGTGTATAATAATACACAACTAAGTCTTCACTATTATTGCCACACTATTTTACAAAACGTGAAGACTATGATAACTATTCCTCGGACCCTCACTCCATTCCCCGGCTAGACCCTGTTATGTTTTCATCTCCTGTTGAAAAACAATGGAACAAAAGAAAGGGTGAGCTCAAATAGCCCAGTAAGAAATATCATGACTAAGATAATGACGAATAAATTATCATTAGCCTTCAACAGTTGAGTTCTTGATAGAATACAATAGAATACAAGGTTTATATCAAAAACTGCAGTTAAATTCTTAAACAATGTTCAGATCAATAATAACAGCGGAATGAGTAATCTATTAGAAGAATAATGCAGACTATAATGTCCACTCGCTTCTCTTTTTCGTAAAAACATCATCAACTTTTATCATCTGAAATACCATTAGTCATGATAATATAAATTCACAGTTCCTGATCATAATCATGCACATCAACAGTTCATCTTTGCACTACGGGCCAAAGATATTCAATATAGCACCAACGGTCATGATTATACCAGATTCAGCCTTTGGTCATAATCATACCAAACAACAGTTCATATTTGCACTACGGGCCAAAGAGAACATTCACCACGTGCCATAAAAGACACCGAACAGATGTATCGCCTTTAACCTATTATATCGCCTTTAACCTATCATCTGTTCAACAAATATATCACATCTGTGCCCCCGGCCACAGATATTCACAACAGCTTGATTTTTGGATGATTAGAATGATATAAATGATGAACAGAAGAAATAGGATAACAATAAGTATCGGAAGTTTACTTTGTACAGATTCAAATAATGTCCAAATTGTCAACATGATGTGGAGTGAAATTTAAAAATGATATTCAAGATCCACAGTTCAGAATAACGGTTACAATTCAATAGAAAGGTTCACGTAAATAGGAAGGTTCAGTTGAAATAATGAAGTTCAACTATTATGGAACATATAATATTTTCAGGAATTATAGAAGCAATAGTTCCATAATAAATTTCGATTTAGGAGTATGAAAGAAAATAATATCCCTTACCGTAGCAGGTTTGATTAACAAAAGGTGAAGGAAATTAATACAAAGGGTTATTCACCAACAGGCGGCAATCCGCTCCGTAAGGTTATTCCCACAATTTAATAGAATTTGAGTACAAAGAGTTATTCACCAAACAGGCGGCAATCCGCTCCGTAAGGTTATTCTCAGAGATTAATAATGAATGAATACGAAAGGTTATTCACCAACAGGCGGCAATCCGCTCCGTAAGGTTATTCCCACAATTTAATACATGGAAATAAAAGGCACGTCTTATGAGTAAGGAAGAAACAATATTATTATCGAGAATCAAATAATGATAATCCCTTACCATAGTATGTTTGAATAATGGAAGATGAAAAAGATGGTATCCCTTACCTCAACACGTGACTGGATATTGATTTAAATGAGGTTGATTAACTTGAACAGTACACGTATACTTATAGATCTTCACAAATACTCAAGATGACTTAAGCACACTTAGAGAGAACTTTCACAAGAAGTATTTAGAGAGAGAGAGAAAGAACAAGTAAGGAAGTTTTATGAAAAATCCTTAAGTTAAGGCTTCTATTTATAGCCAAAAATCTTATCATTCATTTAATCTAAACCATTCATTTAAAGATCATCTTTTAATCTACACCATCCATTTCAAATATTATATTATCTTTAATCTACACCATTCATTTCATATCACCTAATAATCACCTAACTTTATATTATAAACAAATCAATTTAATTATTCAACACTAATTCACACTTTAATCTACACCATTCATTTCATATCACCTAATAATCACCTAACTTTATATTATAAACAAATCAATTCAATTATTCAACAATAATTCACACTTTAATCTACACCATTCATTTCATATCACCTAATAATCACCTAACTTTATATTATAAACAAATAACTTTATCAATTCAATTATTATGACTAATTGTTATAAATACAGTATAGTTAGCTCTTAGATATCAAGTCAATAAATTAATGAAATACAACTGTTTAAATAACATCATAATAGAGATAACAATAATGTAAAATAAAGCATACGTTACTGTGTAATGACAATTATTGATTCAATAATGTGAATTACTGTGCATATGTTACTGTGACAATTATTAGGTTCAATAATTTTAAAAACAGTGCAACAACAATTATTGACTCAATGATATAAAATACAGTGTAATGACAATTATTAAATCAATAATGCAAAATACTGTGTAACAACAATTATTGAATTGATAATATAAAATATTATGCAGTGACAATTATCGATGAAATGATGCGTAACAGTTACGGTGTCAATTATCAGACCAATAATATGAGACACTATGCAATACCGTGTGTTACTGTAGAGTACCGTGTGCTACAGAAAATACCAAAAACTACCGTATGCTACTATTCTTTTATTACCGGTATTTTAACAGTTCCGTTGACTATTTTTATTTAAAAAGGTTATTTCTGTCGTTTTCTATATCCGACAAATATTCCGTTGTGGGGTCCACCAATAATTTGTTATTTCGGCGCCGTCGTACGACACGAATATTCCCCGACAAAGCGAATATTGTCCGACAAAATAAAATTTGCAGATAACATCCTTAACTTTTAACTTGATCGATTTAACCACTTGTTGTTTCAAAAAAAATATATATGAAGAAAAATTAAATTTTGTATTTCATAAAATTCGGGGTCTTACACTCATGGTCTGTTTTGATAATGAACTTTTGTACTAGCAGATAAGTTCTCCATTTCTGGACAGCTAAGATGATAGCTAATAGTTCCTTTTCATAGGTAGACAACCCCAAATGTTTATTTGCCAAGGCTTTGCTGAGATAAGCTAATGGTTTTCCCTCTTGCATCAGGACAGCCCCAATCCCTGTCTGACATGCATCAGATTCAATTACAAATGGCTTATTGAAGTCCGGTAAGGCCAATAGAGGAGTTGTAGAAAGAGCTTCTTTTAATTTGCAGAAGGCCTTATCTGCCTCATCCCCCCACTGAAATGCCCCCTTTTTGAGCAGATTAGTTAAGGGTTTAGATATAATTCCATAATGCTTGACAAATCTCCTATAATATCCTGTAAGTCCCAGAAATCCTCTCAATGCTTTCAGATTTTTTGGCACAGGCCAATGTTTCATAGCTTTAATTTTTGCTTCATCGGCTGCTACACCTTCCTCCTTAATCACGTGGCCCAGGTATTCCACCTCCTGCTTAGCAAACTCACACTTACTTCTTTTCACAAACAACTGATGCTGTCTCAGTATAGTAAAAACTTGTCTTAAATGCTGCTCATGCTCCTCCATAGATTTGCTATATATCAGAATGTCATCAAAGAAAACAAGTACAAATGTCCTCAGATATGGGTTAAAGATGTCATTCATTACACATTGGAAAGTGGCTGGGGCATTGGTTAAGCCAAATGGCATTATCATGAACTCATAGTGTCCTTGGTGGGTTTTAAAGGCAGTTTTATGAATGTCTTCATCTTTGACTCTTATCTGGTGGTAGCCACTTCTTAAGTCAAGCTTAGAAAAAAACTTGTTGCCTTTTAATTCATCTAACAGCTCCTCTATCACAGGTATAGGAAACTTATTCTTCACAGTTAAGTTATTGAGTGCCCTATAATCCACACAAAACCTCCACGAGTTATCTTTTTTCTTGACTAGCAATACAGGAGAAGCATAAGGTGATGTACTGTGTCTAATAATTCCACTCTCCAGCATTTCCCTAATCAACTTTTCGATCTCAGTTTTTTGGATATAGGGATACCTGTATGGGTTGGAGTTCACTGGCTTACACTCTGGTATGAGAGGAATATGATGATCTTGCTTCCTGACTGGGGGCAGGCCTTGGGGCTCTCTGAATATGTCTGCAAAGGTTTCAATCAGATTCTGAATTCCTGAAGGTAGTACCTGATCCTCCGAACTTGTTTCCCCTACTGCTGTTAGTTGAGCCAGGAAGTAGGTCTCTTCTCTAGGGTTCCAATGAAAACTCTCTTCCACCTGAACAACACAACAGTGAGTAGCCTTCTGCTGATCCCCTAATGTTACTTTTCTTCCTTGCCAATGTATGGTAATTTTTCTATTTCCGAAATCAAAGAGTATAGGGTTGACTGTTTTCATCCATTGTATCCCCAAAACAGCATCATATCCTCCGAGAGGAATAATGTACATAGGGCATTGAAATTCACCTTGTTCCATTTTCCACTTGAACTTTGTAATCATCCTGTCACATTTAATGGTTTCTCCATTTGCCATAGTCACCTTAATAGGTGTACATGGTTCCGTCGTCATATGACACTTTCCAGCTATGTTTTCTGATAGAAAGTTGTGGGTTGAACCACTGTCCAGCAACATGTTTATCTGTTGGTTTTTGGTTTCTCCTCTCAACTGGATTGTATGAATTCCATAAGTTCCTATCAAAGCATGGATGGACACACCATATTCTTCTTCTAACTGTAGTTTTTCTTCTCCTTCTTCCTGCATTATCATTGCAATCTCAGGTACTGGTAACTCCCCTTGCTGGTAAGGTTCTTCCTCCTCATCTTCAGCAATCATGAGATAAATGTGTTTACTTTTACACTTATGTCCCATAGTGTAAACCTCATCACAATGGTAACACAACCCCTTGTCTCTCCTAACAGCCATTTCTGCAGCAGATAACCTTTTGATAGGGTAAGTTTTCAGCTGACTTCCTCCTTTACTAATTGCAGGTTGTTCCTTAATTGTAGTTGTAGTCAGTTTATTGACTGAGGACATATTGTTCCCACCAGTCCTATTTGTACCCCAGTGTCTCTTATCTAAGGACTCCAGATAAACTTCCTATCCTCTAGCTTGGTTGATTGCTTCTCTGAGAGATAATGGTTTAAAAACATACAAGGCCGTAGCAATTTCCTCCTTCAGTCCACTAAGGAAGCTTTCCACAAAGTACTCTTCAGTATAGTTCCTGTTCTGTGACACCATGTAGGTTTTTAATTCCTCAAACCTCCTAATGTAATCATCCACCTTGCCCCTTTGAGCTAATTTGTTAAATTGCCCGACCAGGTTTTCATGTCCCCCTATAGTGAACCTATTACAGACTTGTAAAGTAAATTCGTCCCACAGCACCCATGGATTCTCTTCCATAAAGGACTGGTACCAAATGTTAGCTTCCCCTTCCAGATACAAGGCTGCATACATGACTTTGGACCTTGGATCTAAGAGTGGGTTCAACTGGAAGAACTTCTCACATTTCTTAAGCCAACGTCTAGGGTCTTTTCCTTCAAACCTTGGAAAATCCATCTTAGGCATAGGAAATGGCAGGAATTGGGGAGGTGGTCTTCCTGGAGGTCCTTCAGGTGTGGTACAACAAGATTGGTGATTATTAGCACTCGTGTATAGGTTAGGTTGCATATACGAACTGGTAAGGCTTGGTTAAGCTGAACAAAAAGGGTTGGAGGTACTTGAACCAGATAGGGAAGTGTTTAATCCTATTGAAGGTGGAATTTCAGTGTATGGGCTCCCTGGAATCACCATAGGTGAATACCTCTGGTTGTTAGCAGTGTATAGATTCATCACATAGGGGCGCATGTATGGTTCGGTGATTGAATTGGTAAATACGTGGTTGTGAGCTGGTATCTGTACTGGATTAAAATTCGAGGGTAATTGAAGCGATCTAGGGACATTGGTTGCAGTAGCAGGATTAGACCCTTGAATTTGTGAGGTAGCTAAAGGAATAGCCGTGGTTCCAAATTGGATGTGTGGTGTAGCTATGATGTTTTGAGAAGCAGGTTGTATACTGATGGAAGAAAAGGGCACTGGATTTGAACTGTTAGAAATAGGAGCAGAACCAATACTCACTTCGATTGGTACTGATCGATTGAGGAGAGTTTCTAGGACCTCCGTCAGCTTCCTCGAGAGTTCTTCATTGGAGGTCTGAAGCTTGTGTTGTACCCCATTGACCTGATCGATCTGAGCTCGTGTTTCCTCGAAGTTCTTCTCCACCATAGCTTGAAGCTGTTCCATCCTACTCTCCATCGTTTTCAGATCCTTTTCGTGCTTCTGTAAACTGGCTCTGGCGGTGGATTCAGCCATGGCCCAGGGTTGCTCTGATACCACTTGTTATGAAAGAAACAATTGACAGAAATGAAATAAACTTGCAGAGAAAGAAAATGAAACTAAAATTTGCAATTCATTCTTTTGATACCCTCTTCCAGTGGCTTCGATTACATTTATATCGATGTCTAACGGCTTTCTGTTACGTCATTGACAGAACCAATGAGCATAAGACACGCATTTGCTGCTAGCTGAGGAACTACTACCATAACTAAACGACTACGTTTTATACTAATCTGAAGATCAAAACAATAACTAGAACGACTACGTTTTAGCAGCTTTTATTATGGGTTATACGACCTCGTTTCATTACTACACTCTCAACTAACTTTCAACCAACTGATTTAGCCTTCAAATCCCAACAATCTGCATATGCACTGCATCTACAAAAAGCCATATTACTGTGAACGGGGATAAGATACTAACGATTTTTATAAAAAAAAATCACATTTTTAATGCGAATACATATTTTATCTTAAAATTGCACCATAAACCCGCATTCACACCACACTTATATATATATAAATGTAATGATTCATAGCATGTATTTACTATGAATTCTTATAAGTTATGCACAATTTATACTATTAAAAACAAAAAAGAGCGGTTAAGATTAAAAACTAAAAATCGACATCCGTCATTATTAATAACGGACGGTAAAAAATATATATATGTCATCCACAAAAAACTCCACTCGCATAAATTTGTATCCACATCCAATAAAATGTGCACGAAACTTCAAAAATTTACCCCTTGCATAAAAAAATTACATACAGTCTAATAATTGTTATGCGGTATGCACACACAAAAATTTGAGCATACCGCGTAACTGTTATGTGTGTTGACGCCTGATTCTGTCGGGCAGTCCTGCTGGCCGTCCGTGTAAGAATACCTGCACAAAAGTCCGAACGGCTTGGGCCGTTGGTGAACTCCTCCGGTGTGAGTGTTAGTGAAGGTATCAGAATAGTCAACAATGGAGGTCTGAGTATTACAAAATAGTGAGTTACCCTTCTCTCCATTATCAACTGGGTATTTATATTATGTACCTGAATAACGGTCACCTGTGTAACGGTTCTGTCCATTATACTAGGTAGTTATGATGTATGCCCGTTTCATCCTTCACTCACGTGATGTAAGCCCACTAGGAAGGTTACCAGGCTGACGGTATATTGGGCCTAGCCCAAAGTGAGTTCCTGGATCAGGCCTGGTTAAATATTCATCCTAACATTGCCACCCACTCCTCCAGTATATGAATGTGCTGGGGGAGTAGAACGAAACCTTCCGAAGAGAAAAACCCCATCGGGAACCCGAAGGCATCAGACTAATGGGAAATGTCATTCGGGAACCAGGAGGTATCAGACCGAAGAGAAACTCCATCGGGAGCCCGAAGGCATCAGACCGATGGGAAAAGCTCCATCGGGAGCCCGGAGGCATCAGACCGATGGGAAATGTCATTCGGGAACCCGGAGGTATCAAACCAAAGAGGAACTCCATCGGGAGCCCGGAGGCATCAGACCGATGGGAAATGCTCCATCGGGAGCCCGAAGGCATCAGACCGATGGGAAATGTCATTCGGGAACTCGGAGGTATCAAACCGAAGAGGAACACCATCGGGAGCCCGGAGGCATCAGACCGATGTGAAAGCTTTTTTGGATAAGACCTTGGGCCTTTATAATCTGGGCTTCAAGTTTTGGATAAGGCCCTGGGCCTTTATAATATGGGCTTCAAGTTTTGGAACCTATGTGCCAATCAAGCCCAAAGTTTTACTTTTTCAACCCAACAAATCTGGCCCAATAGCTTGCACGGCCGTTTCGTATAACAATTTATTTTTGAATTTCGAAATCTGCGTCCAGTTAGCTAGCGAAGCGTGCGCGGGAAGGAGCATTTATTACGTTGCAGTAAATACTGTGCGTGCGCCCCATCCGTCAGATCGTTTCCATCTGAACCGTTGCCACGCTTGAATCAAGATAAAAGGGGTCACTTCCAACAAATCGTCTTTTTATCAGAAGCAACTTATCACGAGATAAAGGACGTTTGAGAGAGAATAATTTCATTCCCAGATCAAATTCCATCGTTCTTGCTTCGTTGTTTTTCAATCGATCTCCTTTCTGAAATCAAGTAAGTGTTTTACCCCTTTTTTCTCAATATCGCATAATGGCTAAGAGCACTCAAGATACAAGGGTACAAGCTTCGTCTTCCCGGGTTGAAGACGAAGTTACTGTCGTCGAACCGGGAATCCCAAAGGGTCAACCCTGGAAACCTGTAGTCGTTGCCCGCATGAGGGATGTAAAGGAGTATAATAGGAATAAATACTTTAACATCAAGTATAGAGTAGCCAACATCCCTTCTTCTATCCGGAATCAATTTTTTGATTTAGCCCAAACAGAATTCTACATCCCCAATACATATGAAATCAAGAGACCCGGGGCTGGGGACAGGATGTACTACCAGCTCGAGGGGGGATGGATTCCAATCCATAGGCAGTCACTGATCTATAGGGTCCGATTCCCTCTTCACCCCTTCGTATTGGAGTTACTACATACGACGGGGCTCAGTTTGAACCAACTATCTCCCAATTCCTTCATTCATATAAATAGTTTCGTTGCCTTCTATTTCTCCGAGTCGGTCCTCCCAGCCATAGATTTCTTTTTTCAATTCTTTTCCATTATCAATAATAAAGAAAAAGGGTTTTTCACGGTGATGAAGAACCCTGGAAGGGATACCCTGATGGAGACCCCCTCGAGTAATAAAGGGTGGCACGTGGATTGGTTTTTCATTAAGGGACCGGACACTGAGATGGTAGGACCTTGGTCAGACCCGAACAAAGACCAGCTAAATCCGAAGATAATCTCTCGGGCAAGGTTAGAAGAGTTCGAGGTCTTATATTCCAAGAGACCATCTGTGAAGTGGGACCGAGGTCTCCTTAATGACCAAGACTGGTTACATTCCTTCGATTGTAAGTTCTCTGCCACGTTTGCTCCTTTATTCTGAACATTTTTTGATATACTCATTCTTTTGTTCTGATTGCATTGCAGTGGCTGACCAAGGAAAGCATCCCGATAACGAAGCCATAATGGAGGCAGCTGGAGCCCCGAGGGTCAAGATGAGTGCCGCCGATAAGCTGAAGGTGAGCCGAAGCTTGAGGGCTGCAAAGCCCAAGGACTCCACCCAGGCCGCTGCCAATCCCGAGATGGCCACGGGATCTTCTCAGGTGGGTGATATTATCAAGCCCACCGAAGGAGAGAAGTCTGCTGCCGAAGACTCGGGGGCCGGCAGACTGAAAATAAAGAGGAGAAGGCTGGTTCTAACATCAGTTCTGGAGGCAAGAATCAAGCAAACTTCCGCTCCTCAAGGGAGTTCATCAACTCCTCCCGCCGAGCGAAAAGTCGTCAGGCAATCAGAGGAATGCCTTGCTCCCCCTCCTCAGAATAAAGGGAAAAGACCCGCTGAAGGTCAAGAGCCCTCAAGCACCCAAGGCGGGCCGATGGATCCCCCAATGTCGACCGGGGGTTCAAGACCCGAGGAGGGGATCAATATGCAGGCCTTGGGTACCTCGATGATCCCGTTTACCGAAGATGGTACCGAGGGGGCCGATCTGAAAACGCTTATGGAGATGCTGTTCTCCTGCCATGCAAAGGTAAGGATCTGCCTGCAAAATTTTCTTATTTGAATTGGTTAACTTTCTGACTCATTCATCGTTCAACCGTTTCTTTTCAGGGAAATGCAATTCTCCTTAGGGTTTCTGATGAGCAGAAGGTTCTGGAAAGAAGAGCCGAGGAAAGCAGCAAAGGGCATGCTGAGGCTCTGAAGAACCACCAGAAGACCAAAGACCAGCTTAAGATCATGCATGACTCCTTCCAAATCATGAAACAGGAGTATGAATCGGCCCGGGAGGCTCGTCTTGAGAAAGACAAGGAGATCGATCGCCTGAAGGCCCGGGTGATCGATCTGGAGAAGGCGAATGCCCATGCTATGGATTTGGTGCAGGCCAAAGAGCTCAAAAAGATCCAGCTTGAGAATAACAAGAACGAGCTCGAGGCCCAAATCCAAAGTCAGAAGATTCTCTTGACCCAATCGGAAAATATCATCCAACTTCAGACTGATCAGATGAAGAATCTTAAAGGCAACGTTGAACTGATCATCGAAGGCTGGGGTGCCAAAGAAGCCGATTGGCTGAAAGGACCGATTGCCTCTGCTTCCCCGAGCGTTCTAATTCCCGAACTCAAACAGAAGGTGATAGATGAATACAAAGCCTCGGATGTTTTCCAGGCTGACATCTTGGCCTCCGTTGTGAATGAATTCAGCGAGGGGTTTGAATATGCTCGGGAGCTTGTCAAGGAGAAGGGTCATGATCCCGATCAGCTGGGAATTGTGTTTCCCGAGGATTGAATGTAGAGATTTTTGTTTTTTATTTTATATTTTGTAACCCTTCGGCCAATTAATCAATATAATTTATCTTTTCTCATGAGTTTTATTCCATCATCTGTATGTACAACTGTTTACTTATACTGCTTCGCCCCCCACTAGCCTGATCGGATATAAATCCTATCAGGCTAGTAGATGAATTTTAAAGTGTGTATCAAAACAGTAATACAAGAACCAGATGATAAAAAACATTCTCATTAATATCGAAAAGATAACAAGTTATCGGCTAAAAAGATAGCCTCAAAATTTGACTAAGTACAAAAGCCTATCGATTTCAATGATAACCTCAAAATTTGGCTAAGTATAAAAGTCTATCGGTTTCAATGATAACCTCAAAATTTGACTTAGTACAAAGTGTGAACTACTGATAATACCTACGAAGCCGAACAGCATGCCAAGTATTTGGAACATTTTTTACATCCATGCCCTGAAGCTTGTAAGTTCTGGCCTTCAACACTTCAATCACTAAGTATGGTCCTTTCCATGTTGGCATCAGTTTGCCAGTTTCCCGAGGAGTGGTTGCCTCGGCTTGCCGAAGAACTAGATCACCCACATTGAATGACCTTCTTTTGACATTTTTGTTGAAGTGCCGAGCAGTTCGTTGTTGATAAGCAGTCAATCTGAGGACTACTGAATCACGTTCCTCTTCCAATAAGTCGAGGTTTAACCGAAGACCTTCGCTATTGAGGATTTCATCAAAGTTTAAGACTCTCGGAGAAGGTACTCCGATCTCAATAGGTATCAGGGCTTCGGAACCATAGGTCATCTTAAAAGGCGTCTCCCCAGTAGTAGTCCGAGGAGTTGTTCGGTAGGCCCAAAGAACATGCAAAAGCTCCTCGGGCCAGGCACCCTTTGCCTCTTCCAATCTTCTTTTAATGCCATGAAGAAGTGTCCTGTTTATAACTTCTACTTGACCATTTGCTTGTGGATGGGCTACGGAAGTCCGACGATGCTGAATATTAAGTTCTAATAAGAACCCTTCGAAAGTTTTACCAACAAACTGAAGCCCGTTGTCAGAAACTAAGAGCATCGGGATGCTGACCCGGTAGACTACTTGTTCTTTGAAGAATTGGAGACATGTATGCTCGGTGATCTTGGCAAGTGGTTTGGCTTCTACCCACTTGGTGAAATAATCGATGGCGACGATCACAAATTTCACTTGTCCCTTACCCTGTGGAAAGGGGCCCAATATGTCTATTCCCCATACAGAAAAGGGGATCGGAGAGAGTATCAGAGATAACTCTTCAGGAGGTTGATGTGGTACGGATGCAAATATCTGACACTTGTAACATTTTTTGACGAAGTCTTTGGCATCTTCAAGCATTGTCGGCCAAAAATATCCTTGTCGTAAAATTTTATGGGCCAGTGCCTTTGCTCCCACATGATCACCGCAGATACCTTCATGAACTTCCCGAAGAGCATAATCAGATTCCCTAGGGTCGAGACATCAGAGCAGTGGGGAAGAATAAGATCTTCGGTATAGGTGGTCATTATGGATACAGTACTTGGTGGATTTGTACTTTATTCGTCGGGCCTGAGACTTATCTTCGGGCAATTCACCAGTTAAAAGAAATTTAAAGATGGGGGTCATCCACGAATCCCCCTGTTCAATATCCATTACTGTCTGAACGAGGGTGTTCGGATGTTGAAGATTTTCTAAGTATACTGCTCCATCTAACTCCCCTTGATCGGTGGTCGCCAATTTGGAAAGAGCATCGGCCATGGTGTTTTCCGATCTGACCACGCCTAATATCTGATATTTCGGGAAAAATGTCAACAATGACCGAACCAGATGGAGATAGGCTTGCAGATGAACTTCCCTTGCTTCATATTCTCCCAGCACTTGTTTCACAACCAGTTGGGAATCGCTGTAAATTGTTAAGCTTTTTACTTCCAGACTTCGGGCCAATTTCAATCCTGCCACTAATGCTTCGTATTCGGCTATGTTTTTAGTGGCCATGAACCCAAACCGGATAGATTGTTGTACTTTAAAACCTTCCGGAAAAGTGAGGATTACCCCCGCACCGCTTCTTGTCCCGGTAGAGGATCCATCGACGTATAAAATCCATGCAGTCTCCTCGGGGGTTATTGTCACTTCCTCGGACTTAGATTCTTTCTCTTTCGTATCCTCGGGGAATGAACATTCGATGATAAAATCGATGAGAGCCTGAGCTTTTATAGCCGTCCGAGGACGGAACTCGATATTAAACTGACTTAGCTCGATGGCCCATGCTGCCAACCTTCCCGAGGACTCCGGTCTGTAAAGGACTTTCCGTAATGGCTGGTCAGTGAGGACGATAATAGTCTACCCCTGGAAGTAATGCCTCAGTTTCCGACTGGAGATAACCAGTGCATAAGCCAACTTCTCTAAATTTGGGTACCTTGTTTCAGCATCCCGAAGAGCATGGCTTACGTAATAGACTAGCTTTTGCCCTTGTGAATCTTCTCTGATCAAAGCTGACCCGACTGCCAAGGATATGGCAGATAAGTATATTTGTAGATCCTCCTCGGGCAGTGCTTTGCTCAAAATTGGAGGTGAAGAGATATATCTCTTAATTTGTTCAAAAGCCTCCTGGCAATCTTCGGTCCATTGAAAAGTTTTCTGATTCTGGGCTCCCTTCAAAGTCCTGAAGAATGGGAGACATTTCTATGCTAGACGTGCCACAAACCGCCGAAGAGCAGCCAGCCTCCCAGTCAGCCGTTGAATTTCTTTGAAGTTCTTCGACGGTTGCATTTCAAGGATAGCCGATATCTTTTCGGGATTTGCCTCAATCCCTCTTTGGCTAACCATATATCCCAAAATTTTGCCTGACCCGAGGCCAAATGTGCATTTAGTTGGGTTAAGTCTCATGTTGTTCGTTCTGACATTCTCGAAGCATTCTTTTAGATCGGACAAGTGATTATCTTCCTTCATGCTTCGAACGATCATGTCATTAACATAGACTTCCATGTTTCTCCCGATCTGGCTACTGAACACCTTGTTCATCATCCTCTGATAAGTAGCCCCCGCATTAATTAACCCGAAGGACATGACCTTGTAGGCATATATGGCTCGATGGGTGATGAAAGCCGTCTTCGGTATATCGCTTTCAAGCATGGCTATTTGATTATACCCCGAGAAAGCATCTAAGAAGCTCATTATAGTATGTCCCGAGGTCGAATCGATCAATTGGTCTATGCTCGGGAGAGGGTAGTAGTCTTTCGGACATGCTTTGTTGAGATCTTTGTAATCCACGCACATCCTCCACTTCCCATTGTGTTTTTTGACCAACACCACATTGGCGAGCCATTCTGGGTAATTGATTTCAAAGATGAAGTCAGCAGCCAAAAGTTTATCAATTTCATTATCAATTACCTGTTGCCTCTCGGGAGCTATGTTCCTCCGTTTTTGTTTTACGGGTTTGGAGTTCGGGTTAACGCTCAGCTGATGTACGGCCACAGTTTTGTCAATGTCAGGCACACCGGCTGGGACCCATGCAAAGATGTCGGCATATTCCCGAAGAAGGGTGACCAACCGAGTTTTGGTTTCATCTTGAAGGTTTGTGCCAATCTGTACAGTTTTCTGATCATCATTTTGAAACAGTGGCACCTCAACCGTATCTTCAGCTGGTGTTGCTAATGGTTCAGTACATCCCTCAGTGAAAGGTTCAAGCTCGATCTTCATTGTAGCTTTCTGTTTGCTATCACTGGTAGAGGATGTCTGTATGGTCTGCAAATAACATCTTCGGGAAAGATCCTGATCTCCAACAGATTCCCCGATCCCATTTTTGGTTGGAAATTTCATTTTTAAATGTGGGATGGAGGTAATTGCTTTCAATGCCGATAGAGTTGTTCTTCCCAAGATGGCATTGTAGTTGCTTTCCACTTGGACCACGTAGAAGCGGACCATGATGGAAGCTTGTTTCGGGGCAGTCCCGAAGATCACAGGCAACTCGATCGTCCCCGCTATACGAACTGGGTTATTCCCGAACCCATATAAAGGGGACTCGTTGCAGATTTCCAGCTTCCTTCCCCCCAAGTCCAGCCGATTGTATGCTTGGCTATAGAGTACGTCGACTAAACTCCCATTATCAACAAGCATCCTCTTCATATCCATAGTACCGACCTGAGCGGTTATGACCAGTGCATCCTGATGGGGAGTAACCATCCCCGATGGGTAATCATCATCGGAGAAAGTGATGGGGTCGGTTTTGGTGCTCTGCGGTTTGACAGACACTTGATAGACTTCTCTACCGAAAGCTTTTCTCTTGCGGTTGGACAGAGCGGAGATTGATCCTCCCGAAATAACGTCAACCACACCTCTTGCTTCAGTAATGGGTGGAGGTGGCTCGAGACGATCAAATGCCAATGGTCGGTAGGAATCGGCGACATAACAGTCCAGGTTGCCACTCCGTACCTATTTTTCGAGGAAGTCTTTGAGATGGTAGCACTCCTCAGTATCATGTCCTTTGGCTTCATGGTAAGTGCAGTACCGATCTCCTTCCTTCTGTCTTGCAAAAACCCGAATTTTCGGGGGCTTCTCATAGAAGGGTTTATTTTTTATCGCTTTCACGATATTGCTCTTGCTGGTGTTCAGGGGTGTATAATCCTTGTCGGCACCTCTTCGATCCCTCGAGGGATCATTCTTTTGTTGCCGATCCTTGTTGGAATCTCTTCATTCATTCCCCTTTTTTTCATTGCCGTTGGATTTCTTTTCGGCACTCACACCTCCGGGGTCTCTCTGGTGAAAATCACCGGTATTTTTCGAGGATCCCCGAAGATTGGCAAGAGCCTCTTCCAACTCTACGAACTTGTCCACCTTCTCGCAAGTCTCCGATAAAGTCTCGGGAGACTTCGAGATAAGCTCCTCAATTAACCTGTTGGATTTATCGACATTTAAACCCATGGTTAAAAACTGGATTACCTGCTTCGGGTCAATCCCGTTGACTTCTGACACAGCCTCCCTGAATCTTTTGACATACTGCCGAACAGTTTCATTCGGCCTCTGTTTCACTTGTAGGATGGACATCATCATTCGGGCTCGCCGCTTGTTGCTCCCGAAGCGGTTGTGGAATTGTTCTTGTAGCTCCTTCCATGATTTGATGGATCCGGATGGAAGGGAGATGACCCATTCTCTGGCAGTTTTCTTCAGAGTGGATAAAAACAAGTGGCACATCGCCACTGCATCATGACCATGAAAGTGCATGGCCTGCTCGAAGGAATAAGAGTGTGATCATGTGGATCTCCTGTCCCGTCGTACATCTCCAAAGTAGGGACTTTGCAGGATCGATCGATCTTGGCTTCTTCCAGGTCCTTCGAGAAGGGTGAGAATCGGGCCTTTTTAGACCCATAATATTAATCCGAAGCCTTGTTGGGGGAAGATTCGCCAGTGTGGCTCCCATGACTATGTCGGTCTTCCCAATCTTTCCTCGTCGGCGATCTGACTCGTTTTCTCAAATCTGCTATCCAAATCGACTTGGAGCGAACCGGTTCCTTCCCGCGGTTTCGGTTTCCTTCCCCTCGGAGTTCAGTGTGATTATCATCCCGTCTGGTATGGCTGGTTGAGTGGGAGGCCGAGCCTCTCTGGCTCAAAAGTTCATTACCCGCCTCGATTAACTCCTCGTACTGTTTATCAAGCTCCTTCTGCTGGAGGTCCAGAGCCTTTTTTCCTGTCGAGGATTATCTGGAGGTGACGGTCTTTATCTGCCGCCGTCTCCTGGTAAGACCGAGAGGGAGGTGGTCGCCGTGGATGACTATACGACTGCGATGTTTCCATGTTAATGACAGTTGATGGAAATTTTACTCAAGTCCCCTTCTTCTAACGCCAATGTTGACGCCTGATTCTGTCGGGCAGTCCTGCTGGTCGTCCGTGTAAGAATACCTGCACAAAAGTCCGAACGGCTTGGGCCGTTGGTGGACTCCTCTGGTGTGAGTGTTAGTGAAGGTATCGGAATAGTCAACAATGGAGGTCTGAGTATTACAAAATAGTGTGTTACCCTTCTCTCCATTATCAACTGGGTATTTATACTATGTACCTAAATAACGGTCACCTGTGTAACGGTTCTGTCCATTATACTAGGTAGTTATGATGTATGCCCGTTTCATCCTTCACCCACGTGCTGTAAGCCCACTAGGAAGGTTACCAGGCTGACAGTATATTGGGCCTAGCCCAAAGTGAGTTCCTGGATCAGGCCTGGTTAAATATTCATCCTAACAATGTGATATGTAATATTTTATTTTATTTTATTGCTCTTTTCTTCCATATTTTTTATGAGAAAATTTACCCCTTGCAAAAAAAAATGCATACCGCATATATAACCCAAAAATAATTGATTCAATATTCAGTATATTGTTTGATCGCAAAGAGATAGGATGAGAAACAAATCGTCATTGGAGAAAACTTAAAGCCAATTTGGCTTTTGAATCTAGCATAGATTTATGATGTGGATGATGAGGGAAATCTAGATGGCGCAATCACACTCGCGCTGAGAGATATTATCACAAATTTAGTACATATCGCAAAACCTCAAGCTGAACATTGAAGAAACTTTTTTTTTTCTTCTCCTACCACAAAACTATTATGCGGTAAGAAGAAACTTAAAAAAAAAATATTAATATATCGCATAACAGTTATGTGGTATGTCTGGGGAATATGAGAATTTTCTTTTTGGGCCATATAGTTATGCGGTAATGTTAATAACAGTTATGCGGTATGTTTGTTTATTCATCCTTGGATCTCACAACGAACGGACAAAGATTGAATTGAATGAAATAGTGCTCCTATCTAACTTTGGCTATGGATTCTCATATATGTGTGTGTGTGTGTGTATATATATATATATATATATATATATATATATATATATATATATATACTAATTAATAGTATTTTTAACTAGTATACAATAATTATATCTATTTATATTAAAATTAAACAAGTTCATATCCATTTAAAATTTTTACAAATTAATTTAAAAGGTCTAAATATATTATTAACTTGGAACAATTCAAAATGTATTTGTAATTTAGACGGAAGAGAGGGTGTAGAAAGTTTTTTTTTTTTTTTTTAGAAACATTTGGAAAAGACTGAATTTTATTGAGTCAAAATATCCATTACAACAAGCCGAAAAATAAATTTCTTCTAGCCAATAAGTAGAAAAAAAAATTCAGAGTTTTGAATCAATTTAACAAAGTCATGAACAACCAAATTAGTTGTTCCACATAGGGATGTTTATTGGGTAAAAATCGAACAGGACCAGTACCGAAATTATCCAAAATCTCAATACCGATTCGATATACCAATAAACCAGTTCGGTTCTAATTTTGCCAAAAATTATTTATTATTAATAATAATAATAAAAAAAAATAAGAAAATCGATACATACTGAACCATAAAATGCTGAACAGGATTATATCAGCATACCAAACCAGTACTGAATCGATTTATTTTGTACCGTACCAACCAGTTCGGACCGATTCGATATACCCTACATACCGAAAAATTTGCAGTCCTAGATCCATGCTGGAGATCACATGTTACCAAATTTCTCTATTTATCTCTATCGAGACCTATAGCGACAGTTTTTAAGGTCTATGACAACGATATATCTCATCATCATAACCCTATTTTCTTTTAGATCTACAGCGATGAGATATATTGTCATTATAAAATTTAAAAACAGTCGTTATAAGTCTCGACACAGAATTATAAATAAATTTAATAACAGGTGATCTGAGCTCTTAGATCCACGCGCTTATCAAAACTCATGATCTCAAAATTCAGACAATTCTCAATTAAAATATCAAAACAACAATGTCAACCTTCATGTTGCCAAGAGTCCCATCAATGGCAGCTCCCAAATAGTAGGCCTACTCTAATAGAACCCCCAAAGGCCCAAACAATAAAGCCAACCCGTTCAAAGATTCAAAATCAGCTATATAAATCCGTACCTTATCATGTTGGGGACTTAACTGTAGGGTATTTATTATATAATAGTATTATTAAACAGATTGTTTTTGCCATGTACAAAGCTTAATATTCTTTAATATCAAAGAAAGTATAATTCTCTTTTATCCAGAACATGGCGGTACATAGAAAATTGAACTAGTGAAAATTAAAGGGGAGGTAGGATAGAACGTCGGGAAAAGGTTGGTTCATTGCATGGCTCTGCACTTGATACAAGGAATGTTCAGAACTTGAAAAACTAGAGGGAAAAAAGATGTAGGAAAAAATGATATCTAAAAAAATTTCTTGGAGCTTTCTTAATCATCCATTACTCTATATTTTAACACGAGTACTTCTATATACTGCGACAAACATAATATTTTTCGAATTCACATCTCTAGTCCTTCAGATATGAGATAACCATCAGAATAGTCATAACTTATTTATTCGGTTTCACACCAAGACAACAATTGGACTACTGGCCGAACAACTTATTGTATTATGGCATTAAGAAGTAACCATTACTTTTTTGTTGGGATAAAAATCTTTAAAAACTTGTCTAAAGGTGTATTAGTTCAGCGGCTGCAATCCCATAAGGTAGCTAAATCTGATGCTAATCTAACTTACTGGAACTTGAGTTCTGATCTACAGGCGGTCTTCGGGCAAGTATTTGCTTTGTCCTCTCAAGAACGCCAAAGAAAATTGAACCTCCAATACCTATCCAGAGGACTCTAGGTCCAATTCCCTGCAGTACAAGAGAGCTAATATTTAGTATTCCAAGTAAATTTTTTCAATCAAATTAACATTCTTGACGAGATGACACAATTTTCAAGCTAAATGTTATCGGTTAGGATCATAGTTACTGGAAAATCAGGCCACAACTTGTATATGATCACACTATTACAAACTTTATTCAACTTCAGTAATCATTAGCAAGGTTCCAAGGTGTCACAGACAACTATTTTAACGCTTAGCAGATAAAAATTTGTTTCACCCCAAACGATTCCAAAAAGGAGAAAATGCAATTTTTTTGGGTGTCATTCATATAACTGCGTCTTTTTAAAGAAGTAATGTAGGATGGGATGTTTGGTTTGTTTCGTTGGAAAGATGCAGATAGAGCCCAAGAGGCCGACTGAATTCCTAGCAGTTAACTAATCATCTTGATGAACAAAAATGTCTGTGAACAATTAGATTTGAGCCAATTAATGAGGCAACTCTGTATCAATCAGACTGGTTTCACATTACCCTTTAAAAAGAAAAAGAAAAAAAAAGACATTGTTCAATTGAATTTTTGCATATCAGTTTTGATAAATTCTGTTGGGTAACTGAGCATTGTTTGGCCCCCTTCACTTGTATACTTTAGCATAACTAATGGTACGAAACAAGACCATAACATGAAGACTCGGTGCATTAGTTGACACTAACATGCGTATCTCCCAAGGAATTCTTGTCAGAAATATAAATATCATTATCAAAACTACGAGGACATTAGTATAAGATAGAGGTTGCACCTTTAAAAATGCATTAGGTCCCTCTTCTCTCATGATAGTCCCAACACAATCAAAGATACCTTTATACTGGTTTGCTGCTCCCTGCAAAGATTATAATGCACACTAGGAGAAGGGGACAACAGGCTCTACAGCCATCTATGAAGAGAAGACCGGAAAGAACAATTATGATTAACATACTGCATGACTTTACCTGAACCATTAGTCTAGTTTTTATCACATCAAGAGGAGTTGTTATAGCTCCGGTGAATGCACCTGTAAGAAATTCAAAATGGTTCAAAATATGAGGAAATAGTATTAGATGGGGTAGAAGTTCAATATGAACAGTTTACCAATATTCTTGAGCATAAATGCAAAGAGATGAGATGCAGGTTTTTGAACAGTGTTCTGTGCATCTACTATTCCCAAATAAAGAAGAGATCCTGAGATTATTTCTCCAACGAAAACGAGAAAAGAAATAGCTTTCAAGGTTGTTGGAACATGGACAAGGTGTACATGTTTTTGGATTTTACACTATTAACCATTAATGTAAGAACCGAGAAGATATATACACACACACACACACACACACACACACACAGAGAAACACAGTTTTATACATGTATAAATTTCTTCTCTCTATCTAATACTTCTTTTATCTAAAATAGATACATATAAATGGCCTCACAAAACCTGAAGGGAATCAAGGGCAAGAGATTACCAGCAACAATCCCAAATACGGATTGCACAAACGTGGAATAATTCAGAGTCCGACCTACTTGCTCCTATAGTCAGGGACAGAGGTAGTATGTGCTGGGGGCGGGCTACCCAGAAAATTTTGATATTTTTTTAAATCTATAAAATTTTGATATTTTTATTTCAGGCCCCCTCAAGAGCAATGAAAAAATAAAGTATACATAATAACTCTTTGAAAAAAAATCATAAGAAAGTACTTCATATGTTCCAAACATGTGTTATTTTAATTTTTTAAAGTCAATTTGAAATATGGGAAAAAAATTATGGTCTCTCTTTACTCCACTTTATGTTCTATAATATACTGTAGTTGCCAAAAAAAAATCATATTTTAAACAAAAATTATAAAACTATCCTCAAAATTTGGACTAGTGTGGTGCCCAAGGACCCACTAATTATTCATGACCTTATAGTATTATAGTATTAAAGTTAGGATTATTTTGAATATTTAATACCGTCCGCAGTATTAAACTGCGGATTCTTGAAAACTAAACTACAAACAAGGACTATTTTAACCATTAGATCTCAGCATAGACGACTGAGATCTGTTGTAAGAATAGACCCTTTTTTACAACGTTGTTAATTGATCGGTTCTCTCTATATATATATATATGTGTGTGTGTGTATATATATGGTAATTCATCCATTGTATATGGTAATTCATCCATAGCAACCAGTTGCTAGTGGCAATCAAAATTTACATGCCGCAAGAGAGAGTAGCGGCAGGGCCATAAAGCGTAAAAATTGGCCTGTCGCAAGAAAGGGTAGCGACGGGACCAATTTTACGTATAAAATGGCCTGCCGCAAGGAGTAGCGGCATGGTCAATCCACAACCAAAGATGTCCCCTACGTTGATTGCCAAAATAGTGTCGGGGCAACCGGTTGCCATGGATGGAGACCCTCTATATATATATATCCTTAAAATTTGAAAATTTTGCAAATTAGACGCTTTTCTGGAACGGAGAGAGTATTTAAGATATTGGTTATCATTTGTTTTTTTAAATGAGGGTGGTTTCCATCTAAAGGCGCTTTTTTTTTAACCTTTTTATCGATGTCATACATCTCTTTCCCATGTATATTTGTGAAAAGTCAGTATTACTCTAATGTGGCTGAACGAGTTGGTATGGGAGCAAGGGATCAGGAAACGGATATAAAGTGGATACACATCAAAAGTATGACACAAGGACTGTATGGGCACAACATGGCGGGAAAGGCCAGAAATTTATTACTTTATTTAATTATTTTTATTTTTGGGGGGGACGGGGCAGGGGGCAACTCGCACCCATCTTTCTTCAATTTACTAGATGTACTTTTTCTTCCAAGGGGACAAACAATCATCATTTCTGTGAATGATCAGCACTGCAAACAAGTGTACATGTGGCACTAGAAGAGATACGATCCCTAATTCAAGAATTTAAGCGTTGTTTCACTGCATGACGCGTGATAAACGTGCATAGGTGATTACTTAACCATAACTAGAATTTCATTAATAGTATGAAATAACAACGAAAGTAAAATGTTCCTCGCTTCATTTTGTATCAAAAAAATAACTTCGAAGAATCAAAATCTATTAATAATCCAGATATACTTAGATTGAAAATGTTATCACTATATTATTACCAGCAAAAGCACCAATGATAGCATTCTCAGGATCATTTAGATCCCTCTTTGCCTGCAGAAAAAGTAAAAGTACAATTGTCACCTCATTATTTCATGCAACATGAGTACAAACACATTATAAGATACTTTTATTTTTCCCAGACATGAGTACTTTTTATTGATTCATGAAAAATTATAATGGAAAAAATCATCTTCTGAACAAGAACAGGATAACCAGCAATCGTGCAATTGGGAGATGTTATGTTTTTTAAGGTTATGCCTGGTAATTCAAACCCTTTTGGAGGCATGACTAATTCCACTGATACATGCAATCACCCTGAAATCACACGAATGGGTTAAGCTCAATGTTTTGTTTATTAGAGAGATGATGCTATTGCCACTTCATGTCGACAAAGATGAATTGCTGGTTTGCTGCACTATTAAGGAATGCATGAATCTGTTCTTGGACTTGGAACGCCAATAACACCACCCTGAAAATAAATATGTAAAAGAAGCAGCTGAAACCTTTTCTAAGGACTGCTCAGTTACCAATTGGGATTTGCTAATTTCATGTTTTCAAAGGCATAAATCCACTGTCATTGACTACTGCATCAAAATCATATATGGACTCTTTTTGTATTCCTATAGCGGGTGCTTTGAACTTTCCTTTATAGTCGTTTGAATCCTTAACCATTATCATGGAAATAGGAAATCGATAAAAAAATTAATCATTATGCATGTGACGGCAAAATGAAAAAAATAGAAGAAGATAAGCCTGCTTACCACAAGCTTGTAACCCATGCGAAGCTGCTCATATATGCAAAACTGGATCGCATCAAAAGGCAAATCTCGCAATAAAAAGGATCCATACCCCTACAATTTCTAGACAAGGTTAATGCATAGACATCTAATGGTTTCCACAAAACTCATGAAAAAAAATCTAGTTTTTTCTGGTATGAAAAGACCAGAATCAACATTCAGAAATAGCTCTATCCTTTTCTAGATGGACACTAGATGGACACAAGGGAAAAAATAAAAGAAGAAGAAGCAGAAGAAGAAGTAGAAGAAGAAAGAAAGAAAAAGAAGGATTTATTTGCATCTTGGAGATAAAACGCCAGCCTTGGATGTATATCTGGAAAATAACCATCACATACCGCATAAAGGCCGCTAAAGCCCTCCTTAGCAACAATAAGGCGAACAGCGTTGGGAGCTGAAGCAAATTGCCCAGTTTGCATCCTTTGCTTTACAACCTAGAAGTTGTTAAACATTAAGCCTGAGATACAATATGCAAAAATTAGACTGAAGATGTAGAAGCACTACCTCTGTTGGCACACGAACAATTGAAGCAGCAGCACCTCCAACAGCGCCTGCAGTCTAAATGAAGTCTAAAAGCAGTTTAAACAAAACGAAAGCCTTTACAATACATTGACAGCCCAAAAGAAGGTCAACCATAAGACAAAGTTTGCAGCCAAGTTATCTCTCCAGTTCAAAACTTACCAAATGAGCCAAGGCACTAAGATTCTCAGGGAAGCTCTTCAGCAATTTTTGCTTTGTTGGTTCGTATACTCCAACAAATATAGCGGATGCCCTGGAAATTATAACAGATGTCATCAGTATTGGTCTCCCAAACAGGAATTTTGGGAACCTTTTCAAAAATTTCTTTCCAAAAAATTTGAGCATTAGTAAGAACATAGAGACAAAATAACTGGAGGGTGGAAGGGAGAGATAGAGGTGGGAATCTCGCTGAACAAGCTGCCTCTTGAACTGACCTATCAGAGTTGAGTGAATTCAAACTAGACTTGGAAAATAGATTATATATAAGTCTTTATGAATCACTCTACCTTTAAAATAGTTATGAAGGATGTATTGGATTTAAGGCTGAAAGCAATAATTGAAGAAATTAAGGAGTGAAATATAATTTTGTAAACATTTTTTAGGTAACTTCAATCTGAATAATCACTGAATTAAAAGGTGGGAGAGTTATTACTAATTAAATGACCAATAATCACAAGTTTCATATTGGTGTGGCAACATAGACAATAGGTAAATATTCTGAAGTCAATCACCATAATGGGCCTGAAAATTTAGCAAATTGGAGCCTCGCCCTTCCTCAAGTTCTTGGATTGTTAATAGGCATTAGTTACTCAACATAATATCAAAAGGACTTAAAAAGAGACAATTGGATAAACTGGCCCTGAGATTTCAGAAACTGACAAGCACAGATGCCATGCCATTTAACATTCGTTCTTGTGTTCAATGAGATGATCAATAGTTTGGCTGGTAACTTGGAGAGGCAGATACATATGATAAAGTTGTATCTTAGATGTTTATTTTGATTAACAAGAAGACTCCGAGTTCATCATCTTCTCATGTCTTAACAAATGAATTTCCGTGGAGTTTTACAACTCCAAATTCAATTAAAGACTCTATTTAGGGAACCACATAGTGTCAGTTCAATAAAGATTTAAAATATTAAAAGGTCAATACTAGTTCTGCTAAGTTGCTGGATATACTATCGCACTTAATAAGTACAGGTTCATATTGTCTTATCACAAAATATTTAAAAACTACACGTTACAAATGTCTTTTCAAACAATAAATATGAACTACTGGCCACCATTGAATTTATTATAAAAAAAAATAGTAGTAAAAAGCTTTTAATCAAGGGAATATAATATATTTCTTATGCTTTTTCCTTTTGGAATCCATCTCATCCTATTTGTTAATTAAGGAGACTAAAGAATAATTTTGTGAGGATAGCTATTGATATATACCTTGTTGAGTTAGTCTGTCTAGCATAATAAACATATAAATTCGACTCCAGTAACATAGGAAACGTCATTGAAAATAAGTAATTTACAAAATACAAACTCCTGCATAAGTACCGAAATATAATTAGAGTTATATTTGTAATCAAGAGAACTCACGGTAAGACACCAGCAAGATTTCCAGCTAATCCAGAGTACAGGCCCTTCAAAACGATTTTACTCCCGCCATGAACTGCCAGGGAATGATCAATAGTTGAAGAAATTTTAAAGTCAAAATCTTGTAAGCTTGAGGATTTTAGAGAGTACTATTTTGCATTCATATCATGAAAAGACAAAAAGAAAAAATTCATTGCATTATGATATCTATACAACACAGGTAAGAAGGTGCATTGGATGTTAGAACTTATGAAATGGATGATGAAATCCCTGGTCTAGACTTTCATGTCAAACACATCAGAACTTGGGATTTTCTCACTAAATCGTAGGCGATAGAAACACACTTGTAATCAACAATCCTAGATATTACAGCCAATGGCTTTCAGAAAAATGGACATAAAACCATCTGACAACAGTTAGCATTCTGAATTGATGAAATGTAAATAAAATTAAACTAGCAAAAGACAACTTTATTACATATAATTCGGGGGAGAAGAGAAAATAATATTCATTACAATTGACCTGCTTGCAGTCGAGTTTTTATTGTATCAATTGGGTATAGAACTGTTTCCACCACAACACCAGCAGTAGCTCCAGCTACAGCACCCTCTACAAAACCCCATAAGGAAGAAGTTAGAGACAAAAGATGCTTAAGAGATTACCTTTTGATTCACCATTTGGCATTAAATGGAAACAATAATAAATAAATGGACGCCTGCCTTATCGCCTACACATCTAGACACTCGGTCACCACCTCGCCTCACCTTAGCGCCTTGACAACCATGACAACAATACAAAGTACTCCCTCCGTCCCGAAATTATTGCAACACTTTCCTTATTTGGATGTCCCAAAATTATTTGCAACATTTCTAAATTTGACAAATTTTAATAATTCAATGCCCAATTTACCCTTAATGGTTCCACAAAAATAATACCTTTAAAGCTATTGGTCCCACCATCATGACAATGTTTCCCACTTAGCTTTGCACATTCAAAATTTAAACTTTTGGCTCCAATTTTGAATTTTTGAATATAATAGCATATTATTACAAGGATGTTTTAGATAAATTGAATAAAGTCAATACAATTCTTAATATGTGGGAAAAGTCCAATGTTGCAATAATTTCGGAATGGAGGGAGTAATTAATAATTAATTCCTAAATTTTCTTCTTTGGTTACGACAAGTGGGAAAAAGAAATAAAAGTACATATCCCTGCAGAGAATTGGTATAGAAACACACCATAAAAAAAGGACAAAACATTTCTAAATTCATGATATATTCAACTCTAAAAATAAAAAAAGGTTAAAATACTTTATAAAGAGTTCTTACGACTTAATGACCAAAGAACCAACTAATAACACTAATTTAAAATAAGGAAATAACTCCTAATAATTATCTACTACCTTAAATAATATTCTAGAATAATCCACTTAATCTAATCTAACTATAATAACATAAATAATTAACATTTTATCTTTAAAGGAAAAAAAAATAATTAATAGTTAACTTCTTAATTTTCTTTTTCCATTCTGCATCAGGTTGTTTGTTACCAGATTCTAGAGATTTGGTCGGAATAGATATGTTAAGGTGCTCAAGAAGTATGTTTGCTTTGCTATTATATAGGGTATTGGGAGGGAGAGGAAAGCTCTGATTGTTACTGTGCAGTACATGTATAAATTTCTTAGTAGAATATTGATAACATACAATTTCTTTCCCTTCTTCTACAAGTAATTTTACATCTTTTTGTGAATTTTCTTCCTCAAATAATGGATAACAAATATTTTCACATGCTATCACCAAAAATGGATAATGTCATCTCAAATAACTATGTCAAAATGGTTCAAAAGATGGATCAACTTATACTTAATAATACACCATACCAAATAAAATGCGAAGGAAATCCAATGGATTGTCTTGTTGTATACTGACTGATGCAGCAATCTTCTTTGGTTCATCTTGGTAAGTCGACATTTTGCACTTCACTATATCTGTTATGAATATCATTTGTTTAACACGAGAAATGGGAAGGGTAGACAATTATTTAACGGAGCTATAAGACCAGCATCAATAGAATCAACGAGGTAGAATTTTCTACAATAGATGTTTAAAGTATAATGGAAAAGCTTTTTTTCTTTTTTAAAATTGAAGAGTATTAGTAAACATAAACCACCAGTTTGATTTCCCATTGACTATTCTATATTTTCACACTCAACAAAACAATGAAAACATACAAAATTGATGCATTAGACCTAAAAAAGAGCTACATTCTTCAAATCAACCATGGCTCAACCCACATACTTAAGTACTCAAAGCTCTTGTAACATTTTTCAAATCAAGGATTGGAATAATCAAAAAAGAAATCATGCAAAGTCAATTGAGGAAATATAATAAGTACATGATACTTGAAATTGTAAAATACGGGAAGGGAATTTCCAGGTGAATTTGTTTTCACTCTCACTGAAACTTGTTATTTTCTCTTCAAAATCCAATTAAACTGACCAGAAAACTAAATATTAAAGCACTTCATGTGATACATACTCTTCATGTCAAACCATTCAGATGCAATAATTTATACAAGCTATGTAATTTAACCTAGAGGAAAATTAAGAACATACATTTTAAAATGACATGGTATTGTATCAAATCTAGGGTTTTACACACAACTAAATACATATATAGATGTAGAGAGAGAAAGATGAAAACCTGTGGGAAGAGCCAGAGCTTTATCTTGGTCACTCCAGTCACTTTGCCAAGACAGACAAGACAACGGTGAGAGTTGCAGAATGAAGAGGGCTTCAGAGGGTTTTATTTTTAAAGTTACCAAACTACCCTTATCTCATTTTATTCTTTTTGGTCTACCTCGTTTTTAAAATTTTAATTTTTACGACTCCATAGAGTGTTCTCAAATTTGAATCGGTCATTAAATCAAAAAAATTACCGTGTAGATGAATTACTAGTCTAACTAATAGTCAAGCCGTTATTGAACTGGTGACGTCATTAATATGTAATAAATAATAAATAATTAAATATATTAATTATTATATATTATATATAACATTTAGTAAATATGTAAAATTAATCAATTTATCTACAAAAAAAAAATATTTGTATAATATTTACTTCATACAATTCAAATAAATACTAAATTTATATAAAAAAAAATATTAAATCATGATCATAACTCAAAAGTGATAAAATCAAACACAAATGAATGTGTAAACATCTCTAAGATACATTCAATCAAATTCGGTAAAAAAAATAAATCTATTTGTATAAAGTTTATTTTATACAATTCAAATAAATATTAAATCTATATGAAAAGAAATATATTAAATCATGATCATAACTCAAAACTCAATCAATGATACATTTAATCAAGTTCAAATGCTTAAATTTAAAATAAAATAAAAAGAGGTCAAGAATCGGTAAAACCGGTGACCGGGTCACTGGGACAACCGATCCGACCGCCGAGTCACCGGTTTTGACCAATTTTTTACCAAATCAGATTTTTTAGCTTGAACTGGATCGGAGGCCCGACCAATTCCGATTTTTTCAGTCGGACCAACAGTCCGATCCGAATTTGACAACCATGCTCTAGAGTACTCCCTCCATATTATACTCCACGCGCCCACCTTTATTTTTTTATCACTCCCAAATTACTTACTCCATTTCTATATTTAAATTATTATTATTTTTTTTTCTAAGTATACTATCTATAATTTTTAGATATTTCTAATTAATTTATAAAAAAAATTATTAAAATTTGGCCATTTTGAAGGAATAAAAAATTGACTAAATATCAATATTAATTATGAGAACAAAAGTAATTAAAACACTGAAAATAAAACTATACTTATATATTAAATATTAATTAAAGGGAATGAGTTAGAGATATTAATTTAATAGGGTATATTTAGAACAAATTTGTTACTTTAATTTCTGTGTCAATTAAAAAGTGAACGCTTAATATCGAATAGAGGGAAGGGAGTAAATGTTTTTTAATCTCTTCATTCCTTGGAAGAAAGTCAGAATCAATCCTTAAACATGACAAAAAAGAAAAGAAATGAATGAAAATTTTAAATTTGTTTTCCAAGTATACTGTTACTGAGTTTTTTATGAATAAAGAAAAATTGAGAAAAAAATTGGTCAATTTTTTTGTTAAAATTTTATGTCAAAAAATGAATGAATTTAAATGAAAAACTAAATAACATAAATCTTTTATAATACCAATTGTACCATTTACGTTATAAGTATAACAAAACTAATATAATAGTAAAATAATACTTCATTCATTTTAAATTATAAGATTATTATTGACTTTTGAAAGTCAATTAAAAACTTTTTCAAACTTCAAATTGAGACAATTAATGAAAAGTTACGAAACTAAAAAATCTTACAATAAGTAGCGTTTTTTATATAGTTTACAATATTTGTTATTGTATTGATTAAAATTATATATATATATATATATGTAAACTTTGAGTTTAAAAATATTTTAAGTTGATTTTAAAAGTCAATAATAATGTTATGTTGAATATATCTATGTATATATCAAGGAAATTGATATTTCTACAAGTCAATTTTGATATTTTCACAAAATCTCTATCATGTGAGTATAAGACCTATTAACTATTCATGTGAAAGGTATCTTGTTTACGGCAAAACATATGATTTGCTCATTAAAGTTGACACGTTTTACTTAATACACTACTGAACTTTTAATTTTACAAATTACTCTATTAAACTAATTAAAAAATACCAATTGGGTCATTCCGTTAAATTAGATGGATGGAAGTTAACTCTTTTTCATACTTGGCAATTTAAAAACAACAAAAAAAAAATGGCCAAAAATGACATGGAAATGTTTTTAAAATATAAAATAAAATTGAAATTAATTTTTAAAAATACAAATAAAATTCAAATAATAATCAAAAAATTCAAATAAAATTGAAAGATAATAATATAAAATTCAAAACAAAATAATTTTTTTTCAAGAAAATAAACTTGAAAAAAACAATAAAATATTAAAACAAAATATTAAATTTTAAAAAATACAAATTAAATTAAAATGAACTATAAAAAATATAATAAAATAATAAATTTTGAAAATTATTATTATTTTTTTAAACTTGCCATTTTTTTTGAAAATATAAAATAAATTAAAAAATTAAATTATTTAAAGTACTTCACGAAGTTAAAATAAAATTGAAAATGACAATAATTTTTTTTAAAAATAGCAAAAAAAAATATTAAAAAATACAAATACAAATAAAAAGTAAAAATTAAAATTTAATTTTATATTTTCAAAAAATATATATTTTATATTACAATAAAAGAATTTAAAATAAAATAATAATTTTAAAAATATAAAATAAAATTTTAAAAATACAAATAAAATTAAAATATCCTTGAAAAATTATAATAAAAGAATTAAAAATATAAAAATTAAATTAAATTTAAATTTTAAAAGTAAAAATTAAATTACAATGAACTTGAAAAATTACAATAAAGTAAGTAAAACAATTCATTATTATGTTATTAATTCAAAATAAAAATATATAACTAAAATTATTTAATAGAATTTAGAACAAAATAATAAAATACAAAAAATACCAAAAAAAATTAAAACAAACTTTCAAAAATACAAATAAACTTGAAAAATTATAATATAAAATTCAAAACACAATAATAAATTTTAAAACAAATCAAATTAAAATAACTTGGTAATTACAACAAAAAATTTAAAAGAACATAATAAAATTTTAAAAATACAAATTAAATTAAAATGAACTTGCCACATTTCAAAAAAAAAATTATTATAAGAAATTAATTATTTTATTGTAATTTTCAAGTTCATTTTAATTTAATTTGTATTTTTTAAAATTTATTATTTTGTTTTTAGTTTTTTGTTGTATTTTCAAGTTTATTTTAATTTTATTTGTTTTAAAAAATATTGTGTTTTGAATTTAATATTATTACTATTCTATTTTATTTGAATTTTTTGAAGATTATTTTAATTTTATTTGCATTTTTAAAGATTAATTTTAATTTTATTTTATATTTTAAAAAATTATCCATGTCATTTTTTGCTATTTTTTGTTTTTTTTTTAAATTGCCGCGTAGAAAAAAAATTAACTTTCATCCATTTAATTTGACGGAATGACCCAATTGGTAATTTTTAATTAGTTTAATAAGATAATTTGTAAAATTAAAAGTTCAATGGTCTATTAAGTAAAACGTGTCAATTTCAGTGGGCAAATCATATGTTTTGTCCTTGTGAAATTATCAATTTTACTAATAGAAATATCAATTTCTTACATCTAATGATACATACAAAGGTAATATAATAGTAAAAGATGAGAGAGAAAGTATTGTAAAGAAATGATAAAGAAATATTTTTTTATTATTTTATTTGTGTGTGATATATACTTTGGATGTATACATAAATTTAATCTTTTATATTTTGAAAACTAGGAAGTATTTTGAATATAAAACTTACGCTTTCTTTCCTGATCTTTTCTCATTAAATTTGAGTTTTTTTTTTTTTTTTTTTTTTTTTGTGTGTGTGTGTTAAAAACTCATAAAATAAAATAGACCATAGTATTAAAATATATCTCGGATGAATTGGAATAGAATAGATTATCAATATATATATATATATCAATTGTTGGGGTTAGAGTGAGCAAGGAACCGAATTGCTCCCGAAATCGTACAAACCGCACCAATGAAAACCTTATCAATTAAAACTTTACCAACGGTTCCGGCATATGTGGCGATTTTGAGTAGGTTGAAAAACTGTAAATGCAGTTTGAGTTTAGTTTCTGGTCAAAATCGCATGTAATAAATTGCACAGCACTATACAATGTCAAAATGGAGTATATCAAGAAGCATTATTATAATGTACAAACATTTAAAATTATCTCCAATTATAATTATCTCTGTTTAGAATTTTTATATGTAAGGAGATAATATCATTCATTTTTTCAGGTTCTATTTTACTTTTGTTTCGAAAAAATATTATAAGTAAAGTTGTATGTTATCAAAGTGGTATTTAATATTATGTGATACTAAATTGTTAATTTAAAGTGCATAAAATTTAATTATTTCAATTGGTTTTAGAATTAAAATCGCACCAAATGAAACCGTACCGCATTACAAGCAGTTTTATATACGGTTTTGAATTTGTCAAATCATACCTAAGCGATTTCATATTTTCATATACAATTTGGATTTCAAATCACACCATACTCACCCTTAAGTACTATTTTAACAACCACGTCTTAAACCGTTCAAATAAATAATTAATAACTTAAATTAATTACACTAAAAGCCATGTTATTAGAGCTTTAAGAGGCAGTGACTTTCCTCCCACAATGACAAAATAATCCCTAAAAACATAAATAACCCACATTAAAATCCATTGTCATTACAGGCTGCAGCGGCAACTTGCATATCAATTATACAAATCCACTTGTTTAAAATGGGGCCTTTTTCTAACCACTTAGTTGTTTAAAGAGGACCACATACTGCGCATTTGTCATTATGATATGTTGGCTAGTATTTATTTATTTTAATTATTATTAATGTCTTTGGCAAAAATAAATGTCTTGTTTCAAAGATGTCTCAAAACATTATCATAAGCTTATATATTGAAACGAAAAAGAAAAAAAAAAGTTGTTTAAGATCGCATTCTGTCATATTATTATCTTTAAATTAAATATTTAATTAATAAATTATGGATGAAATTATAATAAAAATACACTTTTAAAATTTGTAAATTAATTTCATCCATTCTAAATAAAAAAAATTTACTCATTAAATTAATTTAAAATTTTTAAAAGTGTATTTTTATTATAATTTTATCCTTAATTTATTAATTAAATATTTAATGTAAAGATAATAATATGACATAATGAGATCTTCAACTACTTTCATTTCAATATAAGCTTATAATAATGTTTTGAGACATCTTTGAAATAAGACATTTATTTTTGACAAAGACATTAGTAATAATTAAAAAAAATAAAAATACTAGACAACATATCATAGTGACAATGCGCAGCAGGTGATCTTCTCTAAATGGCTACGTGGTTAGAAAAAAGCTCCATTTTAAACAAGTGGATTTGTATAATTGATATGCAAGCTATCACTGCAGCCTGTAGCGATAATGTATTTTTAATGTGGGTCATTTTTGCTTTTAGGTTTTTTTAGTTATTATGGGATGGAAGTCATGGTCTTTAAAGTCTTTAGCGATAGAACTTTTAGTGAAATTAATTTAAGCTATTAATTATTCATCTGAATAATTTAAAATATAATTATTAAAATAGTACTTCAAATAACTTATTGCTATAAATCTAATATGCGAACCTATTTATAGCAATAGGTTATTTGAACTGACTTGGTCTTTACCCATTACGTAGTCTGTTTGGAATCAATTTTATCCGGATGGTCCGTAAATGTTTAACAGCATAGAACGGGTCGGGTCAAAACGGTTTAATTTTTTTTTTGTTGCTAAAAACCTTCAACTCGTGGCTCGGGCAGGCCGGGCCAGCCAGCGGACTATTTGATTATTTTATTAATTAATTTTTTATTTTTTATTTTTACTATTTTTTTTACAATTATGATACATAACATGATGTTTTGATTTTGAACTATTGAGTATAACATACAATTTGTTTTATTTAATAAAAATATACTTATTTACAAAAAATATTAAAAAACTTATATTTAATTAAGAAATAATTTTAACTTTATAAACTATTGTGAGTATTATTTATTTGATTAAATATGTGAATCTAATAATTGTAATTAAATATCAAGTGACTAATTTTAAAAAAATGCTAAAATAATACCACAAACACATTACACATGTATGTATTTATATAGTAACAATTATTTGATTATACATGTAACGTATTATGCTATGTGCAAGTGTATAAAAACATAATTAATTATTATTTTTTATTAACATTTGTTAATCAATAATATTTTAAATTTTATCTTATTTAAGTTCTTTCATATCTAATAGTCATATGTTTGGAGATAATAGTATTTTGAACAAATGAATAGAAGTTTTGTTCCATAAATTGATCTAAACGATTAATAAATTAAGTTATTTTTAATATTTTTTATGTATCGATATATTTATTTTTTTTGAAAAAAAATAATTTAATTTGGGCTACAGGCTGAGCCAAAAACGGGTCGGGCCAAAATGACTCACTTTTTTTTGGGCTGAAGAATGGAAGCCCGTAACCCACTTTTTTTGGGTCAGTCAGGCCCACGGGCTTTGGTCCTTTTTGCCAGGTCTTTTTATATTTAAAAAAATATTTTTTTTTTACTCTTTTAACAAATTATGTAATATTATTTACTATGATAAAATCTATTTAATAATTTTAACATAATCAAAACTCTTTGATTTTTTCTCAAATTGCAGAATTGCCAGAATCCTATCAGATGTTGTAAAAACATCAATTTACAAGAAATTTTTATAGAATTTATTCTCTAATTTATTCTAAATTAGATATACATTTGTCATTTTAAATTATTAAATAACATAAAATTCTTAATGTGTCCGATATAAGTACTTTATTAATGAAATATTATAATGTTCATACCACTTATATATACACTAATAATGCATAAAATTTTAATTATACATATATTATAATTAAATTGCATAATATCATCCCACCACTAATTCATTTTTAGCAAATATAAGGGAGGCAGTATGTTTTTTCTGCAATTCCATCTAAATATCTAATACACTCCTACCCCCATCCCCATGTAATCGAGTAATAGTATATGTTTTTAAAATGACAAAAAAAAAACAAAAAAAAACTTGACTTAGTTGACCTAAATAATCGTATTTTTTTGGCAAAATTAAATTTTAAAAATACTTATTAAGTTAAAAAAAATACTTATTAAGTATTTTTTAAATTTAATTTTGCCAAAAATTAAATTTGACTAGACTTGATGGTGCATATTTGTGCAGCAAACAATTTTAATGCCAAAAAGTCGCCGAAAATGACATATACGCGTATTATACATTCTTTGAATTGGTCAATCCCACATTTAATTCTATTTTTTTTTTTTTGCTGATTGTTATAAGAAGAAATCTTTCTCAAATTCACACCATCTATTAAAGTTTTGGAGTCTTTTTCTTTCCTGTCAAACAAGGGTGATTTTATTACATACCTACCAATTTTAATTCCAAAATCAAATTATTTTGATACAAGTGTTCTAACTTGCCTCAAGATAGAAAATTTTGTATACTTTTATCATAGGGTGCTTAAAATTATGAGTTGTGTACAAAGAATAAAATTCATGTATCGCTTACTAAAAAAAATATGTAAAATATTTAATTGTAAGTTCTGTTTCATATCTTCTTCTTTTTTATACCGTGTGTGCACAATTTTTTATGCATAATTTGTGTTCATAACATTACTCAAGAATTATATATGCTTCGTCATTTTTTAAAGGCTTGGCCTTCTGTGTTTGGTAATATTTTTTTTCCCAGTTTTTTTTTTATTAGTTCAAAATTTTGATTTAATTGTTTTTAGCTAGATAAATTTCTAATACTGAGTCATAGTCCTTACATAACAAATAAAGGTGTAAATGAACCGAGTCAAGTCGAATATTGAATTGAGCTCGAACAGTTTGAATTTTTTGAGCGAATATGATCCGAATATGAATAGAAAATTACAATTTAAAGAGATTCGAGTAATTTATCGAACTTTAAACTTTACTCATATTTGAATAGTTTATTTCGAATCGAACTTTTAGTCGAGCAGGTATGAATCAAATTCGAATTGTTTTGTTCATTTTACAACCTTAATAACAAAGGCGATCTTGCTTTTTGTGAAAAGTAGGTATTGAAAAAAATAAATTTACTCTCTTCGTGTTAAAATAAGTCTTATTTATAAAATTTACGAATATTAAAGATGTATTTTTATATAATGAATGTTCCTAAAAATAATAAATTGTCAGTTTAGTAGTGTAATATAATAATAAAATTACGATGACAAAATTTACAACATATATCATTTTGTTAGTACCACTGAAAAATAAACTCTTTTTTAAATGGAAAATATATAGTTATGAATTTTTGTGGCCCAATTTATATTATTTAAAAGTGTTTTCGTCGAATTTTTGTAGCCTAATCTATATTTTTTAAAAGTATTTTCGCAGAGCTATCAAGCACCAAAATATTTTTATTTTCAATTTAAAGTATTTTTAATCAATAAAAAGCTCTCATAAGCCATAAGAGGGCGATTATTTTGAGACTAGTTTTCTAACTCTTACTCCATTTATGGTTCTACTAACTTCCTTTACAATAGATTTTTTTTTTAAAAAAGAAAGAAAGAAAGGTTGAAAAATAACTAGAGTTAAAAATTGCTACATTGACAATGTATACTTGAGTGACATTACAATCATGACACGACATGTAAAAAAATCTGAATAAATAAATAAAAATTGGTTACTGGTTAAGAAATTAAAGCCCCAACTCTTGAGCTTGGCTACAATAGCAGTTTCTATAAATGGCTCTGCAGAATTTACTACATGATGAAGTGTGATTCCTTTTGTATAATAATATAGGTAGGTCAATGTAATGTAACTATAATTGGTCTTGTAAGCTTATTATTGGTAGCTGGTTGTTCTGTAAGTATCATGTTTGTGGCTTGGTCCCCATTGTTGCATAGCCAAAATATATAGAAATGTAACTGCTACTGATAATATACTAATCACATACACAAATTTCCACTTCAGATGCATATTTGTGACAGAATAGAGATGTGCATCCTCCGTCTCAAAATGAGATCATAACCATCTGTCAATTTTTCCCATATTTTAATTTATTAGCTCAATTCAAATTACAACAATGATATGATATACTGATGATATACATTTAACCATTCTTCATTAGAAGTAGATTAAGAATATACATTTAACCATTCTTTGTTAAAGCATCCACCTTAAGAAAAGAACAAGAATATTTTTGAATTGGACTCGTGTATTGTTTTATGTATTTTAATGTACAATCGTTAGTAAACAATTAGTGCACATAAAACTACTTCTCAAATATATATAATAAGTTTTCAAGTCAACTTAAACTGACATGAAAACCTTGATCGAATACATTTAGACCATGTTTGTTTGTAAAATGACATATTTGAAATTAGACTATTTGTATTAATTTAATATTATTTCGGACTATTTTATCTCACGATGAGGGATTATTAGTCCCTTATTGTTGAACTAATAATCTCATAAAACCATTTAATAGTTTAAAATAAGTGAGATTATTAATCTCACATTTACCATGAAATTATATAATTCCTCATAAATAGCCTTACGAACTATAAAAAATAATCCATATGACTATTTAAAGGACTATTAATCCCCCATCATGAGATAAAATAGTCTGAAGTAATGTTAAATTAATACAAATAGTCCAATTTCAAGCATATTATTTACAAACAAACATAACCTTAATTTGTAAAGGAGAGAGTATCACTTTTTAATGGACCGAAAATCTATTCCTTCATATTTGACCTGACAAGCCTACATACATAACATTTAAATATAACACCAAACACTACATCTATTTTAAACATTAAAAATAAGACATGACACGAATTTCAATATTATACCCCACTTTTTAATTAATAAAATAAATATAATATTTAGATATTATACACTTATACTTATTCTATTTTGCATGAACTATGGAATCCGACCATGCTAGGAAGTAGGAACTAAATAAGTACGGAGGATTATTCAAGAAAATCTAGCTAGCTGGCCTACAAGCATTTTGTTTAAAAAAATAATCAAATCCCAAAATTGACCGAAATATATGCGAATAATAATGTTCTCACAAACACAAAGTTACTTGAAAATTCAATATTTTCATTAACAAAATTCTAAAAGTGAACATTAATTTGAATATTGTTATTTATTGTGATAAATTTATGTCGGAAATTTGAGCTAGACACCATTTCTTAATGGTTGAGATCAATGTTATGTCCGGTGTTGTATCCGGATGTAGTGTATGTATACTTGTTCAAAAATTTAGTAATGGTGACATGATTAACTAAGAAATTAGAATATAAGTAATGACAGGTAAGAACATCCATTAGAATTCATCAGTGTTCCTATATATAATCAAGCTGAAAGTTCTAATCCAGTTAGAATATTCATTGGCTATGAAACTCAAGTAGGAAGACTATAAAAGAGCAAAATCATCTAACAATACATTCGTTAACTTGATGCATTTATTGACAGTACTTGACCAAAACAATACCAGTCTTCCAGAAAAACATTTATATAGAGAGAATTAGAACAGTAACCAACCTCGGCAACCATACGATCAAAAAGCAAGAGAATAATAGAATAGAAGTGAGCTGTAACTTTGAGATCTCCAGTGTCATGAGAGCTCTCATTTATAGTCTCTTCGTGTATTGCAAGATTTAACTAACACTCTCAATCAGACGCATCCTGCATCAACAACGAAATTCACACGTTCAGAGAATAATTACATTCAAACATAGTGAGAAAAAATAAATAAAAGAGCATAGTAATGGTATATCCAAAACATTAACATTTTACGTGCGTTATATCAGCAATAGGACTAACATTTAGCCTGAAATCAAGTTGATTATAAATGGTGAAAACCGAAAAAACCAATAAGAGATTAGAGTTAGATTTCTTAGTTGGTTCAAAGGTGAAATCGAACTAACAGTGTTTACACTGTTGGTGCTAAATTATGTAGTACGCACATCACTTTTACTTCTTCAAACCACCACCTATGTGGCCAAACTCCAAAGAGCTGCCAATATAACAAAGTAGAGTTGAAAATTAGGAGGCTCGGCATGCTTGAGAATGGCTGGTGATCTAGTATGGGCTTGGACAAAATCTCTCACCAGACACTAGTTTCACTGGTAACACCTTTGCATAGGTCAGACTTGAAACTTATGCCTCCAAATCAAGTAGGTTACACACTCATAGCGCATTGACACATTAAAATACAATAAAAATCTGATGCTCCAAAAAGTCTTGCTATAACACTATCTTTGTATTAAGATCTAGCCCTTCAGTCTAAATTGAATAAGTGGAACATTCTTGCAAATATATTGAAATAACATGAGTGCCTGAAATTCGTGAAAGATCTATAATGCAAAAATAAGCCTCAAACCAATTAAGAGTGGTGGCAATCACAAGGGAAACTATTAATAGGGCTTGGGTATGTTTAGTGATTTTCTCCCCACTCTTTTCCTCCAATATTCTTATTATCTTTGTTCCGAATGTCACGAAGATCAAACCACTGTTATATATCAATCTTTTACTATAATTAATTATTTATTTTGTTAAAAACACATCTATTAAAGATGTTTCTTTACAAGCTTACTAGACATGCATTTAAATGTTCAAACAAAAGTGACAATAATCACGTACATTATATCTATTTTTATTTTTTTTAGGACAATCCACAGCTACTATGATGAGAATGTTTCTTTAAATTAATAATATTATCCTAAATCAAAACCATTGCACATACCATTGAAAATATTTGGTTCTTAACAAAGCCTCATTGCTCTTGGAATCTCAAATACAGAGTCGAGTACTCACCTCTCCAAATCTTAACCGATTCATTCCACCGTCAAGTGCCATGTTCATTACAACTTCACCACCTACAATTTCTGCATCAGTGTATGAGAGGGCCTTTTGTAAACTCCTTGGACAAAACTCCTCAACCTCTACCACATACGATGCAGTCACAGGCCGATGATCAGAAATCCTGACCTCAGTCCTCCTATAGCTGATAAGCTTCATTCCCTTCCCAGATGAAAGAATGCGGTCACACCTGAAAGGTTGCTTCAAAAGACGTAAAAACAACCAAAGAAGCCATTGCCACTACAGAAATAGTCCAAATGTAGGTGAAAACATGAACAGCAAATAAAAATAATGAAAAAAAAGAAGAAAAAGAACAAAATGAAACAGAAGAATAAGAAAACTAAGAGATTCTAGATACAATTGCCAGTAGACATCTTATTTGAAATAACAAAATAGTTAAACTAGGGTTCACCTATTGAATGCAAGGCCAACAAAGAAACTATGTTTGGCAAATGTGGAATTAAACACCAGGATAAGAAAGATCTTGCATACGTACCATGCCGGAGTGCGCCTCCCAATTTTTGGATCTTCTCCATAATACTTCTCTGAATTCAACTCGTACTTATAAGTTGGTGGAAAATTTAAAGTGCCTTCAGACCATCCATCAAATGCACGACCTTTTCTAAGCTCTTGAGTAAGCTGCCAGATAGGAAGATGTCAATAAATTAAGCAACAAAACATCATATCAAGTTTAAGAAAATAGAATACAGTTCAATAACTGGCAACTGTCTCATTGAACCTACACCTTTAATCACTTTATCCGCACCAACTACTTAACTGCCTCATTGGTCAATTTTAGGATAGATAACATTTACATATTAATTATAAAATAAACAAAAAATCAACAATCAAGACAATTCAGCGTTTTAATTGAATTACTGTTCTCTAATAACAGAATCTAGATACAACAGTCATTGAAAAACAATTAATAAGCACAAGAGACAATTACGTTTGACGAACAAATGAGGATGAGCAAAGTAACATAGTGCTCCGGAGCACCATTACCATAAAGAAAACGCACACAACATATTTCCTTTAGTTTTCTACTCTATTCCAATTATGAATTCCTTGGTGTTTAACCCCCTCCCACGCTTTTTTCCTCTTATCAAATTTTCTTTCAGGAAAAAAAGGGGAGGGGAAAAAAGGATGGAAGAATAGAATATTCTGAAGGAAATGCAAACATGAACAAATACATTCTTCATCTTGAATATATAAAGTTGGCTTAGTTTAAAGAAAATTGACCCTTAGATTGGACAGGATTTACCTGCTTCTTCATTTACATTGATAAAGATCACGTGAGTACAAGAGACCCACTAACAACAATATTTACACAATTTTATGGTGCCAAACCATGTGGAACCATGACAAACTCCTATAACTTCCCCAAAACATGAATATATAGACTATCTATCACATACATTAAGTGAACTACAGAAGCCACGTGATATGCAACCGATGCTTACCTCTCACCAGCTAGATAAAAGAACAAATTCTTTTTATCCTTCATCAGAATACAAAAATACAAATAGAGGACGTTGTATTCTCTGTCATATTTTGGTTCCAGTGATCCTAGATATGTTTTGCACATAATTTGGTGAACCTTAACGAAAGAAAGCAGGTCGAATTGGGTCCCTAAGAAGATTATCAAGTAGCATTTGAAGTCTAAAAACACAAGGAAATACCTTATCAAGATAAATATGTAAGCCAGTACGCCACATGGCACAACACAGTTCAATGTGTTTTACAACCACGAATTCCATCACAGACCTTGAGTTTCTAAACTAATATTGTGGATAATCCCGCAATGCCACTTTCAGGATTACAGGAAGTCTATGAAGTTAGACATAAAAAAAATACCAATTATCTAGAATGGTGTACCCAAATTCATAAGTTAGCAGTGAAAACAAATACTGATGGTGAAACAGTCTGATTGTTTAGTTAATTCAAACAATACTAGGAGAAACAAAATCATAAAGAGTAATATCAAGTTATTAACCTACCTGATCGTACTCAACCAACTTAGGCCAGTCCTTTTCGGAGATTAGTTGCCGTGTTTTATCGTATGACAAATTTAAACGATAATTAAGATCACCCAGCCAAATTATTCTCCTGCAAAGAGAAAATGTGATATTAGTCCAGTTTTTCTTAACAGAATAAAGAAATTGAGAATTCGAAATCTGCCAGAGAAAGATTAATTAAAATATATCTTGTATCCTGTAGGATAAAATTTTATTTCCTATTCTTTTTGAAAAATCTCTATAGAAAATGCAATATGAGAACTCTCAATGTTGCAACTTGCAAGTCAGAGGGTGTAAATGCGGCCTGCTTGAACTCTGAGAAAAACTATTCCAAAACAAGAATTCAGAATAAACAGATTTCTTTTTTACCAATACTTCAGTTTTTTGAGAATTGATTCATGCAAAAACATGGTCAAAAAGTCTCCAAAAAATAATTCAAAGAATAAGGATTAATGCAATAGCTGCTATAGCATAAGAGAACCAGTTACTGGAAACAAGCCAGCCAATCCTCAAGTAACAACCAAGTATAATCATCGATGTCAAAATTATCAATTCAATGGAATTTGGTGTTTCTTTCCCCTCCCAAATTTTGAAATTCAACTATGTTTTCCTCCCTTCTATAAGCACTTCTGAATGCCACTACTGAATTAAGACTTGCAGCACAGAATATGACTCGGCTATGGTTGCCATAAGTAGTTGATTGCGGCAACGGCCCAAAACAATGTAGTTTTTGGTATTTCATTAATGGCAGTTTTATCATTTCACCAATTTCATCAATGGAAAATTTGACAATTCACCATTTTATTAAACAAAACTACGTCGTTTTGGGTTGTTGCCATAGCCAACTAGTTGTGGCAACCACAACCACACTTGTCCCATATATAACTATATACAGATAACTAGCCTCCCACAATATATACAAGTGAACTGAATTGTACAACTTTTAAGGAATGAGTGAGCAAAGTGAAGAAGAAAAGTTTCAATAGGAAATCGCCATGTACTAACTCATGATCACGGATGCTTTTGGGAAGTCCAATACTTGAAAAGGAATTAAAGCGAGTCCTACGATGTATTGCACGCACATCAGCATTTCTTTTAATTGCCTCAGCTTCTTTTTCACCTGATGTAAGGTGAGTGCATATGAAACAAAAAAGAGTCTGGTATATAGACATGCTGACTGATATTGATCCCTGCAAGATAAAAATAGATTCGGCACGACAAAAAAGAACATCATGACAAACATGAATTGCAATAGTCAGTCATAAAATACTGAAACATGAACAAACTATGAACATGATGTCCGCCAAACAACCACCAGGACCGTGGTACATTCGCCAGTAAGACATGCTTTCTGAGTACAAGTGTAAAATTCCAAAGTACGTAACTATGGAACTCTTATTACCTTATGTTCCGTTAACTGGGTAATATAGTTCTGAACCGTCGTACGAAAACTTAGCTACCTTGTGCATATATCACAAGTAGCGTTCCTTGTACCTGTTCCTGTTCCGCGTAACCAATCATTCCGGACTCCAGGTTATGGACACAAAAACATTAGCAGCCAACACCCTCATCCATCAAATTAGCTGACACTTCTCAACCCTCATCCATCAAATGACTCTGTTCTCGTATGACTTGCTCATTTAAATGATCTTTTATGCATGACTTCAAAAACATGACTAGCAAACCAGCCAACCCAGATCACAGAACAAAAGTGATACACTTCTCAACCCAAAAACCCTCAAAGTGGGGATCCCCCTAACCCCAAAAAGGCACCCCACCTATAGTGCTGCCCCCACCAAACCTATACAAACCAAGGCATAAATCTATACCCCCTTTAACATTCTTCATTTAGGAAATCAAAGCACAAGTTTAAGTAAGAATTTGTTTCTGCCTAATTTTAAGGAGTAAGCCTAAACACAGATACCGTGTCTGACAGTTGCAGAGAGAGGTAGAGAAACATATTCTATATAAATAGAAGTTTAAATCAAATAGAAGTGCTCAGAAGTATTTATCAAGAAACAAGCTAAATAAAAAATTGATAATAAAAAAAATAAAAAGAGGTAACAAACCTTGTTACCAATGTAGCACATAACACCAACGCCAATAGTAGACACGTTTACATTCTGGATATGCCTTCGCAACTGTCTACGGACCCATATAGTGAGGAAAAGACCAACCATTTGCTTACTTACTATCTTTACATATTGGTTTTTTCTCTTCCGGTTGACGAGATATTCAAGGTCAACTTTTGTCAGTGAAGCTGCCTCCGGTTGCACTCTATTATCAACAATCATAGATGATTTGAAAGAATTAAATGTTTTGAAAGATTTAGAAGCTTTGAATGACTTAAAGGATCCAAAAGAATTAGGTCGCTCTAAAACACAATGAGCCGGAAGATCCAACGGTTGCTCTGGCCAGCTTAAGCTCATCATTTCTGTTCGACTGTGTGTTTTTGGTAATCTACTATTAAGTAAAGGAACTGACGCTTCTCCATTTCCTAAATTGGTATTTGAAGTAGGGATTGAAGCATCAGCATTGGGAAACACTATTTGGCCTGGGCTTGGTCCATCACTGACTTCATCAAAATTTGTCTCGTCATTCAATGGATATATTTCCTCCTCACCATCACTATCAGTTTCAATTGATATTTCATCTTCTATGTCGGGAGCATCGGCAGATGGCTTAAACCTTGATGGAGAAGGAGGATCACTGTAGCATTTACACTTGGTCTTTGCAGGTTGGATTTTATTAAGAGTTTTGCGGATGATGTTTTCCCATTTTGGAATAGGGCGATTATCTTCAGCACCAAACATATTACCAGCATGTAATGGTATAATCTCCTGAAAACTGTAAAAATAGAATGTGTGCAGTTATTCTAAATTATCTCTTTTAGGACATGCACTAACTAATGCTTCAATCAACATTGACAATCGAAAAAGCTATATATATATATATACATGTCAACTATTCTAAAAGTTTGTAATTAACTATACAGGTATTATATGAGGTGATGAAAATAAATTCAGTTCTGGTACATGTTAACAGAAAATGTAACGCCAATTAAATTTGAGAAAATTAAATAAAGTTTAAGGACTCATTAGTTAGTCAAGAAGATTCTAGTATTGTAGATTCACATGGATTGCAAGCTTAGGGTGGCAAGTTTCAAGTTAGGGGTGTAAGTTAGAATAGAGACTAAATCTAGTATAAATAGTGAAGCATGGATTGTACGAGATCATCAATAAAATGAAATTAAAAATCGCTTAGTCCATTCTATCTTTTTCTCTTTAGCTTTTTCTTTCTTCTAATCTCTTCCCTAAATTCCTCAGTACATTACTAAATTCGTCATTGGGCAACCTTTTTCTTCATTGTCATCTGCATTGTTCAATATTTCATTTCTAAGGTACTGACTGGTTCTTAATCTTCTGTTGCTAGGTTAATTTTATGTTTGGGTTCGAATCTCTTGGATTGAATAAAGTCAGGACTAACATTAGTCCAGACAGAAAGTCTGAGAGTAAGTCAGAAAATTGAGCAAAGCTAAAAAAATTGAACAAGACTGACTTCAGATCTACGTATGATTTTTATAACTGCTTACCTCTTCTAAAAATAAATCCGGTAAAAAGAATTCAATCTAAGTCTTACTCTTACCCGATCACATAAATATCAGCAGGGTCACTAATATCTAGCCAATCTTCAATATCTAGGTCCTCTGGTGGAAGTTCTCCTCCGACATTCCACGTGCCAGCACGTATTCTAATAAGACGAGTAACGACAAAATGAGATCATAGTAATAAAAGATTTCACAAATCTGATTCTTACAATAGTCTAATTATTATTATCAGTTAGCTTGATCAGCATATGTGAGGAGAGGCAGCATACTTGAGTTCCTTTGCAGTTATATATTGTGCCCTGAATGTCTCCGAATTTTGTCTTCTTAATCTAGGAAGAGCCTCTGTAAGCTCAAAAGAAGATTTACAAAACAAAAGTAATGGATTCAAATTATGTGGATTAAAGCACGATTTTTATGACAGGATTTCAATAACTAAAGAAAAGCGAGAAAGGGAATTATTGTGAATACATGTAATGCCGCTATCAGGATGTAAGACAGTATCTAGTCCAAAAAAATTATAAAAGACGAGCCAAAGTAGGACGACAGGATTAGGAATGGGTGGATGTTAAAGAATGCATCATTCTGGAATCTGAATGTAAACGAGCAGATTCAATCATAAACACCTTATCATTTGAAAATAAATATTACTAAAAATGGTGGAGTACCAAGCAAAATAAATCCATGTTCGTTATTATTAAGGAAAAACGAAAAAGAAGAAAATTTCAAGGAGTGATTTTAACCAGTTATATTTTTCTTACAAAAGATCATATTTCCTTTCAACCGCCTTAGAAATACTCTAAAATTACTGAAAATAATCATTTTCCAAAGCTGAAACCAATTCTTCCATTGAAGAAGGAAAGCATAGATTATGCTCATGTACCAAACTTTTTCCTTTTTATGTCAATTTTCAATATAAAGTCACTTTTACAAGGTCCATAAGTATCAACGATCCAACAAATCAAGCAAAAAAATAATCTTCTAATCTATAATTGAACTAATAACCTTTTAGAACCCAACAGTGCAGCTTAAGCTATCGTCACACAATATGCATCAACTCTCCAATCAGTATAAAGTTACCATTTCCCAAAAACTCACAAGAAGCAAGTAAATGGACAATCGTCACAATCTTAAACATCAAAAATTCAACATGAAAGTTGAAACTGCACACATTACCGTTAGGATCCATCTTAACCTCATTGCCTTTATTATCCTTAAACCATGATTCTTTCGGCCATTTGCAAAGTTCTGCCATGAAAGAAAGAAAACCCAGTTCACCAATCAAATTCAAGCCCTTGAAGATTCCTCAGATTCAAAAAAGAACAAAAAATCATTAAACCAAAAAAACATATACATCAATTATGAACACAAATGTTAATGGTTCCAAAAATATAGATACATTTTTAAAAGACCAAGGAAAATATTACTTTTCCGAACATATCCCTAGTATTAGATAAAAATGTAGTAATGATAGCATCTCAATCATGTTAGGAACTTCTAGTCACTCTGCAGTCTAAAAATAAAAATGCTTCTCTTATTATGAAACCAACAAAAAGGAAAATGTATCTCTAATTTTGGAATGAAGGGAGTAGCTATGAAGGAAAATAATTTGGTAACCTTCGGTGTCGTATTCATTGCCATCATCATCTTCTTCTGCATCAGCACTGTGATCGGATTCCTTAGCACTGCCATAGAGCCATTTGCGCATGATACCTCGAGGCCAATGGAGCTGCAGGCACAGTGCAACACAAACCAAAAAAAAATCGGCTCATTTTCTTTTTCAGTTCTTATCAAGCTATACGATTAATACTCCCCCCATCACACAAAAGGAGTCTCTCATTTGTGTTTTTGAGAATATATTCTATTACAATTCGATTTTATGGATACATTTCATCCTGAGGCCTAGAAGATTATAGGGAAAATCAGGGAGCGAACTAGGGGAACTTAGGGAAAACTTACCTTTTTCATTGAACTCTAAAATCTTCTGACTTGGTAGACTCAAGCATGTGATCTTAAAAAATAAAGGGGAGGCCTCTATCATTATGTTATCACCCTTGGTCTAGTCTCATTTGTGTTTGAACCCACTTAATTTGCGAAATGTTAAAATTCAATTTTGTAATGTCAATTTAAAATATTTAAAATTTCAGAATATCAATTTTGTATTTGGAATACTTTGTGTGAAGTAATTTACAATAGCAACTATTGCGTTAATCAAAATCATTAAATTCAAATCAAAGTTTAATTTTAATTTTAGAATTTTGCAAATCAAGTTAAAAAAATAAAATGAGACTCTTTTTGTGGTACAGACAAAGTAATAACTTAAATTTCTAGTAAAAAATAAGGAAGATAGAGTAAGAAGTACCTCATGGTGATTTCCGGAGCGACGGAGCTTCATGTTGGGATTGGGATTGGGAAGAGCAAAATAAAGCTACATAAAAAAGTAAGAAAATGATGGTGAGGAGTGAGAATAGTATAATTATGAAATGCTACTATACTGAGCTTTTTGGTGCTTGGAAATGGTGGATGAAGAAGAAGAGGGAGGGTGGTGTGTAAGTTAAGGAATAACCAACTTGGCCAGAAAATAACGGTATTCAACAATGAACTCATTTATTTGGATTTTATATGCAACCATTGAATTACAACTGTTTATGTGGACTAAATTATTAACAAATGGAGTAGAGAGGGTTCTAGACGAACCGAGCCAATAAAATTCAACTCAACACAATCCCACTCGACTCAGTTCATTTGATAACTCAAGCATCCAATTTTTTTTGTTAGTGAACATTCGATTGAGATTTTATTATACATTCATTTGACTCAAAACTCCACTCAAATTAGATTTAATTCAAATTTGTTTTGTATAGACTCAACTCAACTTGAGCTCAACTCGAACGACCCATTTAATTAATTAATTATAATAATGTTTGTAACAATATGATAGAATTTTTTCAATTTCAATCGATTAGGTGTATTGTATATATTTGAAAATACCCGTTGATACCTTATTAACACCGTTTCGAACACAACTGGAACATTCCAAAATAACAGTTATTCGGACATCCTTCTCCTTGGTCGTGAACTTCCTTTTTTGATTTTTAATTTACTCTAACTCTTCTATTTTCGATCCAAAACGAAGAAGAAGAAAGGAAGGTAAAAATAAAAGTTACTAACTTGAAATAAACGGACTTGATGACTCCCTCTATTACATATTTCATCCAAATCCATTATAAACATATATAATAATTTATTTATTTTGAATTAATAAAAACTCAAGTTTGTCTCGACTTAATTTAACAAAGCTCGCGAACAACGCCTTTGTCAAAAGAGTCGAGACCAAATACTACATTTAAGCTCATTTAGAAACTTGACTCGTTTATATATTGCGAGTTCAAGTTTGTCAAGTTAAAACTGGACTCGATTCAACTCTTTCACAGGCATAAAAATATAGGTAATGAGTATTTTTCTTTCCCATTTTATATTCTTCTTCAAGTTGAAAGTAAATCAGGCGATTAGATCAAGAGAATTCCAGAGATACTGGATTGTGCACTGGTGGGCAGTTTATTTTATTTATTTATTTTTTTATTCGTCTCATTCATTAAAAATTTGTGAATAAAAGTGCAAAATGCGCTTAATGTTGAGGTAAAAAAATAAAACAAATTTATTCTCAGAAGATTAAACAGGATTCATGGGTTTGAGCTTAGTTTGCTCCAGATCTTGCAGCATAGGATCGTAGGATGAGTACAATTAGGAGATGATTTGGGGTACAATTGTACCCTCAATTTTCTCAAAAATCTTACTTTCCTTGGTGAATTTAATACAATATCCTTGATTTTTAAAAGTATGATATCTCCAATTATAAAAAAAAAGTGAAACTTTTTTTTTATTTTAAAAAAGTACTCCAGTTTATAAAATAATCAAAAAAATGTTAAGAATTTTCCTAAACCATTTATCCAATCGGAAGAATGAATATAACTGAATTATATATATATATATATATATGGAGGAATATGCTTCAAAAGAAATGTAACAACAAGGCATGCTTTAATTTAATTTAGAGATGCCTAGTATACGAGCAGAGCCAATGATTCAGAAATTAGGCTTGAACGGTTGAAAATATACATACAGCTTAAATTATACTACTTCCACTATGGAACAGAGTCTCATCCTAAAATTTAAAATTAATGTGATTCATGTAAATTTCAAAAACAATAAAATTTATAATTAATAGTCCTAGTTAGATCTTTACAACAATCACAATTAGTCATAATTAAAATAATTTTTTTTTATTAATTTTGAATTTTAAAATTTCACAATTACATACTTGAGATTGAATAAACTAGAAGACTCAAAGTCTCAAATGGTCTCTGCATCATCTATCACATACATATAGATGCATATATGTATACATATACATACATATATATATATATGTGTGTGTGTGTGTGGTTCGTGACATAAGAAAACAGAACAGAACAGAACATACCTTTTCCACACTTGGTTTTCTACCTTCCTTTCTTTATTTGCCAGAAGAGAAGAGAGCTCTGCCTTGCTTTCCTTTATTTTCTCAGTGTCTGGAAATGGAAAAGGAAGAGACAGTCTTTTCTTTCTCTCTCCTCTCGGCTTCTCTCTCTCTAAAACGTGCCAATGATGTGGAAAATATAGTCAAAGTGTCAAACACAGATAGTTCTTGTATCAGTATGTATGTATTATTTGGTAGCTTCTCAAACTCCTCTTTTCTTTAATGGATACTCCATATGTGTATATATATATTATATAATTTATAACCATTTACAGAATTAAAGTTCAAAAACTAAAAATAATAATACAAATTAATTATATAAAAACATGATAAAAATAAGCTTATATCATTCTTTTTCGGGGGTTTACATAGGATTAATTAATTTACTTTTTAAAATCTCATTTTATAATAAATAGGTTTATCTTTTTATCTTTTTTTTTGTTAATTTTATTTGTAAGTATTACCTATAAGGTTATATAAGTGAGAAACTACAAAATTTGCTACGAATTAAGTAAATAATAACAATTAGCGCTCAGTTCGTCCAACTAACAATTTCATTTTTTTTACTGTAAGGTCATATTTTTTGAAAATCATTTTCTAAAGTAATAGTTCTTTGATAATTACATTGAAATTTAATACAAAATAATGTATATAGCTATATTTAACTATAAAAGATTTCTTGGCCAAGATAGATAAATTAATTTAAATAAATTAAGGATCGGATGTTTAGAGCATCTCCAATAGTAGTAGTAAAAAAAAACTCTTCAAATTGAAGTTTGTTAACCTACGTGACAATTTGAAGAGTATTATTTGTTACTTTAATATTTTGTATTTCATCAATCTCTTTGATTAAATTAAGACAAAATAAATAAAAAAGAATTATATTTAATTTTAAAATGAGTTGTACATCAAACCCATTAAACAAAATAAATATTTTAAGCTTTTTTTATATGATTTTGATTCACTCAAAACAAAATAAATGTTTTGAAGAAGTAAGGACAATTTACTAGTTTTGAACAGAGAGAATGAGACTGCAGATTTGATGACTAAAATTGGAGAGCTTGTTGGATATAATTTTTTTGAAATGACTCACCTATTTAAATATTTTAAGATAATTAAAAAGACTGTTGGAGATACTCTTGGCACGAGAAGAGCATGGGCAAAGCATGTGTATGTCCTGTAAAATACTTTTGAATTTATTTTTCAAATTCATAAAGTGGTAACGTTTTTCATGCAACAACTAAAAAGACAAAAATATAGTTGGTGGGATATGCATGATAATGTTGTTATTCCAAATAGGGGGGGGGGGGGGGGGTTTCTCTTAGCCACTTTTCTATCCCTAATTTCTTATAAATAAAAAGTAAAAAAAAATGTATTTTTTTTTTCTCAAAAAGACAACCATCTTCGACTAGGGTGTCACCCCCATTTTGTGATGAAAATATATTTTAAATTTTTAATGCAAGATCTTTTATATTAAGATTTGCATAACACACAATTAGATATTATTTTTGTCATAATAAATTTTAATATTTATTATTAAAACAATTCACTCAAGAAACTATCTATGTTCAAAAGGTAATAATCTAAAATAAGTAAATTTATGACTTAAATTTATTGAATTTGAAAATTCGAAATAACAAGATGAGAACTTCCTCTAAAAACTAACACCGAAAAAGAAAATTAAGGCAATTGAAACTTTTAGGCCAACTCATGAACGGCACGATTACTCTTGGGACACGAGAAAAACTGAAGCTCTCAAGAAAATTCTTAAATTGCAGACTGTCCTCATTGAATTATATTATATATGACAATAAAGCTAGAATTTAGAGTAATGATAAAAGTCTTAATTTTTTTTTTAAATGGATTTAAAATGATATAATATTAAATATTTTAATAATAATTTATTGTATAACCAATCACATAAAATCTATTCAACTAATGATATGGTCACCAATGACGAAGCTAGGATCATTTTTCAATGGTCTCAAAATTATTTCTAAGTTATAAATAATTTAGCGGGGGTATGGAAGTGGCGAGCGTGCCCTCGACCAATTTTTTTTACATACTTTTGTACTTTTGAATCACATATATATAAAATATATATTATATTACAATGACAGTATAATAACTAATAACATATAATATATATACCATATTCACCCATAATAGACTTTTTTAATCACAATTGTTCATAATTAATTAATTAATTTAAAAAATAATTTAAATTATATTATTATGTAGTTTAAAAATATTATAGAAAGAGATACATATATATAGGAGATATGAGTCATATGAGGTTAAAATTTAATTGAGAAAGTTATAAAATTTTAATTTAACCCCTTATAGTATAAAATTTGAGTGGGGTCAATTTATATATTATACTTAAAAATTTTAAAATTTTCCCTATATTATAAAACAATTATTTTTTCCAGTGGGGTCAATTGACCCCACTCTGTGCTATGTAGTTTCAGCTCTGATGGTCACACATGATGAGATATTTTTTGAAATAAAAAAATTGAAACTTTTAGTATTACTCATAAATTTATATCGATATTAAATGTCAACTTATGTGAATATATATTTATGGAAGGAATTAATAAGTGTTTCACACATTATTATTTAGTATTTAAATTTTTATGTTAATTGCAATTAAGTTATGTCATAAAATTTATTAATATATATAAAATTTAAAAATCAGACAGAGGAGAACTAAGATTTGTAGTAGACTGGAGGCTCTCTCAACCACACCTTTCAAAAAGAAAAGAATTCCTTAGTAAACACTATTACTCTATAAAGAAAAATTATAGGGCAACCGATCGCCCTCGCAGTGTAAAAACTCCCCTTGTTTTGGTTGTCGACTCCACCGATCCCGCGATGCCAAAAATTAGAAAGGAATGGGGGTGACCGGTTGATAGAGAAGGACTCTTCTATAAACAGCCTGACAAATTCCCCAGATCATGAAAAGGCTGAGAATAAAATAAATAATTTGGATTCTAGTATATTTTTTGGTATTCAGGGTGAATTTTCAGGTATACAATGCTTAATCTGTTAAAAAAATTACATATTGGTTAAATTGATTACAATTGTAAAGTTCGTTGATTTTTTTTTTGTCAAGTCACTAAAATATAGTTTGCATCCTAAAATTTATAAGGATATTGAGATTTATAATTTAATATTTAAAATGTATTTAAGTGCATTTCAAAATTCTTTTTCTCTAAACAAAATGCACCATTTAAGATTTTTAACCATTCAAAATGCACTATAAATTTCTTTTCACTAAACAAAATGCGAAGGACGAATGCAGGATTATTGGTAAGTGTGAGCACTTTTATAATTAAATAAAATAATAATAACATTAATAAAATTCTCCAAATATAAATTTTAATTAAAAACACATAAAAGCTGCTATAAAATTCATCTGTAAGACTTTATTTTTTGAATTGAGATGTAACTAATTGACTCTTAAGTTGGTTTATCAAAAGAACATTCGAAGTGATGACGTTTAGTAGCTCTAGATTTTGAAAAATATTTATCTATGATTCAAAATATCAAATACAAATTCAGAACATAATAAAAAAACTTAATAATAAATTTAATAATACAAACAAATCAAATACCCACAAGTATAGTCCTAAAAGAAAATTATATATTCGCAATTCATGTCTTTATTAATTTAAATACAACATCAAATAACACACATGTCAAAATTTTTAATATATATTGTAAAATTAAATAGCATGTACGGATGTACTAATTAGCATGAATGAATAAAAATAAATAAAAATCAAAACTAAATAATTTATTACCCATAGATAATTAATTAAAAATCAAAAAATAAATTAATGATATTTAATTTTAACCCTAAAATTTTGGATATTAGAAAATTAAAATCTGAATTTGAAATAACTCAATATTTATTTTAAGAGGGAGCACCACTTTTATCCTTACCTATACAAAAATTCAAAAAAACAAGGGTGGGAACATGCCCTCCTGCCCCTTGCTAGATCCGCCCATGCAAAATGCACTCTCACTTATGTAAATTTTTTTTTAAGTATTTTTTTTTGAAATATAATTAAAAACATTTTAAAAATTAAGATACAAATTTCAACAACTCTGCAAATTTTGAGGTATAAATTATATTTTAGTCTAAATAAATTTATCAAACCATAACAAATAGTCATTCTGTCCCTCATGCGATTGTTCTGCTTCTAGGTCCTCCTGGGCTAAATTCCAATTAACTCCTTCGGCCTCGTCAATTAAATTATTAATTTATATAGTTAAGACTTAAGACTGAGACCTTGAAATCATTAAATTTTATGTTTGATTTTTGTAATTTTATTTTATTTTGTTGTGGAACGTTCGTTGCTCTTCGCTATAAGACTTTATTTCATTTTCATTTGTGAGGCATGTATAATATTGTTATTGAGAGATTATAGAGATTGATTATGTAATAATTAAATTGTATTTGTATTTAGGGATAGACATGGTGTGGTTTAGTTCGGTTTGAAACTCAAATCGCACATGAAACCACTTAGATGTTGTTTGACAAATGTAAAACATCACATAAAATCACTTGTAATTGATGCAGTGCGATTTTGATTTCAAAACTAATTGAATATATACAAAAAATTAGGATTAAAATCATATAGACAAACATGTATAGAAGATATTATAATAACTATTTAAAAAGAAGTAAAGTAAGACTATGACGAATAGTTGTTCATAACTTAAAAGTAGATAGTGTATTGTGTAATATCCCGGATATTTAAATAAATTAGAAATAAAATATTTAATATTTAATAAAGGTTGGAGTTTGATAACCTAGTAGTGATAGATAAATAGAGGTCCAAATTAAATTTAACGGACTAACTTAGATATGGTGATATCAAAATTTTTGATACGTTAGCAAGCAAAGTGATAATTCAATAAACTTGACTAACAACAAGTCTAATTAAATTAAGAGAATTAATTAGTGGAGTTATGTAATTAAGCGACTTGGTTGCGTGTAAATTAAATATGTATTTATATGAATATATATATGCGTGCACATTTAGTAACATAATTTAATGGTTAATTAAATTGTGATAAATAGATAGATTAATATTAAATTAATCTGAATTGAATTAAAAGGTTAATTGTGGAATTAATTTAGTTATTATATTGATTATACTCATTAATCAATATTTATGTAAATTATTGATAAATTATTTGTGAGGAATAATTATGTAAATTATATAATTATAAATTATATAAAGTAGTTGAATTAATTAAGGGAGATTAATAATTGTATACGTGTACAACATTTAATTTCACATATATGTACATATATATAAAGGGATTAAATTAATTAAGTAATTTTAAATAGTAATTGAATATATTCTATAATTAAATAAATCATTGTAAATGATTTATGAGAGTGAGAAATTTAATTATACAATTATTTGTGTAATATTAATTAAATAATTAAATAAATTATTTAAATAAGAAATTGAGTAAATATATTATTATTTTAATGTATTTTCGGGTAAATGGAATTATTTCCATAATTGATGAGAAATGAATTATTTAATGTAAATGTATTAAATAATTTAATTTGTGGCCTAAATAATATATATTAAATTATATATTGTATTTATTTTAATTTCATAATTTATTGTGAAATTATTTTTAAATTAAGGTGATGTGTATAAATAATATATATAGATTATATATATTATTATTAGCAAACACACTCTAAAGTTTTAATATCAAAATAAGTGACAAGTTGTCATTAATTAAATATTCAATTAAATTGAATATAATGAGTGAATTAAATATAATAAATTAATTAATATGATTATTAATTAATGTAAATAATGTGAAATATTAATAATAATATTTATTAGTCCATTTAGTAATTTAATACTTATGGGTTAGAATGTTTAATTATTTATTCAATCTAATTATTTATTTAATCATGGATTGAATAATTAATGTGTAAATTATTAAATTAGCCCAACATGGGTCAATTAGTAGCCCAAGTGGAGAATAATAAAATTTGACAATTTAGTAGCCCAAACAATTTAATAGAAGCCCAATTGGTATTTTAAATTAAAGCCCAATGATTGGCCCACTAGAAAAATACTTAATTAAACTATTATTTATTTAAAAAAAAATGAGCACATGACAAACTTTTTGGGACAAAAAGTCCATCAGCCGTATGGTGTAGGAGAGAGAGGATGAAATGGATTGTTATATTATTTTATTTTTCTTTTAATTAAATAAAGGATTGCTTGTTTATTTTTTTTTAAGTACATGACACCATCCCTCTTCCACCAACTAAGTCATGGGTTAGCCATTTCTTGTGCTAGTATCCAAGTAGGAGAATCATGACTTATAGATATACTTTTGTATCTAAAATTTTTACTAGTATACTTACAATTTAGGAGCTTTTGTAGTCATTTTCTCATCTTTTATTTTCAAGCTAAAGAGAGAGCTAGAGAGCATTTGAGAGGTGAGAAAATATTTGAGAGCAAGGATAAGGAAGGAGAAGGAGTTCTTGGATCATGAGATCTTCTTTCACAACCTAGTTTGGAAGAAAAATGAAGATAGCCATTAAAATGAGGTAATGGTTATTTTAAATGTAGTTTATTTTTTTTTTATTTAAATAAACCAACATGTGAGTATAAATATGTTAATGTAGTTAATAATGTGTATGGTAGTAATATTTATGCCATGCTTGAGTTTAATAGGCTTGGTTTGTATTTTGGTGTATTTTGTATGCTAAAATATGTGTTTAGTAGTGTATAATCAAGTCTTGAAATTTATGACCAAAGATAATTTTTATAATATTTAGATTTAATGTTATAATGTTATAGAACATTAAATCATGAGAAAAATAAAGTTTGAATCACTCAAAATGGAGTTATACATAAAAAGTTATGATTTTTGGTAGTTTATATGATGTAAAAATTTTTATAAAAAATTTTTAATATTAAATCATGAAAAATTAAATTTTCATGTTATAAATTGATATTAAGTGATTGGTAATTTTTTTGGATTTTTAAAGCTTACTTGAAGGTATAATTTTTATTTAAAGTGGTGTATTAAAACCACTGTTCATAATCTGCTAAGGGGGAAGAAAAAGGGCGTGCCGCGCAATGCGCGCGACCCTGTTCACTGTCGGCCGCGGACCGAAAAACGACGTCGTTTTGGGCGTAGAAAATTTTCACACCGCGCGAAGGCGCGGAACCCAGCAGCCTTTCGTCGAAACGGCACCGTTTTGGGCCGTTGAATTTGTCGGCGCGCGCAATGCGCGGTACACCGATTTTTAGCGAAATTACATTTTTGCCCCTCCGGTCATTTTTCGGCGAAATTACTATTTTGCCCTCGAATCAGTTTTTCTGCGTAATTACGAAATTTCCCCTCCGTTCGTATTTCGGCTTATTTACAGAATTGCCATTCTGGATAATTTTAATTAATTTAAAATGTTTAAAAATTAATTTAAAATTATAACAAAAATAATAATAATACAAGAATGATATTTAGGTATTTAATATTATATTTTCCAAATATAATAAGTATTTAGGATTAATATTTAAATGTTGTAAATATTAATCTAGTTAATTTAATATTATATTTTCTAAATATAATAAGTATTTAGGATTAATGTTCAAATGTTGTAAATATTAATCTAGTTAATTTAATATTATATTTTCTAAATATAATAAGTATTTAGGATTAATGTTCAAATGTTGTAAATATTAATCTAGTTAGTTTCATATTATATTTTTCAAATATAATAAGTATTTAGGATTAATATTTAAATGTTGTAAATATTAATCTAGTTAGTTTAATATTATATTTTTCAAATATAATAAGTATTTAGGATTAATATTTAAATGTTGTAAATATTAATCTAGTTAATATTATATCTTCTGAATTTATGATTAAACTAATTATTATTTAATTAATATTAAATAATAAACAAGGATGATAAATTAATTAATTATTATTTAATTACTATTAAATAATAATTAAAGACAACTAAGATTGATTACTTAATTATTTATTATTTGATTAACTTTAAATAATAAATAAATTTAGTTAGTTATTATTTATTATTAAATAATAACTAATGATATTTGGGTATTTACTATATAATTGTATTATTTATTATTTAATTTACTTTAAATAATAAATGAATCTAGTTAGTTAGTTATTATTATTTATTAAATAATAACTAATGATATTTGATTATTTTAATTATTTATTATTTGATTAACTTTAAATAATAAATAAATCTAGTAAGTTATTATTTATTATTAAATAATAACTAAAGGTAGTTAATTACTTACTATTTAATTAATGTTAAATAGTAATTAAATGAAATAAAGAAAGTGTCTTTTAACTCTTTTGTTTAAACAATTATAATAAATTGTTTAATAGTTTAATAAGTGTTTAACACTTAAGAAAATTATTTTCTAACTTATTAAATTATTAACCTAATTTGATTGAGAGTCTATAAGGTTAATAATATTGTTTTGACTGATGTAAATTATGTGTTAGTACTTATGTGATAAATAAGTTCCTTAGTGAGCGTATAGTTGTGCAAATACGTTGTACTAATTATTAGACCAACTTTATTAATGTTAGGTCTTTCAAAGCCAGTTAGTTAAAGCTAGACATTTATTGTAGCTGAGCAGACAGGCAAGTTTCCTAACTTCGAACTTTATTTTTGTGCAAGTTTCCTAAACCCTACTCATTTTATATTCGAGCAGGATATATTATTTTATTGTTCAAGTTCCTAACTCGAACTCAAGTTATTATGTTTCAAGCATGCTAGTGGTTTAATTCTGTATAATTATTCCACCTCTTTAAATTGTTGATTCACACATAGTGCATGTTGCATGTGTTCATCAGGTATGAAAGGCTGATCACCTTCATTACCATAAGGTTCAGTTAAATTTGTTCATGGTCATTATTGACACTCAACATTTCTTGATTCAGTCATTCAATTATTGAAATTATGATTCGTACTCTTTCACAATTATTATATTGTTGAAAATCCGAAAGCTTGTTCTTTCTTTCAATCATGATATATCGTTATTGTATTTAAACTTGCTGAGCAAAGTCGTTGCTCACTCTTGCTATATCATGATAATAAATTTCAGAGTAATACGAATGTCCGAGGAGAGACGGAGACAGAAGCAAAAGACAAGATTATAGTGTTATGCAATATAACTAAATTGTTATATGACGTAAGTAATTTTGTAAACCTTTTTATGAATCTAAAGGTATATATGTAAGTTAAGGTTAGAAACCTTGGGAAATGTTGTAGAATAAACAATTTATGTTTATATATTCCGCATTAGTTATAGAACATGTATGAAGATGATGTATAGTGATGAACCAGGTCCAGGGTTAAAGGAACCCGGATTTGGGGTCGTCACAGGTTGGTATCAGAGCTGATAGGTTATAGTTCTTAGGTAGCAGTACCTTAGGCTATAATCATGGAAAGATAATGAAGACAGTGAAAGGATAAACTCAGATAGAGTTTAGAAATGAACATATACAGTTCATAAATGAGGAAATAAATCTATATAGATACATAGATATATGAAAAGATTCAAAGAAGGATCTTCAATTAGTGTAATCCAAATAAATGGAATAAGAATCAGGGAACACTTGATTCAGGAATTTAAAAAGAGAAGGATCGTACAGTAAAATGATCAGAGATGAATGATAAGATGATAGAATTAAACGATCCTAGAATAAAGGAGAAATAGTACAGTGAAATCAATTGTGTTATAAGATCACGATGATCATAGTAAAATCATGGAATGACAAATGGTCTGTTAAATGATTAAGAGGTTGTTTTGATAGCATGGTGCTATAACAATGAAGATACTGAAATAGTAACAAGTGGACTCTTGAAGTGTTGAGTGTGATAAGGTATGAATTGATAACATTCATAGCAAGTTAAGAAAAGTTAGAGGTTTGTAGGTTTTTAATTGAGGACTCATATTAGTGGCTGAGTTGTACAATTCCTTGTATGGGCGGGGAATTGGTGCTTGGTTTTAGAACCGCTTAGCTTTCTATATTGATACAGTGGTTGAGTTGAACAGTCCTTTGTATGGGCAGGGGATTTGTTATTGGTTTAACGACCGCTTAACTTCCTATATTGATTAGTGGCTGAGTTGACCAATTTCTTGTATGGGCAGGAGATTGTGTTTGGTTTGACGATCACTTGGCTTCCTATAATGATAATCAACTGAAACCTGGTGTCGCGCTATTCACTATATGTATGATGAGAAGGTGATTCTTTTCTCATGTGTATAACGGATAGGTAGAGGATGTTAAGATAAGTTAGTGTTCTGAGAACTGACACGCATAGTAAGTTCGTGACTCATAGTCATGTGGTGGAGCCCCTCAGCGAATGGGCGACTTTGGCCTGACTAGGACAAGTTCCTCAAACCATATGATTGTGGTAAGTTGCTGAGCCCAAATACGTGGTAAATTTGATGAACCGTAGGTATGGATAGAGTTAAGTAGTCAGGTTAAGGCTATAATAGATATAGTTATTAAGCTGGAAAAGAATGTGGAGGAAAAATTTGAGGTGTTTTGAGGTTTTAGAATATTCCAAATCTTCTAGCTATGCTAGACTTTGAAATTCTTAAAAATCGTGCCAAATTCGCACTTTTGTGCTTTTGAAATGACAAATGTATTTTTGAAATCATTAATGCATTTAGTGCAGAGATGATAACCGATGGAGTCATCAATGCAGAGTAACCTAGTGTTGGATGTATTTTTAAGCCCACTATGGTATGATGTAATATGACAAAGTCAAAATGATTTTTAGTATTTTGAAACGTTTAAAGAAGAGTCTATGCTAATTGTTTCGGCAAGACAAATTGATTTGAAAATATCAAAATGTATTTATAAAATCATCACACGCCATTAAAGCCATGGTGCAGAGATGAAAAAGACGGAATCCTCAACGCACTGTTGCAACGGTGCGGTATCATGAAGTCCTATAAATGAATTTTTGTTACTTTAACTAATCTGAAATGATTTTTGAGTCGTAATATACGAACAATTCCATAATGTGAGTCTATGTCATTTATTTTGACTGGACACTTTTTGGTCAGAAATGACTCAAGTTTTATTTTCCAATCCAACTTATGCTGGAGCGGAATTTTGTAGTAAGTCTGAGGTGAACAACCCCATAATGGGGGATATGTCAGAGCCATGAATAAAGAACCCGCGAGGGGGCGCCCAACAGTGGTGGCATGCTGATATGGGTTGGTAAATCCAAAGAGTTCGACCCCGTGAGAAGTCGTTGTGCACAACGCAGAAGTACGATAGGCTGATCACCTAGCGTACACCTATGGAATGTTTTCAGTCTTTGTGATTGATAAACACTCTGTTTATAAGTATTTACAGGGATAAATACTATTTATTCGGAATTCAGTTAATTCCATGTTCACAGTCTTGATGACCCCTCAGCATATTATGAAAGTTTTAATGAATATTTTGATTTTCAAATTATTCTTCTGTAAGATATTGATTTTCAATTTATTCTTCTGCAAGATATTCCATTGTTCTGGAATTATGAGTTTAGAAGTATGAACTTCCTAGAAAAGGGTGGTCACAGACTATGATGAGTAAAGAGTTATACTCAGAGATGAAAATTGGTAGAAATGTGTATGAGATAATTTCGGGGACGAAATTTTTAGAAGAAGGGGTGAATGTAATATCCCGGATATTTAAATAAATTAGAAATAAAATATTTAATATTTAATAAAGGTTGGAGTTTGATAACCTAGTAGTGATAGATAAATAGAGGTCCAAATTAAATTTAACGGACTAACTTAGATATGGTGATATCAAAATTTTTGATACGTTAGCAAGCAAAGTGATAATTCAATAAACTTGACTAACAACAAGTCTAATTAAATTAAGAGAATTAATTAGTGGAGTTATGTAATTAAGCGACTTGGTTGCGTGTAAATTAAATATGTATTTATATGAATATATATATGCGTGCACATTTAGTAACATAATTTAATGGTTAATTAAATTGTGATAAATAGATAGATTAATATTAAATTAATCTGAATTGAATTAAAAGGTTAATTGTGGAATTAATTTAGTTATTATATTGATTATACTCATTAATCAATATTTATGTAAATTATTGATAAATTATTTGTGAGGAATAATTATGTAAATTATATAATTATAAATTATATAAAGTAGTTGAATTAATTAAGGGAGATTAATAATTGTATACGTGTACAACATTTAATTTCACATATATGTACATATATATAAAGGGATTAAATTAATTAAGTAATTTTAAATAGTAATTGAATATATTCTATAATTAAATAAATCATTGTAAATGATTTATGAGAGTGAGAAATTTAATTATACAATTATTTGTGTAATATTAATTAAATAATTAAATAAATTATTTAAATAAGAAATTGAGTAAATATATTATTATTTTAATGTATTTTCGGGTAAATGGAATTATTTCCATAATTGATGAGAAATGAATTATTTAATGTAAATGTATTAAATAATTTAATTTGTGGCCTAAATAATATATATTAAATTATATATTGTATTTATTTTAATTTCATAATTTATTGTGAAATTATTTTTAAATTAAGGTGATGTGTATAAATAATATATATAGATTATATATATTATTATTAGCAAACACACTCTAAAGTTTTAATATCAAAATAAGTGACAAGTTGTCATTAATTAAATATTCAATTAAATTGAATATAATGAGTGAATTAAATATAATAAATTAATTAATATGATTATTAATTAATGTAAATAATGTGAAATATTAATAATAATATTTATTAGTCCATTTAGTAATTTAATACTTATGGGTTAGAATGTTTAATTATTTATTCAATCTAATTATTTATTTAATCATGGATTGAATAATTAATGTGTAAATTATTAAATTAGCCCAACATGGGTCAATTAGTAGCCCAAGTGGAGAATAATAAAATTTGACAATTTAGTAGCCCAAACAATTTAATAGAAGCCCAATTGGTATTTTAAATTAAAGCCCAATGATTGGCCCACTTGAAAAATACTTAATTAAACTATTATTTATTTAAAAAAAAATGAGCACATGACAAACTTTTTGGGACAAAAAGTCCATCAGCCGTATGGTGTAGGAGAGAGAGGATGAAATGGATTGTTATATTATTTTATTTTTCTTTTAATTAAATAAAGGATTGCTTGTTTATTTTTTTTTAAGTACATGACACCATCCCTCTTCCACCAACTAAGTCATGGGTTAGCCATTTCTTGTGCTAGTATCCAAGTAGGAGAATCATGACTTATAGATATACTTTTGTATCTAAAATTTTTACTAGTATACTTACAATTTAGGAGCTTTTGTAGTCATTTTCTCATCTTTTATTTTCAAGCTAAAGAGAGAGCTAGAGAGCATTTGAGAGGTGAGAAAATATTTGAGAGCAAGGATAAGGAAGGAGAAGGAGTTCTTGGATCATGAGATCTTCTTTCACAACCTAGTTTGGAAGAAAAATGAAGATAGCCATTAAAATGAGGTAATGGTTATTTTAAATGTAGTTTATTTTTTTTTTATTTAAATAAACCAACATGTGAGTATAAATATGTTAATGTAGTTAATAATGTGTATGGTAGTAATATTTATGCCATGCTTGAGTTTAATAGGCTTGGTTTGTATTTTGGTGTATTTTGTATGCTAAAATATGTGTTTAGTAGTGTATAATCAAGTCTTGAAATTTATGACCAAAGATAATTTTTATAATATTTAGATTTAATGTTATAATGTTATAGAACATTAAATCATGAGAAAAACAAAGTTTGAATCACTCAAAATGGAGTTATACATAAAAAGTTATGATTTTTGGTAGTTTATATGATGTAAAAATTTTTATAAAAAATTTTTAATATTAAATCATGAAAAATTAAATTTTCATGTTATAAATTGATATTAAGTGATTGGTAATTTTTTTGGATTTTTAAAGCTTACTTGAAGGTATAATTTTTATTTAAAGTGGTGTATTAAAACCACTGTTCATAATCTGCTAAGGGGGAAGAAAAAGGGCGTGCCGCGCAATGCGCGCGACCCTGTTCACTGTCGGCCGCGGACCGAAAAACGACGTCGTTTTGGGCGTAGAAAATTTTCACACCGCGCGAAGGCGCGGAACCCAGCAGCCTTTCGTCGAAACGGCACCGTTTTGGGCCGTTGAATTTGTCGGCGCGCGCAATGCGCGGTACACCGATTTTTAGCGAAATTACATTTTTGCCCCTCCGGTCATTTTTCGGCGAAATTACTATTTTGCCCTCGAATCAGTTTTTCTGCGTAATTACGAAATTTCCCCTCCGTTCGTATTTCGGCTTATTTACAGAATTGCCATTCTGGATAATTTTAATTAATTTAAAATGTTTAAAAATTAATTTAAAATTATAACAAAAATAATAATAATACAAGAATGATATTTAGGTATTTAATATTATATTTTCCAAATATAATAAGTATTTAGGATTAATATTTAAATGTTGTAAATATTAATCTAGTTAATTTAATATTATATTTTCTAAATATAATAAGTATTTAGGATTAATGTTCAAATGTTGTAAATATTAATCTAGTTAATTTAATATTATATTTTCTAAATATAATAAGTATTTAGGATTAATGTTCAAATGTTGTAAATATTAATCTAGTTAGTTTCATATTATATTTTTCAAATATAATAAGTATTTAGGATTAATATTTAAATGTTGTAAATATTAATCTAGTTAGTTTAATATTATATTTTTCAAATATAATAAGTATTTAGGATTAATATTTAAATGTTGTAAATATTAATCTAGTTAATATTATATCTTCTGAATTTATGATTAAACTAATTATTATTTAATTAATATTAAATAATAAACAAGGATGATAAATTAATTAATTATTATTTAATTACTATTAAATAATAATTAAAGACAACTAAGATTGATTACTTAATTATTTATTATTTGATTAACTTTAAATAATAAATAAATTTAGTTAGTTATTATTTATTATTAAATAATAACTAATGATATTTGGGTATTTACTATATAATTGTATTATTTATTATTTAATTTACTTTAAATAATAAATGAATCTAGTTAGTTAGTTATTATTATTTATTAAATAATAACTAATGATATTTGATTATTTTAATTATTTATTATTTGATTAACTTTAAATAATAAATAAATCTAGTAAGTTATTATTTATTATTAAATAATAACTAAAGGTAGTTAATTACTTACTATTTAATTAATGTTAAATAGTAATTAAATGAAATAAAGAAAGTGTCTTTTAACTCTTTTGTTTAAACAATTATAATAAATTGTTTAATAGTTTAATAAGTGTTTAACACTTAAGAAAATTATTTTCTAACTTATTAAATTATTAACCTAATTTGATTGAGAGTCTATAAGGTTAATAATATTGTTTTGACTGATGTAAATTATGTGTTAGTACTTATGTGATAAATAAGTTCCTTAGTGAGCGTATAGTTGTGCAAATACGTTGTACTAATTATTAGACCAACTTTATTAATGTTAGGTCTTTCAAAGCCAGTTAGTTAAAGCTAGACATTTATTGTAGCTGAGCAGACAGGCAAGTTTCCTAACTTCGAACTTTATTTTTGTGCAAGTTTCCTAAACCCTACTCATTTTATATTCGAGCAGGATATATTATTTTATTGTTCAAGTTCCTAACTCGAACTCAAGTTATTATGTTTCAAGCATGCTAGTGGTTTAATTCTGTATAATTATTCCACCTCTTTAAATTGTTGATTCACACATAGTGCATGTTGCATGTGTTCATCAGGTATGAAAGGCTGATCACCTTCATTACCATAAGGTTCAGTTAAATTTGTTCATGGTCATTATTGACACTCAACATTTCTTGATTCAGTCATTCAATTATTGAAATTATGATTCGTACTCTTTCACAATTATTATATTGTTGAAAATCCGAAAGCTTGTTCTTTCTTTCAATCATGATATATCGTTATTGTATTTAAACTTGCTGAGCAAAGTCGTTGCTCACTCTTGCTATATCATGATAATAAATTTCAGAGTAATACGAATGTCCGAGGAGAGACGGAGACAGAAGCAAAAGACAAGATTATAGTGTTATGCAATATAACTAAATTGTTATATGACGTAAGTAATTTTGTAAACCTTTTTATGAATCTAAAGGTATATATGTAAGTTAAGGTTAGAAACCTTGGGAAATGTTGTAGAATAAACAATTTATGTTTATATATTCCGCATTAGTTATAGAACATGTATGAAGATGATGTATCGTGACGTACCAAGTCTAGGGTTAAAGGAACCCGGATTTGGGGTCGTCACATATTGTTTATACAAGAAAATCATCACTATTGAATTTATTCATCTTAATCCACGTTATAATGAAACTCTATAATTGTAAAAATGTCACTGACAATAAAATAATAAGAAACGTGTTTAGTTAAGTAAAATTCACAATTAAAAAATTTCAAAGTCACAATTAATTGTCATACAAGTGGCAACTGTAGAAGTCAATACTATGCTAACAAAAATCAGGAGAAAAATATACTAAACACTATGTACTTTTTTTAAAAAAAAGACGTTGTTTTGACTATTATTGGTGCAGTGCGATTTATGCGGTGCGGTGGATCGCAGAAACTGAAACCAAACCTCATATGCAGTTTTTCAACCCTCCTAAAATTGTCATATAAACCGGAACCGTTTGTACGATTTTATTAGTGCAGTTTCGAGACTAATTTTAATTTTTTGCTCACCCCTATTTGTATTGATATCCTTTTGTACTAGGGGTATTCAAAGAAAAAAAAATCATTAATACATAAACACCCAATACATATAGAGAGTTGATTCATAAAAACGGTGGCTATAAGACTTTCATTATATGACCATAATAATTTACACTGTTCCTTATATAAATTTGACGAATACAATTTAAAAATATAAGTTTTTTATCGCAACACAATATTACAATAGGAGACTTGTCTACCACAACATAGTATTGCAATAGATAATATTTGTTTAAGTTGCGAGCATAACGTCTAAAATTGATAGTGTTGATGTGGTGGCCATAAGGAAACCTATAACCACAAATTATTAAGGACCGACACCCATAAGAATAACCCATAAGATTAATATTGATTTCTTAAGAATTAATTTGAGATATTTTTTTTATTTAAATTAATATAATTTATTTAAAATTTTGAAACTAATAAATCAATAATTAGTAGTATTTTTATATAGTTTATTATTTTGACAAAAAATAAGTATATTTATATTTATATTAATTTCAAATATTTAATATTATATGTTGAAAAGGAATATTATCTTATACAAAGTGCAAAAGAAACACATGTTATGTTTTACCTAAAGATTATTTAAATACAATACTCCTACAATAATAAACCGGTCCATTGGCAAGGCGTGTGTATTACAAAAAGGGATTCAATCTCTATCATGTCTTTAAAAATTTTATTTGACCATTATTATTAATTTTTCAAACTTTTATTCTAAGCCTTGTGCTTCTATTAGAGATCCATTTCATTTTTGTTCTCTTCATTGCACTTCGTAATCACTTTGAGAAACTCTAGCGATAGAGCCAAATAAAGTAATAAGGGCTTCGTTGCTAGAATTTCTAGCTACAGATACTTCTATTCTAAATTGGCCTATACATTTAGTTGTTATAACAGTACTCATAACAACCGGTTGTTATAGAAGACTATCCTATGTGTGTGTGTGTGTAGAACCTCTTTAACCAGCAAACTCAAAATCAGTTGAATAATGACGTTAGTCTTTTAACTAGTAAACTCAAAATTAGTTGAATAGAGTCTTTAGTCGGACACATTCTACTTAACATCCAATCAAAATAAATATTATTCATGAAAAAATATATGAATAATGATATTTTGCAATGATCCATGTAATAACCTTTGTAAAAAATGGTGGGACCCACCATGTAGGTCCAACTATTTTTTGCAAAGGTCATTGACAAGATCATTAACAAGATCATTGAACATAGCAAAACTCATTATTCATATACCTTTTTGGAGTGATGAACAAGCATATACGTGGCGCGTGTTAGATCTAGATTCTTGTTGGAAGTTCATTGCATTTCCTTCGTCTATTCATTCAAGAGGTCTTATTGCGTGGTCAAATTTAAAAACTAATGATTAGTTAAGCTAAAAGCAGTTTTAACTCACAGGTCGGTTCAACTCGCTCATAAAAGAGTGAATTTTGGGCTTATATTTTTAATCTTAATCAAATTTAGTTTTTTTTTATCCAATCTAATTTTGGCTCAACTCAAAGTAGCCTAGCCCACAAATAGTCCAATTCAACCCATTTTTTTAATAACAATTGACAATTAATTTATTTCATTAACTCTATCCATTATAACACTGCTTTAAAATTAAAAGTTAAATCCACCTCTTTTAAAAATTTAGAAGTAAATAAAAAAAATATTACTTTACTCATCTTCTCAACTTTTATTGCCAGTCTCTCTTTTTCCCATTTACTCATGTTAATTGTTTTTAGTCTTTCATCTCAATATCTTTATCAAAAAGCTGCTTATATTTCTTTATCGAAAGGTTGCCTTAATTATATATTCATTATTTGTAAATCAAAAAAATTATTATATTTTATTATTGATATCTAGTGTCTAAACTTTTGTAGTTGGATTATTTGAAAAAAATAATATCGAATCATTTAGTATTATTTTGTTAAGAAAATAAAATAAATTATAAATAGTGTTTGAATTGTGCACAAGCAAACACATGCAACATAAAAATAAATAAATAAAAGTAAAAAACAATTAGTGAAATAATCAAAATTGATTATTTATTACCGATGCTATGTTAATTAATTGAAATTGCTTGTTTTTTTAGTTTTACATCATTTTTTTTTATGATTATTACTCTGTTTCATAAAAAGCCCATGAGCGAGCCCAATTTATTGTGTTTTGGGCCAGAGCTTCAATTTTAGAGTCCAATAAAAACTGAATTTTTTTAGGGTTAATTACATATTCTAATATTTTTTATGAAAAAATTACAATAAAAGTGCATTAAAAACATATTTACAAAAAGAGAGCATTTTTAATCTTTTATTTACATAATAAATACAGTTAGTTTTAATTTAAATTAATTGGAGTGATGATGTGACCATGATCCCTTTAATTTAGTTGGGTAATTTCAAAATTTAAAATTCTAATTAAATTCATTTATCTTATCTTTATCTTTCTTCCATTTTCTCTTCTTCCGCCATTTTCATCTTCTCCATCTTTCTCTTTCCTCCATTTTTTGTTTTATCTTTCCTCCATTTTCATCTTCTCTATCTTCTTCCACCATTTTCTCCGCCGTTTTTTTTTCCATCTTTCACGTTCATGATGATAGTTGTGGCGGATGAAGAAGATGGTGGTGGTTGTGGCAAAGGAAGAAAATGGTGGTGGTTATGGCGGAGGAAGAAGATGGTAGTAGAGGCGGAAGAAGATGGTGGTGGTTGTGGCGGAGGAAGAATATGGTGATGGTGGTGGTGGTGGTTGTGGTGGAGGAATACCTTTGTATTAAATGTTGGTTACCTCTGTATTAAGGTTTGATTACATTTGTATTAAGTGTTGGTTATCTTTGTATTAAAGTTTTTGTTTAGTAAATTTAGGTAACCAAACAATAGTATATAGGTAACCAAACACTAGCATGGAGATAACTAATTCCTGAATGTGTAGTAACTAGTTTTGGTTACCTTTGTATTTAGGTTGGTTAACCCTGTATTAAGGTTTGATTACCTTTGTATTAAGAGTTGGTTACCTTTATATTAAAGTTTGGTTACATTTGTATTAAAAATTGGTTACTGGTTACCTTTGAATTTAAGGTTGGTTACCTTTATATTAAAGTTTGGTTACCTTTGTATTAAAAGTTGGTTACTGGTTATCTTTCGCAGACTTCGGCGAGGAAGAAGGTGGAGTCAAAGTAAGAGAGAGAGATGGAGAAATTGAATTGAAGTAATTTAATTTACTTCTCCTTGATTTAAAGAATTTGTAGAATTTAATTTAATTTTCCTTGATTTAAGGGATTTGTATAATTTAATTTACTTCTCCTTAATTTAAGGGATTTGTAAAATTGAATAATTAATGTGATTATTTTAGTTGCACTATTTTTGTAATTATTTTGTAAATATATTATTCTTGTAATTATTTTTTAAAAGTTGTATACTTCTGTAAATGACCCATTTTTTTACATAACTTATTTTTGGCCCAATCCAACCATAACCCAGCTCATTTGGAGTGACATAGCCCATTACCAGGTCTACTAATGACAATAGAGTAAGCAAAGAATTGATAAAAAAAAATTAAATAAAAAAGAATGGTGGGATGATATAAGAAGAATAATCAATAATAATTTTATAATTTAAATATAGACAGTATTAAGTTTTATAATAATAATAATAATAATAATAATAACATAATAATAATAATTAATATTAAAATACGCTAACATGTCCGATGACGTGACAAAATTGGTACTTGTGTTTGGATAATTTGTAAAGAAAGTTGAACAATCTTGACCATGTTCCTCCAACATATTTCTTTTTATGGGAAGAAAAAAGAGTGGAAAATATAACATTTTATGCTATGAGAGTCGATCTCCTATAAAAACTTTAACTGTTCTTCTATTCCTAATATTTCATGTGTTTTTTTTTTGTAGTATAAAAATAAAATTATGGTAATGAATTCAAGAACATAGTGTTATTTTATATTATTATTATTTAAAATATGATTTTTTTTGTAAAATAATAATTTTTTTAATAAACGAGGCTCTTTTTATATAACAGAATAATGACATTATAAACACAACAAACAAAATTTTACACATACAACAGAGAGTACCCAAAAAAAAAAAACACAAAATACTCCTATTATAATATATAGGAAGAAGAGTACAGTTATGTATTACGAAAGTTGTATATTAAATTATAATTGCGACGTATATTAATATATGAGATTAGGTAGGATTATAAAATTGTTTTAGCATAGTAAATATAGGAAATTGATATTTTTACAACACTTTTTGATATTTTCATATGAAAACCGTCGTTATAGACATATAATGACGGTTAAAGCCATCATTATAAACTTATAGCGACTATTTTCATGTGAAGATACTAAAAAATGCTGTGAAAATATCAGTTTCCTAAATATATTGTTACCAATTATAAATATTTAATTTACATTACTCACAATAAAAAAAAATTAATTATATAAATTTACAAAATATATCATTTTCCTGAAAAAAAACTCTCTAAAAATGAAAGATAATTTTATAATTTAAAACAAGATGTAATAACTAACATGAAAAATGGACCAAAAGAAATAATTTATTAACAACACTTCTCCATTATCCTACAAAGTCAGGGTTCAAGTTTATTAAATCTTATCATCAATACCAATATCAATATATAACAAAATAAATATTAAGTTATTTTGGTTGATTCTGAATCAACATAACATATCAAGCTTAGTGATTTGGTAGTGTAAAAATTTTATTTTATTTTATTTTTATTTTTATGCCTTCTTAATCATAAATTTTAGTATTTTCAAAAGTTGAGTTTTTCATAAAATTCTAAAACACATTTATTATTAAAGTTACAATATACCATTTGTCACTAAGAATTGAGTAAAGATAAAAAAAATAAAATTAAACTATCGAGTCATCAAACTTGGACTTTTGAGTCGACTCAGAACTAAATTGACTAACTAAAATATCACTTAAATATATTATATTTAAAATTTACTTAAATAAGTTATTTATAAGTTTATCCGTGCTGTGCGATTAGCAAACTAAAAAATTTAAAATTAGATAAGACCGGAAACTTGCATAGGCCCAAAAATAGGTAACACAGTAATACAATCTTATTAGACCATGGGGAACTCTTTAGGGGCCCAATACCAGGACACACGAGCCATTTATTATAATAATAACCGACCTGCTAAAAGATGTTAGCTAAAAAGCCTGAAAAGAAAATGCTAAATGGGCTCACAGAATCCAGATGTTCACTTCCGTGTCCAACTCCTAGAGCCCGTTTGGGCGAATTTTTAGGTGAATTAAAAATATTTCTACATCAAATATGAAAGTGTTTTATCAATTTACATATTTTATTAATGATAATTTTGTCATTCACTTTTTTATCTATCAAACTAGGACGTCTTGGATTGGTTGGCAGTTTGGCACACAACTAATTAAAACCCATGCACTTAGATGTGATAACCACTACCACATTTCTCTCTCTCTCTCTCTCTCTCTCTCTCTCTCTCTCTCTCTCTCTCTATATATATATATATATATATATATATATATATATATATTGATTTCCTCCACTACAAAATTAAATTGTGTACTCCATTTTCTATTCTTCTAAATACTCCTTGTTGATATGGAAGTTGATGTTAACATGTGCAGAACAAAACAGCAAAATTCGATCTAATTAATCGCAAATAGTATTCGGACAGAGTAATTATTTTGTTTAGACAAATATGCCTTTGTCAATAATTATATTTTCAGGTACTTTCCTCCCTACAGCTATTGGCCTTTCCCAAATTACTTTTTTACTTCAAAAGTTACTTTAAGTTGTCTCATGTTCGGAATATTTTAGCTCCATCTTTTTCTCTTTTAGTGAAAGAAAGAGTTCAATTTGTCTAATTGCTTACAAAGTATTTTTTTTTTTTTACCTATTTTCCGATCTACCCAACCCCTTTTAAATTTAATCCTAGAAGGAAACCATAATTGGAAACTTAACTCAAAATAGCAAATTACATAAACATAGTATACAGAAACATTAAGCAAAATAGAAAATTACATGAACATAGTATATTGAAACATTAAGCAAAATAATTACATAAACATAGTATAATAAATGCCAAAGACAACTATCAAAGATGCCTAAAATTCAATATTTAACACTTCGCCTAATGCAAGCATGTGAAATGAACTTTTTAATGGTTTCATTTCTTTCCTTAGCTGCACAGAAACTTGTTGCATGTTTGGCCGACACTGTGGACTTGAATGAAGACACGCAAATGCTAGTTTCATAACAAGTACCACTTCCCATGCCGCTTGATCAATAGGAGGCGGTAGGCGTTGGTCTAACATATCATTCAACAACATATCTCGGGTAGTTGATGATGATGATGGTGATGTTGTTGTTGACGATGCAATTGAGGACAGGGATGAGATAAAATCACCTGGATGCCTCCCCATAATCACTTCCAATAATAACACTCCAAAGCTGTAGACATCATTTTTCTCATTCACCTCCATTGTGTATGCAAGTTCTGCAGCATCAGAAATAATACCAAAACAAGAACTAAAACAGATAGAAAAATTCTAAAAGAAAGAAAGAAAGATGCATATCCAAAAAAAAAAATGATATGTTCAATGAATTTCATAAAACCACAACAAAAAAAAACATACGTACCTGGAGCTGCATATCCAAAAGTTCCAGCAAATGAAGACCAATTACTAGAGTCTGCCTTCACAAGTTTAGCCGTGCCAAAATCAGAGACATGGGCCTCAAATTCTGAATCTAGCAATACATTCTTGCTTGATATATCTCGGTGAACAATAGGAGGCAAACAATCGTGGTGCATATATGACAAAGCATTTGCAACACCCCTAACAACGTTGAACCTCTTCTTCCATTCGAACTGCTCTGCTTCTTCATAGTTGTTCAATATCTTCCACAAGCTTCCTCCTTCCAAGAACTCATAAACCAAAAACGAGTGCAGTAAATGAGAACAGAAGCCATAAAGTTTCACAATATTGCGATGACGTATTTTAGTTAGTACGTGAATCTCACTCGTAAAACTTTTTAGATTCTGCAACTCCCCTTCTTGTGGCCCACGAAGTTTCTTTACGGCAACGACTTGACCACTTGCCAACTCAGCTTTATAAACAGTTCCACATCCTCCCTCACCAATGAAATATTTAGAGTTGAAGTCCTCAGTGGCTTCAATGATGTTTTCGTACACCATCTTTCCATCATAGCTCCATATTGAAAACATATTTTCAGTTTTAACTTCTGGTGGGTTTTTTACTTCTTTCCTCACTCTTCTATGAATATACACAAAGATCAAAGCAATCAACGCTAAAAGAAACAAACTCCCCAAAATTGGAAGTGTGATTATGAGCGCAGCATTTTTTTTCCTTTTGTCATCAGCTCTAGTGAGGCAAGGTGACAAACCGGTAACATTTCCACACAACCCTTTATTATTTCTTAATGCTGTTATGTTGGCATCTTGAAAGGCTTTGACTTTAGGAAGAGGACCCTCAAACTGATTCCCAGATATATCAACAGATGTTAAGCTTACCATTCCTTCAAAAATTGATTCGATAGTACCAGAGAGCTCATTGTGAGAAAGATTAAGTATTTCCAGGCTCTTTAGTCCTCCAAATGCTGGCAACTCGCCCATCAGAAAATTTTGACTGAGATCAAGATTTTGCAGGTTGTGCAAGTTATTTATTTGGAAGGGAACAACTTCTCCAAATCTGTTTCTACTCAAATTCAAGCTCCATAGCTTCACGCACTCAAATAGTTGCGCAGGAATCGAGCCATTCAGTTGATTTTCAGCCAAGTTAAGTTTTTCTAAATTAGACAACTCGCCAATTTTTGGAGGAATGTGGCCAGAAAGGTTGTTATTATCCAACAAAAGTTCAAACAATGAGCTTAGACTTCCGAAACTCTTAGGAATTTGACCAATTAAACGATTTGACGAGAGATCAAGTTTAGCTAGCTGAGTTGCCTTGCCAAGCTCAGGTGGTATCCTTCCACTGAGTTTGTTGTTGGAGATCTTTAAGCTCGTCAAATTGTGGCAGAGTCCCCAATTTGGGGAGAGCACTCCGTACAATTTATTTTGACTCAAATCAATAGAATACAAGTGTGGGTAAATGCCAAAAGAATCTGATATATTTCCTGTGAGTTTGTTTCCATACATGCTGAGCCTGTATAAGCTAGTGCAATTTATCAAGCCTCTCGGCACAGGACCTGTGAAGTGATTACGTGAAGCGGAAAAAAATGCAAGAGATCCACCAAGACATATATCTGGCGGTAAATGACCAATGAGATTGTTATCAGTTAAACTTAATGATTCCAAATGTGTAAGGTTATTAAATTCTGGAGGAATGGATCCCGTGAGATTATTTGAAAATATATTAAGTTTAACAAGGGATCTTAGCATTCCCAATTCCTTAGGGATGGTCCCCGAGAGGTTATTCATAAAAAGGAATAGATCGTATAAATTAGTCAAGTTCCCTATAGTGGTCGGGATTGAACCATTGAGACGGTTACCAGACAGTTGGAGATGATGTAGAGACCTTAACATTCCGACTTCTTGAGGGATGGATCCTGAAAGTTCATTATCATACAGAAACAGATCAGTCAGGTGGACCAATTTCCCTATAGAAGTAGGGATTGAACCAGTGAGATGATTCCCCGAGAAATCTAGGTTGACGAGGGACCTCATCATTCCAATTTCTCGAGGGATGGGTCCTGTAAGATTATTTGAATCAAGAAAAAATATCTGTAAGTTGACCATGTTTCCAATAGAAGTGGGGATTGAACCGTTGAGATGGTTTGTACCAAGCGTAAGAGTAGATAAGGACCTCATCATTCCAATTTCTCGAGGGATGGGTCCTTCAAGGTTATTTGAAGCAAGGAGTAGAAGGGTTACATTGACCAAGCTTCCAATAGAATTGGGGATTGAACCGTTGAATTGATTTTGGGAAATGTCACAGTATTCAAGATTTGTGAGCAAGCCTATTTCGGATGGAATCTTTCCAGAGATTTCATTGACTGCAAAGCTTAGAAAGGTGAGCTTTGAAAGACTACCAATGTTGGAGGGGATAGTCCCGTACAGTGAGTTGACAGAGAGCTCAAGCGTGTCAAGATGAGGGAAGGAAGAGAAATTGAGATCACGAAGCTTACCTTTTACACCGAAATGTGTGAGGTTTATATTGGTGACATGTCCGGCTCGATTGCAACTAATCCCAGTCCACTTATTGATGCAAGGGCTGCTTCCAGCCCATGATGACAACTGCGACAGGTTACCTTTGGTAAGCCTGGCTTTCCAGGCTAGTAATGCTGTTGCTTCTTCTCTGTGTTGCGTCATTTCTTTCGCATTCACAAAAGAAGAAGAAGAAATTATGACTAGAAAAAGGGTGGTCATGGCTATGAACATAAAAAAAGGCAAATAAGAAGAAATAGATCGATCATAGTGTGGCTTATAGACTAGGAGTTCCATTGCTGCTTGCTTGGTTGGATTGAAACTCTAAACGTGAGGTATTTATAGATTCTGAACTCCAAATGTGGATGGTCCACAGCTTGGAAAGACTTGCCACATGCCGTGCCATTTTGATTAACATTGCTATCATGCATGCTTGTATTCTGCCCATTTAATTAACAAGTATGGACTTCAATTTTTTCCACAAACGGATGGGAAGAAAAGAAATTGGAAAAAGTAAGGAGGGTGGGGGGCAATTAATTGTGATTCGAACAAACTCCATCTCCTTAACTTTATCCAAACCAATAATAATAACAAATAATTTAACAATGATGATTTTGTTATTATTAATAGTGATAATAATAATTTGAAATAGAAGCAAGGATAATTTTTGGGTATGATATTGTGATTGGAAGTGCTTTTGAGTCGCGTAAACTTAACCTGAAGTTTTTTTTGGCTATGCATCTATGCCTTAAAACAGAGCTCAAACACGGGGTAAAATTTGATTAAACGAATATGCTCGCCACCCGTGTTTAGATTTTACATGCTCCAAACGCAGCAATAATAAAATGTTTTGTTTTAGGCATATTAAAGTTTTCACAGTATATTTTTAAAGGGACTAAACTGCAAATAAACATTTAATTTTTCTTTAGGGAGAATATAATTCCCATACCTTTTAAAGGGTTCTGGTTTCATTGTATTTACGCTGGTTGGAGAGAAATTTCAATGGACGAAACGATCCCGTATAAGAGTATTGAAATTTGAAAGATTAGATGAGAAATTTATTTTTTGAAACCCGATTAGATGAGAAATTAAACTTAAAGAAATAGAAAATTTTTAAGAAAATTAATTTGTTGTAAGTCACATAAATAACAATTAATAGTAATATTTTGAATGTTATGTTATATGCATGAACTAAAATCCAATTTGGATCCCAAATTCTTTTCCGAAAATTTATTTGCACTCTAAATTATTTTTTCAACTAAATGCATTCTAAATTTAATGAAAAGACATTAAGTACAATTATGTTACACTTACTCCAATCCATCACACAGAAAACTCAATTAACCCTACCATATAGCTCGAATGAATAGTATATTTCATACATATCACTTGTACGTAGGTCTATAGAAAGAAAAAAATATTCTTCTTTTTCTGCTATTCTCTATTTGGATTAGAGTTTAATCAGAAAAAAAAACAAAGAAAAGAGGTTATCGAATGAGAATAAGAACAAGACATTGAGAAAGAGGCTATCAAGATTTGATGTTGGAAGAAGAAGGCCTATGATAGTATTTGAGATCCAATTTCTTCCGTGCTTGTGGTATTTGATATCTAATCTAATTTGTTGTTGGGTTTTGGTGGTTGAGGATAAAAGATTACTGAAATTTGAAGTTAAGATCATCCATAAACGAATTAAATGGTTCTTGATTTTGATGCTGGAAGAAGAAGGCCTGTGGTGGTGTTGCTTTTTCAAACATTAGTTTCATGGTGGAAGATTGACGACGGAACTTAGAACTAAACAGAAAAGATGAAGTTGGATGGGTTATTTTTTTTAATTTACTATTTATTCTAAAGGTTTTCTTTAATTCAAATTTTTTTACTATTTTAATAATTTTTTTACTAATTTTTTAGGTTATATATTAATATTTAATAATTATTCAATATACATTATAAGTAAATTGACTATTTTACCCCTGACTTAATGATGTCATCAAAATTCCGATAAAGATTTGGTTGGAAAAACAAGCTCAGGGTGCATTTAATTATTTTTTTCATTAATTAAGTTTAGGGTACATTTAGTCGAAAAAGTAATTTAAGATGCAAATTGATTTTCGAAAAAAAGTTTGAGGTGCAAATTGAATTTTAGTCTATACACGGGTTGATAAACACATCGCAATCAAAAAAATATTCACAATACGTAACATGACTTAAAAAATTTCAGCAAATATGAAATTTAAATTAAAAAAATGATACACATGTCAGCAAATATGTGACCGGATTGGATTAAGATCAATGTGAGAGTATACGTGATAAGATAAAAATAAATAAAGGTGAAATTATTTTTAATTCCTACAAAAGCATTGTATGCACATACGTCGCATATGTAAACTAGTACATAATTAACTCAACTAGTCAACTCAACTAATTAATATAATAAATAATTAAGTCAACTTAGTAATTTAAATAAAATAATTATTACATTGGCTAATCTCAATAAATAATTATCTTAATTAATTAACTCAAATAATAAATAAATAAAAGTCATAACAACACAAACAAAATTTGGAAAAAAATTCAAAACAGCAATAAAATTATTGTTTATATGATTTCTAAATCTCAAAAAAAAAAACCCTCCTCCTCTCTCAAAATCATCAAACCCCAATTCCCCCAAATCTTGGAAATCATCTCACATGCACAACCTCAAAGTAGATAAGTGTGTACCCAGCGAAAATTAAAATCAAAACCAAAACCCTAACCCTTGTTACCTTGATTTTGTTCACTTTTTGAAATTGGCGGGGTTTAGGGTTTTAGAGATTGATACATCTCTGGTCTGCTATTCTCACTTTCTCAGCAATTAATCTGGTCTAGGTTTAGGCACAGTAACAAAGAAGACGGGTTTGGGTCGGATTTTGGACCATCAGACGGAATTCTGCAGTGCTTATGCTAAGCAGAAATGGTGGTGCCACACATTTTAATTTTAATCAATTACTGCAATATGCTTTATAACAATAGCATCACAAGATTTGCGAATGCTACCAAAATCGGTATTGTGTTTTCTGAGGTTGTTATTTCTTTTCTTTTTCCCTAAGTTTTAAGTGTTTTTTAAGTTCTTGCTTTTTGATGACTCAATTTAATCGTTGATTTTGTTTTGTTTTCATATTTTGCTTTGCTTTCCTTTTATTTATTTGTTTTCTTTGAAATGTATTCCAAAAGTTAAAAATATATAAAATACGGACAAATAGTGTTTGAAATACTTGATTTTTTCTTAAATTATCCATTGAATTTTTATTTTATTTTGTAATATATTGCAAATTAAAAATTTTAAGTACATCACATGAGGTATCTATTTATAATAATAATAATAATAATAATTTAATAAATTATAAAAATACTCTTTTATATATATATCATAAAAGAGAGTGTATTTAATTATACAAAACGATGTCGTTTTGAAGGCTACCGGTAGCCCTCACCTCCCTTTTCGGCATATAAATTTATCTCACTAAAATTTCGTAATTTTTAATATATATAATGTTGAGAATTTTTTAACTTTCTCAATCGTATGTCACATTTACATTTTAATATGTGTCTCTCTCTCTAATATTTTTAAAATAAATAATTTAATTTATATTATCTTTTAGAATAATTATGAAATTAAGTATTAATAAATAAATTTGTAATTAGGGATCAATAAGGTGCATGTATGTGCCTATATACATATAGCAGAATAATCTATGACTAGCAATAGATGGGAAAACTATTCTATTCATTCAAAGATAAGAATTAAAGGTTTAATATATATATATATATATATATATATATATATATATATATATTCTGCCCCTTAGAGGGGCAAAAAAAAAGAAGAAGACTATTTCACCCTTATTTTTAATAATAAAATAACTCCGTCCCTTATAAGGGCGGAAGAAATTCTTTTTATTACTAAAAATAGGAACATAAAGATAATTGATTGTTCTGGCCTCTGGGTCTTTGTCTTCTCCTTTCACTCATTTAGAATAACTATTAGTGAATAATATTTAAATATAACATTTAAACATAATATTTATCTTAATTATTAAAAAATAAAATATAATATTAAAATTCGTATCATATTTAATTTTTTAATAATTGAGATGAATGTAGTGTTTGATTTTATATTTAGATTTTTTTATTATTATTATTATAATAACTAAATATATATTTTATAAAATTATTTGAAAAATTAAATTGACCCAGTCAAATTAAATAAAGACTTGACTTCGTCATTGACATTGTCAAATTCTTTTGCTTTTAACAAGCCAGTCTTCCGTTGACTGAACTAACTATGTTAGAGCTCTATTCTCGCTTCTTTTTCATTAAATGCTTCATTTTGTGTTTAGTTTTTAAGAGAGAGAAAAGAAAAGAAAAGAAAATAAAAAAGAATATATTTTTTATTTTCTTCTTAAAAGCAGGAATAAAATATTCTGATATAAAAAAAACACTTAATTTCTCTTCTTGTTTTTTCTTTTTCGAACTAAATGTCTAACAGTGTTGTCTTGGAGTTTTTAATTTGAAAAGAAAAAAAAGGGGTTATTTTGGCCGAAATATTTTTTCTCACATTTTAGAAGAAGTGAAAAAAATATAATTATTGAACTTTCATTAAATATAAAATCGTTTATAGATATCACAGAATTATATGAAAATTTATATATTTAAATATTTTTATATATTGTTTATATTTTTATATATTGTTTATATTTGTTATGAAATCCCTTCTAATTTTAAACTCTAAAAAAGTTTTTTCGGAATTAATTAAACTAAAACTTTTACCAATGAATTTCAAGATTTAGAAGTACCAACGGTGTTTTTCCAGAGGGACTAAAGTGCAAATAAGCATTTCTTTTGTAGTGTGTCAAACTCCCGTGCAGACCTTTCAAAAGGTTGCTTGTCAGTCTTTTAATACTGGAGGGGACCTCTTAACAATTTTTCCACACAAGGGGAGAATTTTTGAGCAAAATCTTAATGCTCGGTTGATTTCTTATGAACCGAGATATTAAGTGCCGGTTTGACGGAGTTGTACATTGTGATGTGGTGTGTTGAAAAATTTTTAGATACAAATTTTTTGGCAAAAATATTTTTGTAAAAGAATTAAAATAGTGTTTAGTTATATAATTATAAAAATATTTTAAATTTATTAATGACAATTTTAGGATAAGAGTGTGATATGGTATTAAATATATATTTTATACTTTATATTATGATTTGAGTTCAACCAAAAATATATATTATACTAATATACTAATATTTATTTTTATTTTGGGAGAACCTATTCTATTAGAGTTTGATTTTTAGTATAAATTTTATCTTAGGATCTACGGAGAATTTGGAGAAGGAGCAAGGGTCAGCTACGGTACTGCTAATGAATAGACTCGAGTCTGTAATTTTGATCACACTGCAGTACACACCGATATACACAGAGTCATAATGATATACAATGTGAACAACAAGTACTATTTATACACGTCGGTAAACATCGAAAGATAGTTATATACACCACATGTATGATTTGTGTCTTGTTACAAATCATTCTATTATAACACTTTCAATACTATTTTAATAGATTTTTGGCGTATCACTTGTGGGTTTTTTTCGTATTGGGTTTCTACGTAAATTATTATGTTATTATTTTCAGTAATTATTTAATCAAATATCTTTTATTTCGGTATAATTTAAATTTTTTATTGATAACGCATTTTGAATTGACCGACTTGATAATTTTGGTGTACTTCCAAAATTTGACGAAAACACTCACAATCCTTGTTTAATTTGGGAGATGAAACATGTATTACTAAAAATATAACTAAGAACGTGAACACGTGAACAAACATGATATTCTTCATTCCACACACAACCAGATCGTACCCTATTGAAGGGTGAGAAAAGCTGGAGGAAGACGAGATTGTGGACGCCGTTGGATTTGCAATTGGCGTGGGCCCATTGAGAGAGAAAGTTAGTTGACTATTAATGCTATTATCTTGCCTTACGTGGAATGCGATATGGAATATGTAGTTTAATTACTCCTCCTTCCGTTCCTTAATATAAAACGTTTTAGAGTTATACATAAGAATTAAAATGATAATTATATAATATTAAATGTAAATTCAATTATTTATAATATCTTTAAATCCTCATGTTATCATAATTATCTCATATTCTGTCACACGCATTTTTCCAATTTTTTTTATAAAAAAAACTCATTAATTTTTTAATATTCTATTTCTCATTAGTCTCTCTCTCCCTCTCCATAAAGTACAATTCTTTAATTTAAAAATCCTCTTTACTCTCTCCCTCATAATTTATCGTATTTAAAAATTTCATTTTCATATTTTTTATTTTAAACACAATAAAAAATGGTGCCATGCACCTTAAAAAAAATTTGTTCAATTTTTATTTTTTTCTAACTTTTTCACCATTTTTGTTTATAGAAAGCTATGTAGGCCACATGAATCTTCAGAAGGAAAAAAAATATAACTAACTTCAACATGGCAACAAGTAGAATTATAGATTTGAATATTATTCCAAGTGATGAAGAAAATTCAATGAATGAGTTGAATAAAAATCAATAATTTTTGAAAAATAATTTTGATTTGAATGTTGATATTAAAGTGGAAGAGTTTTGTTGGGATAGGTAGGGGGGGGGGGGGGGAGGGAAGTGAAAAAGTTTTGTTGGAATAAGGAGAGAGAAAGGGGGGGGGGGGGAAGTGAAAAAGTTTTGTTGGAATAAGGAGAGAGAAAGAGTTAAAAATATCGACAATTGTGAATAAAAATCAAAAAATTAAACAGAGTAATATTTCCTTTTCTGATGTGTCCAACTCTGCAACGACCTTGACTTTTATTCCGATCAAAATTCTATTTATGTTATAGAAATTAATATTTTTATAAATAAAAATATTAATTTTATAATGTATCTCTTATACATAAATAATAAATAAATAACTCATGTAATAGAAATTTTATAAAAATATCAAATTATATATATAAAAATATCAATTCCCATTATTAAAAAAAGAATTGTTATTAAGAATATTCAAAGTTTACAATTTGATCAAATAACCTTAGCTAAGATTAACTTTGGCATAACATTAAATATTTTTCCCCCCATATGTGTATAACTATTGATGTATAATATTTTATTTTTGTTACAGAATATCATATGTACCTGAAAAATTATTAATAAATAATTATTACGATTTATAGGCTATTTAATAAAACTAAATGAAAAGTTCTGAATGGCTGAACGAACCAAATAAAACAGATATCTGATTAAAATTGAACACTGAATGAAAGAAACTGTTTGTTAACTGATTCGTTTAAAATAACTAAATGACGATATTTCTCATTTTAACCAAAAAATATGTATAAAAAAATTCATACTTATTTTTTAAATATTGAGGTAGAGGTAGTATTTTAAATTGTTCAGTTTATTTTTGCATATTCATACTTTAATATACGTTATATCAATTTTTGTTCTTCTGTTTATGAGTATTTTTATTTTTATTTTTATTATATTAAAAATTAGTAGTAAATTTTTAACTTTTATAGTGGTATGACAAATAATAAACAAATCATAGTATTAGAGTAATTATATACATACATACATACATACATACATACATACATACATACATATATATATATACATACATACATACATATATATATATATATATATGTATGTATGTATGTATTTAAATAGATAATAAAACAAATAACAATAACAAAAATGACACACATATGCATGCATTTAAATAAATAATAAATCAAACATACATATAAACTTTTGAAAAACCTTTAATAGAGTATACTATTAGTAATGTAATTTTAAAAATAAAAAACTAAAAATATTAATGTTGTTGAAATTAGTCTTCTGGTAGACTACTAGAATTAAGAGAGAGAAGTTGAGAAGTGAGAAAGAAATGGAGAGAAAAATGATATATTTTTTCATTCATTTGAATTCTTTTGTTTCAAAATAAGATACTTTATAGGATTACTAGTACAAAGTTTTAGATAATTCATCACAACTAGGGCTGTAAATGGTAACTAGAAATGTTATATTTGTCCGCATCCGTATTCGAAATAAAACAAATATTATTCGCATTCGAAAAAAAATGGATATATCCGTATTCGATTTAAAGGTATTCGCAAATAAATAGATACGAATACAGATATAAACGTATTCGTATTCGTTTAATATCCGACCGTAAATATATCCAACGGATAGAGAATATCCGAAATTCAATATCCAAATTCGGATCCGTATCCGTAATTCGTATCCGAATAACTTATATATATGTATGTATATATATATATATATATATATATATATATATATATATATATATATAATACTAATAATAATAATAATAATAATAATAAGCAAAATAATTTTTTTTAAGTGACATTCCTTATATAATAATTAGTTTTTACTATCATACGAAAATTATTTTTAAAATATGTCATTTCACTTCTAAAAAGTAGGAGATGACACTTTTCTTATAATATTAATAAACTGAAAAAAATTGATTGAAGTATAGTTAATGGATTTTTACTATTATAAAGTTAAAATATCTAAAATGTATCATTTAACAAGTGTTATAAATATCATTTAACAAGTGTTACAATATAACTTTTCGATTATTTAACAAGTGTTATAAATATTATTAATATCATTTAAATATTATAATTATAGATTATAAATATTCATACACACTACAGTATTACTCCAAACACATAAAATGGACATCAACTTATTAATGTACATCTAAACTTTAATAAGTAGAGCATTCATTTTTGAAATTTAGGATCTCAAAAATAATAAAAACTTATTTGAATTGTAATTTAGAGTATTGATTATTGTATTTATTAAAAATAAATAAATTAACATTCATTCATTAATATGTATGGTTTAAACTTTATATTGTGATTGGTTATGAATAATTATTTAATTTTTTTCTTTATTTTTTATAAATAATTTGAATGAATTTTATATTAGATGACTGATAAACGAATCCGGATACCTGAATATTCGAATAATCTGTATTCAGATATTATTTCGAATACCAGATACGGATAATATTTTTAAATCCGTTGAATACTGGATATAAACATGGATAGCGAATTGATTTTTCAGATATGGATACGAATATTACTGTATTCGGATTCGTTTATATCTGTTTACACCCCTAATCACAACTATACACCTCTCATTATTTGTTAATTATGATTAGCCTTGGATGGTTCAACTGACAGCTACTATTATACTATCAAATTGACTTCTTGTTTCCCTTCTTGGCCCTGGTATATCCTTGCAGCCATATGGGTTCCTTGACTTGCCTTCTTGACCTCCTCAACCCATTGAGTGTGAATAAGTCCTCCAACTTAGCTTCCTTTAAGTCCATTCTTTTGGCTATTTCTTTTCCCCTTAATTCCTCTTTATCAAACATGATATCCTCCATATTTTTTGTTGGTTATCCCAGTTGGTTCTTCTATTTCCAATTCTCTATTAGTCTTTATGAAAATTTCCTCTTCATTGTGCCAGGATTGCTGTTGCAGAGTTTGATCAAAGCCTTCAGCTGGGGTGACCTTAGCCGTATTGTTTGTGTCATAATATCATTTTAAGTACAATAAATTAATAATAAAAATTAAGAATTATATTTGGACTAAAAGTTACAGTAAACTAGTCGTAAAGGCGAGAAAATTATTATAATCACTTTAACATCACATAAGAGATAAAATAAAATTTCATATTGAAGGTAAAATATAAACTCACATGAAAACGTAAGAATTGATCTTATATATTTGAGTCTTAAAAATCAGACTAAGAACATTGACTCTGGCTTAACCATTAGGTGAATTTGGGTTGAAAAATAAGGGTGATCATGAAATATAATCATTAGGGGAGAGATATAAAAAAGAAGCTTTGGTATTTTTTCTTTCCTTGTATTCATGTGTTAAGGGAAGAAAGTAGGACATGTTACAGATTAAAATTTTAATATTTGACTTGATGAAATTTGTTTAACAAATTAAGATAGCTTTGTACCTAAATCTTTACTTTTAGCTTTAAAGTTTTGACTTAAATTTGTTATTACTTTACTATTTTACCTAACTTTCTATCCTCGAAGAAAGCTCATAAATATGTGCTGGTCGAAATCGGAACTATTTATTTTGTAATATTTATTTATTTAAAAAGTTCCGACATCGAGTTCGTTTGAATGAACAATAACGCGCAAGCATACGCAGTCAACAAGTAATAAAGTGAAAGTAAAGTATCGATCCCACGAGGAATTTGTTCTAATGATTTCCCAAATATCGAATCCATCGAGCCAATCTTAGTTCAAACAGTTGATTCAATGGAAGAAGGAAAATGTAAAAGTACATAACACAAATTAACAATTAAACTAGAAAACATTTAAAGATAGGTGAATCTAAGTCTGTAATTTCTCCCAATATGTTATTTTCATCTCCTAACTCTCCTCTCAATCTTACGGTCACGACAAATGGCTAACCGAGAATACGATAATACTTATAGGCATCTTTCGATAGCCAAATAAACATATCTCATCCAAACCTATCCCATTCGACAGAATTCAGATAAGAACAACCCAAGCAAGATAATTCACTATATTTCTATGAGAACTAACACAAGTAGGGTTTTTAACGCATAGATTCTCACATAGGCTACACGAGGCACAAAGGTATATGTCTATCCTTTAGGCAAATATGAATTCAATCCTAAGACCAAATAACATACACGTGTTAACATATTCAAGCCCAAACTTATAATCCATCTTCCGATTTCATACAAGTTACCAAAGTGATTACAAAGCCAAACAATTAACAATTATCACAAAACATGATAACCTACTCATATGGTCTTAACCAACGAATGGTCAACCAAGAACACATCAATACTTATATGCCTCTCTCGATAGCAATACAAGCATACCCAAGTCTAAATAATCTACTATATTTCTATGAGAATTACAATAAACAAGGGTTATGAAGCTCAGGTTCTTAATTGGTTACACATGACATACAGGTATATTTCTATCCAATACGCAAATCATACATCCCAACTATGTAGAATAGCACAATCACATGTTATCACATTTAGGTCAATCCTATAATCCATTTGCCAATTTCATATATAAACCCACACTAATCATTAAGCCAAGCAATCCATATATGAAAAACTAAACATGATAATCCAATTCATGGTGCCAATCAAGAGAGAGAGAATCAATTCAAACAACTATTTGGGTTTCAAAACAATACTTAGATTCCAATGAATGAAAACTAGCAAATATTCATTATAAATCCCACAAGATTTAACAATAAAATGAAATAAAAAGAATAATAAGAGTCTAAAAGATTAAAGGGATGTCACCCAAGCTTCAATCTCCAGATCTTATCATCTATGGCTTCCATCCATAACTTTCTTTGCTTGCTCTTCATCTTCTTCATCCATTGCTAGCTAGTTCCAAAAATTGGGGAAACTAGGGTTAGAAATCAAGGGGAAGTAGGCATCCAATGAAGGAAACCACCTTCCCTTCTTTTTTATTTCCCTAAAATCGCCTATCTCTCTTTCCAATTTGAAAAGGGAATGAAAGTTAATGAAATTAGGGCTGGAAATGAACTTAAAATCTTCAATCTGCGCGTGAGAACAGTACCACCGCCGCGACGGTAGCAGGGGAGCGCTGCGGCGGTAGTGTTAACTTTTAGTTGCAGAAACTTTGGGCGCTGCGGCGGTGAAACCTGCTGTTAAATTTGATTTTGCTCTACCGCTGCGGCGGTAGCAGGGCACCAAAGGTATCAACTACATAGGTATAAAAACCAGTCATCAATATGCTATTTGAAAATAAAACTTTTAAAATTATTACCTTTTCTTTCTTTCTCTATATATATGTGTATAGTACCTTTTTAACTAGCAAACTCAAAATCAGTTAAATAGAGTCGTTAGTCGAACACATTCTACTTAACATTCAATCAAAATAAATATTATCTTTAACGACTATCATAAATAAATATTTTGATTTTAATTTCTTGATCTCTATATTATTCGTATACCTTTTTAGAGCGATGGACTAGCATATACATGGCCCAATGAACTTTGGACTTATATTTGTAATTCTAATAACATTTAGGTTTTTTGACCTAACTCAATTTTGGCCAAGTTCAAAGCAGCCTATATAACCTACTGACAGCCCAATCCAACCCATTTTTTTTTAATAACAATTGAAAACTAATTTATTTTACTAACTTTATCCACTATAACACTACTTTAAAATTAAGAGTCAAATCCACGTCTTTTAAAAATTTAGAAGTACATAAACAAGAAAAGAAATATTACTTTAGTTATGTTATTCTCGGTCTCTCTATTTCTTACTTGTCTTACTCATGTTAACTATTTCTACTCTTTCAACTCAATGTCTTTATTGAAAGGTTGCCTTAATTATATATTCATTACTTGTGAATCAAAATAAATTATTATATTTTATCATTGATATCTAATGTCTAAACTTTTGTAGTTGGACTATTTGGAAACAATGACGTCTGGTCATTTAGTATTATTTTGTCAACAATACAAAATAAATTATAAATAGTGTTTGCATGAATTATGTACAAGCAAACATATGAAACATAAAAATAAAAAAAATACAGTAAAAAACATTGAGTGAATTAATCAAAATTAATTATTTATTATCGATGTCATGTTAATCAATTGAAATTGCTTGTTTGTTTTGTTCTATACCATTTTTTTCTTAAATGATTATTACTCTGTTTTATAAAAAAGATTAATAACATTACAATGACATTATTTTTTAAATTCAATTTTTCTTAAAAAAATATGTAAAAACCTATGGACCAGCCTAACTCATTGTGCCTTGGACCATGGGCCTCACTTTTAGAGCCCAATAAGAACATAACTTTTTTGACCTAACTTATTTTTGACCCAGTACATTACCAAATTTGTGACGCCCCAAATCCGGGCCTACACAACCCAATTTGGGACGCCAAAAGATTACAACAAAATTATTATAATCCAGTGTAAAGCACAAAAATACAAAACTCGATAATACACAATTAAGTCTTCACTATTATTGTCACACTATTTATAATATGTGAAGACTACTATAGCTATCCTTCGGACCTTCACTCCATTCCCTAGCTAGACCTAACTACTCTCTCATCTCCTGTTGAAAAACAATGGAACAAAAAAAAGAAAGAGTGAGCTCAAATAACCAGTAAGAAAATATAATGACTAAGATAATGACAAATAAATTATCATTAGCCTTCAACAATTGAGTTCTTAATTGAATATAATAAACAATAAGCTTTATATTAAGAACTGCAGTTAAATTCTTGAACAAAGTTCAGATCAATGATAACAACGAAATGAGCAATCCATTAGAAGAATAATGTATACTATGATGTCCACTCGCTTCTCTTTTTAAGAAAAATATCATCAATTTTTATCACCTGAAACACCACTAGTCATGTTAATACAATTTCACAGTTTTTGGTCATAATCATACAAATCAGCAGTGCATCTTTGCACTACAGGCCAAAGATATTCAATATATCACCAACGGTCATGATTATACCAGTATTCAGCCTTTGGTCATAATCATACCAAACAACAGTTCATTTTTGCACTACGGGCCAAAGATATTCAATATTGTTAGTTCCCAGAGGCGCACAAGTGATCTAGAAGGGGGGGGGGGGGGTTGAATAGATCTTATTTGAAAACTTTTACTTTTAATATTAAGTTCAAATAATTAATAGCAATTAACAAACTTAATTAAGATTTGTTTGCACAGCGGAATATTAGTTTGAAAACACCCCTTAAAGATTTGTAAAACTTCTCTGTTAAGTTTAAGATTATTTTGAAGAAAGTCACTTGTTAAGTAAACTAATTCACAGTCATATGTAAACATATATATATATATATATATATATATATATATATATATATATATATATGTATATATAAGACAGAATGTAAATGACTGAATGTAAATGACTGAATGTAAATGACACCAGAGAGTTTTAAGTGGTTCGGAGACTGAACAACTCCTACTCCACTCTTCTACTACAACGAGTAGGAAATCCACTAAGGATGGTTCATAAGGAACCCTTCAAGCTCATTAGCCTGGAAACTCTGGTTCACTAAGAACCCTTCAAACCCAGCAGGTTTGGTTAGTTTAGTCACAAAGACAAGGACATTACTGCCCTCTTCAAGTCCAGCAGACTTGGCTCCTTTAGTCACTATGACAAGGACAACTGCCCTCTTCAAGTCCAACAGACTTGGCTCCCTGATCATTTGAAAGAGGTTGGAGTTGCTACTGAGTTGTACTTTAAGTCCTATTGTCTTTAAACACTCAGTAGTAGGATGTGATCATTCCTGGGATAACATTGAGTTAGACAATGATGCTTGACTTCTTTATATGCTCAATATCATCTTGTGATCACCCATTGTGCTGCTAGGCTTTTGTACTTCAGCTCCTTTGGTACTTGATAACTTCTCGAGATGAACTCCTGAGATGACTGTGATGCTCCTTTCTTTTGGTACTCAGTTGTTCCTTCTTATCATAGACAGATTATAGCTTCTCGAGATGGGCTTCTGAGATGACTGTGATGCTCCTTCCTTTTGATACTCAGTTGCTACCATGTATGTATCAAGTTGGCGTTTAAGCTTCTCTCTTCCATGTGCCTAGCAGCTCTGAACACTTCTCTTGTAATAGAGTTATACATCTCTATGTCTCTCTCAATTCAGTGTTAGTGTTCTGATGGATCGTAGAGTTCTTTAGCATAACCATTCTCTGTTTTACTCTACGATCGGTTGTTGTCTACCATCATCTCTCTCGTGTATATTTTTCAATAATCGCAACAACCACACACACTTCTGTTTGTTATGTATGCCTTTATATCTCTGAGCATATTTTTTACCGTTGAGATAAATCCCGTTGGTTTCCTTTGGCTTTGTGCAGATCTTAAATATCTTCGATGTTTGACTTTCTTGCCACTTGTGTCAGTGCTTTTCCCTTTTCTGACATATTCTGATATATTGACCTGTAGCTCAGCTTTCTCTGACTTTATAGCCGTTGCACTCCCAGAGTTGTTCAGCAAGGAGTATTATTTCCTTTGTTAATTAATCTTCTGATTTATCAATAAATACCTTCCTTGACTTTTAGAACCAACTGTTCTGATGCATTCAGAGATGTCCCATTGGTCTGACTTTATTCACCATTTTCCTGAGCAGTGGGTCCTGACTTATAGTCGTTTAGGCACAACGTCTACTACAACTCTGACATGCATCTGTATCTAAACAACATTTAATCTTTCCTTAATCTGGGCGAGAAGTATTCCCTTTTCTCTTGCACCATATAACCATTCTGTTAGTCTACTTGTCTTGACCTGCTTAATGAATTCGTTGAGTGATAGACTGTCTACTTTGTTTCTGCGAATTCAGCTTCATGAATATTGCTTGAGGTATGTCAAGTGAAACGTTGAGTTAGAACGATCTTTTCTCTAACTCTGCGACCTTGTTGCTCTGGTCAGATCGTAGAGTTTGTGCTTGCAATGCTTTGCTTTGATTTCGTTCTACGATCTTGTAGGTTTGATCAAATCGTAGAGTTAGTTAATTGTAGTGCTTCTTAGTGGAATCGTTGAGTTGCAGTCGGTGTTGCTTCATCCTTTAATTCTACTCAACGATTGTTCCATGTGTATAGCAATCTTCTGTATTGCCTTGTCATTTTGTTCCACTCTACGATCTCTTCTATCTGCATACCTTCCAATCCTTGTAAGCTTGCTCAACAATCTTACTCTACGATTTTGCTAAAGAGTGTGTATCGTAGAGTACATTTCTTCTCTGGTTCAGCGTTATCTGCAGGCTAGCTTGGCTGTCTGTTCGACGATCGTAGAGTTCAGCTCTACGATTTGTACTTTGAACAGTTCTTTAACTTTACTCGTATATCCTGTAGACTTCTTGAATATATGTCTCTCTTTGATGATCATAGAGTTATCTTGGTAAGGAGTCGTAGAGTTAACTCTACGATTTATACAAAATCGTTGAGTCTTCTTTGAAAGAAATCGCAGTGTCCGTTCTACGATCGTATAGACTGATCAACCTAACAGATTTGATCTTTTCTAACTAAGTCCTTTCTTACATTATTACATCATTACATATTGAAAGGACTTTTACAGACTTTGACATACACAAATACATCAATGATTCATTCTTATGCTACTCTGTTAATATCATACGTCTTTTATGCAGAGTGACTTCTATTGAAAGATCAACCTAACATTTCTGATCTTTAAAATCTAAGTCCTTTGTACACGTATATCTAAAAAAGGACTTTACAACTTTTAAAACCGATAATTTTCATTCTCTTTAATAAGCAGCAGATAGTTTATAACAAGATCATATTTGTGCTATACAAGTGTGTGCACATCACAGTATTTGAGATAGATAATATATATCATACACCCATAACAATGTAAGCACATAATTAGATTAACATATAATCACTTTGTCAAATAACCTTTTAAACACTTTTAGACAAGCTGTGCACATAAAAACAAGTAGAACATCTACGCACTTTTTCAGATTCACATTGTATATCAATCATGACAATCAATCATGTAAGCACATAAACACTTATAATCAATCATGTAAGCACATAAACACTTTCAGAGTATCTAAGCACATAATCAATTAAGCACATAAGCACATTAACATATATAGAGTATCTAAGCACATAATCAATTAAGCACATGAGCACATTAACACATATGCACTTTGTCAGATACATATTGACAATTAACCATATAAGCACATTATAAAATCACTTTGTCAAATAACCACATAAGCACATTTAGCCCAGTCCTTTTTGCACAACAGTCATCATCATCAAATCAAACAACATTCAACAAATATATCACCAACGATCATGATTATACCAGTATTCAGCCTTTGGTCATAATCATACCAAACAACAGTTCTTCTTTGCCCCCGGCCAAAGAGAACATTCACCATGTGCCCTAAAAGACAACAATTATATCGTCTTTATCCTATCATATGTACCCCCCGCCACAAATATTCACAACAACATGGTTCTTGATGATTAGAATAACAATAGTGATATAGATGATGAATCAGAAGAAACAGTATGCTCAATAAATATCGAAAGTTTATGATATTTTTTTGTGCAGATTCAAATAATGTCTAAATTTTCAACATGATGTTGACTTAAATTCAAAAATGATATTCAAGATCCACAGTTCAGAATAACGGTTAAGGTTCAATAGAAGGATTTAGAAAAATAGGAAGGCTCAATTGAAATAATATTAGATAAAGCACAAACTATTAAAGAATATATAATCATTTCAGGAAATTTTACCAACAAAAAACAAATAAGAAATGAATACGAAGAGTAATTCACCAAACATGCGGTAGTCCGCGTAGTTAGGTTATTCTCAGAGATTAATAAGGACTGAATACAAAAGGTTATTCACAAAACATGCGTAGTCCGCGTAGTCAGGTTATTCCCACAAATTAATAAGGAATAAATACAAAAGGTTATTCACCAAACATGCGGTAGTCCGTGTAGTCAGGTCATTCCCACAAATGAATAAGAAAAATTATTCACCAAACATGCGGTAGTCCACGTAGTCAAGTTATTTCCATAAATTAATACATGGAAATAAATGACACATCTTACGAGTAAGGAAGAAACAATATTATTTTCGAGAATCCAAGAATAATAATCCTTTACCGTAGTAAGTTTGAATAGTGGAAGATGAAAAAGATGATATTCCTTACCTTAACACGTGATTGGATATGAAGTTGATCAACCTATATTTTTATAATTAAATTAGTAACTACTATATATAATTTTATGGTGTATACCAATTCGTATGAAATCATCAAAAGTGATTTAATAGAATAAAGTAGAATAACTTCAATATAGTTTTTGAAGAAGATAATATTTCAAAATGAATCTTCTAAAAGAAGAGTCTTCTGAAGGACGATTTATAAACACCGTGTGATGTGTGTGATTACTTATATAATTTTTATAAAAAGACTTACTTGGTCAGTACTCGTACACTTATAGATCTTCACAAATACTCAAGATGACTTTAGCACACTCAAAGAGAACTTATACAAAGAAATATTTGGAGAGTGAAAGAAAGAATAAGCAAGGAAGTTTTTATGAAAAATTCTTAAGTTAAGGCCTCTATTTATAGCCAAAAATCTTATCATAAACCAAGATTTTCTAATTTAATTCAAACCGTATATTTTAAGATAATGTTTAATCCATACCACTCATTTTATCTTTTAAGATTTTCTTAATCTAAACTATTCATTTAAATATCATCTTTAATATACACCATTCATTTCAAATTCGATAATTATTACATTATCTTTAATCTATACCATTCATTTCAGATTTCCTTTAATCTATACCATTCAATTAACTTTATATATAAAACCACTAACTTTATATAAATCAATTAACTTTATATATAAAAACAAATAACTTTATATAATTTATCATAATAAAATAATTTATTTTACATAATTTATATAAAGTAATTAACTTTATATAAATTATTATAATAAAAATGAATAACTTTATATAATTTATTATAATAAAAATAAATAACTTTATCAATTCAATTATTCAACAATAATTCACAATTATTCATTATTATGACTAATTGTTATAAATGCAGTGTAGTTGGCTTTCTGAGTTAGATAAGCAGAAAAATCAACTAATAATAGAATACAACAGTTTAATCTACATCATAAAAAAGATATCAATAATGCTGAAAATAAATAAGAAAATAACACGTTACTGTGTAATGACAATTATTAATTCAGTAATGCGAATTATTGTGCATATGTTAATGTGACAATTATCAGCTCAATAATATTAATTATTATGCATGTGACACTTATTGGTTCAATAAAGTCAATATAGTACAATGGTCACTTTATCAGTTCAATAATATGAAACACTGTGCAATATCGTGTGCTATTGTGATATACCGTGTGCTACTGTGTAATACCGTGTTTTTCTATTCCTTTACCACCAGTATATTAACAGTTAAGAATGATAGTACCGTTGACCATTTTTATTTAAAAAGGTTACAGTTGTCGTTTTCTATATCCGACAATAATTCGTTATAGGGGGTCCACTAATGTTTGGTTATTTCGGCGCGGTCGTACGAATCGAATATTCTTCGACAGAACGAATATTCCCCAACAAAACAAATATTCTCCGACAAGATAAAATTTATATAAAATATTTTTAATTTTAACTTTTGTTAATTTATCCATTTACCGTTTCAGGAAGAAAATATATGAAAAAAATTTAAATTGTATTTCATAAAAGTCGAGGTTTTACAAAATCTACTAATGACTAGATGTGTAAACGGATCCGAATATAGTAGCGTTCGTATTCAAAAAATTAATTAGCTATTCGTATTCGTATCCGGTATTCGACGAATTTTAAAAACGCTATCCGTATCCGATATTCGAAATAATATCCGAATACGGATAATATCCGTTTTCGTTTATTTTATTCAAATATTCGGATATCCGAATTTGTTTATCAATCGCCTAATATAAAATTCATTCAAATTATTTACAAAAAATAAAGATTTTTTTTTGAATAATTACTCATAACCAATCACAATTTAAAGTTTAAACCATACATATTAATGAATGGATGTTAATTTATTTATTTTTAATAAATATAATAATCAATGTTCTAAATTACAATTCAAATAAATTTTTATTATTTTTGAAATCTTAAATTCAAAATGAATGCTCTACTTATTAATGTTTAGATGTCCATTAATAAGTAGATGCCCATTTTATATGTTAATTTGGAGTAATACTATAGCATATATGAATATTTATAATCTATAATTATAACATTTAAATGATATTTATAACACTTATTAAATGATACATTTAAGATATATTATAACACTATATATAACTAGAATAAGGAAAAAAAATATTGAGTTTCAAAGTATAGTTCATTAATGAATGAATGTTAATTTATTTATTTTTAATAAATACAATAATAAATGCTCTAAATTATAATTCAAATAAGTTTTCATTATTTTTGAAATCCTAAATTAAAAATGAATGCTCTACTTATTAATGTTTAAATATCCATTAATAAGTAGATGTCCATTTTATGTGTTAAGTTGGAGTAATACTGTTGTGTGTATGAATATTTATAATCTATAATTATAAAATTTAAATAATATTTATAATACTTGTTAAATAATGCATTTTAGATATATTGTAACACTATATATAACTAGAATAAAGGAAAAAAGTAATAAGTTTTAAAGTATATTTTATTAATGAATGAATGTTAATTTATTTATTTTTAATAAATACAATAATCAATGCTCTAAATTATAATTTAAATAAATTTTTACTATTTTTGAAATCCTAAATTTCAAAATAAATACTCTACTTATTAAAGTTTGATGTCCATTAATAAGTTAATGTCCATTTTATATGTTTGGAGTAACACTGTAGTGTGTATGAATATTTATAATTTATAATTATAACATTTAAATGATATTTATAACACCAAACTTAAATTGCTGAGTTGAGTCAAGATTAACTAAAATATCATTTAAATATATCTTATTTAAAACTTACCTAATGAGTCGTTTATAAATTTACCTATGCTTTGCATGGGCAATTAAGCTTATACTTTAAAAAAAATAAAAAAAAATTGCGATTGGCAACTTACTAAAATTTAAAACCTAGAAAAGACTGGAAACTTGCATAGGCCCAGAAGCAGACCATGGGGACTTTTTAAGGGGCCAATAGTAGGACATACAAACTTTTTAGTTATAATACTAACTGACCTAATAAAGACAATAGCTAAAAAGTCTGAAAAGAAAATGCTAAATAGGCTCGCAGAATACTAGATGTACACTTCGGTGTCCAACTCCTAGAGCCCGTTTGGAAACTTTCTGAAACACTTTTCAGAAATAGAGATTTGATTTCAATAGCACTTTTAACTTGAGCATAAAGTGCGAAATTATCCTTAAATTGTTTAAAAAAAATATTCATACCAAACACTTACTTTAAAACTTTCATTAATACTTTCAGAAGCACTTCTATAAGTATTTAACCAAACACAATATTTTAATTTTCATTTAAAAGAGCTTTTGTCAAAAAATTCTACATAAAAAAATATATTTCATCAGACTAGACCGCATGTTATTTAACATTTGACCTAATGCAAGCATGTTACTTTCCAAGGGTTTCATTTCCTTCATTAGCTGCACAGAAGCTTGTTGCATGTTAGGCCGACACTGTGGACTTGAATGAAGACACGCAATTGCTAGTTTCATAACAAGGACCACTTCCCATGCCGCTTGATCAATAGGAGGCGGTAGGCGTTGGTCTAACATATCATTCAACAACATATCGTAGGTAGTTGATGATGATGATGTTGTTGTTGACGATGCAATTGAGGAGAGAGATGAGATAAAATCAACGGATGCCTCCCTATAATCACTTCCAATAATAACACTTCAAAGCTGAAGACATCATTTTTCTCATTCACTTCCATTGTGTATGCAAGCTCTGCATCAGAAATAACACCGAAACAATAACTAAAACAGATAGAAAAATTCTAAAAGAAAGAAAGAAACATGCATGCAGTCTTTTGTTGTTTTACTCTCAAAGAATAGATTTTGTAGTTGCATCTAATTCTTTTATAAACTATACTTGAAAGTACATACAAATCACTTATTCCAATTGGTTATTCTATTTCCAATTCTCTCTTAGTCTCTATGAAAATTTTCTCTTCATTGTGCCGGGGTTGCTGTTGCAGAGTTTGATCAAAGCCTTCAGCTGGGGTGGCGTTATTGTTTGTATCATAATATCGTTTTAAGCACAATAAATTTATAATAAAAATTAAGAATTACATTTGAAATAAAACTTACAGTAAACTACTTGTAAATGCGAGAAGATTATAATAATCACTTTAACATCACATAAGAGAGAAAATAAATTTTTATATTGAAGGTAAAATATAAACTCACGTGAAAACTAACCACCATGTGAATTTGGGTTGAAAAATAAGAGTGATCATAAAATCATTAGGGAAGAGATATAAAAGAGAAGCTTTAGTATTCTTTTATTCCTTGTATTCACGTGTTAAGGGAAGAAAGCAAGACATGTTACAAATTAAAATTTTAATATTTGACTTGATGAAATTTGTTTAACAAATTAAGATAGCTTTTTACCTAAATCTTTATTTTTAGCTTTAAAGTTTTGAGTTAAATTTGTTCTTACTTTACTATTTTATATAACTCTCTATCCTCGAAGAAAGCTCATAAATATACTATTTGAAAATAAAACTTTTAAAATTGTTACTTTTTCTTTCTTTATATATGCATGTGTGTGTATAGTACCTTTTTAACTAGCAAACTCAAAATCAGTTAAATAGAATCATTAGTGAGACACATTATACTTAATATTCAATCAAAATAAATATCATCTCTAATGACTATCATAAATAAATATTTTGATTTTAATTTCTTGCACTCTATATTATTTGAATACCTTTTTGGAGCGATGGACCAACATATACGTGGGTTTGATCCTTGTTGGAAATTAGTGGCGTTTTCCTCGTCTATTCAAGAGAAGTCTTATTGCGTGGTCAGTTAAAAAACGAATGTTTATACCTGCTAAAAGTATGTTTATACTTGTGTTTGGATCATTTGCAAAGAAACTTGAACAATCTCGACCATGTTCCTCCAACATATTTCTTTTTATAGAAAGAAAAAAAGAGAGGAAAATATAACATTTTTTGCAATGAGAGTCGATCACCTATAAAAAATTAACTGTTCTTCTTTTCCTTACATTTCCTCTGTGTGTTTTTTGTGTAGTATAATAATAAAATTATGATGATAAATTTGAGAATATACTGTTATTTTATATTATTATTATTATTTAAAAATATGATTTTACTTTTGTAAAATAATAAATTTTTTAATAAACGAGACTCTTTTTATGTAGCGGAAAAATGTCATTATAAACACAACAAACAGAATTTTACATATACACAGGAGCGTACCCCATAAAAAGGACACAAAATACTCCCATTATAGTATATAAAAAGAAGAGTTCAATTATGTATTATAAATTTTTTATACCAAATTACGATAACGAAAATTTTATATTAAATTACGACTACGGCATATATCAATATATGACCGTATGTGACACTCACAACTAACATGACCGTGACATGTATAAAGAGAATCTGTTATTAAATTAAGGATTTTTTTTATTTATCAATTTACGTATTTTATTAATGACATTTTGTCTTTTACTTTTTTATCAATCAAACTACGCCGTTTTGGATTGGTTGCCACAACTAGTTAAAACCCATGCACTTAGATGTGATAACCACTGTTACACTTTTCTCTCTCCCTCTCTCTCTATATATGTTGATTTCCTCCGCTACCAAATTAAATTGTACTCCATTTCCTATTCTTCCAAATAATCCTTGTTGATATGGAAGTTCATATTTTCTTATATGGAAGTTGATATTAACATGTGCAGAAAAATACAGTAAAATTCAATCTAATTTATCGCAAAATATATTGGGACAGAGTAATTATTTTGTTTAGAATAAAATGGGAACCACAACATAAATAGTTTAAGAGTATATTTGTCTAAAAAGAAGCAATCATGCTCTCCTCGATTTTATATGATTTGGCGGGAAGTCAAGAGTTTTTAGCGAAGAAAAGAGTTCAATTTGTCTAATTGCTTCCGAAGTTTTTTTTTATTACCTATTTTCCAATCTACCCAACCCCTTTTGAATTTAATCCTAGAAGGAATATCAGAATAAAAATGCAAAAAATAATAGATTCCACGACCATAATTGGAAACTTAACTCAAAATAGCAAATTACATAAACATAGTATAATGAAACATTAAGCATAATAGAAAATTACATAAACAAAGTATAATAAACGCCATAGATAACTATTGAGGATATTTAACATTTGACCTAATGTAAGCATGTGAAATGAACTTTCCAAGGGTTTCATTTCCTTGGTTAGCTGTACAGAAACTTGTTGCATATTAGGCCGACACTGTGGACTTGAATGAAGACACGCAAATTCTAGTTTCATAACAAGTACCACTTCCCATGCCTCTTGATTAATAGGAGGCGGTAGGCGTTGGTCTAACAGATCATTCAACATCATATTGCAGGTAATTGATGATGATGTTGTTGTTGACGATGCAATTGAGGAGAGAGATGAGATAAAATCACCCGGATGCCTCCCCATAATCACTTCTAATAATAACACTCCAATGTTGTAGACATCATTTTTCTCATTCACTTCCATTGTGTATGCAAGTTCTGCATCATAAATAATACCAAAGAATAAGTATAGCATATCCAAACATAACATCTATCTTAATCATTAAAAAGTGGGGCATGACATTGAAATCCGTATCTTGTCCCACTTTTTAATGGTTAAAATGAATGTAATATTTAGTTTGGTAGTTGGATGTTGTGTATGCATGTAGATTTGTCCAATACCAAAACAAAACATGCATGCAGTCTTTTTGTTGTTTTACTCTCAAAGAACGGATTTTGTAGTTGCATCTAATTCTTTTATAAACTATACTTGAAAGTACGTACTAATTCCTATAAGATCACACTAATCTAGAAGTTATAAAATTTGAACAACTCACTTATTAAGAAATCGTATAGTTTCTACCACAAAAAGAACAACAAACTTGAAGTAACTAAATAGGATTGAATGGACAATATTAGATATTTTCAATGAATTTCGTAAAAAAATAAGAAAATAAAAAAATAAAAACACACGTACCTGGAGCTGCGTATCCAAAAGTTCCAGCAAATGAAGACCAATTATTAGAGTCTGTCTTCAAAAGTTTAGCCGTGCCAAAATCAGACACATGGGCCTCAAATTCTAAATCTAGCAATACATTCTTGCTTGATATATCTTGGTGAACAATAGGAGACAAACAATCGTGGTGCATATATGACAAAGCATTTGCAACACTCCTAACAACGTTTAACCTCTTCTTACATTTGAACTGCTCTGATTCTTCATTATTGTTCAATATCTTCCACAAGCTTCCTCCTTCAAAGAACTCATAAACCAAAAATGAGTGCATTAAATGAGAACAGAAGCCATAAAGTTTCACAATATTGCGATGACGTATTTCAATTAGTACGCGGATCTCATTCATAAAACTTTGTAGATTCTGCAACTCTCCTTCTTGTGGCCCATGAAGTTTCTTTACGGCAATGACTTGACCACTTGCCAATTCAGCTTTATAAATAGTTCCACATCTACCCTCACCAATGAAATATTTAGAGTTGAAGTCCTCTGTGGCTTCAATGATATATATTTTCATATATCATCTTTCCATCATAGTTCCACATTGAAAACATATTTTCAACTTTAACTTTTGGTGGGTATTTTACTTCTTTCCTCACTCTTCTATGAATATACACAAAGATCAAAGCAATCAACGCTAAAAGAAACAAAGTACTCCCCAAAATTGGAGGTGTGATTATGAGCACAACATTTGTTTTCCATTTGTCATCAAGGCGACAAACCAGTAACATTTCCACACAACCCTTTATTATTTCTTAAAGCTGTTATGTTCGCATCTTGAAAGGCTTTGACTTTAGGAAGAGGACCCTCAAACTGATTCCAAGATATATCAACAGATGTTAAGCTTACCGTTCCTTCAAAAATTGATTCGATAGTACCAGAGAGCTCATTGTGAGAAAGATCTAAGTATTTCCAAGCTCTTTAGTCCTCCAAATGCTGGTAACTCACCGATCAGAAAATTATGACTAAGATCTAGATTTTGCAGATTGTGCAAGTTATTTATTTGGAAGGGAACAACTTCTCCAAATCTGTTTCTACTCAAATTCAAGCTCCATAGCTTCACGCGCTCAAATAGTTGCTTAGGAATGGAGCCATTCAGTTGATTTTCAGCCACGTTAAGTTTTTGTAAATTAGACAACTCGCCAATTTCTGGAGGAATGTGGCCAGAAAGCTTGTTATTATCCAACAAAAGTTCAAACAATGTGCTTAGACTTCCGAAACTCTTAGGTATTTGACCAATTAAACGATTTGACGAGAGATCAAGTTTAGCTAGTTGAGTTGCCTTGCCAAGCTCAGGTGGTATCCTTCCACTGAGATTATTGTTGGAGACCTTTAAGCTCGTCAAATTGTGGCAGAGTCCCCAATTTGGGGAGAGCTCTCCATACAATTTATTTTGACTCAAATCAATAGAATACAAGTGTGGGTAGATGCCAAAAGAATCTGATATATTTGATATTTCCTGTGAGTTTGTTTCCATTCATAAAGAGTCTGTATAAGCTAGTGCAATTTATCAAGCTTCTTGGTACAGGACCTGTGAAGTGATTAAGTGCAGCGCAAAAAAATTTAAGAGATCCGCCAAGACATATATCTCGCGGTAAATGACCAATGAGATTGTTATCAGCTAAACTTAATCTTTCCAAATGTGTAAGATTATTAAATTCTGGAGGAATGAATCCCGTGAGATTATTTGAAAATATAACAAGTTTAACAAGGGATCTTAGCATTCCCAATTCCTTAGGGATGGTCCCTGAAAGGTTATTCATAAAAAGGAATAGATCGTATAAATTAGTCAAGTTCTCTATAGTGGTTGGGATTGAACCATTGAGACTAGGAAGAAGTAATGACTAGAAAAAGGGTGGTCATGGCTATGAGTATAAAAGGCAAAGAAGAAATAGATCGATCATAGTGTGGCTTATAGACTAGGAGTTCCATTGCTGCTTGGTTGGTTGGATTGAAACTCTAAACGTGAGGTATTTATAAACTCTGAACTCCAAATGTGGATGGTCCACTGCTTGGAAATTTGAAATAGAAGCAAGGATAGTTTTTGGGTATGACATTGTGATTGGAAGTGCTCTTGAGTTGCTTAAACTTAACCTGAAGTTTTTTTTGGCTATGCATGTAAGCCTTAAAACAGAGCTCAAACATGGGGTAAAATTTGATTAAACGAATATGCTAGCCACCCGTGTTTAGATTTTACATGCTCCAAACGCAGCAATAATAAAATGTTTTGTTTTAGGCATTAAAGTTTTTCAAGGACACATGTAATATATATATATATATATATATATATATATATATATTATTGTATTGTTTCCAATAATTTTTAGTCTTACAATTATATTAAGTTGCTATGACTTGTGTACTAGGAAAATCTTAAGATGCCTAAGAAAGAAGAGTACAAACCTCAAAAAAGTACAAAAAAGAGAAGAAGAAGAAAAAAAAGAAAAAAAAGAGGATTATTTATTCGGGAACTGAGATAGTATGTTTTATAAAAATTTAAGAATTGTATCTAACGTTTGAGGAGTCTTTCGTTTCCAATAATTTTTAGTCTTACAATTATATTAAGTTGCTATGACTTGTGTACTAGGAAAATCTTAAGATGCCTAAGAAAGAAGAGTACAAACCTCAAAAAAGTAAAAAAAAGAGAAGAAGAAAAAAAAAGAAAAGAGGATTATTTATTCGGGAACTGAGATAGTATGTTTTATAAAAATTTAAGAACTTTATTTAACGTTTGAGGAGTCTTTCTGATTAGACTGTAGAAATAATTTTGAGAATTACTTTTAAGTTGTAAAAGTTTTCACAGTATATTTTTAAAGGGACTAAACTGCAAATAAGCATGTAATTTTTCTTTAGGGAGAAGATAATTCCCATACCTTTTAAAGGGTTCTGGTTTCATCGTATTTACGCTGGTTGGAATGCGACTCAGAAATTTCAATGGACGAAACGATCCCATACAAGAGTATTGAAATTTGAAAGATTAGATGAGAAATTAAACTTCAAGAAATAGAATTTTTTTTAGAAAATTAATTTGTTGTTAGTCACGTAAATAACAATTAATAGTAATATTTTGAATGTTATGTTATATACATGGACTAAAATCCAATTTGCATCCCAATCATTTTTTCGAAAATCAATTTGCACTCTAAACTATTTTTTTGACTAAATGCATCCTAAATTTAATAAAAAGACAATTAAATGCACCCCCTGCTCATTTTCTAGCGAAATCTTCACCAGAACAATTAAAGTGAGGGGTAAAAAGACAAACCATAAAATTTAATTAATCTAACTTATAAAAAAATTAATTAAAAGTAAAATTTAACACTTTCTCTCTCATCTTCTACCTTATCTTCTTCTTCCCCATTTTAATCTTACTTTCTCTATCATCTTCTACCCTATCTTCCTCCCTATTTTAATCTCACTTTCTGTCTCATCTTTTATCCTGTCTTCTTCTTTTTTCCCATTTTAATTTTACTTTCTCTCTCTATAAATTGTAAGGAACGACTTTTCAATTATGTTACCATTACTTCAATCCACCACACAGAAAACTCAATTAACCTTACTATATAGCTCGAATGAATAATATATTTCATACATATCAGTTGCAATGTTTGTAAATTCGGACTGATCATCGAACCAGAAAGGGTACTGGGTGGATGAGTCACTAGTTCAACCAGTAGTCGAACCGTTATTGAACCGGTGACGTCATATACATATAAAAAATATATATTATTAATAATTAATAAAATTTTAAAACATCTAATTTTTATAAGCTAAAATATAGTAAAATAATGTTATAATATTTATAAAAATATCTAATTTTAAAAATATTTTTTTTTTGTAAAAAAAAAAAAAAACTTTAAAACCGATTCAACTAATCGGTTTTATCGGTGGTCAACTGTGTTTTGACTGGGTCGTTGAAAATCTATTTTTTGGACTAAACTGGACCTGCGTGCCAACCGGTTCCAGTCGAACATCTGTCGGACTGTCGGTACAGTCCGAGTTTACAAACATTGATCAGTTGTACGTAGGTATATATAGAGAAAAAATTATTCTTCTTTTTTTACTCTTCTCTATTTGGATTTGAGTTTAATCAAAAAAAAGAACAAAGAAAAGAGGTTATCGAATGAGAATAAGAATAAGACATTGAGTTGATGTTAGAAGAAGAAGGCCTATGATAGTATTTGAGATCTAATTTCTTCCATGCTTGTGGTATTTGAGATCTAATCTAATTTGTTGTTGGGTTTTGGTGGTTGAGGATAAAAGAATTATTGAAATTTGAAGTAAAGATCATCTATAAACGAATTAAATGGTTCTTGATTTTGATGCTGGAAGAAGAAGGCCTGTGGTGGTGTTGCTTTTTCAAACATTAGTTTCATGGTGGAAGATTGACGACGGAACTTAGAACTAAACATAGAAGATGAAGTTGGATGGGTTATTTTTTTTTTTTAATTTACTTTTTATTCTAAAGTTTTTCTTTAATTCATATTTTTTTTACTAATTTAATAATTTTTTACTAGATTTTTAGGTTATATATTAATATTTAATAATTAGTCAACATATATTATAAGTAAATTGACTATCTTACCCTGACTTAATGATGTCATCAAATTTCTGGTGAAAATTTGATTGAAAAAACAAACGGATGGTGTATTTAATTATCTTTTCATTAAGTTTTTGGTGCATTTAGTCGAAAAAATAATTTAGGGTACAAATCGATTTTCGGGAAAAAGTTTGACGTGTAAATTGAATTTTAGTCTATACATGGGTTGATAAACATCTTAATCAAAAAAAAAAAAAATTCACAATATGTAGCATGACTTAAAAGTTTTCAGCGAATGTGAAATTTAAATAAGAAAAATGATACACATGTCGGCAAATATGTGACCGAGTTGAATTAGGATCAATGTGAGAGTATAAGTGATAAGATAAAAATAAATAAGGGTGAAATCATTTTTAATTCCTACAGAAGTAGTGTATGCACATACATCGCATATGTAAACTAGTACATAATTAACTCAACTAGTCAACTTAACTAATTAATATAAATAAATAATTAAGTTAACTTAGTGATTTAAATAAAATAATTATTACAGTACTAGCTAATCTCAATGTATAATTATCTCAATTAATTAACTCAAATAATAAATAAATAAAATTCATAACAACACAAACAAAATTTGAAAAAAAAAAAATCAAAATAGCAATAAAATTATTGTTTATATGATTTCTAAATCTCAAAAAAAAAAAAAAACCCTCCTCTCTCAAAATCATCAAACCCGTATTCCCCCAAATCTTAGAAATCATCTCACATGCACAACCTCGAAGTAGATAAGTGTGTACCTGGCGAAAATTAAAACCAAAACCCTAACCCTTATTACCCTGATTTTGTTCACTTTTTGAAATTGGTGGGGTTTAGGGTTTTAGAGATTGATACATCTCTGGTCTGCTATTCTCACTTTCTCACCAATTAATTTGTTCTAAGTTTAGGTACAGTAACAAAGTAGACGGGTTTGGGTCGGATTTTGGACCATCAGATGGAATTCTGCAGTGCTTATGTTATGCAAAAATGGTGGTGCCACAAATTTTTTATTTCAATCAATTACTGCAATATGCTTTATAACAATAGCATCACAAGATTTGAGAATGCTACCAAAATCGGTATTGTGTTTTCTGAGGTTGATATTTCTTTTCTTTTTCCTAAGTTTTAAGTGTTTTTTAAGTTCTTGCTTTTTGATGACTCTCAATTTAATCGTTGATTTTGTTTTGTTTTCATATTTTTTTTTCCTTTTTTTAATTTGTTTTCTTTGAAATGTATTCCAAAAGTTAAAAATATATAAAATACGGACAAATAGTGTTTGAAATACTTGATTTTTTCCTAAATTATCCGTTGAATTGTTATTTTATTTTGTAATATATTACAAATTAAAAATTTTAAGTGCATCACGTTCTTACATGAGGTATCTCATAATAATAATAATAATAATATTTTAATAAATTATAAAAATACTCTTTTATACATATTATGAAAAAGAGTGTATTTAATTATATAAAATAATGTCGTTTTGAAGGCTACCGGTAGCCCTTACCTCCCTTTTTGCCACAAAAATTTATCTCATTGAAATTTTGTAATTTTTAATATATATAATTTTGAGAATTTTATAACTTTCTCAATCATATGTCACATTTTTACTTTAATATGTGTATCTCTCTCTAATATTTTTAAAATAAAAAATTTATATTATATTATCTTTTAGAATAATTTTGAAATTAAGTATTGATGAATAAATTTGTAATTAGGGATTAATAAGGTGTGTGCGCTTATATACATATAGCAGAATAATCTATGACTAGCAATAGATGGGAAACTATTCTATTCATTCCAATATAAGATTTAAAGGCTTAATTTTTTATTTTTTTAAAAATATATATTCTGCCACTTAGAAAGAAGGGCAAAAAAAAAAAGAAGAGAAAACTGCCTACAACAAGTAATTATCTTTTCACCCTTATTTTTAATAATAAAATAACTCCGTCCCTTAAAAGGGCGGGAGGAATTTTTTTTATTACTAAAAATAGGAACAAAGAGAATATTGATTATTCTGGGTCTCTAACTTCTCCTTCCACTTCTTTAAGCAGGGCAAACTGAGTTTCTCTAGAGCTGATTTAGGTTTTTAGATTTTATTTTAAATGGTTTTTAGATACATTAGTTTGAATAATACTTCTATCTAATGCTAATTATATAACATTCTACACACACACACACACACACACACACACACACATATATATATATATATAATATGTCATTATTTGAAAAACTAAATCGACCCAATCATTTATATCTTCATTATAACTTTGAGCCCACTAACAAATAAAAACTTGGCTTCGTCATTGACTTTGTCAAATTCATTTGCTTTTAGCAAGTCAATTTACTTTCATGTCTTTTTCACTAAATGTTTCCCTGCGTTTGAGTTTTTCAGAGAGAGAAAAAAGAAAAGAAAAGGGAGCAAATAAAAAATAATATATATGTATTTCTTTTATTTCACCTTCTTCTTAAAAACGGGAATAAAATATTCTGATTCTGATATAAAAAAAAAAAAACAATTACTTTCTCTTCTTGTTTTTTCTTTTTCTAACGAAATATTTCAAGTGTTGTCTTGGAGTTTTTAATTTGAAAAGAAAAGAAAAAAAAAGTTTTTTTAGCTTCTCTTCTTTTCTCCACTCTTTTCATCTCTGGCATTCCCTTCTTTACTTCTCTATCTTAAGAACTCGGTGCAAACTTTTGTATTTTCGCTTCCTTTTATTCTTCAAAACATAAGACACGATTAAATATTATGTTAATCTTTACTGTGCTGTTAACTCTGTTATTCTGGAGAAAACTTTAATTTAGAAAATATTAAAGTTTGTTTATGGTCTCACATGAATTTTTCTTTTTTTCTAAATATTTTTTAATAACATTTTGTGTTAAAATTTGATATTAAAAATAGGGCTTGGGGGAAGAATCCTATAAGATATATAGGTTATATACCCTAACTTCATAAAATGATTTTATCTTAATTTTAAACCCTAAAAAAGCTTTTCCCGAATCAATTAAACTGAAACTTTTACCAATGAATTTAAGATTTAGAAGTACCCAAGGTGTTTTTCCAGAGGGACTAAAGTGCAAATAAGCATTTCTTTTTTACTGTGTCAAACTCGCGTGCAGACCTTTCAAAAGGTTGCTTGTCAGTCTTTTAATACTGGATTGGGACCTGTTAACAATTTTTCTACGCCAGGGGAGAATTTTTGAGCAAAATCTTAGGTCTTGGTTGATTTCTTATGAACTGGGATATTAAGTGCCGGTTTGACGGAGTTGTACGTTGTGATGTGGTGTGTTGAAATTTTTTTACATACAAATTTTATCTCATGATTGAAAATTAATAACCCTTTAAATAGTCTTATGGACTATTTTTGTTATCATTTCTAAGGCTATTTATATAGAATTATATAATCCCATGAAAAATTTGGAATTAATAGTTCCTTTCATTTTAAGCTATTAAATGGCTTTACGAGACTAATAGTCCAACATTAAGAATTAATAATCTTTCATCAAATGATTAAAAATAATACAAGATAGAATTAAATTAAGATAAATAGTCCAATTTTAAGCATATTTTTTACAAAAAAATATAGCCTAAATATTTCACTCTGTGTTTGAGTTTTTAATAGAGAAAAAAAATTAAAAAAGGAAAGGGAGCAAATAAAGAAGAATATATTTTTTTCTTTTATTTCACTTTCTTCCTAAAAGCGGGAATAAAATATTCTGATATAAAAAAAAACTTGTTTTTTCTTTTTCTTGGAGTTTTTAATTTTAAAAGAAAAAAAATAAGTATTATAGCGTCTCTTCTTTTCTCTACTCTTTTCATCTCTAGCATTCCCTTCTTTACTTCTCTATCTTAAGAACTCAGTGCAAACCTTTGTATTTTCACTTACTTTTATTGTTAAAAACATAAGACACAATTAAAGACAATGTTAATCTTTACTCTATTGTTAACTCTGTTAATGTTTGTTAAGATCTCACGTGAATTTTAAAAAATATAAATTTTTAATAGCATTTTTAGTGTTAAAATTTGATATTAAAAATAGGACTTGCGGGAAGAATCCTATAAGGTATATAGGATATATACCCTAACTTCATAAAACGATTTTATCTTAATCTTTTAACAAAATTGAACCATAGGAATGAAAAGATTTTGCAAAAATATGAAAAAATAAATAAAAATATTTATTTAATTTGAATTTGTGCAACACTATTATTATAACCTTATAAAATAAGTATATTATTTGGCAATTTAAATTTATTAAATTTTCATTAATATAAAATCGTTTATAGACATCATCAAATTATATAAAAATTTATATATATGTTATTTATATCTGCATGACAGAATTTATCTAAAAAATCTTAAAAAATGTCAGCATCTCCCTTTTTCACTAAAAAATATAGTACGAATATGTTCTAAGCAAATTGTATAATGCGTAAAAGTCAAAAAAGAAAAGTCGTATCATATTCCACTAATGCAACTGTTATGTATTTATGCAAAATAATATAAAAATAATTATTTATGAATTTTTCATTATGCAATATTTTTTTAAGAAATTACTATTTTATGAGTATATTTGATATTTTTACATGATTTTTTTTCATATAAGAGTGAGATGAGTCTTACTTTTATGTGAAAGCGGATGATATAAAAATATCAATTTCTTATTTTTATATATATGTAACCATATTTGCATAACTAACTCCATAAAAAAAAGTCATGAAATCCCTTCTAATTTTAAACTCTAAAAAAGCTTTTCCGGAATTAATTAAACTAAAACTTTTACCAATGAATTTCAAGATTTAGAAGTACCAACGGTGTTTTTCCAGAGGGACTAAAGTGCAAATAAGCATTTCTTTTGTATTGTGTCTAACTCGCGTACAGACCTTTCAAAAGGTTGCTTGTTAGTCTTTTAATACTGGAGGGGACCTGTTAACAATTTTTCCACACAAGGGTAGAATTTTTGAGCAAAATCTTAGGGCTCGATTGATTTCTTATGAACTGGGATATTAAGTGCCCGTTTGACGGAGTTGTACGTTGTGACGTGGTGTGCTGAAAATTTTTTAGGTACAGATTTTTTGGCAAAAATATTTTTGTAAAAGAATTAAAATAGTGTTTAGTTATATAATTGTAGAAATATTTTAAATTTATTAATGACAATTTAAGGATAAGAGTGCGGTATGAAATTGAATATATATTTTATACTTTATATTATGATTTGAGTTCAATAAAAAAATATTATACTCACATAATAACTTTTATTTTTATTTTGGGAGAACTTATTCTATTAGAGTTTGATTTGAAGTATAAATTTTATCTTAGAATTTATGGAGGATATGGAGAAGGAGCAAGGGTGAGCAAGGGTGCCGCCGATGGATAGACTCGAGTGTGTAATCTCAATAAATCACTAGACTATTACATTTGATTTTAATTCTCAATGTATATGAAATTTGACGGACGGACGGACCAAAAAGTAAATTTTGAAAGCTCTCTCTATTTCTAAGTATTACTTTATTTAATATTTTTTGTATTTATTAAATCTTGTAAAACAAAAATAGATAATACGTACGTATCTTATATGGGATGGATGATGAGGACCAAGGGAGTAATTAAGTGTACCCAAGAAGAGGCCGGCCTAGGGAGGGGGTCAAATACTACTACAACTTTTATAGTATATGTAAGAGTTCAAATAAATGAAAGGTTGAATTAAAATGTGAGGGTTGGGTCACGTGTCTCACAATTCTTGTTGTTTAATTGGGGAGATGATGAACAAAGCATGTATTACCAAAAATATAACTAAGAACACGTGAACAAACATGATATTCTTCATTCCACACACAACCAGATTGTACCCTATTTAAGGGTGAGAAAAGCTGGAGGAAGACGAGATTGTGGACGCCGTTGGATTTGCAATTGGCGTGGGCCCATTGAAAGAGAAAGTTAGTTGACTATTAACGCTACTATCTTGCCTTAAGTGGAAATACGATATGGAATATGTAGTTTAATTACTACTTAATTTTATGTTTGAAGTTTGAACACCGATATGTTGTCACCTCTACTTGTATACAACTGTTAGTGCTACTCAGATCTTAATAACGAATAACCACTTGACACGTGCACTTTGTATCGAGGAGTTTTATTTTCAAAAAGAATATGTTTTTAAACACAACTTTTAAACACAAATTCAAACACAAACTTTTATCTCATAATAAAAAAATGAGGCCTGATAAAAAAATCTGTATCATACCTCACTTTTTAATAGTAATATAAGGGTGTGTTTGAATTTATATTTAGTATTTGTATATATAGATTTATCTTTCGAAAATATTTAAATAAAAGGAAACAAAAATACATAATTTTTAATTACCAAAAGTATCTATTCGAGATCCTAAGATAAGAGGAGGATGACCAAAAGAAAGATGTACTAAAAAATTTAAGATGAGATTACATTAGGGATTTTCTTGTTATAGTATGTACTAATTTCTACTTTCTAGCATCATCCACAAAACATTTAAATTAGAAAAGAGTATATATTATATATAGACAATTGGGGCTTTTCTTAAAAGGAGAAATTGGTTGGACGCTGGTCCCACCGCCTAATAGCGTAGTTCCGTCCTTGTAATTTCCATTGTTCAATGAAAATATCGAAAACACGTACACCTGCATTATTATGACAACAATGGGTGGTCACAGTCCATCGCTTGCCTTTATTTTTGTTGAAATTTCCATTTCGGATGTCTCCAACTCTGCAACGACCTTGACTTTTATCCCAATCAAAATTCTATTTATATTACAGGAATTAATATTTTTATAAATAAAAATTATAGTTTTATACTGTATCTCTTTTATATACATAATAAATAGATAACTATGTGATAGATATTTTGTAAAAATATTAAATTTTAATTATAAGAATATCAATTTCCGTTATTAAGAAGAAAATTATTATTAAGAATATTTAAAGTTATAGTTGCAATTTGATGAAGTAACCTTAATCAAGATTAGCTTTGACAGAACATTAAATATTTTTTTTCCCCGTACGTGTATAACTATTGATGTATAATTTTTTTTTTTGTTACAGAATATCATATGTGCCTGAAAAATTATCAACAAATAATTATTACGACTTATGGGCTATTTGATAAAATTGAATAAAAAATTCTGAATAGCTGAACGAACTGAATAAAACAGAGGTCTGATTGAAATTGAACACTGAATGAAAGAAACTGTTTGTTCACTGTTTCGCCTGAAATAACTGAATGATAATATTTTTCATTTTAACTCAAAAATATGTATAAAAAAATCAATACTTATTTTTTAAATATTGAGGTATAGGTAACATTTTAAATTGTTTAGTTTATTTTTTTCATATTCATACTTTACTATACGTTATTTCAATTTTTGTTCTTCTATTTATGAGTATTTTTATTTTTATTATATTAAAAAATTAGTAATAAATTTTTAACTGTCAGAGTGGTATGACAGATAATAAACAAATCATAGTACTAGAATATATATTCATGTATGTATTTAAATAAATAATAAAACAAATAACAATAATGAAAATAGTACACATATGAATGTATTTAAATAAATAATAAAACAAACATATAGAATTTAATTAGGATTCAAACAAATATATAAATTTTTGAATAACCTTTAATAAAGTATACTATTAGTAATATAATTTTAAAAATAAAAAAATAAAAATATTAATGTGCTGAAATTAGTCTTTAGGTAGACTATTAGAATTAAGAGAGAGAAGTAGAGAAGTGAGAAAGAAATAGATAGGAAAAGGATAAATTTCTTCATTCATTTGAATTCCTCTGTTACAAGATAAGATACTTCATAGGATCACTAGTACAGAATTTTAGATAATTCATCGCAACCGTGCACCTCCCTCCCATATGCATACACCTGCCATTATTTGTCAATTATTATCAGCCCTTGGATGGTTCAACTGACAGCTACTATTATACTATCAAATTGACTTCTTGTTTCCCTTCTCGGCCCTGGTATATCCTTGCAGCCACATGGGTTCCTTGACTTGCATTCTTGACCTCCTCAACCAAGGGTGGAGCCAGGATTTTTTATCAACTTGGGCTACCCCAAATACCAACTATATACATAAAAAATTGTCCCATCAAAATCAATCATAAATTCAAAATTATATATAGTAGTAAGGTTCAAAGGTACATAACATATAAGCATTTACCTCTGGCACATTGAGCTCCTTTATTTTGTCAGCTTCAATAGAGGCATCACTAAAAATGTTTGTTTCAACTTCCTTCAGGGATGCTTCTTCAGTATGCATTCATACAATTGTGAGATTAAACAGATGTTGAATACAACATATACATTTGTTTGTAAAAGCATAGTTGTTTATAATCCAACTTTCAAGTATACATGTTTAATTCTATTAAAAGTAAAACTTACTTACAATATCATTAATCTCTGTTTCCTCATTCTGGACTTCTGTCTGCAAACAAATATAACATAAATGAGAACAACTTTCTATATGCTTAGTACCAACTTTTGGGCTTATGCCAAATTTTTTCCTCTTCATTTCATTGCATAAATATATCATTGAATCAGATTCCTAGTGTCAAAAATCAGTATAACAGCTGCACAAGGACTTTTTCTGCTTCTACAGCTTAGAATAATATTTATAAGTAATTTAAGAAATAGTGTTTATAGAATGTTACATCTTATACTAATTAATATCCACAATTGACAATAGCAAAATGATTTGTTTTTCACTCGTTGTTGCTTTGTGCAGATTTTGTCTATAACTGAGTTGGTTTTGAAGTCCCAAACTAGCAATCTTACATGGGGTTTTGTTCGAAACAAGATCACCAACAAAAATTACAGAAACAACAGGAAAAAAAAAACAAGAAGTAAAAATAACAATAAGAAGACATATTTAAGTAAAGGGAAATAATTTGGGGGTTTTGATTATCACAACAACAACTTTAAGAAATCAATAGGAACACAAATAGAGAAAGAGAGATAGGTCACTTGACTCACCTCGGTATGTGATGAGGACAGAGAAGAAAGGGGAAAAATGGGTTTTTTCTGGTGAAGATTTTTGGGGATTGAGAAGCTTAGATTGATTGCATTCTTATGAGCAGGTGGCCAGTGGCCTTAAGAAACAAATTTCAGCAGCAGGTATGGTAAGAGGAGAATCTCTTGGGCAAAATAAACCCTTGTCTGAGCTGTCTCTATCTCCATAGCACTTTTCAGAAAACAACTTCCAAGTTGATGATGAAGAAGATGAGCTCCTTAATGTTCCCGTCACTGCTAAATCACGTTGCTCATCTCTTGAAATTGAAATGTTAGGGCTTTCAAATTTTGGGCTAAATATTGGGCTGGGCTATTGAAGATATATAGGTATTAAATTTTACACAAAATTTCCACCCGGGCTACAGCCCACCTCAGTCTACACATGGCTCCGCCCTTGTCCTCAACCCATTGAATGTGAATAAGTCCTCCAACTTAGCTTCCTCTAAGTCCATTCTTTTGGTTACTTCTTTTCCCCTTAATTCCTCTTTATCAGACTTGATATCCTCCATATTTTTTGTTGGCTATCCCAGTTGGTTCTTCTATATCCAATTCTCTATTAGTCTTTATGAAAATTTCCTCTTCATTGTGCTGGGGTTGCTGTTGCTGAGTTTGATCAAAGCCTTCAGCTGGGGTGGCCTTATTGTTTGTATCATAATATGATTTTAAGTACAATAAATTAATAATAAAAATTAAGAATTACATTTAGAATAAAAATTACAGTAAACTAGTCGTAAATGTGAGAAAATTATAATAATCACTTTAACATCACATAAGAGAGAAAATAAAATTTAATATTGAAGGTAAAATATAAACTCACATAAAAATGGTAAGAATTGATCTTATATGTCCGAGTCTTAACAATCAAACTAAGAACATGGACTTTGGCTTAACCACTATGTGAATTTGGGTTGAAAAATAAGAGTGATCATGAAATCATTAGGGAAGAGATATAAAAAAGAAGCTTTGGTATTTTTTCCTTCCTTGTATTCACGTGTTAAGGGAAGAAAGTAGGACATGTTACATATTAAAATTTTAATATTTGACTTGATGAAATTTGTTTAACAAATTAAGATAACTTTGTACCTAAATCTTTACTTTTAGCTTTAAAGTTTTGAGTTAAATTTGTTGTTACTTTATTATTTTATCTAACTTTCTATCCTCGAAGAAAGCTCATAAATATGCTATTTGAAAATAAAACTTTTAAAATTATTACTTTTTCTTTCTTTCTCTATATATATGTGCGTGTATAGTACCTTTTTAACTAGCAAACTCAAAATCAGTTAAATAGAGTCGTTAGTCAAACACATTCTACTTAACATTCAATCAAAATAAATATCATCTTTAACGACTATCATAAATAAATATTTTGATTATAATTTCTTGATCTCTATATTATTCGTATATCTTTTTAGAGCGATGGACCAGCATATACATGACCCAATGAACTTTGGACTTATATTTGTAATTCTAATAACATTTAAGTTTTTTGACCTAACTCAATTTTGGCCAAGTTCAAAGCAACCTATAACCTACTGACAGCCCAATCCAACCCATTTTTTTAATAACAATTGAAAACTAATTTATTTTACTAACTTTATCCACTATAACACTACTTTAAAATTAAGAGTCAAATCCACGTCTTTTAAAAAATTAGAAGTAAGTAAACAAGAAAAGAAATATTACTTTAGTTATGTTATTCTCGGTCTCTCTATCTCTTACTTGTCTTACTCATGTTAACTATTTCTACTCTTTCAACTCAATGTCTTTATTGAAAGGTTGCCTTAATTATATATTCATTACTTGTGAATCGAAATAAATTATTATATTTTATCATTGATATCTAGTGTCTAAACTTTTGTAGTTGGACTATTTAAAAACAATGACGTCTGGTCATTTAGTATTATTTTGTCAACAATACAAAATAAATTATAAATAGTGTTTGCATAGATTGTGTACAAGCAAACATATAAAATATAAAGTTAAAAAAATAAAGTAAAAAACAATTAGTGAATTAATCAAAATTGATTATTTACTATTGATGTCATGTTAATCAATTAAAATTGCTTGTTTGGTTTGTTCTACACCATTTTTTTCTTAAATGATTATTACTCTGTTTTATAAAAAATATTAATAACATTATAATGACCTTATTTTTTAAATTCAATTTTTCTTAAAAAAATATGTAAAAACCCATGGACCAGCCTAACTCATTGTGCCTTGGACCATGGGCCTCACTTTTAAAGCCCAATAAGAACATAACTTTTTTTTCCTTACTTATTTTTGACCCAGTCCATTACCAAATCTACTAATGATTAGGGGTGTAAACGGATATAAACGAATTCGAATATAGTAGTATCCGTATTCAAAAAATTAATTCGCTATCTGTATTCGTATTCGATATTCGGTAGATTTTAAAAATGCTATTCGTATCTGGTATTCAAAATAATATCCGAATACGGATAATATCCACTTCCGTTTATTTTGTTCAAATATTCGGATATCCGGATTCGTTTATCAATCACCTAATATAAAATTCATTCAAATTATTTATAAAAAATAAAGAAAAAAAATTGAACAATTACTCATAACCAATCACAATTTAAAGTATAAACCATACATATTAATGAATGAATGTTAATTTATTTATTTTTAATAAATATAATAATCAATGCTCTAAATTACAATTCAAATAAGTTTTCATTATGTTTGAAATTTCAAATTCAAAATGAATGCTCTACTTATTAATGTTTAGATGTTCATTCATAAGTAAATGCCCATTTTATGTGTTAATTTGGAGTAATACTGTAACGTGTATGAATATTTATAATCTATAAATAAAACATTTAAATGATATTTATATCACTTATTAAATGATACATTTTAGATATATTGTAACTGTGACACCCCCAAATCTAGTCCCACACAGCCCAAGCTTGAGTTGTCAAAAGACTACAACAAAATTATTACAAGGTAGTACAACGTTTAACAATACAGTGTATAATAATACACAACTAAGTCTTCACTATTATTGCCACACTATTTTACAACACATGAAGACTACAATAGCTATCCCTCGGACTCTCACTCCATTCCCCGGCTAGACCCAACTACGTTCTCATCTCCTGTTGAAAAACAATCGAACAAAAAGAAAGGGTAAGCTCAAATAGCCCAGCAAGAAATATCATGACTAAGATAATGACAAATAAATTATCATTAGCCTTCAACAGTTGAGTTCTTGATAGAATACAATAGACTACAAGGTTTATATCAAAAACTGCAGTTAAATTCTTGAACAATGTTCAGATCAATAATAGCAGCGGAATGAACATTCTATTAGAAGAATAATGCAGACTATAATGTCCACTTGCTTCTCTTTTTAGGAAAAAATATTATCAACTTTTATCATCTGAAATACCATTAGTCATGATAATACAAATTCACAGTTCTTAGTCATAATCATGCAAATCAACAGTTCATCTTTGCACTACGGGCCAAAGATATTCAATATAACATCAACGGTCATGATTATACCAGTATTCAGCCTTTGGTCATAATCATACTAAACAACAGTTCATCTTTACACTACGGGCCAAAGATATTTAATATAACACCAACAGTCATGATTATACAAGTATTTAGCCTTTGGTCATAATCATACCAAACAACAGTTCATCTTTGCACTACGGGCTAAAGAGAACTTTCACCACGTGTCATAAAAGACACCGAACAGATGTATCGCCTTTAACATATTATATCGCCTTTAACCTATCATCTGTTCAACAATTATATCGCATTTATGCCCCCGACCACAGATATTCATAACAACTTGATTCTTGATGATTAATACAAATAACAGTGATACAAATGATGAACAGAAGAAACAAGTTAAACAATATGTATCGGCAGTTTACTCTGTACAGATTCAAATAATGTCCAAATTGTCAACATGATGTGGAGTGAAATTCAAAAATGATATTCAAAATCCACAGTTCAGAATAACGATTACAGTTCAATAGAAATGTTTAGAAAAATAGGAAGGTTCAATTGAAATGATATTAGATGAAACACAAACTATTAAGAACATATAATCATTTCAGAAAATTTTACCAAATAATACTTACCATAATAAGTTAAGAGTATAAAAGAAATAATATCCCTTACTATAGTAAGTTTGAATAATGGAAGATGAAAAAGATGGTATCCTTTATAAGTATAAAGGAGAATAATATCACTTTCGAATATGAAAGAAAATGATATTACAAACGAATATGGAATAAAAGTGTCATGTGATAATTCATGTAGACAAATTATTTCCACAAAAGACAAATAAAAAATTTACAACGGGTTATTCACCAACATGCGGTAGTCCGCACAGTAAAGTTATTCCTACAATTTAATAAAATTTGAATATGAAGAGTTATTCACCAAACAGGCGGTAATCCGCACCGTAAGGTTATTCTCAGAGATTAATAAAGAATGAATACGAAAGGTTATTCACTAACAGGCGGTAATCCGCGTCGTAAGGTCATTCCCACATTTTAATACATGAAAATAAATTACACGTCTTATGAGTAAGAAAGAAACGATATTATTTTCGAGAATCAAAGAATGATAATCCCTTACAGTAAGAAAGAAAATAATATCCATTTATGATGACGAAAAGAATGATACCCCTTACCTTATCACGTGACTAGATAAAAATGAGGTTGATCAACCTATATATTTATAATATAATTAGTAATTACCACATATAAATTTCAAAGTGTATGATAACTCGTATAATATGAACTATCATAATTTTTGTAGTATAATATAATAACTTTAAAATAGTTTTTAAAATAATATTCCAAAGAAAGCTTTTAAAAATGAATTTTCTTAAAGAAGAGTATTTTAAAGGAAGATTTATGAATACCGTGAAAAATAGAAATTTATGAAATTACTACTCTTTAATAAAACATTTACTTGAAAAATTTATGCACTCCTTTTGGCTTTCAAACACTCAAGATAATCTTACTATTCTCAGAGAAAACTCATAAAATTCATATAGAAGAATTTTATGTTTTAGGTGTGATTTTTCTATTCAGCTGAGCAAGCTATTTATAGGGAAAAAGAAGCTACTATGCGAGGTAGGTAAACTGAATTTTTTTTCAGCAGAGGTTGCTGCCCTTTCCTTATTCTATAAAAGGAAGGCTCAGTTTTTTGGTTCAGCAGACTTCGAACCATAGGATAAAATTTGAGAAGAAACTTTGAAAGACTCAGAGCTCATTCTCTGACTAATCTTTAGTTTCTCCTCTTATTTCTACTTCTTATTTTTTGAGTCAATCTTGTATTTATTTTCAATAAATAAAAGTTCTTTTAAGTTCATCTGTTAATTACTGTTAATTAAATATCATTAGACTGACATCTGTTGGCCAGGTTATTTGCATGTTTTAAATATATTCAACTGTGTGGTCCCTATCCCTTACTTCCCCTTGCATTATACTTTTTCCATATTTATCTATATTTTGTATTTCCGATATGATCTGTGAGTAATCGATCCCCTGTTCTCATGGCCTTACTCTATCTGCATCCGCCCATCTCTTATCCTTCTGCCCTCTTGGTATCAGAGCCACAGTGATTGGTTTATGGTTCTATTAATGTCTTGATTATCTGTCTGTACTTCTCTATCTTAGCTTCATTCTTCTATCTCTGTTACGCTATCCTAAGAACACCTTTCTTACCGTTAGACCACCTTGATTTTCGACCATTTGCCTGTGTAAGTCTCCAAAGTGGGAGCAGTGTTAGGCGTAAGGTTATTTCACCATGGTCTGTGTCTGCTTAGGTAAGTTGGTATGTGTCTTAGATCTAGTGGTTTGCAGGAGATTAATGTAGCCCTAAGATTTTTTGTCAGTCAGTTATTTCGATTCATTAGTTAGATCATACCCAGTCTTTATGTCCTTTGTTCACCGTTCGTGATAACCTCTTTGCAGATAGTAGTTTGTGCCTTGAGAACAGTTATTCAAAATATGAATCGCATGTTCAGATCTAATTCCTCAGCTAGTTCCAGATCAAACCTGTCTTCTATCCCAGACATAATCAACCATGAAGAACACAATTATGAAAATATCAGTCAAGACCTAGGAAACTGGAATATCCCTAGTATTTCTCCTAAAGAAATCTATCAGTCAACTTTCTTAGATAATTTTAAGTCAGACTATAGTGTCAAAACTGTTGAGAAAATCTATGCTATTAACAAAGATCACGAAACTTGTAGTTTACTAACTTCAGAAGTTATTAAAAAGCATAGGAAAAAGGGCTACAACTTTATCCATACCGAATTAATCTAAGTTGCTATTAACCCCTTGAGTATAAAAGGTATTAATTCAAGTATTTTGTTGTGTCTAAGAGACGCCAGATACTTAAATTACCATCCAAGCATCTTAGGAATAATGAAATCTAGTTTACATAATGGTCCGGTCCATTTCAATTGCTTTCCAGATTTTACATTAAGCCTAAGTTACCCCCATTTATTAAAAGCTTTAACTCTGAATATTAAAACTGCAGGTGAAATCACTCAAATGATTGAGGGATCCCAAGCCTTAGCTTTAATATACAGAATTTATTATAAAACAATGAAAACAAATTTAAATGTTAAAGTTTTAAACAAAAGTCCAAAAGATAAAACTGTTTTAATTCAAAGTAGTACCGGTGACGCTAATATCCAAGTTCCAAAGACCCTCCTTTGGAGAGATGTAAATCTCCCTAGTCAGTGGATATTAGAAAATGAAGTCCCTCAGAGACCAGTCATTAGTAATACTATGAATCTTGATAATATAAAACAATACTTAGATGGTACTGTCAGGATAAGTTTTGATGATTCGAGACTTAGACGTAACCCTCTAATTATTGAAGATATTACTAGTCAGTTAACCCAGTCTAGAAGAGATTCTGATTTACTGAGTAAAACGACTATGCAGGATATTAAATTAAAAGATATTTATTCTGAAGGTCAAACTAGTCAGCCCTGCTATACCAAATTTGAACCAGTCAATCAACCTGAGGAAGATGATGGACAGAATTTATCTCCTACTCAGTCTGATTTTGAAACTAAACCTGTCCATCACCAACTTCGGATGATGACAAAAGAATTCAAAATTAATGAATATTTTTTAATCAGTGATTTTAATTCTAAGGAAAATAGGCCTAAAAGACACCTTTTTAGAGCCAACCATTCTGAGCTAGAACGTGAGAAAATAGTTAAAAAATGAAAAAAATTTATACATAAAGAAAAAAGAAATATTACATTTTATAAATGGTATGATAATTATTATGGAAAATGTAATGTTATAACTAAACACAAATGGACTAAAGACGATAAGTCTACAGTCTCTTCCAGTCATCCTCCCTTAGAGTCCATAGTTATCACTGTTAAAGATACTCATGTTGTTGCCAGCCCTTTTAAAGAGCCGGAAGGTAATAACAAAAGAATTATAGAACAGAACAATTTTACTAACCAGTACTTGGCATCCATAGGTAAGCAGTTAGATAAAATTGAAGAAAAATTTGATGAAAAACTCCAAACCAGTAAAACTGAAAAACATTTACTCAATTTCCCTGAAAAGAGAAGTGGATTAGGTTTACCCTCTACTGATCAAGAACTTGCTAAAACTCTTGATAAGCTATTTAAAAAACTTGATAAACCTGAATCTAGTGAACCTAAACTCTTAGCTGTCATCGATCAGGAATCAGACCATAGTCTTAGTACTACTACTTCCTCTGGTTATGAGTTAGATGAAACTATTAATCAGTTTAGTAAATTAACTTTTAAAACTCATAATCCTACTAGTACAACAAAAAATTGGTATACTAGACCAACCCCTCCAGACTTACAGTTTGAAGAGAGGAATTTAGATAATTAATTTTTTGTCTCTGCTAATAAAATTTATGAATGGAATATTGATGGATTAAGTGAACATAATTTATTAAATAAATTGAACCACATGTTTATGGTAGCTAACAGTTATTTAACCAATTACCCTACCTTAGGACAATCTGATATAGTTGAATTACTTATTAATGGATTTACTGGAGTCCTTAGGTCTTGGTGGGACAAACATCTCACTGAAGAATCTAGAAATAATGTTATTCATGTTGTCCAAATTGACCGAGCAGGAAACCATATTCTAGATGACATTGGTTTAGAAATCCCTGATGGAGTTAACACTTTGATTTATACAATAATTAAACATTTTATAGGTACCCCTAGTAATATCACAGATAGGATACATGACCAGCTGAGTAATTTATCTTGTCTTACTCTAAGTGACTTCCCCTGGTATAAGGATGTTTTCACTTCCAGAGTTATCCTACGTAGTGATAGTAACGAACCATTTTGGAAAGCAAAATATGAATTATAAGCCAAATTCAAAAAACTAGATTAAAAATGTGTATTGATTTTAAAATTAGTAAATAAGCTAATAAAGACAAAAATAAAGCAAAATATGAATTAGGAACATTTTGTGAACAATATGGTTTACCACCTGTTGCCCCTTCACGAAGAAAACATATTAAACATTATAAAAAAGATAAATACCAATCTCGAAAGAGGCATAAAACTTATCAAAATAAAGATGATTATTATAAAAAACAGTCACATTACAAGAGAAAATCTTATAAAAAAATTTCTCCTCAAACTAAAAAGAAAAGTTATATAAAATTTGATAAAAGTAAAGTCATTTGCCATAATTGTGGAAAACCCGGTCATTATAAAAATGAATGCAAGGTAAAAGAAAAACTTAACCAATTAAAAATATCTAATGAAGATACTAAACAAATATTAGAATTAATGTGGGTAGAGAATCAGTCCAGTAGTGATAATTCTGAAACTAAATTTTCTGATTCTTCTGATAATTCTAGTATCAATAGTCATAGCAGTCATTCCCCGAACATCACTTTAGGATGTATTGATAGTTTCTGTAATAAAAAAATTAAATGTTATCAATAAAATTAACGTTCTTACAGCTAATGAAGAAGAACAAAATCTACTAATTGAATTAATCGGTAAAATTACTGATCCAAAGTTAAAAAGACAATATACCAAACAGTTAAAGGATTTATTAATAAAAGATAACCCTATTAATAAAATTAATAAGGTTAAAGAAAAACCTATTATTAGCCTCAATAAAACCCTTGAAAAATTCAAAAATCCAGTTAAAGAAATTACTCTACCAGAATTACATATTGAAGTAAAAAACATGAAAAAAGAAATTTCTCTACTTAAACAAGAGATTGAAACTATTAAAGCCAATAAGAACATTGCTCTCCATGATTCCTCTGATAGCGATGAAGCAGAACCTTCTTATGAAGAAGAACCTAAAACTTCAAACCACCAAGCTCAATTAATTGAACAAGGTAATTCTTTAAAAATGCTAAAAGATATTACTATTCAAAAATGGTATATTAACATAACAATAATTATTAATAAGATTTTTACTTTGGATTTCCCTGCCTTAGTTGATACAGGAGCTGACCTTAATTGCATCCAAGAAGGATTAGTCCCAACTAGGTTTTACGAAAAAACTAGTGAAAGACTTAGCTCTGCTAATGGTAGTCAAATGAAAATAAAATATAAATTGCCTAAAGTTCATATTTGTCAAGATAATGTTTGTTTTAAAACATCATTTGTTTTAATAAGAAACATGATCGACAAAATAATTTTAGGATTACCATTTATATATTTATTATATCCATTTAGCACCACTACTAAAGGATTAACCAGTAATCATCTTGGTCAGGTAGTCACCTTTAGATTCATAACTGAACCTAAAGAAAGAGACTTAAGACATATCCAAGAACAGTCAATTTCTAAAAATTTAAACATTTTAAATAATAAGACCAAACATTTGGACTATTTAAAAGATGAGATTAAATATAAAAGGATTGAAGATCAATTAAAAAATCCTAAGCTTCAGGATAAGATAAAGGATTTTCATGATCTTTTGAGTAAAAATGTTTGTTCTGATTTGCCTCATGCTTTTTGGCATAGGAAGAAACATATTGTTAGGTTACCTTATGCTAAGGAATTCAAAGAGTCTTTAATTCCTACTAAGGTTAGACCCATACAAATGAATTCAGAACAGTTAGAATATTGTAAAAAGGAAATTGATGATTTGCTCACTAAAGGTTTAATTAGAAACAGTAAATCCCCTTGGTCTTGCCCAGCTTTCTATGTGAATAAGAATTCTGAAATAGAAAGAGGAACACCCAGATTAGTTATTAATTATAAACCCTTAAACAAGGTTTTAGAATGGATTAGGTATCCATTACCTAATAAAAAAGACTTGATTGGAAGATTGAGTCAGACGGTCGTCTTTAGTAAATTTGACCTTAAGAGTGAATTTTGGCAAATCCAAATTCATGAAAAGGATAAGTACAAGACAACATTTACTACACCCTTTGGCCATTACGAATGGAACGTAATGCCTTTTGGCCTTAAGAATGCTCATAGTGAATTCCAGAATATCATGAACGATATCCTAAACCCATTTAGTCATTTTGCTATAGTTTATATTGACGATGTTCTTATTTTTTCTAAATCCATTGAAGAACATTGGAAACATCTTAATTCATTCTTTAGAACTGTTCAATCAAATGGACTAGTTCTGTCCCAGCCAAAATGCGGCCAAATACACCCAGTTGATAGAGCTATACAGTTCGCGAGTAAATTCCCAGTTATCATTACAGATAAAACCCAACTTCAGAGATTTCTAGGTTCTCTAAATTATATTGGTGAATTCTATAAAAATCTGCGAATTATCTGTAAATCGTTATTTGATAGGCTTCAAAGTAATCCTCCCCCTTGGACAGATGTTCATACTTCCATTGTCCAAGAATTAAAAAAGCATGTCAAGACTCTTCCTTGCCTCGGCATAGCTAATCCTATAGCCTTCAAAATAGTTGAAACTGATGCCTCTGACATTGGTTTTGGAGGTATTCTCAAACAAAAATTAACCCCTACTTCTCCCGAGCAGCATGTTTGTTTTCATTCACATGCTTGGAATCCAACACAGATCAATTATTCCACTATTAAAAAAGAGATTTTATCTCTAATTTTATGCATCAACAAATTTCAAAGCGATTTATTAAATCAATTTTTTTTAGTAAGGATTGATTATAAATCAGCAAAATATGTTTTAGAAAAAGATGATGAAAATATTGCTTCTAAACAAATTTTTGCTAGATGGCAAGCTATTTTATCTATTTTTGATTTTGATATCGAATATATTAAAGGGAGTCAAAACTCTATTCCAGATTTTCTGACTAGAGAATTCATCCAAACAGGTACCCAAAATGAGTGAAAATACGTCTGAGGTGCCCTGTTCTCATATTTATTCCTTTGTGAGGTAAATGTTAAATGTTAAACAGATTTTCCATATATATATATATATATATATATATATATATATATATATATATATATATATATATATATATATGTATATATTTTATTTTTTTCCCCTTCCTTTAGGTCCTACATATATAATAAAATAATGCTACAATAATAATTCAACAATAATGTAAGAAACACGTTACAGATCATTATTAATTTAATAATATAAATTACAGTGTATTTGCTATTGTGACAATTATTAAGTTCAATAATTTTAAACTACAGTGCACTAACAATTATTAAGTCAATGATATGAAATACAGTGTAATGACAATTATTAAATCAATAATGCAAAATACTGTGCAACAACAATTATTGATGAATACTGTGCAATGACCGCGTTATCAGATCAATAATATGAGTCACTGTGCAATACCGTGTGCTACTGTAGAATACCGTATGCTATAATAAAATACCATGAATTACCGTATGCTACTATTCTTTTATCACCGGTATTTTAACAGTAAAAAGTGATAACGTCGTTGATTGTTTTTATTTAAAAAGGTTACTTCTGTCGTTTTCTATATTCGACAATTATTCCTTTGTGAGGTCCACCAATAATTAGTTATTTCGGTGCCGTCGTACGAACCGAATATTCCACGACAAAATGAATATTGTCTGACAAAATAAAATTTGAACATAACCTCTTTAACTTTTAATTTTATCAATTTATCCACTTACTGTTTCAGGAAAAATATATATGAAGAGAAATTATATTTTAAATTTTCATAAAATTCGGGGTCTTACAACAATACTATATATAACTAAAATAAAGGAAAAAAGTAATAAGTTTTAAAGTATATTTTATTAATGATGAATGTTAATTTATTTATTTTTAATAAATACAATAATCAATGCTATAAATTATAATTCAAATAAATTTTTATTATTTTTGAAATCTTAAATTTCAAAATGAATGCTCTACTTATTAAAGTTTGATGTCCATTAATAAGTTAATGTCCATTTTATATGTTTGGAGTAATACTGTAATATGAATGAATATTTATAATTTATAATTATAACATTTAAATGATATTTATAATATTTATAAAACTTGTTAAATGATCCAAAAGTTATATTGTAGCATTTGTTAAATGATACATTTTCGATATTTTAACTTTAAAATAATAAAAATTCATTAACTATACTTAAATCAATTTATAAATATTATAATAAAGTGTTATTTCCTACTTTTGAGAAATGAAATGACATATTTTAAAAATAATTTTCGTATGATAGTAAAAATTAATTATTATATAAAGAAATCCGGATACGAATTCGAATTCGGATAACAGATTTTGGATATCCGTTATCCACTATCCACCGAATATATTTATGGATGGATGTTAAACGAATACGAATATAGGCATATTCGTATTCATTTATTTATGAATACCTTTAAACCGAATATAAATATATTCATTTTTTTCAAATGTGAATAATATCTATTTTTTTTCGAATATGGATACAGACGAATACTAATTTTTCGATTACTATTTACAGCCCTACTAATGACAATAGAGTAGACAGAGAAATGATTAAAAAAATGAATAAAAGGAAGGATGGGATGATATAACAACAATAATTAATAATACTCATATAATTTAAACGGAGATAATACTAAGTTTTCTAATAATAATAATAATAATAATAATAATATAATTAATATACTAACATTTGCTAACACGACCGATGACGTGACAAAATTAGTACTTTTGCTTGGATCAGTTGTAAAGAAACTTGAACAATCTTGACCATATTCCTCCAACATATTTCTTTTTATAGGAAGAAAAAAAGAGACGAAAATATAACATTTTATGCTATGAGAGTCGATCTCCTATAAAAATTTAACTGTTATTCTATTCCTAACATTTTATGTGTGTTTTTTTATGTAGTATAATAATAAAATTATGATAATCAATTATGAGAACATAGTGTTATTTTATATTATTATCATTATTATTTAAAAATATGATTTTTTTTATAATTTTTTTTTTTAATATATGAGAGTTTTTTTTTTATAACGGAAGAATGACAATATAAACACAACAAACAAAATTTTACACATACACGGGAGATATTCCTAAAAAAGAACACAAATACTCTTATTACAGTATATAAAAAGAAGAGTTCAGTTATGTATTGCGAACTTTTTATACCAAATTACAATTGTGACGTTTATCAATATATACATAAGATTGAGTAAGATTATGAAATTTTTTCACTATAGTAAATATATTGTTAAACTATTATCAATTGTAATCATTTACATAACTCGCAATAAAATAAATAAATATATAAAATCTCAAGATATATCATTTTTCTAAAAAGAACTCACTAAAAATGGTACTTTTATAATTTAAAACAAGATGTAATAACCAACATGAAAAATGGACCAAAAGAAATATTTTATTAATAACACTTCTCCATTATCCTACAAAGTCTGGTTCGAGTTTATTAAATCATATCATCAGTACCAATATTAATATATAACAAGACAAATATTGAGTCATTTTAATTGATCTCGAATCAACTTAGCATATTAAATTTGGTGATTCGGTAGCCCAAAATTTTTATTTTATTTTGCTTTTATTTTCATACCTTCTTAGTCATAAATTTTTTGTATTTTCAAAAGTTAAGTTTCTCACAAAATTTTAGAACACATTTATTATTAAAGTTATAATATACCATTTGACACTAAGAATTGAGTAAATAAATAAATATATTTGGACTATCGAGTCATCAAACTTAAACTGCTGAATTGAGTCAAGTAACTAAAATATCACTCAAATATATTTTATTTAAAACTTACCTAATGAGTCGTTTATAAATTTACCTATCCTTTGCATGAGCAATTAAGCTTCTACTTTTAAAAAAAAAATAAAAAAAAATTGCGATTGGTAAACTACTAAAATTGAAAAACTAGAAAAGACTGGAAACTTGCATAGGCCCAGAAGCAGGTGCACAATTAAACAACCTTATTAGACCATGGGGACTCTTTAAGGGCCCAATAGTAGGGCATACAAACTTTTTAGTTAAAATACTAACTGACCTAATAAAGACAATAGCTAAAAAGTCTGAAAAGAAAATGCTAAATAGGCTATTGGCCTTTCCCAAATTACTTTTTTACTTCAAAAGTTAGTTTAAGTTGTCTCATGTTCGGAATATTTTAGCTCCATCTTTTTCTCTTTTAGTGAAGAAAGAGTTCAATTTGTCTAATTGCTTACAAAGTCTAATTTGTCTAAATTCAATTTCCGATCTACCCAACCCCTTTTAAATTTAATCCTAGAAGGAAACCATAATTGGAAACGTAACTCAAAATAGCAAATTACATAAAAATAGTATACAGAATCATTAAGCAAAATAGAAAATTACATGAACATAGTATATTGAAACATTAAGCAAAATAATTACATAAAATAGTATAATAAATGCCAAAGACAACTATTAAAGATGCCTAAAATTCAACATTTAACACTTTGCCTAATGTAAGCATGTGAAATGAACTTTTTAATGGTTTCATTTCTTTCATTAGCTGAACAGAAACTTGTTGCATGTTTGGCCGACACTGTGGACTTGAATGAAGACACGCAAATGCTAGTTTCATAACAAGTACCACTTCCCATGCCGCTTGATCAATAGGAGGCGGTAGGCGTTGGTCTAACATATCATTCAACAGCATTTCGCTGGTAGTTGATGACAATGATGATGATCTTGTTGTTGACGATGCAATTGAGGACAGGGATGAGATAAAATCACCCGGATGCCTCCCCATAATCACTTCCAATAATAACACTCCAAAGCTGTAGACATCATTTTTCTCATTCACTTCCATTGTGTATGCAAGTTCTGCATCAGAAATAATACCAAAACAAGAACTAAAACAGATAGAAAAATTCTAAAAGAAAGAAAGAAAGATGCGTGTAGTCTTTTATTGTTTTACTCTCAAAGAACGGATTTTGTAGTTGCATCTAATTCTTTTATAAAGAAACTTATAATCTATACTTGAAGGTACATACTAATTCTTATAAGATCACACTTTTATAAAATTTGAACGAATCACTAATTATTGATAAGAAATCGTACAGTTTCTATCACAAAAAGAACAACAAACTTGAAGTAACTAAATAGGATTCAATTAATGGACAATTTTAGATATGTTCAATGAATTTCATAAAATCACAACAACAAAAATACATACGTACCTGGAGCTGCATATCCAAAAGTTCCAGCAAATGAAGACCAATTACTAGAGTCTGCCTTCAGAAGTTTAGCCGTGCCAAAATCAGAGACATGGGCCTCAAATTCTGAATCTAGCAATACATTCTTGCTTGATATATCTCGGTGAACAATAGGAGGCAAACAATCGTGATGCATATATGACAAAGCATTTGCAACACCCCTAACAACGTTGAACCTCTTCTTCCATTCGAACTGCTCTGCTTCTTCATTGTTGTTCAATATCTTCCACAAGCTTCCTCCTTCCAAGAACTCATAAACCAAAAACGAGTGCAGTAAATGAGAACAGAAGCCATAAAGTTTCACAATATTGCGATGGCGTATTTCAGTTAGTACGCGGATCTCACTCGTAAAACTTTTTAGATTCTGCAACTCTCCTTCTTGTGACCCATGAAGTTTCTTTACGGCAACGACTTGACCACTTGCCAACTCAGCTTTATAAACAGTTCCACATCCTCCCTCACCAATGAAATATTTAGAGTTGAAGTCCTCTGTGGCTTCAATGATGTTTCCGTACACCATCTTTCCATCATAGCTCCATATTGAAAACATATTTTCAGTTTTAACTTCTGGTGGGTTTTTTACTTCTTTCCTCACTCTTCTATGAATATACACAAAGATCAAAGCAATCGCTAAAAGAAACAAACTCCCAAAAATTGGAAGTGTGATTATGAGCGCAACATTTTTTTTCCTTTTGTCATCAGCTCTAGTGAGGCAAGGTGACAAACCGGTAACATTTCCACATAACCCTTTATTATTTCTTAAAGCTGTTATGTTAGCATCTTGAAAGGCTTTGACTTTTGGAAGAGGACCCTCAAACTGATTCCCAGATATATCAACAGATGTTAAGCTTACCATTCCTTCAAAAATTGATTCGATAGTACCAGAGAGCTCATTGTGAGAAAGATTAAGTATTTCCAGGCTCTTTAGTCCTCCAAATGCTGGTAACTCACCCATCAGAAAATTTTGACTGAGATCAAGATTTTGCAGGTTGTGCAAGTTATTTATTTGGAAGGGAACAACTTCTCCAAATCTGTTTCTACTCAAATTCAAGCTCCATAGCTTCACGCACTCAAATAGTTGCGTAGGAATCGAGCCATTCAGTTGATTTTCAGCCAAGTTAAGTTTTTCTAAATTAGACAACTCGCCAATTTTTGGAGGAATGTGGCCAGAAAGGTTGTTATTATCCAACAAAAGTTCAAACAATGAGCTTAGACTTCCGAAACTCTTAGGAATTTGACCAATTAAACGATTTGACGAGAGATCAAGTTTAGCTAGCTGAGTTGCCTTGCCAAGCTCAGGTGGTATCCTTCCACTGAGTTTGTTGTTGGAGATCTTTAAGCTCGTCAAATTGTGGCAGAGCCCCCAATTTGGGGAGAGCTCTCCGTACAATTTATTTTGACTCAAATCAATAGAATATAAGTGTGGGTAAATGCCAAAAGAATCTGATATATTTCCTGTGAGTTTGTTTCCATACATGCCGAGTCTGTATAAGCTAGTGCAATTTATCAAGCCTCTCGGCACAGGACCTGTGAAGTGATTACGTGAAGCAGAAAAAAATGCAAGAGATCCACCAAGACATATATCTCGCGGTAAATGACCAATGAGATTGTTATCAGTTAAACTTAAAGATTCCAAATGTGTAAGGTTATTAAATTCTGGAGGAATGGATCCCGTGAGATTATTTGAAAATATATTAAGTTTAACAAGGGATCTTAGCATTCCCAATTCCTTAGGGATGGTCCCCGAGAGGTTATTCATAAAAAGGAATAGATCGTATAAATTAGTCAGGTTCCCTATAGTGGTCGGGATTGAACCATCGAGTCTGTTAGTTGACAGTTGGAGATCAACTAGAGACGTTAGCATTCCGACTTCTTGAGGGATGGATCCTGAAAGTTGATTATCATAAAGGTACAACTGGGTTAGGTTGACCAATTTCCCTATAGAAGTAGGGATTGAACCAGTGAGATGATTCACCGAGAAATCAAGAATATTTAAGTAATTGGTCAAGTTTCCAATAGAAGTCGGGATTGAACCAGTGAGATTGTTTGATCTTAACGAAAGATAATAAAGAAACCTCATCATTCCAACTTCCCTAGGGATTGAACCATTGAGACTGTTAACTTCCAGTTGGAGCCAAACTAGAGACGTTAGCATTCCGACTTCTTGAGGGATGGCTCCTGAAAGTTGATTATGATCAAGGCACAAGCGGGTTAGGTTGACCAATTTCCCGATAGAAGCAGGGATTGAACCGATGAGTTGATTACTCGAGAACGAAAGAATACTTAAGTGGACCAAGTTGCCAATAGAAGTGGGGATTGAACCGGTGAGAAAGTTTGATCTTAACGAAAGAATAGAGAGAGAACTCATCATTACAACTTTTCGAGGGATTGAACCGGTGAGATTGTTTGAATCAAGATAAAGAGTAGATAGGGACCTCAACATTCCAATTTCTCGAGGGATTGAACCACTTGTGTGACAACCGTTCAAGTTTATGTATTCAAGATCTGTGAGCAAGCCTATTTCAGATGGAATCTTTCCGGTGATATTGTTATCAGAAAAGCTTAAATAGGTAAGCTTTGAAAGGCTACTGATGTTGGAGGGGATAGTCCCGTATAATGCATTCAAGCCCAGATCAAGGGTATTAAGATGAGGGAAGGAAGAGAAATTAAGATCATGAAGCGTACCTTTTAAACCAAAATTTATGAGGATTATCTGGGTGACACGTCCTGCTCCATTGCAACTAATCCCAGTCCAATTATTCGTGCAAGGTTTGCTTCCAGCCCATGATGACAACAGCGACAGGTTACCTTTGTCAAGACTCGCTTTCCAGGCTAGTAATGCAGTTGCTTCTTCTCTGTGTTGCGTTATTTCTTTCGCATTCACAGAAGAAGAAGAAGAAGAAGAAGAAGAAGAAGATGAAGAAGAAGTAATGACTAGAAAAAGGGTGGTCATGGCTATGAACATTAAAGGCAAGGAAGAAGAAATAGATCGATCATAGTGTGGCTTATAAACTAGGAGTTCCATTGCTTATTGCTTGGTTGGATTGAAACTCAAAACGTGAGGTATTTATACTCTGAACTCCAAATGTGGATGGTCCACAGCTTGGAAATACTTGCTACATGCCGTGCCAATTTGATTAACTTTGCTATCATGAATGCTTATATTCTGCCCATATAATCAAAGTATGGACTTAAATTTTTTCCACAAACAGATGAGAAGAAAATAAATTAGAAGAAGTAAGGAGGGAGGGGGGGAATTAATTGTGATTCGAACAAACTCCATCTCCTTAACTTTATCCAAACCAATAATAAAATAAATAAATAAATAAATTATAACTATAAATAATTTAACAATGAAGATTTTGTTTTTATTAATAGTGATAATAATGATAATAATTTTAAATAGAGGCAAGGATAATTTTTGGGTATGATATTGGGACTGGAAGTGCATTTGAGTAGCTTAAACTTTACCTGAAATAGTTTTGACAATTAATTTTAAGTAAAGAATTTTAAGTTGTAAAAGTTTTCACTGTGTATTTTTAAAGGTACAATAAATAGCAATAAAATTATTGTTTATATGATTTCTAAATCTCGAAACAAAAAACCCAAACCCCTCTCTTCTCTGTCAAAATCATCAAACCACTATTCCCCGAAACCAATACCCTCGTTACATTGGTTTTGTTCCCCTTTTGAAATTGGTGGGGTTTAGGGTTTTAGAGATTGATACATCTCTGGACTATTCTCACTTTCTCAGCAATTAATCTGGTCTTGGGTTTAGGCACAGTAACAAAGAAGACGGGTTTGGGTCGGGTTTTGGACTAGCGGATGGAATTCTACAGTGTTTATGTTGGTGCAAAAATGGCGGTGCCATACATTTTAACTTGCATCAATTAGTGCAATATGCTCTCTAACAATAATGGCATCACAAGATTTGTGAATGTTAACAAAATCGGCGTTGTCTCTTCTAAGGTTGATATTTCTTTTCTTTTTCCCAACTTTAAGTATTTTTTAAGTTGTTGTTTTGGTTTGATAACTCTCCATTTAATCTGATTTTGTTTTGTTTTCATATTTTGTTTTGTTTTTATTTATTTTTTTATTTCAAATTTATTTAAATGTATTCCAAATGTTAAAAATATATAAAATACAGGCAAATAGTGTTTGAAATAGTTGATTTTATCCTAAATTATCCGTTGAATTTTTATTTTATTGCGTAATATATTACAATTTAAAATTTTAAGTACCTTACGCTATTGCATGAGATATCCCTTTATAATAATAATATTTTGAAAAATTATTAAATACTCTTTTATACATATCATGAGAGGAGGTGTATTTAATTATACAAAACCAAATCATTTTGAAAACTATAGGTAGGCCTCACCTCCCATTCTGTCATATAAATTTGTCTCTCTGAAATTTCATAATTTTTTAATATATATAATTTTGAGAATTTTATAACTTTCGCAATAGTATATCATATTTAAACTTTTCTATGCGGCTCTTTCTAATATTTTTAAAATAAAGAATTTAATTTATATTATCTTTTAGAATAATTATAAAATTAAATATTGATGAATAAATTTGTGACTACCCTATTAGGAATCAATAGGGTATGTGTGTACGTGTATATATACATATAGTAGAATGATCTATGACAAGCAATAAATGGGAAAATTATTCTATTCATTCCATCATTCCAAGATAAGATTTAAATGCTTAATTTTTTAGAATATATATATATATATATATATATATATATAATATGTTATTATTTATTTTATTATCATCGTAACTAAATATATAATTTGTAAAATTATTTGAAAAACTAAATTGACCCAATCAAATTATTTATAACTTCATTATAACTTTGATCCACTAACAAATAAAAACTTGACTTCGTCATTGACTTTGTCAAATTCATTTGCTTTTAACAAGTCAATCTTCTGTGAACTGAACTAACTGTGTTAGAACTCTGTTTTTATGTCTTTTTCACTAAAATGTTTCCCTGTGTTTAAGTTTTTAAGAGAGAAAAAAAAAATTAAAAGAAAAGGGAGCAAATAAAAAATAATATATATATTTTTCTTTTACTTCACCTTCTTCTTAAAAAGGGGAATAAAATATTCTGATTTTGATATAAAAAAAAATACTTATGCTACATTTGGATTGAGATAATAGAATGAAAGAAGGAATATAATGAAAAATAGTGTATTAAATGATCATTTTAAAAGATAAACCATTCTAATGGATGGAATGAATCATTCCATGTCTTTGATTTTTATTTCATATGATTTTTATTTTATATAAGAGGTGGTGGAATAAAATTCATTCCAATAGAATAGATATGTATAATAATTTTATCATCATATTAGACCACTCACTTTTACTAACAATCAGATATATATTTAAAATACGTTAAAATTATTTTATTTATTCATTCATTCCATTCATTTAATTCAAACGTAACATTACTTTCTTTTCTTGTTTTTTCTTTTTCTAACGAAATATTTAAAAGTGTTGTCTTGGAGTTTTTAATTTGAAAATAAAAAAAAATAAAAATAAGTGTTCTCACATTTTAGAAGAGGTGAAAGAAAAATAGCTTCTCTTCTTTTCTCCTCTTCTTTTCTCCGCTCTTTTCATCTCAAGCAATCCCTTCTTTACTTCTCTATCTTAAGAACTCGGCGCAAACTTTTATATAACCTATAAGGTATATAGGTTATATACCCTAACTTCATAATTAATTTTTATCTTAATTTTTTTAACAAAATTGAACCATATGAATGAAAAGATCATGCTGAAATATGAAAAAATATAAATGTTTATTTAATTTGATTTTGTGCAATACTATTATTATATTTTTTTTCATATAAGAATAAGATGGGTTTTACTTTTATGTGATAGCGGGTGATGTAAAAATATCATATACACTTGTAAGAATATCTATTCCCTATTTTATATATATATGTAATCGTATTTGCATAACTAACCCCATAGAAAAAAGTTATGAAATCTCTTCTAATTTTAAACTCTAAAAAAGCTTTTTGCGGAATTAATTAAACTAAAACTTTTACCAATGAATTTCAAGATTTAGAAATACCAACGGTGCTTTTCCAGAGGGACTAAAGTGCAAATAAGCATTTCTTTTGTAGTGTGTCTAACTCCCGTGCAGACCTTTCAAAAGGTTGCTTGTCAGTCTTTTAATACTGGAGGGGACCTGTTAACAATTTTTCCACGCCAGGCGGAGAATTTTTGAGCAAAATCTTAGTGCCGGTTTGACGGAGTTGTACGTTGTGATGTGATGTTTTTAGATACAGATTTTTTAACAAAAATATTTTTGTAAAATAATTAAAATATTGTTTAGTTATATAATTATAAAAATATTTTAAATTTATTAATGACAAATGATTTTTCATTTGTTTAATAATTTAAGAATAATTTGGTACTTTTTACTTTTACCAAAAGTATTGGATTCAGAAATACAAAATTTCTGCTTTAACTAAATGCTTTTGAACTAAAATTTTCATTCTTTAAAAGTCATTTCAGAGGGTTACCAAACAATAAATTACCTCCATATATTAAATGAAAGTGCTTTTAATCTATCCAAAAATTCTCCCCAACACTCTTTAACTAATTTAGAATTTTGGTGAACGATATTACAATTTTTGAATAGAAAGTGTGGTTTCTTTAAAAGAAAATTTTTACCTTATTTTTCATTTTTTACGGACAAGCAGGGGCAGAGTTACGCACTCAGTTGGAGGTGTCATGGCACTCCTAAATTTTAAAAATCATCTGTTATATACATATATAATTAAGTATATATTTTATATATTTGGACTTTGACATTCCCTATAAAAATAAAAATAAAAATAAATTTTTATCTGTTTAATAATTTAAGGATAATTTGGTACTTTCTACTTTTACCAAAAGTATTGGATTCAGAAAAACAAAATTTCTGGTCCAACTAAATGATTTTGAACTAAAATTTTTGTTCTTTAAAAGTCATTTCCGAGAGTTACCAAACAATAAATTACTTCATATTTAAATTAAAGTGCTTTTAACAAGTCAGTCTTCTGTTGACTGAACTAACTATGTTAGAGCTCTATTTTCATGTCTTTTTCACTAAATGCTTCATTCTGTGTTTAGTTTTTAAGAGAGAAAAAAGAAAAGGGAGAAAATAAAAAAGAATATATATTTTTTCTTTTTCTAACGCGTAAAAAGTCAAAAAACAAAAGTGGATATCATATTCCGTGATCAAGTCTTTTAATACTGGAGGAGACCTGTTAACAATTCTTCCACACCAGGGGAGAATTTTTGAGCAAAATCTTAGGGCTTGGTTGCTACTTGAGAACTGAGATATTTCCCTTGTTTTATATATATATATATATATAGTTATATATATATATAGTTATATATATAATTAAATATATATTTTATACTTTATATTATGCTTAGAGTTCTACCCAAAAAAATATTATACCCAGAGTGAGGTAATGTTCTTAACATTCTAATTTTTATTTTTATTTTGGGAGAAACTATTCTATTAGAGTTCGATCTTTGCTATCATGCTTGCTCAGATTCTGCTCATCTAACTAATAAGTTTACATGCCTAGACTTTGACTTCAATTTTTTCCACAAACAGATGGGAAGAGAAGAAATTGGAAAAAGGAACATTTATTCCAGAAATAGTTTTGAGAATTTAATTTTTAAAGGGACTAAACTGCAAATAAGGATTTTATCTTTCGTTAGCGAGAAAATAATTCCCATATATACCTTTCAATTTCAGTGTATTTCTCACGGCAAGACCACCGGTCATTTACGCTTGTAGGAGCGCGACTCGAGCTGCCAGAAATTTTAATGGATGAAATGATCCCGTATTAGAGTACTGAAATTTGAAATATTAGATGAGAAATTAAACTTAAAGAAATAGAAAAATTAAAAAAAGAAAAAGAAAATTTATAAAATAATATATCTGACGAACTTTATATATATACTCTTTTGTTGCTGGTTACATAAATAACTATTAGTGGTAATATTTTGAATGATATATGTCATATACACGTGTTGATAAACATCACAATCAGCCAAAAAAATAAAAAATCACAATATGTAGATTATAGAATATGTGACTCAAAAAGTTTTCGCAAACATGAAATTTAAATAATAATAGCATATGTGATTCCAAAAGTATGTATTGTGTTTTTTGCTTAATGAGAAATAATTCTCATTGATAAATGAATCTAATTACAAAAACATTATAATCGAATTGATACCTTCTTCGGTCCCAAACTAAAATTTAAGAATACATAAATTTCAAAATATAAACATACATATACCATGAGCTCAATTAGCAATTAGCTCATTTTTTTCACACAAAAGTTGACATGTACTTATCAATTACAACATACGATTTGATTGATCTTATTTAATAATTTTATAATTTTATCTAATTATTTTGATTGATCATGAGTCATTACCAAGTCAATATTGATTCAACTATTCAAAATTCTTTATTTTTCTGATACAACGTATAAACTCTTCGTATCCAGTAAATTATATAAAATGATTATTTATACATGCATGCATGTGTTACATAATTTAAAAATCATTTGTTAGAGCTAATAAACTTATTAAATGTTATCTACTATTTTCAATTTTATCTATAAATATACGAGTACTTCAATATGATATATAAATTTGAAAAATACAAATTTAATAAATAAATAAAAAATCGTACTTTATTCAGGTTGTTAATCTAATATAATTAACAGCACAATCAGGGAGTTATTAGTCGATTCCGCCAGTTGTGGTCTGTTCTAATTTATTTATTTATTTATTAGATATATTATATAATTAAGTAATCCCAGTGGCGAAGCCACGTTGATGGATGTGGGGTCAATTGACCCCACTGAATTTTTTGTTTTGTTTTATAATATATGGTAAAATTTAAAATTTTTAAATGTTTTATATAAATTGACACCACTAAAATTTTGTAAAATTTCTAATATATGGGGTCAAATTAAAATTTTATAATTTTCTCACTTAAATCTCAATCTCATATCATTTTTACCTCCTCTATATATCATATATGTATATTCATATAATCTTCTTAAACTAATTAATAATTAATTTTATATTATTTTTTAAAAGAATTAATTATTTATAACCAGTTTGTCTTTAGAAAAGTCTATTAGGAATCAATAGGATATATATACACATGCATATAAATATATATAAAGTTAACAATTATTATATTATCATTATAATCAAATATATATTTTATACATATAACTTGAAAATATAAAATTATTTAAAAAATTTGGCTCAGGGGGAATCCTCACAAAATTATTTATAGCCGCACAAAATTTTTGATCCCACTAAACCTAAAGTCTGACTTCGCCACTGAGTAATCCTAAATTAAAATAATATTGGTCAGTCTAGTCCAACGTAATTCTAAATTAGAATAACCTTGTTAACCCAATTCAATTAAAAATTTTGACTCAGTCCTTGAGCACAACACGTCTTGAACAATAATGGCACCTCCTTACACTCGAAGATTCTCTTCTTCTTGTAGTCAATTTGTAAATCACCATTATCTGTAGAGAGATTATGGCCGCCGGAGGTCTTTTGTACGTTAGTTCCGCAAATTTAGCTCATTTGGACCAATAGTAGTTTTCCACATCTCAAATGGGTACATCATCTTTTGATAGAAATACAAATTAAAAAGATTATAATATATTATTACAACGGATACTAGCTTTATTAGACCCAAAATAGAAAGAAAAAAAAACCACTAGCTTTTACAATAACTAGTCATCTAACATGCACATACCATACTACGTCTGAAAATAAGGAAAAATAAATGATATGCGAATAATTTTTTAAATTGAAAAATGAAATATCTTGAATTTTATGTATCAATTTTTTCTTATTAGTTATGCGAATAATTATTAGTGATAATTTTTTAAATGATGTAATATGGTGGAACACTTTTATAATATTATCGAATTTCATGTATTAATTTTTTTCATAATAGTTCAGCACAAATTTTTTGTCATACGTAACAAGATTCATTTAAATTTAAGTCGTACAATGTAAGTAATGATAAATTTATTTTAAATAGTACCGTAAACAAATCAGCTGAATCAAGCTTTAGAGAAATATTAAAAGCTCGAATTGACTCGAGATAACTAATTAATGTAAAAATAATAAACACAAATTTATAAAAACAATAAACACAAATTCATAAAAAAAATTAAAATTAAAATAACCATAAAGTCTCAAATGAATACTCGTAAAAAAGTGAAAATGAGTTGTAATGATCTTTATAAGAAGTTTTAAAAAATAATTTATGAAATAATACATGATTTTTTTTTTATGACACTTTTTGAACTTGAGAAATTGCTATATTCTATTATATATTAAATTCTTGCAAACATATGAATTAGAAATGTTTTAAATTCACTTTTCAAACATTATTTTAGTAAAAACTATCTTAATAAATATTTGTAGAAAAAATTGAAAAATAACATAGGTAGTCAAAATGGTTGGGTTATTAATCAAGATTCAGTTGGTTGGTGCAAAGTTACTTAAATAGTAGGTTAGGTTCAAATACAGTCTTGCATCAATCACGACGATAGTATTTGATGATATTAAGATTAATTTTACTAAAATTTAAAATCATTAAAAACATTTCCTTTTAAAAGTTAAAAAAAATTTAATCATTGAAATTTTAATAAAAAAATTCACATGTCCATCAAATTATAAAAAAATCTCAAATTACTTGTTTCTAGAACAATTATACTATTTAATATTATAAATTATAATTATACTATCTAAAACTATAAAAATATAGTGTATGAGATGAAATTGGGGTGAACGTGTAACGAAGGCGAGCCAAGTCCAAAATAATTGTAGTAGAATCAAGATTGATGGTGATCATAGTTATGAGCATATTAAAATACACAAAACATGAATTAAATATTCCACAAATGTAATGAATTTTTAAGGTTACACAAATATTACTTAGTATGAATTTATCAATATTTATGATTTTTGAAATATAACATCCACTCGTCATTGGTAGACTCAGAATTTAACTATATTTATATAAAAAATTGATTCAAAAAATGAAATTTAATCATCCCGCCTATATATATATGGCTAATGTTGGGTATCAAATCCGTCTCAAATTTATATTTGATTACTTACTAATATATAATAAATTATAAATACCCGCTATGATTTTAAATAACAAATGTAATTATAAATATTAAACTCTAGACAAATTTGATTTTCAAATTTATGAAACCCCTAATATTATTATTTATTTATTTTGAGTACAGTACCCCTAACAATATCACTCCTATATATTCATTTGTTATAGACGCCTATAGTATAGACCTCTACAATTGGATATAGGAAAAATTATTTAATGGTCTTAGAATAATATTACGGGGTATTTCAGGTCAATTAAATCTCTTTATTTTAGTAATATTTCACTATTTATAATTATGAGTCTACTAAAATAGAGAAATTTTATTAATCTAAAATATTATGTGAATTTGTTCTAAGATCACTGAATAATCTCTCTGGATATGGACCCTTGATCCAACGAGCATGGTCATTGGTCAAGCTCAATTTTCTCTAGCATTGACCTGCTTCTGTCTTAAACATGGGCCCTTAATCCACCAATCATGGTCAATGGTCAAGCCCAATTTTCTTCTAGCATTGACTTGCTTTATTGTCCTTTTTTGTCTTAAATTCACTAGACTTCACCGGCGTCTGCATGGGGTTATTACATACAATTAATTGAAAATAAATTCTATAAAAATTGTTTGTAAATTAGTATTTTTACAGTATTTAATAAAAAAATATGTCAATTCTATAATTTTATATAAAATTAAAGAGTTGTAATAATGTTAAAATTATTAAATATTATTACATAATCTGTTAAAAGAATCAAAATTCCTTAATTTTTTCTAAAAATACAAAGTTGTCTGATTACTATTCAATGCTGTAAAAACACTAGTTTACAGATAACTTGTATAAAATTGATTTTCCTATTAATTACATCACTACCATATGGCCATGGAAGTAGACCTGAAAAACATATTTGGGCTAAGCTTTGAAGTAGGCCATAAAAATACATTTGGGCGCTTTCAACCATTTCAATTTCCTTTTGGCCCACTTTTTTTTTTGGGGGCCACCATGTTGCTCTTTCTTTTGGGTCCTTAATATTAATATACAACAATTAAAAAGTAATTACAAAAACAAAACACATACAAAATAATTACAAAAAGACTACAACAAGATAAATTTATTAAATCATTTAGTTTCCTACAAATAAGTAATTCCTTAAATCAAGGATAATTAACTGCCATATATGCGGCAGTTACTAAAACAAAATCCACAATACAAAATAAAAATAAAAAACTATCATTCTAATAAGCAGCTGTAATTTGTCCTTTGATTTATCCAATATTTACCCCATTGCATGCTCGAAACAAACCCCAACACAGAGGTAACCAAACTTTAATACAGAGGTAACCAAACTTTAATATAAAGGTAACCAAACTTAGATAATCAAACTTTAATAAAGAGGTAACCAACCTTTAATACAAAGGTAACCAAAACTAGTTACTACACATTCAGGAATTGGTTACCTTTATACTAGTGTTTGGTTACCTCCATAACAGTGTTTGGTTACCTAGATTTACCTTTGTATGAAGGTTTAGTTACCAACTGAAATATAACAAAAATGGTTACTGTATTGAAAAATTTTTTTATGACTATTTAGTTACACACAAAAACTAAAATGGTTACCTTTGTATGAAGATTTGGATACCAACTGGAATATAAATTTTTTTTTTACTGTATTGAATTTTTTTTATCACTATTTGGTTACACACAAAAACTAAAATGGTTACCTTCGTATGAATGTTTGGTTACCAACTGGAATATAAAAAAAATTAGTTACTGTATTAAAAAAAAAAATTATGACCGAAAGGGAGGAGGGAGGAGGGAGGAGAGAGAAAACTTAAGGAGGGACTCGGGCGGGGGAGGGAGGAGGTAGGGGGGAGGGAGGCGGGGGTGGGGAGAGGTGGGGGAAGGGGGGCAGGCACGGGCGGGGGAGGGGGGAGGAGGGAGGAGAGATAAAGTTGGAGGGGGGCAGACGGGGAAGGGGGGAGGAGGCGTGAGGAGGCAGCAGGCGGGGGAAGGGGGAGGCAGGCGGCTGAGAGGGAAGGAGGAGAGAGAAAGCGATAGCGGGAGGATGGAGGAGGGAGGGGGAGGAGAGAGAAAGATCGTCATCTGCTAAAAAGAGGGGGATGAGAAATGAGATGCATTGATTTGTGTAATTGATTTTTTAAAATTTGAATTTTAAAATCATCCAACTAAATTTAAGGGATAAGAATGCAAAGTTCGCAAAGTTCTGCCATGAAAGAAAGAAAATCCAGTACACCAATCAATTTCAAGGCCTTGAAGATTCCTCAAATTCAAAAAAGAACAAAAAATCACTAAACCACATCAATTATGAACACAAATGTTAATGTTAAAAAAAAACTCCCTCTGCTCCAAAAATATAGATATATTTTTAAAAGACGAAGGAAAATATTACTTTTTTAAACATATTCTTAATATTAGATAAAAATATAGTAATAATAGCTTCTCAATCATGTTAGAAACTTCTTATCACTCTACGGTCTAAAAATAAAAATGTATCTTTTATTATAAAATCAACAAAAAAAATATATATCTAATTCTGAAATGAAGGAAGTAGCTCTGAAGGAAAATAATTTGGTTACCTTCGGTGTTGTATTCATTGCCATCATCATCTTCTTCTTCATCAGCACTGTGGTCGGATTCCTTAGCACTGCCATAGAGCCATTTGCGTATAATACCTCGAGGCCAATAGAGCTGTAGGCACAGTGCAACACAAACCAAAGATTTGCATAACATATAATTAGATATTATTTTTTTCATAATAAATTTTAATATTTAATATTTAAAACTATTCACTCAAGAAACTATCTATGTTCAAAAGGTAATGATCTAAAATACGTAAATTTATCCTTAAAAGAGCGAAGAATGGGTATAAATTATTTAAAAAAAATTCCCTTTATAAAAACTTAAATTTATTGAATTTAAAAATTCGAAATAACCATATGAGAACTTCCTCTAAGAAAATATATCGGAAAAGAAAATTAAGGGAATTGAAACTTTTAGGCAACCCATTAACGATACGATTACTCTTGGGACACAAGAAAAACTGATGCTCTAAAAAAAAATTCTTAAATTACAGATAGACCTCATTCAATTATGTTATATATGATGATAAAGTTAGAGTAATGTTAGAATTTTTTTTTATCTTAAATGACATGAAATTAAATATTTTAATAATAATTTATTGCATGATTATATTATATGAGATCTATTCAACTAATATTATGGTCGCACATTATTTGAGATATTTTTTGATACAAAAATTTTGAGACTTTCAACATCATCACCTATAAATTTATGTCAATATTAAATGTCACTCTATGTGAATATATAGGTATGAAAAAAATTAATAAATGTTTCACATATTGTTATTCTATCTTATTGTTTAAAATTCTACATTAGCTACAATCCAATTATGTCATAAAATTTATTGACATATATATTATTTTTCATCCCAATAAATTAAGATTTTAAAAAAATAAAAAAATCATACACATGAGAACTAAGACTTGTAGTAGATCAGGGATAAGTCTAGAGACATAAAATTCAAATACTATATCTATCTCAATCATTAAAAAGTGTGGCATGACACAGATTTTAATATTATGCCCCACATTTTAATAATTAAGATGAATGTAGTATTTAGATATTGTACACTTATACTTATTCGTACACCGAAGGCTATCTCTCTGAATTAAGAGTGTTCATTCGGCAAAAAATGGACCGGATCGGACCGAACCGGTACCGAATTTATTCAAAACTCGGTATCGATACAGGTATCGATTGAATCGGTTTACTGGTTCGGTACCGATTTTTTATCGATTTTTTTTATTTTTTTTTGTTATTATTATTTTATAATAATAATAATAATAATAATAATAATAAAATAGGATAACCGATATGGTCCGGGATATACCGGACCATCAAAATACCAAATTGGTTGTACCAATATACCGAATCGGTACCGGACTGGTTACTATTGGTACCGAACTGTTTGTTCGGACCGATTCGACATACACAAAAAATCGATTCTGAGCACCCTTACTCTCAACCACATCTTTCAAAAAGAAAAGAATTCCTTAGCAAACACCATTACTCTATAAATAGCCTTGGATCCTGCACAAACAACTGGCAAATTCCCCAAATCATGAAAAAGTTGGGAATCAAATAAACAAATGATTAAAATACAGTTTGCACCCTAAAATTTATAAAGTTATTGAAGTTTGCGGTCTAATCTTTAAAATATATCTAAGTGCATTTCAAAAAAAATAAATCGCTAAACAAAACTTTTAACCCTTTAAAATGCGCCCCAAAATTCTTTTCACTAAACAAAATGTTAGGGACGACAAGATTATTGGTAAGGGTGTGTACTCTTACAGTTAAATGGAAAAAAAAATCAATAATTACAAATTTTAATTAAATATACATAAAAATTGCTATAAAATCCTTCTTTAAGACTTTATTTCTTAGATCGAGACATAACTACTTAACTCTCGAGTAGGTTCACCAAAAAAAAAATTCAAATTGATGATGTTTAGCTGTTGTAGATCTTGAAAAATATTTATCCATTATTCAAAATATCAAATACAAATTCACAACATAATAGAAAAATAAAATAATAAATTTAATAATACAAACAAATCAAACACCCACTAGTATAGTCCTATAAGAAAATTATATATTCACGATTCATGTCTTTATTAATTTAAATACAATATCAAATAACACACATGTCTAAAACTTCAATATATATTGTAAAATTAAATAGCATATATATGGATGTACTAATTAGTATAAGTGAATAAAAATAAATAAGAATTAAAACTAAATAATTTACCACTTATAGATAATTAATTAAAAAAAATTTAAAAATAAAGGTTATTTAATTTTAACCCTAAAATTTGTGGTATTAAAAAGTTAAAATTTGAATTTAAAATAGGATATTAAAAATATTTAATTGTTGGTAAGTGACCCAATATTTATTTTAAGAGGGACCACTGCTTTCACCTTATACCTATAAAAAAAAAAGTTCAAAAAATTAAGGCTGGATATTTGCCCTCCTTGCCCCTTGCTATATCCGCCCATGTAAAATGAATCTTCACTTGTGTAAATTATTTTTTTAAGCAAAATATAATTTTAAGATACACTTAAATATATTTTAAATATTAAAATATAAATCTCAATAACTCAACAAATTTTAAGTTGCAAATTATATTTTAGTCTAAATAAATTTATCAAACCACATCAGACAGACATTCCAATTAACTCCTTCAGCCTCTTCAATTAAATTATTAATTTATATTGTTAAGACATAAGACTAAAGTGGTGTTTGATAAAATTCTCTGTTAATATCTGAATAATTTAGACATCTGAATAATGTAGAGCATCTAAATAGAATTGTATCTGAATGAAAAAATGTTGTTTGATAATTAATTTTTTCATATGTCTGAATAACAGTAATTTACCATTTTAACCCTATGAACAGTTGAACATTATAATAATAATAATAATAATAATTATTATACTAATAATAATTATAATTAATAAGTGTTGGATATAAAATGAATTTGTTAATATTAAAGAGGATATTTTTGTCCAAGTTCATTAAGATGTTCCTCTTAATAGTTTAAATTTGATTTTGTATCTCAACTATTTAGAGACATTAAGAGGGAATTTTTTTTTTAACAAACAACATTATGCCTCTTACCGAATAAGAGATTGACTATTAAGAGGCATTCAGACCTTATCAAACACTACCTAAGTAATTTATATAGTCAAGACTTGAGACTAAGACCTTGAAATTATTAAATTTCATGTTTGATTCTTGTTATTTTATGTTTCTTTATTGTGGAACCTTCGTTCCTCTTCATTATCGAACTTTATTTCATTTTCATTTGTAAGGCTTGTATAATATTGTTATTGAGAGATTGTTGAGATTCATTATATAATAATCATTAATCCATAGACGCCTAATATACATACAACTATACAAGGAGTTAGTTCATAAAAATGATGCTTATAAAACTTTAATTACATGACCATCACAATTTATACCGTTCACTATAAAATTTGACAGATAAAATTTAAAAATACAAATCTCATATCGCAACACAGTATTACAATTGGAGATTTGCCTACCGCAACACAATGTTGCAATAGGTAAATTTGTTTAAGTCCCGACTGTAAGATCTATCAAGACATATAAAGATTTTCAATTAGGATTCAATTAAGGACTTATAAAGACTTTTAAAGATTTTAAAAGTTTGGGTGTATTCATTAAAATTTTAAGGACTTATAAAGACTTTTAAAGATTCTAAAAGTTTAGTTGTATTCAATCAAGACATTTAAAGAGTTTATAAAGGTTTAGTGGTATTCAATTACAACTTTTATAATGTCTTTAAAAGTTAGTTGGTATTGAATTGAGATTTTTATAAAGTCTATAAAAATATTTTGGTATTCAAAAAGTCATAGATTTTTCAGATTTCTATCAAAAGGTGGAGTTTGATAGACTTTAAGACAAAAGATACTCATATCCAAAGTTTGGTCTTATGTCCAAAGATTTTTAAAGACTTCCAAATATGTGAAAAAAAGATAAGATGAACAGACGTGAAGTGATAAAAATGGACGCTCCAACCTTTCACATACATAAAAGACTTCACTCCTAATCAAGTGCATGCATTATTAGATTTTTTTTTCTTGCACTTTTTTTTTTCTTCTTAAATCTCACTTATATATCTTTGCTCTTTACCTCTAGTGTTTTTTTTTAAATTATCTATCGTGACAAAAAAATATATAAATCTATTCGACTATAGACTACTAACCACTAATTGGACTGAATTAATATCAAGACATGACAGAAGTCATATATTCGGTAGTGTTTTTAAAATTGATATTTAATAAAAAATGACCATATAATTAATCTAAATTTTTTATACTGAGTTGTCTAGTTTATTGTTTAATCTTTTTTATCGGACGAGTAAGACATTTCATAAGTTTTTATAGGTGATCAAATCATAATACTATTTATAATTTCTACATAATCAATCAAAATTTATCAATTTCTCATAACTTACTAAAATATATATTTGAAACATGTAATTGACTCAAAATCTACCCGAATTGTGTTGAATAGAAAGTGAACGTATAGTTTATCTATAAATTTTATACTTAATGTAAATGAATTATCAGTTAGTTTATTGTTCAATCATTTTTATTGGACGTTCAATATATTTTATAAATGTTGCTTATGAGTGATAATATTAAAATACTCTCTAGATTTTCTTACATAATTAATCTAAATGTACCAATTTATCATAAATCACTAAACCAAATACTTATATAACAATGAATGTCAAGAATTACGCAGTTAACAATTAACCACAATAATACTAACTAACGAGATTATAATTTATTTGAAATTATTCATTAGATGTGTTCTTTTTTCTCTTTGGTATAATAAGAATAATATTTATTTTGATTAACGGTAGTTAAAATAACGAATAAATTAACTGTAGTAAACATAAATAAATTAACGTCGTTATTGATACACTAAATTAACCATTCATAATTCAAATAATTAAAGTTTAAAAATATTTTATTTTTTAAATAAAATTAAAAAATAAAATAAAAATATAAGGATGTATAATATCTAATAGTTGACACATTCATAATTGAAAATGTACTTGTATTTATTTACATATATTTAGGTATATACAAAATTTAAATATAAGTATAGCGTAATATGATTTTTTTTTTAATAATTTGTTTAGAATAATTAACAAGAGGGAGATGTTGTACACATAGGTTAATTACTAATTAATATAAGTTGCAAGATAGATTAGAAGTATACAAAAGTCTACCAAAATCTTGGTAAAAAATCTATAAAAGTCTGTCACTTATTTTATGAAATCTTTAAAAGTCACGAAAAATTATTTTTAAAAAGTCTTTAAAAGTCATCAAAATTCATGAATTTTACAAAAGTTTGTCACTTAAAATAAATCTTTAAAAATATTTAAAAGTCTTAATTAAATATACCTCCCTAAAATTAATAGTGTTGATATAGTGGCCAGAAGTAAACTTATAACCACCAATTATTGAGGACCGAAACTGATGAGATTAATCCATAAGATTCATATTGACTTCTTAAGAATTAATTTGAGATATTTTTATTAAAATTAATATAAATTATTTAAAATTTTGACACTAATAAACTAATAAATAGTAGTATTTTTTATATAATTTATTATTTACAAAAAATAAGTATATTTATATTTATATTAATTTTAAATTTTAAATATTAAATATTTTGTATTAGTTGATTCTATATTTTGAAAAGGAGTATTATCCTATACAAAGTGTAAAACAAACAAATATTATGTTTTACCTAAAAAATATTTAAATACAATACTCCTGCAATAATAAACCCGCCCATGGGCATGGCGTGTGTAGTGTCGTGCAAAAAGGGATCCAATCTTTATCATGTCTTTATCATTAATTTTTCAAATTCTATTCCATGCCTTGTGCTTCCATCAGAGATCCATTTCATTTTTGTTCTCTTCATTGCATTTCTTAATCACTTCGAGTTTGACTTTAACACTATTTATTTATTTATTATTTTTTGAGATTCACCTGAACGATAACTTTTTTGAAACCCACACATTTAGGAATAATATCATTTTAAGTACAATAAATTTATAATAAAATTTAAGAATTATATTTGGAATAAAAATTACAGTAAACTCGCGGTAAAGGAGAGAAAAATTACAATAACGCTTAACATCACATAAGAGAAAAAATAAAAATTTTCATTAAGAGTAAACTAAAATTACATTAACGGAAGAATGACATTATAAACATAAGAAACAAAATTTTACACGTACACCGGAGAGTACCCCCAAAAAAGAACACAAAATACTCCTATTATAATATATAAAAAAAAAGAGTTCAATTATGTATAGCGAAAATTTTATACTTAATTACGATTGCGACATATATCAATACATGAGATTGGGTAAGATTATAAAATTGTCACACCATAGTAAATATATTGTTAAAATATTACTAATTTACGTAATTCACAATAAAAAATTCGATATATAAAATCGTAAGATATGTCATTTTCCTAAAAAGAATTCGATAAAATGAAAGGTACTTTTATAATTTAAAACAAGATATAAATTGTAATAACTAACATGAAAAATGGACCAAAAGAAATTTTTTATTAATAATACTTCTCCATTATCCTACAAAGTCAGGGTTCGAGTTTATTAAATCATATCATCAATACCAATATTAATATATAACAAGATAAATATCTAGTCATTTTAATTGGTCTTGAATCAACTTAGCATATCAAATTTGGTTATTTTATCATGCCTTCTTAGTCATAAATTTTGGTATTTCCAAAAGTTAAGTTTCTCACAAAATTTTAGAATACATTTATTATTAAGGTTACAACGTACCTTTTGTAACTAAAAAATGAGTGAAGATAAAAATAAATAAATAAATAAATTTGGACTATCGAGTCATCAAACTTGAACTGCTAAGTTGACTCAAGATTAACTAAAATATCACTCAAATATATTATATTTAAAACTTATTTAATAAGTAGTTTATAAGTTTACCATGCCTTCAATGGGCAATTAAGCTTTTATCTAATAAAAACTAACATTGCAATTAGCAAACTACTAAAATTGAAAAACTAGATAAGACTGGAAACAATAAAACAATCTTATTAATATAAAACTTGCATAGGCCCAAAAGTAGGTGCCACAATAAAACAACCTTATTAGACCATGGGGACTCTTTAAGGGCCCAATACTAGGATATACAAACCTTTTACTTATAGTACTAACTGACCTACTGAAATAAATTAGCTAAAAAGACTAGGAAAAAAAGGAAAAATTACATATATTAGTACATTTTTAAAAATAATTACAAAAATCATACCTCTATAAAATAATTAAAAAAATATTACACTTTTTTATTTTTATTTACAATATTAATATAATTATAAGTCCTTAATTTAAGGGATTAATATTAATGGCTGACATGACAAATTAGTGTCCAACTTAAAATGTATTATTTTGTTTTGAAAGACGTGATAACCGCCATTACGACTTTTCCTTTCTTCTCTCTCTGTTCGTGTTCTTCCATTTCTTCTCTGTCTGTTGATCATGTCTGAGTGTTGTTACTTGTTATCGTTGTTAGTTATCGTGATCGCCATTTTTGTCTAGTTGTATTGTTATTGTTGTTACTCTGTCAGCACAGACAACTTCTGTTAGTTGGTCGCCATTTTTATTTTTCTGTTCGTTCGATTAGCTGTTCTGTTCTATTCGTTCGATTTGTGTAGATGCTGATACAATGAAGAAGTACGGAAAGAGGAAGAAATCACGGAGGATGATTATGCAAAAGGGCTCGAAGAAGTTTGTTGTGGAGAATAAGGGGAAAGGGGAAAATGCAGGTCAGAAATCGAGTAAGAGTGACGATAAGTTGGTGATTCATAGTGATATCAAGCATTCTGAAGTGCATTTAAATTATGATTTTGATGTCCATGTAGTTAAGTCAGAAGGAGAAGTGCTTGGCCATAATATAATTCCAAAAGAAAGAATTTTAAAGGTTTGTTAATTTAAATTTTGTTATTTTATGATCATATAAATGCTTGGTTTTTTAGTTAGTATGTTTTTGGTTACTGTTAGATTTTGATTTGGATATCACTTGTGTTCAATCGATTTGGTATATTTGGTTACTGTTTTATTCTATTATGATTACCATTAAAGGGTGTTTTGGTTACTATCATATAATTGTTCGGTTACATTTGTTGGCTGAAATGGATTTGGTCTACATGTTGATCATGTTTCGGTTACCATGAAAACATGTTTTGGTTACTATGATATAACTGTTCGGTTACTATATAAACTGATATATACTACATCTTGTTAATATTTTGGTTAGTACTAGATTATATAATATAACTGTTTGATTACTGCTTTATTATGTTATGGTTACTGTTATATTATAATATGGTAACTATTTTTGTGCAATCAATGTGGGATGTTGGAAACTTTTTATAGTATGTTTTGGCTACTGTGTAATTGTTATATTATATTTTTGCTAGTATGATATTATTTGTTGGTTACTATGTAACTGTTTATGGTATAAATAATATTTTATATTGGTTACTAATAATTGTGCAAATTTGATTTTGTTTATTTGCAATTATGGAATTTGTATTATGAGGGATGCAACAGAAAATTTACTGAAAAAGTTATATATTGGTGCGACGTAGAAGTCCCCAGCATTATTACCAAGAAACTGAACGAAAGTCAGTTGGAAAAGTTTAAGGCAATATGTGTGCTTTATATTGAAAACTCATAATGAAATCAGAAATCAAAATATTAATCAATAACAATTTTGTTTACTGTACACAATAAAAAATGTTACCAACTATATGGATAATGGTTACTCATAGTAAACAATTATATATTCATGTATTTACACTCTTAATGTAATTGCACTATACCAGACTTTTTTTGGTCTTAAAACAAGTGGATTATTGCATGTTTTTCCTATTGTGTCATTTTTCTTGGCACCTGCTGCATTTGTTTTGAATTTTAAGTTCAGACCTGTGTTTGTACCACCCTATTTTTGGTCTTCCCGCTGGTCTTCTTGTGTTCGGTGGTTTTACACATATGTTTCTTACTTCGTATGGTATATCCCAGTTTTCTTTGTCATCTAACAGCATGATGGAAGCTGAATATGTGTCGACCAAAGTTGTTTTAGAGCAAAAATCATAATAGCTCAAATTTCACTTGTTCATAACAACAGTAGCGTGCGGACAAGGCATCTCATGGTACTGAAATTTACGACATGTGCATGTCTTTTGGTCGATGTCCACAATATATTGTTTGGCGACATCGTAAACAGTGAAAATCACTAAGTTTGATGTCTCAACCTACAACACAAATTAAGTGTTGTTAGAATAAAGTACAATTGGAATCATTTTCATTGTCTGAAAACAGAATAAATATAGTAAAGTAAACAACTCAATGTTATAATTACAAAACACAATAACATTATAATTATACAGAGTAACCAAACAAGCATCAGTTAGTAACCAGTACAATGATACACAGTAACCAACTCAGCAGTAGTCAGTAACCATTATAATGTTATGCAGCAAGCAATTAAGTATTAGTTAGTAACCAAAATATTATTACATAGTACCCAAGTTACCATTAGTCAGGAAACAAGTCAATATTAGTCAGTAACCATTATAATGTTACACAGTAACCAAGTCAGCTTTAGTCAGTCACTAAGACAGCATTAGATAGTATAATGTTACACAGTAACCAATAGTGAACAAATAGGTTTCTATAAAATGCAAATGCAACTTATGATGCAATAATTTAAAATTTGTATTAGTTACCTTAAGTTTATTTGATTTAATGATATTAGATTGCAACCTTCCCTTAGTTGTTGTGGTAAGTGTTGTGAATGTTGATATGGCTGCTTGTTTATTTGTGAAATACCATCTTTGAATCAAATAACGTAGACATTCAATCATTGATGCAACTGGAAGATCTCTGATCATCTTGATTGCGTTGTTAATAGATTTGGCGGTGTTTGAAATCATTGTTGAGTATCTGCTAACAGTCCCATGGAGCCTGGTGCATTTCTCCAACTTGACATCTTCCTCCAAATATGTCCTTATTCGAGGATCAATGACATCAAGTTCAACCATGTGTTTGTTAAATTGTTCAATAGTGTAAGTTCTACAAGTCTCGTTGTAAGCCTGTTTAAGTTCCTCTCCTCTCTTTTTGAATATATTTTTTAGTACATGGTATGTGCAGGAACCATACATGACATCCAAAAACACAAAATTCAGTCCTTGTATAATGGCTTCATGTCTATCTAAGATAATGCATTGGCCTTCCCTATCTCCACAAGCAATTCTTAAATTTACGAAGAACCATCTCCAAGATAATTCATTTTCGCTGTCAACCACTGCAAAAGCAATCGGAACAATGTTTCGGTTTGCATTTTGTGTGCTTGCTATCAGTAGTGTCCCCCCGTAAGTTGATTGTATGAACGTTCCATCGATTACAATTTTTGGAAAGCAATGGTTTCATGCTTGAATGGAAGCTCTAGTGGCAAAGAATAAATACTTGAAACAACCATTCGTTTCCAACTCAAGGGATATGACAGAACCTGGTGATGGATTAACATGAGCATTATCATTAGAATTTCAAGTAGTATACAGTATCCGAATCACCAGTAGTTTGTAACCATTTAGTTGGTTAATGGTATCCAAATCAGTTGAGTTAGGTAACCAAATCAGTTTAGTTGGGTAACCAACTAATTATGAAAAACCAATAAAATGTTTTTAATTGTTACTTGGATTTGTTTTCTTCAGCATGTGTAACCATGATGGAATCATTGAGTAGTCGTGTGGATTTTCTCCTACATTTTTCAACGTTTTCTCCTTCAATCTCCATGTTTTTTGGTAAGAGATAGACATATTATATTCTGTCATTATGTCCTCCACAATATCGGTTGGTGTGTATATTTTTTTCAAATTTGTTAATTTGTGCATTATGCATTCACTGACCAACTCACTATTTGCCTGTTTGTGGTCTCCTAGCAATACGTTGACTGAACAGGTGTGGATGTCGTTGAATTCTCTCACCTTGAACATACTGGTTTTTTGAAAACTTGATGCTCTCATCTTCCATTTGCATTTTTTATCATATACGCACACTAACACAAAGTCTCTATGACCTGTTCGTTGAACTTTGTGTTGTCTGTTTTTCCTGATTGAATGCAGCCTCATAGCTTGTGATAGGATTTTTTTGTCTTTGTAGGTTTGATGTAATTGTACTTCACGTTCATTCGGATATGTTATTACATCATCATATCATTCTTCTGTGTATGATCTGTCATGTTGTCTTTCTCGTTGTTGTTCAATAATTTCCATTGCAAGGTGATCGACATATTGCATTCTAATTTGGCAATCGTGTGTTGGTAGTGGAACTAGTGCTGAATTCCCTTGTGTTGATCTGATTGGCGTTACATTGTGAATTATAGTTTCTTCTACATTTGTCAAGTTATGCAAGATTGTTGTGCGTTCCCTTCTGTGTTCAGTTTCTATAATCACTGGAAATTTACCTTGCTCATCAGATTTTCTACTGCCTTCAATAAAGAATCTTATGGTTGCTTCATCTGATATTTTGATCGGTAGAATATCGCTTCTAATATGAAATTTTATTGACAATGTTGTTGCGTTTGTGTCTAGCCGTAATGCACTGCATATCATGTTTTGCATTTCTCTGAACGTACAAGTTGATGGAACTAGTATGTCGGTAACTTCAAATTTGGTGTATTGGTTACTATCAGTCCATGTACCGTTGAAATAAAGTACAACTGGAATCATCTCCATTGTTTGACAACAGAATAAGTATTTGTAAAGTAATCAAATCAATGTTAGTTAGTAACCAAACTACATGATGTTAGTAACCAGAACATAAAACACATTTGTACATTCATCTTACAATAGAAATAATCAGTATATTGATATTTGTTACCAATTAAATTATAACAGTTGCATGTAGGTAACCAATGTAGCCAATAAGTAACCACCATATTAAAACAAACCAATATAAAACACTGTAACATTATACAGTAATCATAACAACTTTATACACTAACCAAATATATTTTAGACTGTAACCAACACATATTTATTTAGTAACCACAAGATAAACACATTTTTCATATGCATTTTTATAGTAAAAAACAACTAGTATAATTTGTTTGTTACAAACTAAAGGCAAACTTTTGTAAGAATGTAACGAATGTAGCTAACAAGTAACCATTAATATAAAAAACATAAGTAGAAGTGTACATTAATATGCTTCAACAACCAATAATACAGTAGCCAATTAATCGCTGCAGTAATTAAGTTTGCATTAGTCAGTAACCAAGTCAGCGTTAGTCAGTAACCAAGTCAGCATTAGTCACTAAATAATATTTTTACACAGTAACCAAGTCAGCATTATAATTTTACACAGTAACCAAGTCAGCATTAGACAGTAACCATTATAGTGTTCCACTGTGACACCCCCAAATCTGGGCCCACACAGCCCAAACTTGAGTTGTCAAAAGACTACAACAAAATTATTATAAGATAGAACAACGTTCAACAAAACAGTGTATAATAATACACAACTAAGGTTTCACTATTATTATCACACTATTTTACAATGCGTGAAGACTACGATAGCTATCCCTCGGACTCTCACTCTATTCCCCGGCTAGACCCAGTTACATTCCCATCTCCTGTTGAAAACAATGGAATAAAAGAAAGGGTGAGCTCAAATAGCCCAGTAAAGAATATCATGACTAAGATAATGACGAATAAATTATCGTTAGCCTTCAACAGTTGAGTTCTTGATAGAATACAATAGACTACAAGGTTTATATCAAAAACTGCAGTTAAATTCTTGAACAACGTTCAGATCAATCATAGCAGCGGAATGAGCAATCTATTAGAAGAATAATACAGACTATAATGTCCACTCGGTTCTCTTTTTAAGAAAAACATCATCAACTTTTATCATTTGAAATATCATTAGTCAATATAATACAATTTCACAGTTCCTGATCATAATCATGCAGATCAACAGTTCATCTTTGCACTACGGGCCAAAGACATTCAATATAACACCAACGGTCATGATTATACCAGATTCAGCCTTTGGTCATAATCATACCAAACAACAGTTCATCTTTGCACTACGGGCCAAAGAAAACATTCACCACGTGCCATAAAAGACACCGAACAGATGTATCGCCTTTAACCTATTATATCGCCTTTAACCTATCATCTGTTCAACAATTATATCGCATTTGTGCCCCCGGCCATAGATATTCACAACAACTTGATTTTGGATGATTAAAATAATATAAATGATGAACAGAAAAAACAGGATAAATAATAAGTATCAGAAGTTTACTTTGTACAGATTCAAATAATGTCCAAATTGTCAACATGATGTGGAGTGAAATTTAAAAATGATATTCAAGATCCACAGTTCAGAATAACGGTTACAGTTCAATAGAAAGGTTCACGTAAATAGGATGGTTCAATTGAAATGATGAAGTGCAACTATTATGGAACATATAATATTTTCAGGAATTATAGAAGCAATAGTTCCATAATAAGTTTCGATTTAGGTATATGAAAGAAAATAATATCCCTTACCGTAACAGGTTTGATTAACAAAAGATGAAGGAAATTAATATCCCTTACCATAGTAAGTTTGGATAATGGAAGATGAAAAATATGGTATCCCTTATGAGTATAAAGGTAAAAAATTTCACTTACGAATATGAAAGAAAATGATATTACAAACGAATATGGAATAAAAGTGTCATGTGATAATTCATGTAAACAAATTATTTCCTCAAGAGACAAATAAGAAATGAATACAAAGAGTAATTCACCAAACATGCGGTAATCCGCGTAGTCAGGTTATTCTCAGAGATTAATAAGGAATGAATACGAAAGGTTATTCATCAACAGACGATAATCCGCGCCGTAAGGTTATTCCCACAATTTAATAAAAATTGAATACGAAAAGTTATTCACCAAATAAGTGGTAATCCGCGCTGTAAGGTTATTCTTAGAGATTAATAAGGAATGAATACGAAAGGTTATTCACCAACAGACGGTAATCCGCGCCGTAAGGTTATTCCCACAAATTAATACATGGAAATAAATGACACATCTTATGACTAAGAAATAAACGATATTATTTTCGAGAATCAAATAATGATAATCCTTTACCGTAGTAAGGTTAAATAATAGACTATGAAAGCAAATGATATTACTTACCTTAACACGTGACTGGATATTGATTTAAATGAGGTTGATTAACTTGAACAGTACACGTACATTTATAGATCTTCACAAATACTCAAGATGACTTAAGCACACTTAGAGAGAACTTACACAAGAAGTATTTAGAGAGAGAAAGAAAGAACAAGTAAGGAAGTTTATGAAAAATCCTTAAGTTAATGCCTCTATTTATAGCCAAAAATCTTATCATAACCAAGATTTCCTAATTTAATTTAAATCGTTCATTTCAAGATAATGTTTAATCCATACCATTAATTTCATCTTTTAAGATTTCTTTAATTTAAACCATTCATTTAAAGATAATCTTTTAATCTACATCATCCATTTCAAATTCTATATTATCTTTAATCTATACCATTCATTTCATCTTTTAAGATTTCCTTAATCTAAACCATTCATTTAAAGATCATCTTTTAATCTACACCATCCTTTTCAAAATCTATATTATCTTTAATCTATACCATTCATTTTATATCACCTAACTTTATATTATAAATAAATAATTTTATCAATTCAATTATTCAACAATAATTCATACTTATTCATTATTATGACTAATTGTTATAAATACAGTGTAGTTGACACTCTGAGGTAGATATCAAGTCAATTAATTAATGAAATACAACTGTTTAAATAACACCATAATAGAGATAACAATAATGCAGAAAGTATGTAAAAGAAAGAATACGTTACTGTGTCATGACAATTATTGATTCAATAATATGAATTACTGTGCATATGCTACTGTGACAATTATCAGTTTAATAACATGAATTATTGTGCATGTGACAATAAAGTCAAATATTGTACGATAACCACTTTATCAGTTTAATAATACGAAACACTGTGCAATGCCGTGTGCTACTGTGCAATACCGTGTGCTACTGTGCAATACCGTGTGCTACTGTGCAATACCGTATGTTACTTGTAATACCGTATATTACTATTATTTTACCACCGGATATTTTAACAATTAAAAGTGATAGTACTATTGACCATTTAAAAATTATTTATGTCATTTTCTATATCCGACAATTATTCTTTGTGGGGTCCACGAATGATTGGTTCGTACGGCGCCGTCGTACGAATATTCCCCGACAGAACGAATATTTCCCGACCAAACGAATATTGTCTGACATAATATAATTTACACATAACATCCTTAACTTTTAACTTTATCAATTTAACCACTTACTGTTTCATAAAAATATCTATGAAGAAAATATTAAATTTTATATTTCATAAAATTCGGGGTCTTACAACCTCCCCTCCTTATGAAATTTCGTCCCCGAAATTGACGTACCTGACATATCGAAGAGGTAAGGATACTTAGATTTCATCTCAGATTCTAGCTCCCAGGTCATTTCCTTAGTATCTTGGTTCCTCCATAAAACCTTAACTTGAGATATAACCTTTGAGCGTATGATCTACTTCTTCTTATCTAGGATCTTAACAGGTACCTCCTCGTATGTTAAATCTTCTGCTATAACGTTTGGTTCTAACTCAATGACATGGTTTGGGTCCTTCACATATTTACGTAACATAGATATGTGAAAAACGTTATGGATGCGAGACATACTTGGTGGTAGGGCTAGTCTGTAGGCTACGGTTCCTATTCGATCGAGGATTTCAAATGGGCCAATAAATCGAGGGTTGAGCTTTCCTCTCTTTCCGAATCTTGTAACCCCTTTCTATGGAGAAACACGTAAGAATACATGATCTCCGACGTTGAAACTTTCGTCTCTTCGATGAAGATCAACATAACTCTTTTGTCGTTCTTGTGCGGTCTGTATTCGTTGTCTGATCATTTGGATCTTTTCTGTTGTCAAGCGTACCAACTCGGGTCCCAACAATTTTGCTTCTCCTACCTCATTCCAACATACTGGAGAGTGGCACTTCCTTCCATACAAAGCCTCGAATGGAGCCATGCCTATGCTTGCTTGGTAACTATTGTTGTAAGAAAATTCCACCAATGGCAAGTACTTATCCCAACTTTCTTTGAAGTCTAGTACACAAAGTCTCAAAAGATCTTCGAGGGTTTGGATCGTCCTTTCCGATTGTCCGTCCGTTTGAGGATGGTATGTAGAACTAAAACGTAGTTCAGTGCCCATAGCTTTTTGTAGACTGATCCAAAAGCGTGAAGTGAATCTAGGATCTCGATCAGAAACTATGGAAACTGACATGCCATGTAATCTCACGATCTCATTTATGTACATACCGACAAGACATTCAAGTGAAAGAAAAGTTTTCTCGTATTGGCAAGAAATGAGCGGATTTGGTCAATCTATCTACGATGACCCAAATTGCATCTAAGCCTTGAGAAACTTTGGGAAGACCCGTCACGAAATCCATATTGATGTGTTCCCACTTCCATTCGGGAACCTCAAGTGGTTGTAATGGACCCTTAGGTACTTGATGCTCTGCCTTGACACGTTGACAAGTTAGGCACCTTGAGATAAACTCTACAATCTCCCTTTTCATATTGTTCCACCAAAATATATGTCGAAGATCTCGATACATCTTGGTACCTCCTAGGTGGATTGCAAATGGCGTGTTGTGTGCCTCCATCATGAATTTATGCTTCAATTCAGGATTGTTAAGAACACAGAGTCGAGAGTTAACTCGAAATATTCCTTTCTCGTCGATTCCTGCCTCAGGAATAACACCTTCTTGTACTTTCTTCATCATATTCATCAGCTCCGGATCAGTAGCTTGAACAACTTTAATTTTATCGATTAAAGCTGGTTCTACTCATACGTGCGCAATCTTTAAGTGGGTCATTGGTGTTTTTAGCTCTATCCCCATCTTTTGCAAGTCGTACAAAATACGCTTTTGTGTTGTCAGCAGTGGTGCACTTGTACTCACATAAAATCTTCTGCTCAAAGCGTCAGCTACAACGTTCGCCTTTCCCGGGTGATATTGGATTGTGTGGTCATAATCCTTCAACAGCTCAAGCCAACGTCGTTGTTGCATGTTGAGTTCCTTCTGGGTGAGGAAATACTTGAGACTTTTATGATCCGTATAGATATCCACTTTCTCTCCGTACAAGTAGTGTCTCCTGATTTTCAACGCGAAAACGACTGCTGCCAACTCTAGATCATGAGTAGGATAATTTTTCTCATAATCTTTGAGTTGTCGAGAGACATAGGCTATAACCTTTCCATGTTGCATAAGGACACAGCCTAGACCTTTGCCTGAAGCATCGCTGTAGATAATAAATTCTCCCGATCCCGATGGTATGGTCAGAACAGGAGCTGAAACAAGTCTCCTCTTGAGTTCTTGGAGACTCTTCTTGCATTCCTCACTCGATATACGTTTTGTACTAGAACGAATGATACCGATATCTAATAATTAAAGTTTTAACTCTTGGCATTCTATGTGAGCCATTCGGTATGAGGCTTTGGAAATGGGCTTGGTACCGAGTTTAAGATCAATACAAAATTCAATTTCACGGTTTGGGGTAAGCTAGGAAGTTCCTCAGGAAAAACGTCAGGAAACTCATTAACAATGAGAATATCATTCAAGTTTGGCGTGTTTTTGTTCAAATCAGTGGCATGAGCTAAAAAACTTGACATCCGTTTTTTAATAAACGACTGGCTTTATGGCTAGAAATAACAGTTATAGATTTCAATAGTTTAGTTGCTTAAATTTGCATGACAGGTTGATTAGGAATATGAAAACTAATAATCTTATGAAAAAAATTAATTTTAGCATGATGGGTAGTCGACCAATCAATTCCTAAATCACATCAAATTCATGCATCTCCAAAGAAATAAGGTCAACAAGTAATGTGATGTTGTTGATTTGAACTAGGCAAGACTTATAGACAGTTGATGTGATAGCTATTTCTCCCAATGGAGTTTCAACTGATAAGTCAAAGTCTAAGTTTTCAGAAGTCAAATTTAAACGTTGAACACATGCAGGTGAGATAAAAGAATGGGTAGAGCAAGTATCTAACAGGGCATAGACTTCACGAGAATTTATGAATAGCTTACCGGTTATCACCTCATTCGGTTTCTTGACTGTTATCGTCAAATCGAATCCCGAGTACTTCATTCGGATCTTCACGTATTTCAACCATGGGAATACCACTAAATAATTCTCCAACGAACTGTTTCTCGGATTCCTCAACTTCATCAGTAGTAACATACCAATAATTTTTATAAGAATATTATTTTCGATAGACTGCAGTTTTCACGATAGCGACTAACTTAACCTGAATTCCTCTAAATTGTAATGCCCAAAAGTATATAAACATCATTTTTAAATAATCTTGAAAATCATAGCTGGAACACCATAAATCCCAAAGACTGATATGAAAAGTCCATATATTCTGATCCTTTGTTATCGAGCATAACCAAGTGATATGATCCTTCCAATTAGTGAGCAGATTAAAGGCAATAATTTATGCAAGTTCATTACATCCTTTAATTGCTTCTAAGAAAAGATCTGGAACGACTGCAGTAGAGCTTTCACCTTCATCCTTACTGGATAGAACACGCATAAATTTTTGCCTTAGGCAAAAGATTTAACTCTGAGTTTGTAGGAGATTTGTTTGTGGCCTCCTGATTCTCAGCTACATTGGCTTCGGGCATTCCATAGTTAACTTCATGATTTTCAGATGCCATACTTTAACTGTAGTCACAAAATAATTGTTAGTTTAAACAAACTGACTCAACTCTTCATGTACCTACATTCAAATCGATTCGTTAGATAACAAAATCTAATTTAGGTAGGAGACACTAGTGATTGATTCTATTCGTCTCTCCCGTCCTAGTTCTAACCCCAGATCTCCATTAAAGACCATATGTTGTAAGACCCCGAATTTTATGAAATATCATTATTTGATTCTCGAAAAGAATATTGTTTCTTTCTTACTCATAAGATGTGCCATTTATTTCCATGTATTAATTTGTTGGAATAACCTTACTGCGCGGATTACCGCTTGTTTGGTGAATGACTATTCGTATTCAATTTTTATTAAATTGGGGTAATAACCTTACGGTGCGGATTACCGCCTGTTGGTGAATAACCTTTCGTATTCATTCTTTATTAATCTCTGAGAATAACCTAACTACGCGGATTACCGCATGTTTGGTGAATCACTCTTTGTATTCATTTCTTATTTGTCTCTTGTGGAAATAATTTATTTACACGAATTATCACATGACACTTTTATTCCATATTTGTTTGTAATATCATTTTCTTTCATATTCGTAAGTGATATTATTTTCCTTTGTACTCATAAGGGATACCATCTTTTTCATCTTCTATTATTCAAACTTACTATGGTAAGGGATATTAATTTCCTTCACCTTCTGTTAATCAAACCTGCTACGATAAGGGATATTATTTTCTTTCATACACTTAAATCGAAACTTATTATGGAACTATTGCTTCTATAATTTCTGAAAATATTATATGTTCTATAATAGTTGCACTTCATCATTTCAATTGAACCTTCTTATTTACGTGAACCTTTATATTGAACTGTAACCGTTATTCTGAACTGTAGATCTTGAATATCATTTTTGAATTTCACTCCACGTCATGTTAGCAATTTGGACATTATTTGAATCTGCACAAAGTAAACTTCTGATACTTATTGTTTATCATGTTTCTTCTGTTCATCATTTATATCATTCTAATCATCCAAAATCAAGTTGTTGTGAATATCTGTGGCCAGGGGCACAGATGCGATATAATTGTTGAACAGATGATAGGTTAAAGGCGATATAATAGGTTAAAGGCGATACATCTGTACGGTGTCTTTTATGGCACGTGGTGAATGTTCTCTTTGGCCCGTAGTGCAAAGATGAACTGTTGTTTGGTATGATTATGATCAAAGGCTGAATCTGGTATAATCATGACCGTTGGTGTTATATTGAATGTCTTTGGCCCGTAGTGCAAAGATGAATTGTTGATCTGCATGATTATGACCAGGAACTGTGAATTTTTATTATCTTGACTAATGGTATTTCAGATGATAAAAGTAGATGATGTTTTTCCTAAAAAGAGAACCGAGTGGACATTATAGTCTACATTATTCTTCTAATAGATTGCTCATTCCGCTGCTATTATTGATCTGAACATTGTTCAAGAATTTAACTTCAGTTTTTGATATAAACCTTGTAGTCTATTGTATTCTATCAAGAACTCAACTGTTGAAGACTAAGGATAATTTATTCGTCATTATCTTAGTCATGATATTCTTTTCTGGGCTATTTGAGCTCACCCTTTCTTTTGTTCCATTGTTTTTCAAAAGGAGATGGGAACGTAGCTGGGTCTAGCTGGGGAATAGAGTGAGAGTCCGAGGATCTGGGCCCACACAGCCCAAACTTGAGTTGTCAAAAGACTACAACAAAATTATTACAAGATAGAACAACGTTCAACAAAACAGTGTATAATAATACACAACTAAGGCTTCACTATTATTATCACACTATTTTACAATGCGTGAAGACTACGATAGTTATCCCTCGGACTCTCACTCTATTCCCCGGCTAGACCCAGCTACGTTCCTATATCCTGTTGAAAACAATGGAACAAAAGAAAGGGTGAGCTCAAATAGCCCAGTAAAGAATATCATGACTAAGATAATGACGAATAAATTATTGTTAGCCTTCAACAGTTGAGTTCTTGATAGAATACAATAGACTACAAGGTTTATATCAAAAACTGCAGTTAAATTCTTGAACAACGTTCAGATCAATCATAGCAGCGGAATGAGCAATCTATTAGCAGAATAATGCAGACTATAATGTCCACTCGGTTCTCTTTTTAGGAAAAATATCATCAACTTTTATCATCTGAAATATCATTAGTCAATATAATACAATTTCATAGTTCCTGATCATAATCATGCAGATCAACAGTTCATCTTTGCACTACGGGTCCAAAGACATTCAATATAACACCAACGGTCATGATTATACCAGATTCAGCCTTTGGTCATAATCATACCAAACAACAGTTCATCTTTGCACTACGGGCGAAAGAGAACATTCACCACGTGCCATAAAAGACACCGAACAGATGTATCGCCTTTAACCTATCATCTGTTCAACAATTATATCGCATTTGTGCCCCCGGCCACAGATATTCACAACAACTTGATTTTGGATGATTAGAATGATATAAATGATGAACAGAAAAAACAGGATAAATAATAAGTATCAGAAGTTTACTTTATACAGATTCAAATAATGTCCAAATTGTCAACATGATGTGGAGTGAAATTTAAAAATGATATTCAAGATCCACAGTTCAGAATAACGGTTACAGTTCAATAGAAAGGTTCACGTAAATAGGATGGTTCAATTGAAATGATGAAGTGCAACTATTATGGAACATATAATATTTTCAGGAATTATAGAAGCAATAGTTCCATAATAAGTTTCGATTTAGGTATATGAAAGAAAATAATATCCCTTACCGTAGCAGGTTTGATTAACAAAAGGTGAAGAAAATTAATATCCCTTACCATAGTAAGTTTGGATAATGGAAGATGAAAAAGATGGTATCCTTTATGTGTATAAAGGAAAATAATTTCACTTACGAATATGAAAGAAAATGATATTACAAACGAATATGGAATAAAAGTGTCATGTGATAATTCATGTAAACAAATTATTTCCACAAGAGACAAATAAGAAATGAATACAAAGAGTAATTCACCAAACATGCGGTAATCCACGTAGTCAGGTTATTCTCAGAGATTAATAAGGAATGAATACGAAAGGTTATTCATCAACAGACGATAATCCGCGCCGTAAGGTTATTCCCACAATTTAATAAAAATTGAATACGAAAAGTTATTCACCAAACAGGTGGTAATCCGCGCTGTAAGGTTATTCTTAGAGATTAATAAGGAATGAATATGAAAGGTTATTCACCAACAGGTAGTAATCCGCCCCGTAAGGTTATTCCCACAAATTAATACATGGAAATAAATGACACATCTTATGACTAAGAAAGAAACGATATTATTTTCGAGAATCAAATAATGATAATCCTTTACCGTAGTAAGGTTAAATAATAGACTATGAAAGTAGATGATATTCTTTACCTTACACGTGACTGGATATTGATTTAAATGAGGTTGATTAACTTGAACAGTACACGTACATTTATAGATCTTCACAAATACTCAAGATGACTTAAGCACACTTAGAGAGAACTTACACAAGAAGTATTTAGAGAGAGAAAGAAAGAACAAGTAAGGAAGTTTATGAAAAATCCTTAAGTTAATGCCTCTATTTATAGGCAAAAATCTTATCATAACCAAGATTTCCTAATTTAATCTAAACCGTTCATTTCAAGATAATGTTTAATCCATACCATTCATTTCATATTTTAAGATTTCTTTAATCTAAACCATTCATTTAAAGATCATCTTTTAATCTACATCATCCATTTCAAATTCTATATCATCTTTAATCTATACCATTCATTTCATCTTTTAAGATTTCCTTAATCTAAACCATTCATTTAAAGATCATCTTTTAATCTACACCATCCTTTTTCAAATTCTATATTATCTTTAATCTATATCATTCATTTTATATCACCTAACTTTATATTATAAATAAATAATTTTATCAATTCAATTATTCAACAATAATTCACACTTATTCATTATTATGACTAATTGTTATAAATACAGTGTAGTTGACACTCTGAGGTAGATATCAAGTCAATTAATTAATGAAATACAACTGTTTAAATAACACCATAATAGAGATAACAATAATGCAGAAAGTATGTAAAAGAAAGAATACGTTATTGTGTCATGACAATTATTAATTCAATAATGTGAATTACTGTGCATATGCTACTGTAACAATTATCAGTTTAATGACATGAATTATTGTGCATGTGACAATAAAATCAAATATTGTATGATAACCACTTTATCAGTTTAATAATACGAAACACTGTGCAATATCATGTGCTACTGTGCAATACCGTATGTTACTGTGCAATACCGTATGTTACTTGTAATACCGTATATTACTATTCTTTTACCACCGGATATTTTAACAATTAAAAGTGATAGTACTATTGACCATTTAAAAATTATTTATGTCATTTTCTATATCCGACAATTATTCTTTGTGGGGTCCACCAATGATTGGTTCGTACGGCGCCGTCGTACGAATATTCCCCGACAGAACGAATATTCCCCGACCAAAGGAATATTGTCCGACATAATATAATTTACACATAACATCCTTAACTTTTAACTTTATCAATTTAACCACTTACTGTTTCATGAAAATATATATGAAGAAAAAATTAATTTTTATATTTCATAAAATTCGGGGTCTTACATATATAGTAAGCAAGTCAGCATTAGTCAGTAACCAATATAATGTTACACAGTAACCAAGTCAGTATTAGTCAATAACCAAATCAGCATTAGTCAGTAACTAAGATAGCATTAGACAACATAATATTACACAATAACCAATACAAAATAGTCAGTAACCAAGACAACATTAGACAGTAACCAATTTATATAATCTTAGTAACCATAATATGAAACATGTTTTCAAATACATTTTGCAATCACAACATTCAGTATTCAAACTTTGTGACAATTTTAAGTTCGAAAAACTTAAGAAAAGTAATCGATATAGTAATTCGTAGTAACCATAGGTTATATGCTTATAAATTTTAAACTCATATACTTCAGTATTTGTATCGAAGTTGATGTTGATCTTGTATTTAACAATCAATGCAGTAATTAAGTTTTTGGTTACTGAACTTGAAGACGTTGTTGATTTTATATGTTATTTTCGATCTTATAGATGCGTTACGACAACAGGTTTCTTCTTCTCCGATTACGAGTTGGGTCGCGATAGGAGGCTTCGTCTTCTTCGATATCAGAGTTGTATCGCGACAGAAGATTTTGTCTTCTTCGATTGATTTGGCGTTGATTTGTTATTCCGATATCAAAGTTGCATGTTTCCTCAGTTTGCTTAAATCATGAATGGAGGGATTAGGAAATTAGAGACGGGACATTTGATCTGCTTTCCGTATCGAGAATGAAGTGATTCTTTTAGTTTACAGAGCAATGGATATCAAGTTGCTGCAGTTATGGAGGGATTTGTTTAGTTTTATCGCTTTGTTTGGTTTTACAAATAATGGTAACGGCCGGATATGGCAGTATCTCCTTGTTTTCAGGGTTTTAAAATGTTGTGGAATTAATTTCTACTACTTGCACTCTTTTTGTAATTATTTTATTTGTGCGCTAATTTTATAATTTGTTATTAATTGTTGTATATAACTATAAAAAACCCAAAAAAAAAAATGCTAAATAAATGGATGGGCTCTCAGAATACTAGATGTACATTTTAGTGTCCAACTTCGAGAGCCCGTTTGGGCTTAAAAACACTTCTTAATCAAATAACTTTCTGAAATACTTCTAAGAAATAGAGATTTGATTTTAATAGCACTTCTAACTTGAGCATGAAGTGCAAAATTACCCTTAGATTGTTTTAAAAAAATATTCATACCAAACACTTCATTAATATTTTCAGAAGCACTTCTATTAATATTTAACCAAACATAATATTTTCATTTTCATTTAAAAGAACTTTTGTCAAAAAATTCTACAAATAAAAATGTTTTTTTTTTTTGAAAAAACAAATAAAAATGTTTCATTTCACCTTATCACACCGCAAATTCCGCCAAACGTACACTTAATAATATTAAATAGTCGAGTAGGTTCATAATGTGTCTTCCTTGTTTTAAATAATGTCTGTGACAATCACAACTAACATGTCTTCCTTGGTTCATAACTCTTTTTTATCAGTTCACATATTTTATTAATGACAATTTTGTCGTTCACTTTCTTATCAATCAAACTACGACATTTTAGATTGGTTGGCAATAGTTAAGAGTATAGTGGTCTAAAACAAAATAATTATCTTTTCTGTTACTTTCCTCCCTAGAGCTGTTGGTCCTTCCCAAATTATTATTTTATTTCAAAAGTTACTTTAAGTTGACATTTGAATTGAAGTAAGAGAGAGAACAATAGCTTTTCATATATGGCGGCACTCCATAGTCTTTGGATGGGCCGTGGTCTGTGCTTTTTACTTGAAAATGTTGATCATGTAACTAGCACTAGAAATGTTGAGCATGAAATGGCAATGGCCAAAGGTCGCTCTTTACGAGTCAGTCGTACAACTTACCGGCGGTGTTTTGCAAGCGCTAGTGTGAGTACTAGGGATAAACACATTAATTATACATTTTATTATCCCTATTTTTATTAATTTATTTGTTTATTTAATTAACAATATTTATTTTGTTTTGTAAAATTTATTATTTATTGATCTTGATGAGCAAATAATGTTGTAGGTTTTAAAGATAAAAAAAGGGACTATTGGAGGATTGTTACGAAAAAAGTTGAAGTCAAGAAAGAGATGAAAATATAAGAAGAAGAAAAAAATCAAGTTCAATAATGTACCTTATACTAGATTACAAATTATTTGTATCTATAATTAAGCCTCTTATACCGAAGGTCATTGGTCACAGTGGTATTATCCAACCATCTATGAGGTTGAAGGTTTAATTCTTGACAAAGTCAAGGTGAGTGTATATGTGGGGGGGTGTATGAAAAAATTATTGTCTGCTCCTGGAGCATGAGGAATCTTATGCTCTCCCTCTCACATGCATGTGGGTTCCTTGTGGATTCCACTGCAGAAAGCCCCACATGCATGTGAGAGGGGGAGCATACTATTTCTCATGTTCCAAGAGTAAGGAATAATTTTTCGCGTGTATGGATGTTTGGGTATGTGAGTCGAAATAAAAAAAAAAATTAAAAAAATAGATCTCTTATTTTTGGGAGAGGAGTTTTTTAATTATGATTTTTGCAGGCTAAAGCAATCATGCTCTCCTAGATTTCATATGATTTGGTGGGAAGTCGAGAGCATATGCATAGGGTTTAAGTTGTCTCATGTTCTGGATATTTTAGCTCTTATCTTTTTCTCTTTTAGTGAAGAAAAGAGTTCAATTTGTCTAATTGCTTACAAAGTGCCCAAACCCTTTTGAATTTAATCCTAGAAGAAATATCAGAATAAAAATGCAAAAGATAATTAGAAACTTAACTCAAAATAGCAAATTACATAAACATGGTATAATGAAACATTAAGCAAAATAGAAAATTACAAAAACATGGTATAATAAATGCCATAAATAACTATTAGGGATGCCTAAAATTCAATATTTAACACTTTGCCTAATGTAAGCGTGTGAAATGAACTTTCCAAGGGTTTCATTTCCTTCATTAGCTGCACAGCAACTTGTTGCATGTTAGGCCGACACTGTGGACTTGAATGAAGACACGCAAATGCTAGTTTCATAACAAGTACCACTTCCCATGCCTCTTGATTAATAGGATGCGGTAGGCGTTGATCTAAGAGATCATTCAACATCATATCGCAAGTAATTGATGATGATGATGATGTTGTTGACGATGCAATTGAGGAGAGAGATGAGATAAAATCACATGGATGCCTCCCCATAATCACTTCTAATAATAACACTCCAAAGCTATAGACATCATTTTTCTCATTCACTTCCATTGTGTACGCAAGTTCTGCATAAGAAATACCCAAACAAGAACTAAAACAAATAGAAAATTTCTAAAAGAAAGAAACATGGTAGTCTTTGTTGTTTTACACTCACTGAACGGATTTTATAGTTGCATCTATTTCTTTTATAAAGAAATTTATAAATTAGACTTTAAAGTATTAATTCATATAAGATCACACTTATCTAGAAGTTATAAAATTTGAACGAATCACTTATTATTAATTGTTAAGAAATCGTATAGTTTCTACCACAAAAAGAACAATAAACTTGAAGTAACTAAATAGGATTGAATGGATAATATTAAATATTTTCAATGAATTTCGCATATAAAATCACAAAAAAAATATACGTACCAGGAGCTGCATATCCAAAAGTTCCAGCAAATGAAGACCAATTATTAGAGTCTCTCTTCAAAAGTTTAGCCGTGCCAAAATCAGAGACATGAGCCTCAAATTCTGAATCTAGCAATATATTCTTGCTTGATATATCTCGGTGCACAATAGGAGGCAAACAATCGTGGTGCATATATGACAAAGCATTTGCAACACCCCTAACAACGTTGAACCTCTTCTTCCATTCGAATTGCTCTGCTTCTTCATTGTTGCTCAATATCTTCCACAAGCTTCCTCCTTCCAAGAACTCATAAACCAAAAACGAGTGCAGTAAATGAGAACAGAAGCCATAAAGTTTCACAATATTGCGATGGCGTATTTCAGTTAGTACACGAATTTCACTTGTAAAACTTTTAAGATTCCTCAACTCCTCATCCTGAGGTCTATGAAGTTTTTTTACGGCAACGACTTGACCACCTGCTAACTCAGCTTTATAAACAGTTCCACATCCTCCCTCACCAATGAAATATTTAGAGTTGAAGTCCTCTGTGGCTTCAATGATATTTTCATACACCATCTTTCCATCATAACTCCATATTGAAAGCATATTTTCGGTTTTAACTTTTGGTGGGTCTTTTACTTCTTTCCTCACTCTTCTATGAATAGACACAAAGATCAAAGCAATCAACGCTAAAAGAAACAGACTCCCCAAAATTGGAAGTGTGATTATGAGCGCAACATTTTTTTTCCTTTTGTCATCAGCTCTAGTGAGGCAAGGCGACAAACCGGTAACATTTCCACACAAACCTTTATTATTTCGTAAATCTGTTATGTTAGCATCTTGAAAGGCTTTGACTTTAGGAAGAGGACCCTCAAACTGATTCCAAGATATATCAACAGATGTTAAGCTTACCATTCCTTCAAAAATTGATTTGATAGTACCAGAGAGCTCATTGTGAGAAAGATTAAGTATTTCCAAGCTCTTTAGTCCTCCAAATGCTGGTAACTCGCCCATCAGAAAATTTTGACTAAGATCAAGATTTTGCAAATTGTGCAAGTTATTTATTTGGAAGGGAAAAACTTCTCCAAATCTGTTTCTACTCAAATTCAAACTCCATAACTTCAGGCACTCAAATAGTTGCTTAGGAATTGAGCCATTCAGTTGATTTTCAGCCAAGTTAAGTTTTTCTAAATTAGACAACACGCCAATTTCTGGAGGAATGTGGCCAGAAAGCTTGTTATTATCCAACAAAAGTTCAAACAATGAGCTTAGACTTCGGAAACTCTTAGGAATTTGACCAGTTAAACGATTTGACGAGAGATCAAGGACAGCTAGCTTAGTTGCCTTGCCAAGCTCAGCTGGTATCGTACCGCTGAGATTATTGTTGGAGATCTTTAAGCTCGTCAAATTGTGGCAGAGTCCCCAATTTGGAGAGAGCTCTCCATACAAATTATTTTGACTCAAATCAATGTTATACAGGTGTGGGTAGATGCCAAAAGAATTTGATATATTTCCTGTGAGTTTGTTTACGGGCATGAAGAGTCTGGACAAGCTAGTGCAGTTAGTCAAGCTTCTTGGCACAGGACCTGTGAAGTGATTAAGTGTAGCGGAAAAAAATAAAAGAGATCCACCAAGACATATATCTCGCGGTAAATGACCAATGAGATTGTTATCAGCAAAAGTTAATGTTTCCAAATGTGTAAGGTTATTAAATTCTGGAGGAATGGATCCCGTGAGATTATTTATATACAGACGAAGGTCAACAAGGGATCTTAGCATTCCCAATTCCTTTGGGATGGTCCCCGAAAGGTTATTCATAGAAAGGAATAGATCGTATAAATTAGTCAAGTTCCCTATAGTGGTCGGGATTGAACCATTGAGACGGTTACTTGACAGTTGGAGATGATGTAGAGACCTTAACATTCCGACTTCTTGAGGGATGGATCCTGAAAGTTCATTATCATTCAGATACAGATCAGTCAGGTGGACCAATTTCCCTATAGAAGTAGGGATTGAACCAGTGAGATGATTATCCGAGAAATCTAGATTGTCGAGGGACCTCATCATTCCAATTTCTCGAGGGATGGGTCCTTCAAGTTCATTTGAAAAAAGGAATAAATGGGTTACATTGACCAAACTTCCAATAGAATTGGGGATTGAACCATTGAATTGATTTTGGGAAATGTCACAGTATTTAAGATTTGTGAGCAAGCCTATTTCGGAAGGAATCTTTCCAGAGATTTCATTGACTGCAAAGCTTAAAAAGGTGAGCTTTGAAAGACTACCAATGTTGGAGGGGATATTCCCGTACAGTGAGTTGACAGAGAGCTCAAGCGTGTCAAGATGAGGGAAGGAAGAGAAATTGAGATCATGAAGCTTACCTTTTACACCGAAATGTGTGAGGTTTATATTGGTGACATGTCCGGTTCCATTGCAACTAATCCCAGTCCACTTATTGATGCAAGGGCTGCTTCCAGCCCATGATGACAACTGCGACAGGTTACCACCTTTGGTAAGCCTGGCTTTCCAGGCTAGTAATGCTGTTGTTTCTTCTCTGTGTTGCGTCATTTCTTTCGCATTCACAAAAGAAGAAGAAGAAATAATGACTAGAAAAAGGGTGGTCTTGGCTATGAACATAAAAAAAGGCAAAGAAGAAATAGATCGATCATAGTGTGGCTTATAAACTAGGAGTTCCATTGCTGCTTGGTTGGTTGGATTGAAACTCTGAACGTGAGGTATTTATAAACTCTAAACTCCAAATGTGGATGCTCCACTGCTTGGAAATACTTGCTACATGCCCTGCCAATTTGATTAACTTTGCTATCATGCATGCATATTGTCTACCCATCTAATTAATAAGTATTGACTAAAAAATACATGAAACTAAGGAGGTGGTTGGGGGGGAATTAATTATGATTCGAACAAATCCATCTCCTTAACTTTATCCAAACCAATAATAGTAACAAATAGTCGGTTCTAATAGATTGACATTAAATTAAAGAGTTGTATATATATCAAATATATTATACAAGTTTTTAATACATACATGTACATTCTTGAAATACTATAATAAAAAAAGCGAAAAATTGGAAATAATTATGAACATGACATATATTGAATCAATTGAAATGAACTCACGACTAACTCGATATTAACTCTGTGACCAACCAAATTGACTCGGTTAATTTGAATAAAATCTCTAATTACCTAATTATATATAGTAATAGATTGTTGTTGTTATTATTATTAGTGACAATAATAATTTGAAATTGAAGCAAGGATAATTTTTGGGTATGATATCGTGATTGGAAGTGCATTTGAGTCGCTTAAACTGAAAGCTTTTTTGGGCTATGCATTTAGGCCTTCAAACAGAGCTCAATCACGGGGGTAAAATTTGATTAAACGACTATGCTAGCCACCCGTGTTTAGATTTTACATGCTCCAAACGCAGCAATAATAAAATGTTTTGTTTTAGGCATATTAAAGTTTTCTTTCAAATTTTTTTAAATGTATTCCAAAAGTTAAAAATATATAAAATATGGACAAATAGTGTTTGAAATACTTAATTTTCTCCTAAATTATCCATTGAATTTTTATTTTATTGTGTAATATATTATAAATTTAAAATTTTAAGTACCTCAATATCCTTTTATAATAATAATATTTTAAAATTTATAAAAATACCCTTTTATACATTTCCTGAGAGCGAGTGCATTCAATTATACAAAATGACATCGTTTTGAAGGCTACATGCCCTCACCTCCCTTTTTACCATCTAAATTTATCTCACTAAAATTTTATAATTTTTTAATATATATAATTTTGAAAATTTTATAATTTTTTCAATCGTATATCTCATTTACACTTTTAAATAATTTGAAATAATATTAAGTTAAGATAAATAGTCCAATCCCAAATATCTTCGATTCGATTAACTTCGGTATCATGCATGCTTATATCCGGCCCATCTAATTAATAAGTATTGACTTCATTTTTTTTCACTAACACGTGGGAAGAAAAGAAATTGGAAAAATTAAGGAGGCCAGGGGGAGGCGGCGGAGGGGGAATTAATTGTTATTCGAACAAACTCCATCTCCTTAACATTATCCAAACCAATAATAACTACAAATAATTTAACAATTATGATTTTGTTATTATTAAAAGTGATTATAATAATTTGAAATAGAAGCAAGGATAATTTTTGGGTATGATATTGTGATTGGAAGTGCATTTGAGTCGCTTAAATTTAACCGTAAGTGTGGCTTATAGACTATAGAAATAGTTTTGAGAATTAATTTTAAGTAAAGAATTTTAAATTGTAAAAGTTTTCACAGTATATTTTTAATAAACTCAAATAATAAATAAATAAAAAGTCATAAAAACACAAACAATTTTCTTTTGTGGGGGGGGGGGGGGGGGGGGGGGGGGGGGCAGATTTGTGAATGCTAACAAAATCGGTGTTGTGTCTTCTGAAGTTAATATTTCTTTTCTTTTTCCCAAGTTTAAGTATTTTTTAAGTTCTTGTTTTGGTTTGATAACTCAATTTAATCGTTATTTTTTTTTGTTTTCCTTTTATTTATTTTTTTCTTTAAAATTTATTTAAATGTATTCCAAAAGTTAAAATTTTTTAAAATACGGACAAATAGTGTTTGAAATACATGATTTTTTCCTAAATTATCCATTGAATTTTTATTTTATTGTGTAATATATTACAAATTTATAATCTTAAGTATCTTAGCACTTGTATGTGATCCCTTCATAATAACAATATTTTTGCAAAATTATAAAAATACCATTTCATACGTATCATGAGAGAAAGTGTATTCAATTATACTAAACGAAGTGGTTTTGAGGGTTATCGGTAGCCCTCACTTCTATTTTTGGCCATATAAATTTATCTCACTGAAATTTTGTAATTTTTTAAGCGGGGCAAATAATTGAGTGTTCTGGGTCTCTGTTTTCTCCTTCCACTCCTTTAAGCAGGGCAAATAAAGTTTTTTTAGAGCTAATTTAGGTTCTTAGATTTTACTTTAAACGGTTTTAGATGCATTACTTAGAATAATACTTCTATCTAATGCTAATTATATATCATTCTCCATATATATATATATATATATATATATATATATATACATATAATATCATTATTTATTATATTATCATTATAACTAAGTATATATTTTATAAAATTATTTGTAAAATTGAGTCGACTCAATCAAATTATTTATAACTTGATGATAACTTTGAGCCCACTAACAAATAAAACCTTGACCTTGTCTTGACTTTGTCAATTTTTTTTGCTTTTAATAAGTCAGTCTTCTATGGACTGAACTAACTATGTTAGAACTCTATTTTCATGTCTTTTTCACTAAATGTTTCGCTCCGTTTTTGAGTATTTAATAGAGAGAAAAAAAAAGGGAGCAAATAAAAAGAATATATATATTTTTTCTTTTATTTCAATTTCTTCTTAAAAGAGGGAATAAAATATTCTGATATATAAAAAAACACTTACTTTCTCTTCTTGTTTTTTCTTTCTCTAATTAAATATTTAACTGTGTTATCTTCAGGGATAAAGCTATACTGTAGAGTGTGAGGTCAATTGATTCCACTGAAAATAAAAATTATTTTATAATATATGATAAATTTTAAAAAAATAGGTGTAATAAACAAATTGACCGCACTGAAATTTAAAAAAAAAAAAATCTATTGTACGGGGTCAAATTTTTTTTATTTTATAACTTTCTCAATCTTAAATCATTTGCACTCCTTTATATATGCATTCCCCTTTAATCTTCTTAAAATAAATAATAATTTATATTATATTATGTTTTAAAATAATTAAGGTATCAAGTATTTATGAATAAATTTATTATTAAAAAAAATTATCAAGTGTTGATAAGGAATATATATATATATATATGTGTGTGTGTGTGTGTGTGTGTGTGTGTGTGTGTGTTTGTTTGTTACTATTTATTATATTATCATTATAACTATATACATAATTTATATATACAACTCTAAAATACAAAATTATCCCCAAAAAAAATAAAAAATTTGCTCCCCAGTTATTTTGGAAAAAACTTTACTTTAGAGAATATTAAAGTTTGTTAAGGCCACACATCAATTTTTTTGTTTTAAAAATATTTTTAATAACATTTTTATTGTTAAAATTTGATATTAAAAAGGGCTTTCAGGAAGAATCCCATAAGGTATATAGGTTATATACCCTAACTTCATAAAATGATTTTATCTTAATTTTTTAACAAAATTGAACCATAGGAATGAAACGATCATGCAGAAATATGAAAAAATATATAAATATTTATTTAATTTGAGTTTATGCAACACTATTATTATAATCTTATAAAATAAGTATATTTTTTGGTGACTTAAATTTATTGAACTTTCATTAACATAAAATCATTCATAAATATCACCAAATTATATGAAAATTTATATGTTTAAATATGTTTATATGTTCTTTATATCCATATTACAGGATAATCTAAAAAATCTTAAAAAGTGACGTATCTCTCTTTTTCACTTAAAAATCTATTATATATACTAAAATGCAGTACATAACACCGTTGCTTGACAACTGTCTTTCTCACAATGAAACACATGTCTTACGTATTTAATACCCTCAATCCTTACTACGATTTTGGGAATTTACTCCACTTTTTATAATTTTTTAATATTATACATTTTATATAATTATAACATACATATAACTTACTTCCCAAATTACTAACCATAATTACCCTTTAAATCCAGCTTTTGAAATTTTAAAATATTATATACCATTTATAATATTATATTTTACATTATATCATACATATTATTATTAAATAAATAATAACAAAATTGAGCTGAACCATTACTCCTGCTTTTCGTATTTTATAATATTATACTATACATTATACCTTAAACAAGTAAAAAAATACAATTTACTAACCATTATATACCATTTATAATATTATACCACACACAAATAATAACAAAATTATTTTTATAATGTATGGTATAATCTACACGATCACTACAAATCTAAATTTAATTATGTTCAAACATAATTATTATATCCTAAAAACAAAATTAGTACATATCTAAACTGTTTTGATAATCTCAAGTGCTCTGTTAATCTCAACTACAAAAATGTTATCATTACTAATTTAATTATATTATAACATAATATTATACCATTTATTTACACTTATATAACTACATTAATTATATTACAGCGTAATATTATACCATTTATCTCAATCCCACGTTAAATCTAAACTTATGCCACGTCGCTCTATGATGAAACATTACTGAAAATGTCACTCGCAGTTTGCACTTTCAGTGAAACCTTAATACACCCATTTTTTTTAATTATTTCACATACACAGAATAATTCAACATATCTTAATTCGATATACATATCACATCTCACAATTGGATATTTCTATATTTTTCTGGCTTTCAAAAATCAGACCATACTCACCATAAAAATAATTATTTTTACATTTCGACTATTCTCACAGACAATAAAATTATTTTAACTCATACAATTCACGCTTATGTATTAAACTTTTAAAAATTAATTTTATCTCACAAAAAAAAATATTAATTCCATAATTACACAATAAAATTGTAATATAACCAATAAATATGTTGCGATTACAAAATTGCATCAAATCCATGTTATGACTGTCATGCAAAATTTTTTATTTTTTCTTACATATAATATTAATTATCTGATAATATTATTAGATCCCCAACTTCTGGCAACTCTCTCAACCAAAAATAAAACTTCTCCGTAAATATTGCATTAGGATTCGAAACTAAATCCATAATTACTTTATCCAATACATTCGGATTTGTACATATAATATTATTATTTTTTACCTCCCAAAGTTGTTGCAAATAACTCTACCACAAAAAATATTGCATAATTTAAGCAATCTCAATTTGATCTTATCAAATTAATTCAGTTTAGAATATTATCCAATTAAAATCCCATTAATTTTAGCAATCTCAAATCCTCAAATCCCATTAATTTAATCTTAACAAATTAGACTACTATCATAAAAAATAGAATGTAACCCATAAATATGACTGTCATTCAATAATTCTAAATTGTTGCAAATAAATCTAACAACCTAAAAATATTGCATAATTTAAGCTATCTCAATTTGATCTTATCAAATTAATTCAGTTTTGAATATTATCTAATTAAAATTCCATTAATTTAAGCAATCTCAAACTGAATATAACACAATCGAATATTATCCAATAAATTGAAAATTCAATATTATCCCATTAAAATATATAAGTATAGCACAAAAAATAATATTATTTTTTTTGTCACAAATCATATAAAATTACAAAATTAAAGAAATACCAAATAGATAATAATCCAATTTTATGTATGGTTGGTCTACACAATTTTTATAATAACCCTATAAATATATACTACCTATTTTATTCTAAACCACACCACATAACAATTTTCTTCTTCATATATTTTGCTTCTATATGGTAAGCTTATTTTTCTTTTGTTATTGCTCTTTTTCTATTTCTATTACATTTTGTTTCTTTGCCTCATCATGAATTTGACTTCAAATTTTCTTTCTACTTCTTCTTCATTCTGAACCTTTGTCTCACCACGAATCTGACTTTAACTTTTTTGTTGTTTGATTATTTAGTTGGCGCAACTACTAAATACAATTGTGTTGCTAATATCAGTCCTGTAAAGAGAAACGTCAAAAATTAAGGTACAAATAACTAAACTCTGGAATATGCCTTGCTTCTATAAAGGTGACTACATAAACAGTATTAAGATAATATTGTTGAATAAGAAGATATATATACATACATAAACTTTACTTTTACTATAACAACTTGACATCTACAAATTGTTTACCTTTATTATAATAACTTAACATCTACAAGTTATTCCTTCGTAGGATGGCAGAATACAAGTCAATATCAAAAGAACACTTTAAAATAAATTTCAACCATTGGTCAAGGAAAACAAAGTTTTTATTATCACTAATTTTGTTGTTAGTCAGAACGGTGGTTCTTTTAAAGCTACCAAACATTCATATAAGATTAATTTCGTATACTCCACCTCATTGTAAGAGTCAGATGATGCTTCAATTCATACATATGGACTCCAATTCAGTCCATTTGATCAAATACTAGCTAGCGCGATTGATGATTCATATTTAGTTGGTATGTTTCACAATGATTTTGAAGCCATCTTTTTCATACAAATTTTATTATTTAACTATATAATTGTAATATTTTGTGTTTAGATGTTATTGCTCAACTAACTGCAATTGGAGATTTACAACTCAGCACAAATAATGGGAAACAAAGTAAGAGAGTTAATATTGAATTAACTGATAACATGTAAACTATACATATTGCTCAAAACTATAATTATACAATAGATTCGTATGAATTTTTTTTCTAATTTTGTATTCATATACCAGTCAAACTATATTGACTTGCCGCAATTTCAAATTGATATTATCCAATAATTTAATTTTTGAATTGTTTTATTATCTCATTTTTTGCTAATAACTTTGACACATAAATATATGATATTATCTAATAATTTGAATTTTTAATTTTTTTAAAAATAATTCTCAAGCAAAAAAATATGTAATATTATCCCTTCATTGGGCTTTAGAACTTTATTTACAAAAAAAATTCATGCATAATTTTTAAAATTTTTAAATTCCTTAATCAGACAAAAAAAAATTAAAAATATATTATAAATCCAAATCTAAACTGATATTATATCCCAAAATTGCATCAATTCTAAATTGATATTATATCCCATAATTTTATTTTTATATTATCTCAAATTGATTGGTGATTAATCTAAATAATTTTTAATTTTTTTTAACAAAACGAATAATCCCGCCGCAACGCGCGGGGTTGTATCTAGTATAGTACTAATATGCTCTACACAAAAGTCAAAAGAAACGTGGATATCACATGCCGTGATAAAGAACAAGTTTATAAACACAATTTTTTAATGGTGAGATTGAAATTAGTATTTGAATTTATGTTTAATATTTATGTTTGTAGATTTATCCCGTGATAATAGGCCTATGTTTGTAATTTTGTAACAACTGTTATGTATTTATGCAAAATAATATAAAAATAATTATTTATGATTTTTTTATTATGTAATATTTTTTAAGGGAGCATTATTATTTTTGTAAGTGTATTTGATATTTTTACATGATCTGTCATACTTTTTGTGGAAAAGTGAATGATGTAAAAATATCAATTACATTCATAAAAATATTAATTTCTTATTTTTATTTATATGCAACCATATTTGCAAAAATAACCCCATAGAAAAAAGTTATGAAATCCCTTCTAATTTTAAACTCTAAAAAAGCTTTTCCGGAATTAATTAAACTAAAACTTTTATCAATGAATTTCAAGATTTAGAAATACCCATGGTATTCTTCCAAAGGGGCTAAAGTGCAAATAAGCATTTTTTTTTTCCCCAATGTGTCTAACTCGCGCGCAGACCTTTCAAAAGTTTGCTTGTCAGTCTTTTAATACTAGAGGGACCTGTTAACAGTTTTTTCACACGGGGTAAAATTATTATATTATTTACTTTAAAAAGTTATTTTTAATAATATAAAATATCTCACTTTTCTATTCTTTCTCACCTCCTCAAATCCTTTCACCTTTGAGAAAAAAAATTTGAGCCAAAAATTATAACTGAAAAAATATAAATACCGAAAAAATCACTTAATTTTTAAGTATAGACAAATATATATAGAAGATATTAGAATAGTTACTTAAAAAAAAGTAAAATAAGAGTATGACGAATAGTTATTTATAACTTTAAAATAGATAATATATTGCTTATATAAGAAGATCATCATTATTGAAGTTATTCATCTTCATTTACATTATAATGAAACTCTGTAATTACAAAAATATCACTAACAATCAAATAATAAGAAACTTGATTAAATAAATAAAATTTACAATTAACAGTTTCTAAAGTTACAATTAATAGTCATACGAGAAGAAATTGTAGAAGTTAATGCTATGCTAACAAAAAATAGAAACAAAATATAATAAACACCATGTAATTTAATAATTAAAATAAAAAAAAATAACGTCATTCTAACCATTATTGATGCGGTGCGACGGATTGCAAAAACCGAAACTAAAATACAAATGCATTTTTTCAACTCTCTTAAAAATGCCATATATGCCAAATCCACGATTTAATTTTATTGGTACAGTTTAATCGTTTTTTAATACAATTTCAAGGCTAATTTTAATTTTTTATTCAACCCGACGTAAATAAATACTTGCACTATTTTATAGACTGAAGTATCATATTTTTAAAATTTGGACAACTTATACAATAGAAAGTGGGGCTTTTCTTAAAAGTAAAAATCAATTGGACGATGGGCCCCACCGCCTAATAGCGTAGCTCCGTCCTTGTAATTCCCATTGTTAGATGAAAATATCGAAAACACGAACATTTGCATTATCTACCTGTGAACATATGAATGAGAAGAACGGGTCAGTCCATCGCTTGCCTTTATTTTTGTTGAAATTTCCTTTTCAACGACCTTGATTGTTATCCTTATCAAAAGTCTATTTGTATTATGAGAAATGATATTTTTATAAGTAATAATAATAATTTCATAAGTTATCCCTTTAATCTTCAAAGTTATTGTCGCAACTTGATATACTTTCCTCGTTTTGATATATATATATTCTGTGAATATAAAATTTAAAATATGTCATAGCCAAGTTAGCTAACTATACAATAATTTCAACGAAACAATATAGTTTTTGTATAAAATTTATAATCAATTTTTTTCTATAGAACTCTAAAATGAAAAACTTAATCTTAAGAAGTTAAACTACGTTATTTTTATTAGGTAACCTTAGTCAAACTAAATTTCGACATAACATTAAATACTTTTTCCCCATATGTTATAACTATTGATGCATATTATTTTATTTTTATTGCAGAATATCATGTGCGTGAAAAGTTATCAATAAATACTTATTACGACTTATTTCAATCTTTATATATAGGTAATATTTTTTGGGATTACAAGAATTTTCAAAATAATTATATATGAACTGTAATTAGGGCTGAGCAAGAAATCGATTTGCCCCCAAAATCGCACCAAAAACTGCGCAAACCGCACCAATTAAAATTGCTCCAACAGTTCCGGTATATGTGGCTGTTTTAGGTGGGTTGAAAAACTGAATTTGCAGTTTGGATTTTGTTTATGGACAAAACCGCATTTAAAAAACCACACCGCACCATTTGTATCTTGCAAATTTATTTATTTATTTATACTACACACATTACTGGTGTGATGTCGCAAGTACCCAAAAATAAAATCTTACTTTGAAAAAATATTAATGTAGTAGTGTAAGCAAGAGTCGATCCCACATAGAATGATTAATTTAATTTTATATTTTCGCAAACAAAAGTTGGGGGGTTTTGTAATTAAAGAAATATTTTAAATAAAACTAATTAAAATAATTATGCAAGAAATAAATAAAAATAAAAAACCTTGGTTTAAGTTAATATCCACCATCAAGAATTTACAACTGATCACTGATGCAAAAATAAATCAATTAATATTTTGAAGATTCACCGTAGAAAGAACTACTCGCAGGTGGAATAATATTTCTCCTCTCTCCTTAATTTTAGATAAGTAGAGCCACTTGGTCTAAATACCCTTACTAATAAACAACCCCCGACACTTGCTAAAGATTTAATTTAATAGCAGCATAAAGAATTAGAGAGATCGTTGAACTAAACAACACAAGCCACTTGTTTGCATTTAATTTAGATGAATATTCTTCCTAAGATAAAATAATCTTTTGATCTATAAAACAATTATTAAACTTAGTTGCTTCATTAATAGCAGTAGATTAATATGAATAATAAACTAGTAGGCCTCCTAGCAATTAAACAAATTAATCATAAAATTAAGCATAGAAGAATATTCAATAATCAAAATATAAATTGAACAATTAAAATAAATTAGATCTCACAGTGTATAAATCTTGATGGCTTCAATCACTTAAACCAAGAAAAATAAATTAACTACTCGTAATAATAGAGAACACTAAAGAATAGAAGAGAGAATTTTTATTCTAATGAGAGTTGTATCTTACAATGTGTCTCAAGCCCTCTATTTATAGGCTCCATAAACCTCCTAACTTGTCCAAACCCTAATAGGATTTAAAATACAAATAAAAAGAAAATAAAAAGAAAAATAATTATTATTCTAACCCTAGTTGGAATTAAAATCCAATTTTGAATCAAAAAGTAGGAAAATTCGTGAATAATTTCGTTTCTGGCCAATTAACGTGCAACCAAACGCTGCCTTCGCCCCTTGACCGGTCAACTCACGCGCCCGCGCGCATTGCGCGCCTATTAGCGTTTAGTTGCTCCGTGCTTGCCACTGTTTCGCTTACCGCGCGCATTGCGCTAAGGCGCTGATGAAACGACGTCGTTTAGCTGCTCCGCGTCTTTTTTTACCCGCGCCATGCGCGCGGTTAACTTTTTCGGTTTATTTACAACTTTGCCCCTCCGCGTTCCAGCTGCTTTAATTACTATTTTGCCATCCAACTTTTGCTGAAATTACAGATTTGCCCTCAAAGTTTAATTAAAATGTCATTCAAATATATCATATTTAAACTTACTTGATAAGTCATTATAAACTTACCAGTGCTTTGCACGGACAATTAAGCTTGTACACAAAAAAACTAACATTGCGATTACCAAACTACTAAAATTGAAAAACTAGATAAGACTGAAGCACGGTAAAACAATCTTATTAGACCATGGGGATTCTTTAAGGGCCCAATACTAGTGTAGACACCCAAATTTTGCATTTCTCTACTAACCCTGGCAGGAGGGCAAAATCGTCACTAACCCGACATGCGAAAAGGAAGGTGGACCCCAACACAAAGCCACCCCAACGACTTATGGTCAAAGCCGCCACAACGAATAACGAGCATCAGGTTACTTGAGGAAATGCAAACAGCTGATCCAGAAGAACCTGATTTGATCACAAAAAAACGACAAACGGCCACTACGCTTACGATGTTCGGGGGTCTCGCTCACAGACACGAGCCAAATTGCATAATCATGAGCATTTCCATTTTATCTGCTCTACTGTTGAGATGTTTAGTAATATCGAAGTTAACCCCGCCGACCCGAACCGTCGAGCATTTAGCGTTTGTTACTTGTGCAGGATATGAATTGGTGCGGATAATTCGACATGACCAACGAAACGACTTCTCATACAAATCCTCGACAAAAACATGAGTAGAGGCTGGGGCATCTTAAAGATCATGGAAATGAAAAGAGCACAGGTCTATATCAGACTCTTCATCAACGAACCTTCCCCCACGACCATCAATGGATTTTGACAAACTCAGCATGATACACGCTGACATTACCTCGATATTCGAGCGAGCATATGCAAGAGCGATATAATTCCTGACGTTAGAGCTGATCGATTAAAAGGCAAGGAAGGGTAACATGGTCGTCGGTCATCGCAAAAAGCCAAATGGACTGCCCCAATCAGATGAGAGTTAAGAGCTATCAATGCATATGATCAAATGACAAGAGGATCACCTGGATATCAACCCAGAGTCTAGGCATAAGAGGAAGTCCCTGCACCCCAAATTCAAAGACATGACGATCTGTGAGCCAGCAGGATGAGGACCCCTGGATAAGTCGATTGGGCATTCAAAACGACAGATACAATTCCTCAACAGAGAAACGATCAGGGGCATGCGATTCAACGAACCAGCCTTGAAGTCCAGAAACTGTACTCTCGAATAAGGCATGACACAACTGAGTAGTCAAAAAGAATGACATGTGAAAATTGTATCATTTGACTAAACATGGGTCATTTCCTTCCAAGCATATCTATTGATCCATGCATAACATCTGCGCATCCATGTATATATCAAAATAAAATATACATGAAAGAAAATCACAGGTACGAGACTGTCGGCGTCACGAGTACCGGTACCATTTATCGGAAGAACATGGCAGCGGGAAACTTCCACGGTCCGATGCGCCCAGAAACTATAGAACATCAAGGGATTACAAAATGACTGTCTGAAGCACCTTCAGCTACTCGACAAGGATGACAGGTCAAAAGCAATGACTGTCAAGAGCGATCTACGAGGACGAAACCCAAGAATGACAAATCAAATCAAAGAAGTGGCTGGCAAAAGTGATTTACGAGGACAAATCCCAAGGAGGCCCCACAAACTAATCAGGTACGCTTTCCTTTTAAATTTGTTCAAGCGATTTTTGCATCTTTTATGATACGATACGAGTCCATTTGGGACAATAAAAAATGACCCGTCAGAAACGATACCCGACAGTCCCAAAAAGGACCCATCAGAGACAATACCTGACCGTCCCAAAAAACGACCCATCAAAGACGATACCTGACCGTCACAAACCGACCCGTCAGTAAAAACCCCTGACCGTCCAAAATGACCCGTCAGTGAAAATAGCTGACCGTCCAAAAATGACCCGTCAGTGAAAATTCCTGACCGTCCAAAAATGACCCGTCAGTGCAAAGTCCTGACTGTCCAAAGCGACCCGTTAGAAAAAGATCCAACGATGATTGTTGGAGAAAGATCCAACGATGACCGTTGGAGAAAGATCCGACGATGACAAATGACTCGTTGGAGAAAGATCCGACGATGACCGTTGGAGAAAGATTCGACGATGACCAAAATAATGCGATATGCGATGCGATGTGCGGTGCAAAATAATGTGCGATGCGATATGCGATTTGCGATACATCATATGAGAAACAGTGCGATATGCGATTTCATATGCGAGGTGATGCGATTTCGATTTAATATGATATGCGATTTGATATTTAACATACGACTTGATATGCGATATGCGATATGCGATAAGTAAGAGAAAAATAGTTTTCCTTGATGAATATGCGATACGAGTCCATTTGAGACAGTAACCGATGATATTGGTGTTGCATCATTAATATGTATATGTTGCATCAATGATATATATGTTGCATAATTAAAATATGTACTGTCATTTTCATGCATTGGGTGCCTACTTTTTTATCATGTTCATTTCTTATTGCATTCCATAAACATGATAAAGAGGGGCAGCTGTAGACACCTAAATTTTGCATTTCTCTACTAACCTTGGCAGGAGGGCAAAATCCTCACTAACCTGACATGCGAAAAGGAAGGTGGACCCCAACACAAAGCCACCCCAACGACTTACGGTCAAAGCCGCCGCAACGAACAACGAGCATCAGGTTACTTGAGGCAATGCAAACAGCTGATCCAGAAGAACCTGATTTGATCACACAAAAATGACAAATGGCCACTACACTTACGATGTTCGGGGGTGGAAGGGGGCAGCGTCCCCTGGAAGCCAAGCACAAATAGCACTTCCTACATCAAGTAACAGCTTTCCGAAATAATACAACAAAAAATGATGATTCAAGACCGCGTGGTACGGAAATCAAGAAAAGCAAGCCGGGCAGCCGCAGGTGCACCTGCGGCCACCGACAAAGGGGACAGTGCGCGGCTCGAGGAGACAACCCAGCAGCCGAGGATTCAGCGCGGGCAGCTAGCGAACCCAGCCGCAGATGCACCTGCGGCCAGCCGCAGTTGCACCTGCGGCTGCCTACAGAATGCTATACATTGTCATTTCCACCCGAGAGATGAGGAGAAGAAAGAAAAATAAAAAAGAGAGAGAGAAAGTGAGGTTTTTAGAGAGAGAAAGCTTCGGGTTAGGCATATAATGGCTTGATTTTGTCTTCTTTTTACTCCAATCTCTCCCATACCTTGTGTATTGCCTTGTTATTGAAATATCAAATAGTTCTTGAGAGCTTTGCAAGGTTGAAATCCCATCTTTGTAGCATTTTATTGTGTTTTTCTTAATATTGATTTTGTTGCTATTGGATAGATTAAATGTAGTTCTCTTAGCGGGTTTGCATAGATCCTTGGATTAGGGTGATTAGCGAGGGTTCCTAATGAACGATGTTCCCTCATAATCACCCGATGATATCCATTTTGCGTTATTTGGGATCTATTGTTAGTTTAGATTTCCATTATCATTTATTATCATTTTGGGTGTTGAACTAGTTTATTATGTTTTCCCGTTAAATTTATTGTTATTGCTTGCCTTGTGACGTTTTTTTTGTTGTGAGGCTAGGAGAGAGATCATTTCGATCAAATTCCGAAGATGGACGATTTTGAGTTTATGTAGTCATGGCGATGCATTTGTATTGTAAATATGTAACTTTAGGGCCTTAAAACGATGTCGAATTGAAGTCGGGTTAAGGCCCTGTAATACTGAAGTATGTGATTGTGGGCGTTTGGGGTTATTTGGATGGCTCACATGCCCATGAATAGCCTCAACGTCATTTTAATGCTTGATTTTTCCTTTCGACACGGAAAAAGAATTTTGGAATGAAAAGATGGAGATTTTCATAAAATCAATAAAACTAGGATATTAGATCATCCGTAGGCTAAAATAAAATTGTAAGTGTCGGATGAGCTCTATTCCTATTTGGCGAAGGATTTGAAAAAATATATTTTACAAAATATCATCTGTTTTATTTTCAAAACAAAAACAATAAAAATGAACTCTTCGATTAAATCAAATCTTTCGTGCATAGGGTCAACGAGATTTCTGAAGCACTTTCAAAATAAAGTATTCCAACAACATTCATTTAGGCACACACGCACACGCACACGCACATGCACACACACACACACACACACACACACACACACACACACATGTTTTAGGATTTAAAAGGATAGGAAAACATCGAGATTGCGGTAACCGTGTTTCATGGAAGTCGGGGGGTGCCTAACACCTTCCCCTCGCTTAAACAAGCCCCCGAACTCTATGAATCTTGGTTCGCGGACCAATTAACTCGGAGTCACACATGAGTCAGCGATTACGAAAACAAAATTCGGATGAGTTAGTACATCCATTTTAAATATACCAACTAGCGACTCTGGTCAATTGGCTCATTATAAAATCGACCTTTCGAAACCCCGTCGACACTTAAGCCGACCCTTTTCAAAAAATCACATCTTAAATCCAAAGGCTAAAATTGGAAAGGGCTTTTTAATATTAAAAAACGAAACGACGAAATCCCGGCGTCGACAACTAGGACACACAAACCTTTTACTAATAGGGTTCTTTACAGAAATATACAACAATTAGAAAGTAATTACTTCATTAGTGCATCCACAAAATAATTACAAAAAGAGGGCAACAAATTCAAATCATTCAATTTCACATTAATAAAGAAACCTAAAATCAATGACAAATAAATGTCATAATTAATAATTCAAATTCAAATCTTTGGGATCTAATAACAAAAACAAATCCACAATACAAAATTCAAATCAAATGGAATGAAAAACAAAAAAAAATTATCTTATCTATCCTAATTTTCATCTTTATCATCATCTTCCTCCGTCGCCTCCTCACCCTCTTCATCACCGCCTCCATCGCGAATCTCCGTCTTCCCTTCATCATCCTCCTCCACCATCTCACCTTCATCATTATCTTCATCCCCTTCATCATCCTCCTCCGTCGCGAATCTCCGAAAGTACCTGAGTTACTGTTCTGAAATCTTTTTTGACGATTTGGTTACCCACAAAAATTAAAATGGTTACCTTTATATGAATGTTTGGCTACCAACTGCATCACATTCAAAATAAAATTGTAACCTAATAAAACTAAATTTGTTACCTTGGTCTGAAGGTTTGGCAACCAACTGCATGAAGGTTTGGCTACCAACTACATCACTTTCAAAATAAATTGGTAACCTAAGATTTTGGTTACCTTGGTATGAAAGTTTGGTTACCTTGGTATGAATGTTTGGTTACCAACTATGTTTGGTTACCTAGAGTTACTGCACGAAAAAACTAGTTACTACACATTCAGGAATTGGTTACCTCCATATTAGTGTTTGGTTACCTAGATTTACTGCACGGAAAAACTAGTTACTACATATTCAGAAATTGGTTACCTCCATACTAGTGTTTAGTTACTTTCATACTAGTGTTTGGTTATCTAGATTTACTACAACAAAAAATCTCCAGCATCGAGGACGTTGGTGAGTATGATGATGTTCATGGTATTTTTGGCGCGAACGGAGCCAACGCAGAGCATAGCGAAGCTGAGCTGCATGGAGAAGACAAGGCAGGAGGAGAAGAGGAGGTAAGCGAAATTGATTGCGTAACCGGTGTCGTTGAAGCGGTTGGAGACAGCGGTGAACTCATAAATGAAGGTGGTAGCGGCGATAGAGTTGATGGTATTGGCGCCGAAGAACTGCACCAACTGATCGGCGGAGCAGCTGATTTTCACCATGACTGGTTGGTTTACTTGAAAGAGAAACACTGAGAAGAGTGAGGGATTTGAGAGGTCCAGTTTTATTGGATCCCTTTTTATGGATAGTTCGTTTGACTTTTCATTCAACTTTTTATTTTAATTTTTTAAGTAATTTGAATTTTAAAATTTGGAACCAACTACCCATTAGATCACATAACTAAATTAAAGGAATAACAATGCACTAATTTAAAAATTAAATATTAAAGATACACTAATTTTATAAATATTTTATATATGTATTTTTGTTATAATATTTTTTAAAAATATACTGATAAATGTAATTCTCCTTTACTAATAATACTAACTGAGCTAAAAAGCCTAAAAAGTTCTGTGTCCAACTCCTAGAGCCCGTTTGGGTTAACTTGTGGGTAGATTAAAAATATTTATGAAAGTGTGTGTGTTTGGTAATTTTCTGAAACACTTCCATGAAATAGAGATTTGATTTCAATAACACTTATAACTTAAGCTCAAAGTGAAAAATTATTCATACCAAACGCTTACTTTAAAACTTTCATTAATACTTTAAGAAACACTTTTATAAGGATTTAACCAAACACAATATTTTAATTTTTAATTAAAAGAACTTTTGTCAAAAAAATTTATTTATAAAAATATTTTATTTCACCGGATCACATAGCAAAATTCTACCATACGTGCACTTAATAATATTAAATAGTGGAGTTGGTTTATAATGTGTCCTTCTTATTTTAAATAATGTATGTGACAGTCGCAACTAACATGACCGTAACATGTATAAGGAGAATCTGTTATTAAATTAAGGATTTTTTTTATTTTTTTTCAATTTACGTATTTTATTAATGACATTTTGTCGTTCACTTTTTTATTAATCAAGTTCCGACGTTTTGGATTGGTTGCCACAACTAGTTAAAATCCATGCAGTTAGATGTGATAACCACCGCCACACTTTTCTCTCTCCCTCTCTCTCGCTATATATATTGATTTCCTCCGCTACCAAATTAATTTGTACTCCATTTCCTACTTCCAAATAATCCTTGTTGATATGGAAATTGATATTAACATGTGCAGAAAAAAACAGCAAAATTCAATCTAATTTATCGCAGAATATATTGGGATAGAGTAATTACTTTGTTTAGAATAGAATGGGAACCACAACATAAATACTTTTAAAGAGTATATTTGTCTGAAAAGAAGCATTCATGCTCTCCTCGATTTTATATGATTTGGCGGGAAGTCAAGAGTTTTTAGTGAAGAAAAGAGTTCAATTTGCTAAATGCTTACAACGTTTTTTTTTTTTTTTTCCCTATTTTCCAATCTACCCAACCCCTTATGAATTTAATCCTAGAAGGAATATCAGAATAAAAATGCAAAAGATAATAGATTCCACGACCATAATTGGAAACTTAACTCAAAATAACAAATTACATAAACATAGTATAATGAAACATTAAGCAAAATAGAAAATTACATAAACATAGTACAATAAACGCCATAGATAACTATTGAGGATGCTTAAATTTTAATATTTAACATTTGACCTAATGTAAGCGTGTGAAATGAATTTTCCAAGGGTTTCTTTTCCTTGGTTAGCTGCACAGAAACTTGTTGCATATTAGGCCGACACTGTGGACTTGAATGAAGACACGCAAATGCTAGTTTCATAACAAGTACCACTTCCCATGCCTCTTGATTAATAGGAGGCGGTAGGCGTTGGTCTAACAGATCATTCAACATCATATCGCAGGTAATTGATGATGATGATGTTGTTGTTGTTGACGAAGCAATTGAGGAGAGAGATGAGATAAAATCACCCGGATGCCTCCCCATAATCACTTCTACTAATAACACTCCAAAGCTGTAGACATCATTTTTCTCATTCACTTCCATTGTGTATGCAAGTTCTGCATCATAAATAATACCAAAGAATAAGTATAAATATATCCAAATATACCATCCATCTTAACTATTAAAAAGTGGGGCATAGTATTGAAATCCGTATCATGCCCCACTTTTTAATGGTTAAGACGAATATAGTATTTGGTTTGGTAGTTGAATGTTGTGTATGTATGTAGACTTGTTTAATACCAAAACAATAACTAAAACAGATAGAAAAATTCTAAAAGAAAGAAAGAAACATGCATGCAGTATTTTTGTTGTTTTACTCTCAAAGAACGGATTTTGTAGTTGCATCTAATTTTTTTATAAACTATACTTGAAAGTACGTACTAATTCCTATAAGATCACACTTATCTAGAAGTTATAAAATTTGAACAAATCACTTAATAAGAAATCGTATAGTTTCTACCACAAAAAGAACAACAAATTTGAAGTAACTAAATAGGATTGAATGGACAATATTAGATATTTTCAATGAATTTCGTAAAGCCATAAAAAATAAAAACATACGTACCTGGAGCTGCATATCCAAAAGTTCCAGCAAATGAAGACCAATTATTAGAGTCTGCCTTCAAAAGTTTAGCTGTGCCAAAATCAGAGACATGGGCCTCAAATTCTAAACCTAGCAATACATTCTTGCTTGATATATCTCGGTGAACAATAGGAGGCAAACAATCGTGGTGCATATATGACAAAGCATTTGCAACACCCCTCAGAACGTTGAACCTCTTCTTCCATTTGAAATGCTCTGATTCTTCATTGTTATTCAATATCTTCCACAAGCTTCCTCCTTCCAAGAACTCATAAACCAAAAATGAGTGTAGTAAATGAGAACAGAAGCCATAAAGTCTCACAATATTGCGATGACGTATTTCAGTTAGTATACGGATCTCACTCGTAAAACTTTTTAGATTCTGCAACTCCCCCTCTTGTGGCCCATGAAGTTTCTTTACAGCAACGACTTGACCACTTGCCAACTCAGCTTTATAAACAGTTCCACATCCTCCCTCACCAATGAAATATTTAGAGCTGAAGTTCTCTGTGCCTTTAATGATATTTTCATACACCATCTTTCCATCATAGCTCCATATTGAAAACATATTATTAGTTTTAACTTTTGGTGGATTTTTTACTTCTTTCCTCACTCTTCTATGAATATACCCAAAGATCAAAGCAATCAACGCTAAAAGAAACAAACTCCCCATAATTGGAAGTGTGATTATGAGCGCAACATTTTTTTTCCTTTTGCCATCAGCTCTAGTGTGGCAAGGCGACAAACCGATGACATTTCCACACAACCCTTTATTATTTCTTAAAGCTGTTATGTTAGCATCTTGAAGGGCTTTGACTTTAGGAAGAGGACCCTCAAACTGATTCCAAGATATATCAATAGATGTTAAGCTTACCATTCCTTCAAAAATTGATTCGATAGTACCAGAAAGCTCATTGTGAGAAAGATTAAGTATTTCCAAGCTCTTTAGTCCTCCAAATGCTGGTAACTCGCCTATCAGAAAATTTTGACTAAGATCAAGATTGTGCAGATTGTGCAAGTTATTTATTTGGAAGGGAACAACTTCTCCAAATCTGTTTCTACTCAAATTCAAGCTCCATAGCTTCAGGCACTCAAATAGTTGCTTAGGAATCGAGCCACTCAATTGATTTTCAGCGAAGTTAAGTTTTTGTAAATTAGACAACTCGCCAATTTCTGGAGGAATGTGGCCAGAAAGCTTGTTATTATCCAACAAAAGTTCAAACAATAAGCTTAGACTTCCAAAACTCTTAGGTAATTGACCAATTAAACGATTTGACGAGAGGTCAAGTCTACCCAGATGAGTTGCCTTGCCAAGCTCAAACGGTATCCTTCCACTGAGATTATTGTTGGAGATCCTGAAGGACGTCAAACTGTTGCAGAGTCCCCAATTTGGGGAGAGCTCTCCATAAAAGTTATTTTGACTCAAATCAATAGAATACAAGTGTGGGTATACGCCAAAAGAATCTGATATATCTCCTGTGAGTTTGTTTCCTTCCATGCTGAGTCTGTATAAGCTAGTGCAATTTATCAAGCTTCTCGGCACAGGACCTGTTAAGTCATTAAGTGAAGCGAAAAAAAATACAAGAGATCCACCGAGACATATATCTCGCGGTAAATGACCATTGAGATTGTTATCAGTTAAAAGTAATGTTTCCAAATGTGTAAGATTACTAAATTCTGGAGGAATGGATCCTGTGAGATTATTTGAAAATATCTTAAGTTTAACAAGGGATCTCAGCATTCCCAATTCCTTAGGGATGGTCCCCGAGAGGTTATTCGTAAAAAGGAATAGCTCGTATAAATTAGTCAAGTTCCCTATAGTGGTCGGGATTGAACCATTGAGACGGTTAATTGACAGTTGGAGATGAACTAGAGACGTTAGCATTCCGACTTCTTGAGGGATGGATCCTGAAAGTTCATTACCATAAAGGTACAACTCGGTTAGGTTGACCAATTTCTCTATAGAAGTAGGGATTGAACCGGTGAGATGATTCTCCGAGAAATCAAGAATATTTAAGTTGACCAAGTTTCCCATAGAAGTGGGGATTGAACCAGTGAGATTGTTTGAATTTAGTGAAAGATAAGAAAGAAGCCTCATCATTCCAACTTCCCGAGGGATTGAACCATTTAATTGATTTTTGGCCATGTCAAAGTTTTCAAGATTTGTAAGCAAGCCTATTTCGGATGGAATCTTTCCAGAGAGATTATTGGTTGCAAAAAAGCTTAAGAAGGTGAGCTTTGAAAGGCTACCAATGTTGGAGGGGATAGTCCCATATAGCGAGTTGAAAGACAGCTCCAGGATGTCGAGATGAGGGAAGGAAGAGAAATTAAGATCATGAAGGGTACCTTTTAAACCGAATTTTGTGAGGTTTATATGGGTGACATGCCCTGCTCCATTGCAACTAATCCCAGTCCAATTATTGCTGCAAGGGCTGCTTCCAGCCCATGATGACAACCGCGACCGGTTACCTTTGTCAAGGCTCGCTTTCCAGGCTAATAATGCAGTTGTTGCTTCTCTGTGTTGCATTATTTCTTTCGCATTCACAAAAGGAGGAGACACAGAAGAAATAATGACCATGGCTATGAACATAAAAGGCAAAGAAGAATAAATATATAGATCATAGTGTGGCTTATAGACTAGGAGTTCCATTGCTGCTTGCATGGATTGAAACTCTTAAATGTGAGGTATTTATAAACTCTGAACTCTAAATGTGGATGGTCCACTACTTTGAAATACTCACTTCATGCTCTGCAACTTTTTAAACAATTTTACTATCATGCATGCTCATATTCTGCCCATCAATAGTAATATATCTAATTAATAACTCAACATGTCTAAACTTGACTTTAACTTTTTCCACAAACAGATTACTGTATTACCGTGATTAATGGGGAGAATCAATTGTGATTCGTACAAACTCCATCTTCTTAACTTGATCCAAACCAATAATAATAATAATTAGTTTAATAATGATGATTTTTTTTTTAATTATTATTATTAATTTGAAATAGAACCAAGGATAATTGGAATCTTATATCAATACATTATCAATAACTATATATAATAAGACATTAAGAGTTTTTATCTAATAATTTTATAATTTTATCAAGTCATTTTGATTGATCATAAGTCAATACCGGGTTAATAGCGAGTCAAAACTCTCTGATTTTTTTTACATAATGTATAAATTCTTCATATCCCTTAAAATATATACAATAAGAGTGTGTGTGTTTGTGTATATGTCATAATTTGAAAACTATTGGATATAAAAAGACAACTCCTAGTTTCAAATTATTCAATATATGAAAAAATAATTAATAACAACTCTAAATTAATATTATGAAATTTATTGGTCAATACAAAAGTGCATAACATAATTTATTTATTTATATTAATTTTCATATAAAATATAATTTGAAAAATACAAATTTTATAAAATAAAATAAAAAAAGCATTGCACAAGTTACCAATCTAATATCTATTACTATATATAAAATAATGAAAGGAAATCAATTGGAAATCAATTGAATGACAATCCGAATTAATTCATTAATTAAAATGAGTTAATTCATTTTAATTGATGAGTTAATTTGAACGGTTATTATTACATTTAATTTAATATATTTTATTAATATTGATAAAATACTTATAATTATTAACTATGTGCATGAATCAGTTAAGAAAAATCCAACAACAGTCTTTTCAATTAACTAAAATCAATAATAAATCCATTTAATTATGTGCATGAACCTTTTGTTTTAAAAATCTAGTATCCATTATTATATATTTTTACATTTGTTTTAATAATATTACGAACTTTAAGTGATATTTATTGTTTTCTAACCGCATAATTATTATTTTGACATGACGAACTAATTATAATTTATTTTTTTAATCAATTAATGAAATCTATTATTATGTTAACGTGACTGCACAAAAAAAAAAGTAAAATTGAATTATTATGTTAAATAAATTAATAAAATCTATTATTTATTAACGTGACTGCACAAAAAAATATCCAATTCAATAAAACGTAGCAAATTTTTTGTAATTAAAAGCTAGAGAATGTGTAGGGGTGTACCCATGAACTTGAGTAAGAAGTGGCTAAAACTCAAGTTAAAAGTCATCGTGCAGTTTATGCTAAAATTTAGAATAATTTTTTTTTAATATTACACTTCATTCTTTTTTCAAGATTCTGAGTTACAAATAAACATAAAAAATTTACATTTTTTAGATTCCTAAATAAAGTTAGAAATACAATTTGCTTTTAGTGTGAAAAATAAACAAATTAACAGTGTTTGTTAGGGGTGAGTATTTAATTATATCCAAGCCGAATTGTCTATTCGATTATAACTGAATACCGAATTTCGTACAAATTCAAAATCCGAGCAGTAATCGAAATATGTACTAACTGAATAATAGAAACCCGAATAACAGAATTATATCATTTGGTTATTTAGTATATAATCGAAATATGAACCTAATTTCACCAAACAAAAAATTTAATTTCAAATTTCACATTAGAGTTTTCAAACAATATTTAACCACAAAACCTAAATAATTCATAGCCTAGTTTAATAATTTTAAATTAACAATACATAAGTACATAATCTATAGGACAAAGTCTATCAAAGTCTAACTAAAAATAGTAATTTTTTAAAATTTCTAATTCAGTTAATCGGTTACCCGAATAGTATAATTTCTACACCCAAAACTAAAACTGAATACCGATATATAAAATGATTATAACTAAATATATTCAAATAACCGAATAACAAAAATAATTCAGTTTAAAAAATACAATTCATTTCTATTTTACCCATTTTTTCAAGGCCCTAATCTTTGTGGTATTTATAGTGTAATTGTATAAGTCAAAAAGGAGAAATCACTATAACTTAGGAGGAGTGACTACCATGCCGATTGGCGTAGAGAGAGGGGGTACAATTGCACTTTTTAATTTTAAAGTTATATATTTGACTTGAAAATTACAATTGAGATATGGTTGGTGCAAAGTTGCTTAAAGTGTAGGTTAGGTTCAAATATAGTTTTGCATTTATTTAATATATTTAATAATTTTGTTAATAATGACCAAAATATATTAATATGGATATTTGAGGATATTAAGATCAATTTACTAAAATTTAAAATCATTAAAAATATTTTCACTCTTAAAAGTTTAAAAGAATTTCAATAATTGAAATTTTGATTAAAAAAAAAATTACATGTTAATCAAATGATAAAAAAAATTTCGAATTACTTGTTTCTAAAACAATTATATCATTTAATATTATAAATTAATTGACTAATATTTATTTTAATTATACTATCTAAAATTATACAAACATAGTGTATCAGATGAAATTAGAGAGAATGTGTAATAAAGACGAGCCAAGTCCAAAATAATTATAGTAGAATCAAGATTGGCGGTAATCAAAGTTATAAGCATATTAAAATACACAAAACATGAATTATTTATTCCACAAATGTAATGAATTTTTAAGGTTACACAAATATTACTTAGTATGAATTTATCAATATTTATGATTTTTGAAATATAACATCCACTCGGTCATTGGTAGACTCACCATGAATGTAATTATATTTTTTTTTAAATTATTCAGAAAATGAAATTTAATCCTCTCGCCTATATATATGATTAATGTTGGGTATCGAAGACGACAACAGTATAAACGTCTACAACCAGATATGGACCCTTAATCCAGTAAACATGGTCAATGGTCAAGCCCAATTTTCTCCTAGCATTGATCTGCTTTATTGTCCTTTTTGTCTTAAATTCACCAGACTTTACCGGCGTCTGCACGGGGTTACAGACTATTAATTAAAAATAATTTCTAAACGAATTGCTTGTAAATTAATATACAGTATTCAACAGAAATTTATCAACTTTATAATTTTAAATAAAATTAAAAAATTTAATTATGTTAAAATAGTCCATTTCGTGGTTGTAGTTACCTTGAAATTTTCAGTTTTTGGCATTTTAAGGAATATTATTTAACAATTAATTAATTAATTATTCTTACTTACATAATTAAAAAGTTAAACGAATTGGGATTAAACTCAATTAGGCTCAACTCTCTTGAGCCTGACTCGAGTTTAAACTTGGCTCATTTATTAAACTGGCCAAATTCGTATAGCAAATCTCAAACTCATTTTAAAATCGAACCAAACTCAATATATTTAAACTTTAAATAAATTTAAATTCAATAAATTAAATTTCAATTAATTTAGATTATTTACTCGTTTAACTGTTAAACTAGTTCAACAAACTAAAACTCAATTAACATGCTACTTTTTGTAATCTGTATTCAAAAATGACACACTCTTTTCCCAAGAGTAGAGTATTATTTTTAATAGACATTGAAAAATAATTTCTAATAATATATGAATAGCCCAGTGACCGGGGCGCCGTCATGCACTTGACCCAAAAGGCCAGAGTCTCGTATCAAATGGAAGAAAATATGCAATGTGTTTATTATAAGAGTTAATAATATTAAATTATTATTGTTTTAATTTTCGAAGTGATATTGACAATATTGTCCATCATTTCATACTTGTTGATATAGTTTCAATGTTATTATTGTAGACATGTTTCGGTTAGAAAAATTAACCTCGTTGCCTTTATTATCCTTAAATCGTGATTCTTTCGACCATTCGCAAAGTTCTGCCATGAAAGAAAGAAAATCCAGTTCACCAATCGAATTCAAGGCCTTGAAGATTCCTCAAATTCAAGAAAGAACAAAAAATCATTAAACCATGTAAATTATGAACACAAATGTTAATTCAAAAAAAAAAACTCCCTCCTCTCCAAAAATATAGATATATTTTTAAAAGACTAAGGAAAATACTATTTTTCCAAACATATTCCTAATATTAGATAAAAATATAGTAATAATGAAACTTTCTGTCACTCTATAGTCTAAAAATAAAAATGTATCTTTTATTATAAAATTAACAAAAAAAATATATCTCTAATTTTGGAATGAAGGAAATAACTTTGAAGAAAAATAATTTGGTAAACTTCGGTGTCGTATTCGTAGCCTTTGATCCCGCACAAACAACTGACAAATTCCTCAGATTATGAAAAAACTGGGAATCAAAAAAATAAATGATTAAAATATAGTTTGCACTCTAAAATTTATAAAGTTGTTGAGGTTTGTATTTTAAAATTCTTTTTCGTTAAACAAAATGCATTCTCTAAGACTTTTTAATCATTCAAAATGCAATCTAAATTTTTTTTTACTAAACAAAATGTTGAGGACGGACGCAAGATTATTGATAAGGGTGAGCAATCTTATAATTAAATAAAAAAATTAAAAAAATTCCCTAAATACAAATTTTACTTAAAAAACATAAAAGCCACTATAAAATACTTCTTTAAGACTTTATTTCTTAGATTGAGACATAACTAATTGACTCTTGAGTAGGTTTATCAAAAGAAAATTCGAATTAATGACGTTTAGTAGTGGTAGACCTTGAAAATTATTTATCCATAATTCAAAATATCAAATACAAATTCACAACATAATAAAAAAAACTATATAATAAATTTAATAATAAAAACAAATCAAATTAACTTGCACTAGTATAATCCTAAAAGAAAATTAGATATTCACAATTCATGTCCTTATAAATTTAAAAACAATATCAAATAACATACATGTCAAAAAATTTAATATATATTGTAAAATTAAAAAGCATATGTACTAATTAATATAAATAAATAAAAATAAATAAGAATCAAAACCAAATAATTTACTATTCACAGATAATTAATTAAAATTAAAAAAACTAATCATATTTAATTTTAACCCTAATTTTTGGAATATTAGAAATTATTAAATTTGAATAAGATATTAAAAATATTTAATTATTGATAAGTGACCCAATATTTATTTTAAGAGGGACCACCACTTTTACACCTATAAAAAAATAAAAAAAATAATGATGGACACTTGCCCCCCTTGGCCCTCGCTAAATCCGCCCATGTAAAATGCACCTTCACTTGTGTAAATTGTTTTTTTAACCAAAAAATAATTTTAAAGTATATTTAAATATATTTTAAATATTAAAGTGTAAATTTTAATAACTCTACAAATTTTAGAGTACAAATTATATTTTAGTCTAAATATATTTATCAAACCACATCAAATAGTTGTATTTATATTCATTGTATTTATCAATCCCTCATGCAATTATTCTCCTTCTCGGTCCTCCCGGGCTAAATTTCAATCAACTCCTTCAACCTCTTCAATTAAATTATTAATTTATATGGTTAGACTTAAGACAAAGTAATTTATATGGTCAAGACTTGAGACTAGAGACTGAGACCTTGAATTTATTAAATTTCAGGTTTGATTCTTATTATTTTATATTTGTTTATTGTGGAACGTTCGTTCCTCTTCCACTTTATTTCATTTTTATTTGTGAGGCCTGTATAATATTGTTATGGAGAGATTTTGAGACTGATTATATAATAATTTATTGTATTTGTATTGATATCCTTTTGTGCGAGTGGTATTTAAAAAAAAATATCATTAATCCATAAATGCCCAATATATATAAAGAATCGATTCATAAAAATGCTGACTATAAGATTTTAATTATATGACTATCACAATTTATACTATTCATTATAAAATTTGAAGAATACGATTTAAAAATATAAATCTCCTACCGTAACATAATATTATATAATATAAGATCCCGAATTTGAATAAATAGATTTTAAAATTTTCTCATAATTTTATACTTAATAATAAGATATTAAATTAATAAAAATTAAAGTTAAGGATGTTATGTATAAAATTTTAAGTCGGATAATATTCGATTGGTCGGAAAATATTTGTTCTGTCGATGAATATTCGTTTTGTCGGGAAATATTTGTACGACGGGGCCGAAATATTCAGTTATGGGTGAACCCCACAACAAAATATTGTCGGATGTAGAAAACGACAGTAGTAACATTTTTAAATAAAAATAGTTAACGTTATTATCATTTTAACTGTTAAAATATTCAGTGATAAATGTATGGTAACATATGGTATTTTACTATAGTACACGGTATTTTACAGTAGCACATGATATTGCATAGCAGCACACGGTATTACACAATATTTAAATTATTGAACTGATAAAGTGTCTATTGCACAGTATTTCATCAATAATTGTCATTATACAGTATTTTACATTATTGAATCAATAATTGTCATTACACAATATTTTACATTATTAATTGCACAGTGTTTCATATTATTGAATCAATAATTGTCATAATGCACAACATCTTGCATTATTATGCCAATAATTGTTACAGTAATAGTCACGGATATTACACAGTTAGACATATTTATTATTTGAAAAACATTGTATATTTAATAATTGAGATATTAAATAAATAAAATAATATGTAAGTGTGTAACGCGCGTAAGTGTGTAACACGCGTAAGTGTGTAACACACGTAAATGTGTAACACGTGTAAGCGTGAAACGCGTATTAGCCAACGAACGGTGCAGATTAAAGTGTGAAACGTGTGTTGGTTGATAAATAGTTCGTGTTAAAAGATGAGATTAAAATGTGTAACGTGTGTGTGAAAAGTTGGTTAGGCTCTGGCTATAAATAAGGAGGTTTAGCATAAAGAGTTTCATACATTCCTCACTCAATTTTCTTTCCACTCTCTAGATATTTCTTAGTATAAGTGTCTCTCAGAGTGTATTAAAATTATCTTAAGCGTTGAAGATCTGGAAGGGTACGAGTATTGTTCAAGTAAGTTTTTTTTTAAAGTTATATAAACACTTACACACACATCAGTTTACAACTTTTCCTTTACAAAACTCTTATATTAGAAAATTTATTTTGAAAAACTTCATTTGAAAGATTTTACTTTAAAAATTATTTTGAAGTATATTTATACTATATAGTCACTTTGATGATTTTTATACATAAAATTGGTATATGTTACTTCCTAATTAAATTATGAATATACATATAAGTTGATCAACCTTATAAAAGCTGTATTTAGTCACGAGATAAGGTAAAGGATATCAATTTTCTTTCAAACTCTTAAACTTATTACGGTAAGGGGTATCATTCTTTTCATCATCATAAAGGGATATCATTTTGGGATACCATCTTTTTCATCTTCTATCACTTAAACTTACTACGGTAAGGAAGTATCTCATTTGTACCTCTAATATTATTAAACGGTGAAAATTCTTGAATTAATAATTCATTAATATTCCCTTAATAGTTTGCACTTCATCTAATACCCTTTGACAAAAACATTCATATTAGATTTTCATCGTCATATTTGAACTGTGAACTTATGGACCTTGAACTTTTGAACTGTGAATATTTTGGACTAATTTCTTGTACCATAAACCTTGTCGTTGAACTTCTTCCCTGTGGATCTTGGACATTACTACTGGACTTGGACACCTTTTTCTTTACATCATGTTAATAATTTGGACATTATTTGAATATGGAAAAAGTAAAATTTGCTAACTCCTAATGTTATTGTTTATCCTGTTTCTTCTGTTCATTATTTATATCTCTGTTATTATTTCAATAATCAAGTATCAGGTTATTTTAAATATCTGTGGCCTGGGGCACAGATGATATGTTAAAGGCGATATAGGATAAAGGCGATATAATTGTCGGGTGTCTTTGGTCGGATGACAAGGACACGTGATGAATGTTCTCTTTGGTCGGGGGCAAAGAAGAACTGTTGTTTGACATGATAATGACTAGTGGTGTTTCAAATGATAAAAGTTAATAATGATTTTCTTAAAAAGAGAAGTTAGTAGACATCATGATCTACTTAATTCTCTTAGTGGTGGTTATTTTACTACAGTTAAACTTTGTTTAAGAACTTAACTGCTGTTGTTGATTTAAATCTTACTGTTTATATTACTCTATTAACAACTCAACTGCAGCTGTTGATTTAAAACTTGTTGTCTATTATATTCAATTAAGAACTCGATTGTTGAAGATTAAGAATAATTTATTTTTCATTATCTTAGTCATGATATTCTTTACTGGGCTATTTGAGCTCACCCTTTCCTTTTTGTTCAATTGTTCAAGAAATGAGAGCGTAACCGGGACTATCGGGGAGGAAAGAGGAATGGAGTAGCGGTCCGAGATAGTTATTATAGTAATCTTCACTGTATTGTAGAATTGTAATAATCGTGAAGACTTAGTTGTGTATTATTGGGTACTGTACATTGTATTGTAATAATTTTATTGTAGTCTTTTGACAACTCAAATTAGGTGGTGTGAGCCCGATTTGGGGGTGTCACATATAATGGAAGACTTGTCTTTCGAAACACAATGTTGCCATAGGTAATATTTGTTTTAGTTGCGACTGTGAGATCTAAAATTGATAGTGTGGATACGATGGCCAGAAATAAACCTATAACCACCAATTATCAAGGACCAACACCCATAAGATTAATATTAATTTTTTAAGAATTAATTTGAGATATTTTCGTATTTAAATTAATATAACTTATTTAAAAATTTTAAACTAATAAATCAATAATTAGTATTATTTTTTATATAGTTTATTATATTGACAAAAAATAAGTATATTTATATTTATATTACTTTTAAATTTTAAATATTTTATGCTAGTTGATTCTATATTTTGAAAAGTAGTATTATCTTATACGAAGTAAACAAATGTTATGTTTTACCTAAAGAATATTTAAATACAATACTCCTACAATAATAAAATCTTATGGCGTGTGTATTACAGAAAGGGGATTCAATCTTTAAAAATCTTATTTGGATATTATTATTAATTTTTCAAACTTTTATTCCAAGCCTTGTGAATCCATCAGAGATCCATTTCATTTTTGTTCCCTTTACTGCACTTCTTAATCACTTCGAGTTTGGCTTAAACACTATTTTTTTGAGACCGGCCTGATCTATATCTTTTTTGAAACCCCAACATTTAGGAATAATATCATTTTAAGTACAATAAATTTATGATAAAAAATAAGAATTACAATTAGAATAAAAATTACAGTAAACTCGTCGTAAAGGCGAGAAAATTATAATAATCACTTTAACATCACATAAGAGAGAGAATAAAATTTTATATTAAAGGTAAAATATAGACTCGTATGAAAACGGTAAAAATTGACAACAATCAGACTAAGAACAATTGAAAACCATAAAGTTTCACAATATTGCGATGGCGTATCTCAGTTAGTACGCGGATCTCACTCGTAAAACTTTTTAGATTCCACAACTCTCTATCATGTGGCCCATGAAGTTTATTTACGGCAACGACTTGACACTTGTCAACTCAACTTTATAAACAGTTCCACATCCTTCTTCACCAATTAAATATTTAGAGTTGAAGTCCTTTGTGGCTTCAATGACATCTTGGTACACCATCTTTCCATCATAGCTCCATATTGAAAACATATTTTCAATTTTAACTTTTGGTGGGTGTTTTAACTTCTTTCCTCACTCTTCTATGAATATACACAAAGATCAAAGCAATCAACGCTATAAGAAACAAACTCCCCAAAATTGGAAGTGTGGTTATGAGCGCAACATTTCCCCCCCTTTTTCATCAGCTCTAGGATCGAGACAAGGCGATAAACCAGTAACATTTCCACACAACCCTTTATTATTTCTTAAAGTTATTATGTTAGCATCTTGAAAGGCTTTGACTTTAGGAAGAGGACCCTCAAACTGATTCCAAGACATAGCAACAAATGTTAAGCTTACCATTCCTTCAAAAATTGATTCGATAGTACCAGAAAGCTCATTGTGAGAAAGATTAAGTATTTCCAAGCTCTTTAGTCCTCCAAATGCTTGTAACTCACCCATCATAAAGTTTTAACTAAGATCAAGATTTTGCATATTGTGCAGGTTATTTATTTGGAAGGGAACAACTTCTCCAAATTTGTTTCTACTCAAATTCAAGCTCCATAGCTTCACGCACTCAAATAATTGTTTATGAATCAATCCACTTAGTCTATTTTTAGCCAAGTTAAGTGTTTCTAAATTAGACAAGTTGCCAATTTCTAAAGGAACGTAGCCAGAAAACTTGTTATTACCGAGAGCATTTGGCTCAAAGGATATGACTGGCCTCATGGTTACCATGAGGTCGGGGGTTCAAATATTGAGTGTGTGAATGTGGGGTGTGTGTTCAAATTATCAAAAAAAAAAAAAAAAAACTTGTTATTATCCAACAAAAGTTCTAACAATGACCTTAAACTTCCGAACTTTTGGATATTTGACCAATTAAACGATTTGACGAGAGGTCAAGTCTACCTAGATGAGTTGCCTTACCAAGCTCAAATGGTATCCTTCCACTGAGATTATTGTTGGAGATCTTTAAGGTCGTCAAATTGTTGCAGAGTCCCCAATTTGGAGAGAGCTCTCCATAAAATTTATTTGGACTCAAATCAATGTTATACAAGTGTGGGTAGATACCAAAAGAATCTGATATATTTCCTGAGTTTGTTTCTGGACATGAAGAGTCTGGACAAGTTAGTACAGTTAGTCAAGCTTCTTGGTACAGGATCTGTGAAGTGATTAAGTGTAGCGGAAAAAAATACAAGAGATCCACCAAGACATATATCTCGCGGTAAATGACCAATGAGATTGTTATTAGTAAAACTTAATGTTTCCAAATGTGTAAGGTTATTAAATTCTGGAGGAATGGATCCCGAAAGATTATTTGAAAATATATTAAGTTTAACAAGGGATCTTAGCATTCCCAATTCCTTAGGGATGGTCCCCAAAGGTTATTCATAAAAAGGAATAGATCGTATAAATTAGTCAAGTTCCCTATAGTGGTTGGAATTGAACCAGTGAGATGATTATTCGAGAAATCTAGAGTGTTGAGGGACCTCATCATTCCAATTTCTCGAGGGATAGGTCCTTCAAGTTCATTTGAAAAAAGGAATAAATGGGTTAAATTGACCAATCTTCCAATAGAATTGGGGATTGAACCATTGATTTGATTTATGGAAATGTCAAAGAATTCAAGATTTGTGAGCAAGCCTATTTCGGATGGAATCTTTGCAGATATTTCGTTGACTGCAAAGCTTAAAAAGGTGAGCTTTGAAAGGCTACCAATGTTGGAGGGGATAGTCCCATATACTGAGTTGTAGGACAGCTCCAGAGTGTCAAGATGAGGGAAAGAAGATAAATTAAGATCATGAAGCGTACCTTTTAAACCGAATTTTGTGAGGTTTATATGGGTGACATGTCCGGCTCCATTGCAACTAATCCTAATCCAATTATTGCTGCAAGGGCTGCTTCCAGCCCACAGTGACAACCACGACAAGTTACCTTTGCCAAGGCTCGCTTTCTAGGCTAGTGATGCAGTTGTTTCTTCTCTGTGTTGCGTTTTTTCTTTCGTGTTCACAAACGAAGAAGTAATGACTAGAAAAAGGGTGGTTATGGCTATGAACATAAAAGGCAAAGAAGAAGAAATAGATCGATCATAGTTTGACTAATAAACTAGGAGTTCCTTTACTTCTTGCTTGGTTGGATTCAGGGGCAGAGCCACGTTCACTGTTGGGGGTGCCATGGCACCCCCTAGATTTTTAAGATATTCAAAATTACATGTTTTACAAATTACAATTAATGTCATAATGACCTACACAAAATTCAGTCCAGCTCAAGAATATCATCAAAATTAGGCTTCGATCTAAGATGAAGAATAATTTTTTCACCGACTCTTTGATTTTATATATTGAAAAGAAAATTACCGCGAAATTTAGTATAAAATCAATCATAAAAAAATTTCAAGATTTAAAATAACGTCGGATTCTATTTTGATATATGATTGAGTTGAAATGTAAGCATAAAACATTTATTTAGTCTCATCTTTTGTCTATATTTTGCTAATGAGGCAATGATGAATAGAAAATATGATATGTTTTTTTTTATATTTTTTTTTTTTGCATGTTAATATATTTTTTATACTAAAGTTATACTATGACACCCCTTGAATTGCCAACCTAGCTCCGCCCCGATTGGATTGAAACTCTAAACGTGAGGTATTTATAAACTCTAAACTCCAAATGTGGATGGTCCACTGCTTGGAAATACTTGCTACATGCCCTGACAATTTGATTAACTTTACTATCTTGCATGCTTTTATTCTGCCCATCTAATTAATAAGTAATGACTTCAATTTTTTCAGCAATTGGTGGGTGTTTAGGGTTTTAGAGATTGATACATCCGTGGTCTACTATTCTCACTTTCTCAATAATTAATCTGGTCTGGGTTTAGGCACAGTAACAAAGAAGACGCGTTTGGGTCGGGTTTTGGACCAGCGGATGGAATTCCGCAAGTGTTAATGTTGTGCAAAAATGGTGGTGTCATACATTTTAATTTGAATCAATTACTGCAATATGCTCTCGAAAAATAATAGCATCACAAGATTTGCGAATGCTAACAAAATCGGTGTTTTGTCTTCTGATGTTGATATTTCTTTTCTTTTTCCAAGTTTAACACTTTTTGTTTTTGAAAGAAAAAAAAATATAAAACTTAATTAGAACAGAAAAATATAGAAAACTTAAAGTTTTTCTTTGTATTATTTCTAAGCTTTTAATATAAAATAATATAAATGAAAAAACCAAGTCATTTTGATTGATCGTGAGTTAATACCGAGTCACTACCGAGTCAACTGAGTCGTTATCTAGTCAATCATTAAAGTCTCTCCAATTTTTTATACAATGTATAACTTTTTTGTATCCCATAAAATATATATTTAGATATAATATTTATTTTTTAAAACATTTGTATGCATGATTCTCATAAAAAATTATTACATTGTAGAATGTATAGAGTTTAGTTGAATACTAATTAAAGATCATGCATGAATCTCATAAAAAATTATTACCATCATATAATGTATAGAGTATAGTTGAAAACTAATTAAAGTTTCCAATTAACAGTACAACAAGTCTTTGGAATCTGACTATGGTTGAATACTAATTAAAGTTTTCATTTCCCAGTAAAACAAGTCTTTGGAATCTGCTTTCTCCTTGTTAGTTCTTCTAAAGATTTTTTTTTCTTTCTTTGATGCGTTAAAATTGGAGTTTAATAAATTAAATGGTTGGATTAGATGAAAAACATTGGAAGACCATTCTTAGAATATCTAAATCGATCTTTCCTAAATAAACGTCAATTATTCCAAGAACTTTAGGGTAACTTATATTCAAAGAACGTTGAGATAATTTAAACGCTGCAATAAAAAGAGATACATGAAATATTTATAATAACATGAGTCCGAAAATAATAAAAATGAGAAAAACACATGCAAAAGAGTTCAATATCGAAATTCAATTTTAACTTTATTATCAAAATGTGTACACATCATATCATCAAATGATCAATTTATATCACACACACTCACACGTTTGTGTGTGTAAGCGTGCGTGCGTACGTACACGTGTGTTTCTCTCTTTTTGTTATGTTTTTTCATTATGATTGATTAGAGTACAAAATGTTACACCCGAACTTGAATAATCATCAACATTTTTTTATAGCTGATGTTCCTAATGTATCAACGAATGACACTGATATTTTTATGTTGACATTTTTTTAATCTTACTGTCCAATAGAGAATTAAATGGTGAACATGTTGGAGTTGGACCAGTAGGAGTCCGGGAGTTGCGGCTTCAGGGAAACAACAAACAAATTGTATGTTAATCACAACAATAGCATTCTAATTCACTAAGCTTACAAAAAAAATAATCCTATATTAAAATAGCTACGGATTTTTTTTAACATTGAAAAATGTAAATATCTAACATGAATAATTCCTGTCTAATGTTACAGCCGTATGGTATAATGTCAATCTGAGAGAATGATAGATAACATGAATGCAGCTCAAACAAATGGTATGATACATTTTTCTTGACTTTTGACATTCACTACATAACTTAATTAAACTAATATTTATAGGTTTTGTATCATTATATCAATATTCCAACTTTCTAGATTTGTCTTAGTAACCCACATATTGAGTAGATTCACAAACGGAGACTGTCCGTTAAACTGGTATATTATTCTGAACCTTCACAATTTCTAAATATATTGAGCATGTAATGTTAATTTTGTTATGGTCAAAACTTTTAATTAAAATGTAAATTTAGCCATATTTATAGTATCTATCTATCTATACTATAATATAAAGTCACAAGAGAATATACCAATCAAATTTATACTAATATACTCATTTTCCTCCTCATTTCTTTTCTCCATAAGACGTGAGACTCTGAATAGAGAAAAAAAAGAAGAGATATCAACCAAATAAGTTTAATATACTTCTTCACAAGAGAAGATACCAACTAAATTTATACTAATATATTCATTTTTCTCCTCATTTTCTTTCTCCATCCGATATGTGAAATAGAGAAGAAAAAAAAAAGGAGATACCAACCAAATGAGTTTAATATACTCCTTTTCCTCTATTTGATGTGGAACTCTGCATAAGAAATGTCAACCAAATCTATACCAAGATACCCCGCTCCTTTTCCTCCTTATTTTCTTCCTCCATTCAATGTGGGACCCTAAATTAATACCCAAGTCTAACATCGTTCAGATGATAGAAGTCCAAGGAAACAAGATGAGATACTAACCAAATGAGTTTAATATACTTTTTTTCTTCATCATTTTGGAGAACCAAATAGCTGGCGTACAAAATTCCTCAAGTCCCACATATGTAGCCCACTTCTGAAAACTCTTCCTTTGTACTTTATATAATAAGCTAATGACTCGCAAACTTTTTTAATATAAAGTCACAATAAGAGATACCACCCAAATTAACTCATCAGTTAAAATTAGTTAACTCATTTCAATTAATGAGTATAATTTTTAATCACATATTAATATTAAAAGTAATTAAATTCCTTTTAGTTGTAGTAGAATATGCTAAACCAAATTTTTAACATTATATATGTATTATGTCAATGAAAAATAATAAATATATTAATAAAAAATTATTAGATATTTATTAAAAAAAAATATACAAACTAACCAGTGTCTCGCACGGGTTATCAAACTTGTATCTTTAAAGTATTAAAAGTAATTAAATTCTTTTTAATTGTGGTAGAATATGTTGACACAAATTATTAACATTATATATATTATGTCAGTAAAAAAATAATTAATATGTTAATATAAAATTATCAAATATTTGTAAAAAAAGTTAAATAAAATAATTCGTGTCTCATATGAACTATCAAATCAAATTTGTTGGGTATTATAGAACAAGAAGGTTTTTTAATCCAATTTCATCTTGCCTCAATTTCACGGCCCAAACTAGAACTAAGATCAACAATCCTCAAAATAAAATGCAAAAACATGGTTTACATATAACCCATTAAAATTTTAATTTCTACAATAGCCCACCATACTAATAACTAAAAGTAAAATCAAATTTATTCAATAATAAAAAAAGGTTAAAAATATACTGTCAAATTAATTAATGAAATCTATTATTTATTTATGTGATTTTGTTATAATAAAAAAAATTTAATACACAAATTAAGTGACTAGAAATAATTAATAACTAATAGAAGTTCTAAAAAGAGAATTAATATTTTTACAAAATTCTACTCATATGAAAGTGAGTCTCACTTACTATTTATTGTGAGTAGAGATTTGTGAAAATATCAATTTCCTTCCAAAAATTGTTAAGTGGTCACATGATTCAGCCATGTCATTTTTGGAGTTTTTCCATGTCAGCTAAGTGTAATTTCTTTTATTTTAGATAATAAATAAATAGACCAAACTGTTTTTTGGTAGAATAATGTAATTTAATATTTTTAATTAGTTCATGCAGTGATGATTACATAACAAATTATATAAGTAGACAAGTTAGGACAAGTAAACCTTATTTTTGCCTAAAATAAAACAATTAACACAGTTGTCTATGCTCTATACTGCTGAAATGTTTCATGGCTTAGACCTCATGTAAGCGCCCAGGATAAGAAGATATGGCAATCCTTCTGCAGCCCTGTAACTCCTTCTCTTGTCTCAATTCTTCCTTACAGCTCAACAATTTCACTATTTATAATTCCACCAAAAACACAGCTACTTCCAGCTTCCCTGTATGCCCAATTGCTAAAAGTAAAACCCCAAAAAAGTCTAGTTCAGTTTTAGTTACTGGGTCTTGTGGAAGTCTGGTTATAACTACTAATTGTGCAATTTCAAGAAGTACCCATGTTTCCTTTTGCTCAAATGGTGAGGATTTTGATGAAGTTACAAACACCCATTTGGATGTAGAGCCTAAAATTGAGAGAATTGAGGAGCTTGAATTGCTAAATAAGCCATACCCAAAACCAATTAGCAATGGGTCTGTAGTCGAAGTGGATTCTGAACCGCGTAAGTTAGATAAAGAAGAGGTGTTAGAGCCTTTCTATAAGTTCTTTAAGCCTAGAGACTCGGTAGAACAGTTAAGGGCTTCAGAAGAGTCGGAAGAGAGTAGCGAGGAGAGTGAAAATGAAGAAGAGGAGGATAAGAAGGTTTTTGTTGAGTATTATGAGCCTAAACCCGGTGATTTTGTTGTGGGTGTTGTGGTTTCGGGTAATGAAAACAAGCTCGATGTCAATGTTGGGGCTGACATGTTGGGTATAATGTTGAGAAAGGAAGTGCTTCCTTTGTATGACAAAGAGATGGATTATTTGTTATGTGATACTGAGAAGGATGCTGAGGAGTTTATGGTTCGAGGGAAGATGGGGATTGTGAAAAACGATGATGCAATGAATGGTGAACCAGTTCCTGGAAGGCCCGTTGTGGAGCCTGGAACTGTTTTGTTCGCTGAGGTTCTCGGAAGAACTCTGAGTGGGAAGCCATTGCTCTCTACTAGACGGCTATTTCTGCATCTTGCATGGCATCGAGTGAGGCAGGTTCTTTTCTCACTTTTAAATACCTGAATCTAGTGATATTCTTGTTGGTCACGTGTTTTGATACTCAATTTAATGGTGGTTTAAGGTTATTGAGACCTTTTGTGTAAGCTTTTTAATACATGCTTTCCATGTCAAATGAATAACTGTATAATCATATGTAGTAAGGATTGCAACACCTTGTATTTGAAGTAATCATAGTTCAATGAAGCAATGAGAGGTTAATTGTTTGAGATTGCAGTTTGCAGTAATAAGCACAAAGAGCTGTGAAAACCAATGAATTGAAGAATAATTTTAACAAATCGACTGTTACTTGGACCTCAGAACCTCACTTTGTGTGTCATTACATAATTAATCCTGTGTGGTAGCGAGTATGAGGTATATGGTGGCCTATACTGCAAGAAATTTCTCTCCATTAGGATACAGAAAATATAAATCTTTGAGCTCTTATCTACCTTTCACGCCTTGTTCTGTGTGCTTGATTGCAGTCACAATTTATGAGCTTCGCAGTCTGAGTTTGTTGCCTCAGCACAACAATCATGCTGCCCAGCTACCTAATATTTATGTTTCCTTTGATTTTTTTATTTTTTTTTATAAGTTCCAAAAAACTACTGACGTTTAAGCCTTGGCACATTGCCTGTACTAAACTTGTCATAGTCGTATATAATTATTGCAATAAGAAGGCCAAAACTGTCATTCGTACAGTAGTTATATATGCCTATAAATTAGAAAATTCTGAAGTATGTAGATGTGGGCTGTCTGTCACCATTATTCAAACCAATCCTTTTCTAAAATATAAATTGTGTGATTAGATGGACAATTTTGGTTTCTTGATGAAGATTTTCTTATACATAGGACCAATTTGAGACAATTTCTCTTTCATGATATCAAGTTTACAAGCTTTGCTGTCTTTACAGCTGGTTCCATTGGCTAGGAGAAGGATAGTATGTCAACTTAACAAGTTTAGCAGGGATTTGATTGAGCAACAGGTGCTCGACAGAAGGTAGCAATCAGCCCTAGGCACCTTTACCAGGCATAAGTTGTTGTGGCTGGGCTCGAGATTAAGGAGAAAGAATTTTTCACAATGTTTGATTGAGTGCATTGTATGCATGGGAAGGCGGAGGATAACTCCTTTCCTCTTAGGAACTACTTTTCATTTGAAAAGGGAGGGAAATTTAGGACAGAAAACATGAAGGCTTTTGGATTTAATAAAAACTTTTATCTGTTGAGGACCTGAAGGTCCTGGGCCTTTTTTTGAGCTCATTTTTTTGAGCTCATAGTGAATAATTATACTCCTTGACTGCTTGATGGATGGAAGTAGTTTAGAGGATTTGTTGTCAATGCATTTATGATTACCACTACGGGTTTCAAATAGTGCTATATTCTGTTCAACTTTTTTTTATTTTTGATTATATATTATCTGCAGATAACTTATCAAATTATATACGCACTCATATTTTATGCAGATTAAGCAGCTCAATGAACCTATAGAGGTCAAAATTACAGAGTGGAATACTAATGGCCTCCTTACAAGAATTGAGGTTAGGCCATACATATTGTGCATCTCTCTCTCAGACAAGCACACACTCTCATTTGTGTGTGTGTGTGTGCGCGCACGCGTGTGGCATATCCCAATCTATTTTTGATATTTGAAATTTGAATTTATTTTGAAGGGTTTAAGAGCTTTTCTCCCAAAAGCTGAATTAGTAAATAAGATGAACACCTTCACTGAGCTGAAAGAAAATGTAAGTTGAGACTTTGTTTCAGATTTATATTTATTATGTTTCTTAATTTATTAATGTCTTTGCTGATGGATTCATATTTTCTTATGAGTCTATGTGATCCTTCAGCTAGTTAATTTGGCATCTTCCTTTGTCAGAGAGTATGTAATCTCCTGTATGCGCATCAATCACATAGTCTAGGAAAAAGAATTGAACCATATAGCAAAATTGATAGTAAAAAAAACTTCCATGTTGTGTGGTTAAAAGGTGGCTTTGTTGCCCAATTTTAGTGATATTGCAGCGTGTAACTGGTAGAATGAATAACACAGCTAGGACGGTTAGATTATTTGTATTTTACTTTTTGCAATATTCTTTCTTAGAGCATATAATGGTTTACACTGCAGTGCAGTAAAGTTTGTGGAACTGTTTTACCTCTCAAGGTGACTGATGCCTAGAGTATGCCTAAATATTTTTTTAAGTGACCTCATATCAGTTTGGGATCAGGGAAAGGATCAGTATAACTGCGTAAGTGCAGTTGGTGAAACTCGAACATGCCCCCTTACATGATTGGGGAGTGATTATGCTAATTAGATGTTACTTACAGAAAAATTTAGTACATCTATACCACTTTAGATATCCCCATTGGGATTTCATGCACTTTAAGAAAATGAGAGTGGTGTAGATGTTGTCTAGTGTTCCAAGATTACTTTTCATTAGAATTCGCCCCAAATTTTGCCGTTTTAGGCCAAGCATAAAATGGTTTTATTTATATATTAAAAGTATTAGGTTTTAGAATTTTTTTATGCTATCAGTTATAGCCTATACGCGCGTATTTTATGAATCTTTTGTAGTCCTAAATTAGGTCAAATGGGTTAGAATTACAGGAAATGGGCACACTAAATGTAGCTTAATGTTCATTATGTCCAATATTCTAAGGCTCCTTGTCATGTATATTGAGCTAATGTATCCTTATGCACTTAATGCGCTTGATTATCTCTCTATAACTCATTCAATATAATTCTTTCTAGATCTGATCGTGTATTTGAAATTTATGGAATGAAGTACATTTAATATAGTTCAACATAGAAGTTACATTATTTATATAAAAATGATAGTTATAAAAATAATAAGCATAATAATTTTAACGAAATTTGATAATCGTAAAGCACCTAAGATTAGGACAATTGGGCTCACCTGGGCAACTGTCTTTCTATTAGTAGTGTCTAGGGACCAGTATAGGTAAAAGCAGTTGCAGTTGGCTTGTCCAATGCATGGCTTAAATAATGCTTTGACTATTTTGGTAAAGTAACTAAAATATCCTGACTTTCTGGTCCTTGGAATGCACATGCAGCGGCTTTCTTTTTGTTTAATATGCTATATGTTCTTACTCACGGTTAATTTCTTGGGTGATGTAGGTGGGACGACAGATATATGTCCAGATTACTAGAATTAATGAAACTACCAATGACTTAATTCTCAGCGAGAAGGAAGCTTGGGTTGGTCTTTCACTAAGCATCATGTGTTATTGTCTTTTTATATTTTTCACTAAGCATCATGTGTTATTGTCTTTTTATATTTTTTGGAATATTCTTTTTGTTCATCATAGTTCCTCCCATTCTTTCCCAATTATTTAACTTTGCTGACTTTGTTTACTTTTCACAGAATATACTACATCTTAAAGAGGGAACACTTTTGGATGGAACAGTGAGGAAAATTTTCCCATATGGCGCTCAAATAAGGATAGGTGAGAGTAACAGAAGGTGAGGTGTAATTTCATAACTCGGCTGCAAACTTATCCTGATAACGTTTTGCATACTTGCTTTTATTTTTGTCATTTTTTACAATTATCAGCATGAAACTGAGGTTACTGTGAAAAGGCAAATTTAGGATATAGGTCTTCACAATACTACTATAAAAAGAGTAGATTAATTTCATACAGAAATTTAAACCATGAAAGGAAATGAAGGTAACTAAAATTGGCTTTCATACATGGTCCTTCCAATATTATTAGGTTAAAATATGTTCAAAATGGCAAAACATCTACCTTTGTCTTCGAATTTCTGGGAATTGCTGCAGGAATTGGAACCTTACAATATTGTCTCATGATTATTGACCTTGTTTTGCCCTTTTTTCCTATTCCCCTGAGAAGTAACTGAATTAAGGAAAACAGAAGGCGAAAACTTTTGTTTTTTAAGTAAAATGTCTCTTTGTGTTTGTATGAATGTTGGATGTTCTGAATAGAAAATAGTTTTCCATATTCCTTTACCGCTTATGCTGGTGAAAATTTACAATTGGCCTTCATATTCAGTGGGTTGCTGCATATTTCAAACATCACTCGAGCCCGAGTTTCTTCTGTGAGTGACTTGCTAGCAGTTGATGAGAAGGTCAAAGTTTTGGTTGTGACGTCGATGTTTCCTGACAAGATTTCTCTTAGGTAAACTTAAAATGAACTTCCAGCTCCTATTTTTCAGCTCACGCAAGCTTACTGTATCAGAATCAGTTGTCCAATTACTTACAAATTTGTGATTCCTAGCTGCATGTACGCAAATAGATTTTCACATAAATTTCTCGTCAATTCCTTTTTTAGTACTTTTCCAAGCATTAGCCAGAGTACAGTACTTTCTTATAAAATTTTAATGTCAAGTTTCAACTTCATTTTCTACAGTGAATTGTTTAATAGAAATATTTTCTGGTAAATTGGACAATTAGAGTTGGTTACAACTGCACTACTTATCTACTCTGAAAATATTGCACTTTCTACTATTTTGTTGATCGATAAATTTTCCAACTTGGAGACTCATTTTCATACTTCAATTCTTGTCGACTCCTTCGTGCTTTTAGTTATCTGATGCTTAAGATTTGTTATGTTCTTCGTACTTTACCATTTGTAATGGTGGAAACTTCTCTATCACATTAGGAGGGAATTTCTTGTTGGTTCCCTTAATAGTTTAGTTCAATAAGGATCCTCATATATTACTGCCCAGCTGCCCCTCTTTAATCTAACTTTTAAAGTTAATATGATACTATAACAAAAATAATGTGAGGGCCTTTTATCAATTTTTACATATACGTATATGTATATCTAAATGCCTAAAAATGAGAGTCAAATTGTTTACTGCAAATTTATAAGCCTCTTTTTTCACTCATATAACTATCTGGTTTAGTTCATCAACCCAGTCGCAAAAAAATGGATGCTAAAATTTTGTTTCTTTTGTCGGATGCAGTATTGCTGACCTTGAAAGCGAGCCTGGCTTGTTTGTATTAGACAAAGAGGTACTCTACATTTCGTTTTGCATTTCCAACGTCTTTTTGGCATGCCTTTTCAAACATTACATTATGAATTTCATTTTGGAGCATTAGCTACAAGAGTTGTATTAATATTGTTTTCCTTTTATTCCCGTAGAGAGTATTTTCTGAAGCTGAAGAGATGGCAAAGAAGTACAGGCAGAAGATGCCCACTGTTTCAGCAGCTCGTAAGCTAGAAGCCCTTCCAGCCGACACCCTATCTTATGAAGATGAAGGAAATTTATATTCAAACTGGAAATGGTTTAAATTTGAAAGGGATAATGAACCAGATACCCATGAATCTCTAAACTTGAGGAAGAAGCATATTAAGACAGAAAAGGAAGGACCGAGGCCTCCTCAAATGCAACCTCTGCCACTCCTCAGATAATGGGTGAAATGTTACCAGATAGGGTGATTTTCACTTCAGTTGATCACGAGCAAGGTAATTCCATATGCTGGCAAGGCAAGGCATCATTGAACTTCAAATCAAGATCCATCCGAATAAAACAATGTAAAGTATCTAATGATCTCTCTATAAACATGATCCTCCTTTTATTCTTTATATTCTTTTTTGATTTTGACAAATTTTTTTATAGATTTGCAGTACCATGAATCTGGTGTTTTTTGTATCCGTATTACAGTTAGATATAGCATGTATGTTATGTCGATAACTTAACTAGAAACAGTTTAATTCATTAACATTTTATGATTCTTAAACTTTTTTCTTTTTGTTACGTCTTCGACTGTAGTTTGTTGTTGATTGATTTCTTTAGCAAGTTCATGTAAAAATATATTTTTCATTCTTTTAGTAAAACATCATGTGATCTGCTTCTATAGAGTATAAGGGATTTCTAGCTGCTGCTTTTTTGTATATTTTTTTTGGAAAAACTGTGTTCTAGTACTCCGTTGTGTACTAGAAGCTTTACAGGTAAGTCGATTTTTCTTAGCTCAAAGGTCCTCAAAAGAGTTTTCTCAGTTTTAGGTTTCCTTTCTGGCTTTTGTTTGACCTGTAGAAAGTTATTTCTGAGACCTTACAACCCTAACCCTTGTATGTAACCCTTATTTTGATTAGCGTAGTAGCGGATGGTATGTGTTTTTTTTCTTCTTCTACTACGTCAATTTTCAGTCTCTATTTTGGTCGTTACTTCTTATTTTCAATGGTATAGATGGTGTATGTCATATAAGTATCTGTAGCAAATATATGATATAAATCATTCTCTCTCTCTCTCTCTCTCTCTCTCTCTCTCTATATATATATATATATATATATATTCATGCGTTTGTATATATGCATATCACTTTGTCATCTCCATTAACTTTAGAAGAATGCTTTCGCTTGAATGATTTAGAATGCAGTTGAACCCCCTATTCTAATTTTAGGGTTCTGGGCTTCATGAATCTAATAATTTACAGAAAGAGCAAAGAAACTCCAAATCCTTAAAACATGATTCTAACTTTTAAGTTTTTCTTTGAAAGGTCTTAGGATAGAGTCAAAGTCGCGCACAATAGTTATGAACAAAGTTTTTTCTAGTAGGTCAATTGCTTGGAGGCTCAACTACCATATCAGCCTATATATACGTTGTAATTAAGATCCAATGAAGATGTGAAACTTCTTTGCTGAAAAGTGCAGATATATGACCAAAATCAGAACTTTTTAAATTTTGCCGTCTACTGTACTGTTAGACAGATCCAAGATCACTACCAGCCTCGTATATCTTGACAACGGGAGCTGCTTCCAGTGTTTGGTTTTGTATCCTGTTGACATCATGCGATGCAAGTAGAAGACTCCTTCTGCCTATGTCAATCCACTAAGTACTAATGGTTATAGCAGAAAGCAGATTCCATTTAGGGTACAGTTTCAAAGCTCAATTTCAGTTGTTTAGAAGGAACTGAAGATAATAGAATTAATAGTTGGTTGTACAGAGGAATAGAAGGAAACCAAGAAATCACGGGGTTCTGCATAACCTCCTCAAAGAGTAAAACAGCCCATCTACGTTTTGAAGAGAGGTTCAATAATTTTCCGTCCATTTTAGATAAAAGAGAGCTTCAGTTCTTAAACTTGAGTTGATATCGAGAGAGAAGTAACATTAGCTAATACTATCTGATTAGCTGAATTAGTCAAGGCGGGTTAGATATTTTATCTAAGGGTCAACTAATGGCTCCTTAATTTTGAGAAAAGGAATTTGAAATTGCAGCAATCTCACACATCTCCTTAGAATTACAAATATGTTCAAGTTTCAACCAAGGCAGCAGTGACTTGAGGCATCGCAAATCATTTAGCCAAATGTATCTCAATCGAAGAATATGACAAAGGATGTAACTTTTATATAGGACACCAAGAAATATTTTTCTACTTGAACTTAAGTACTAAGAATAGAAAAGAATTTCAACGGAGAAGAAGCACGTATTATTTCACCAAAGGAGAAGAGAAATAAGGAATTTAAAAAATAAAATGAAAATGAAAGAGTAAAAGAGAAAACCAATAGAACTAGAATGAGTTCAATTATTCATAGGTAAGCGTAAAGTTCTACAGCAAATTAGAAGGATGATGGCAACCATGGAAAATGGAAACAAGCTAGTGGTAAAGAAAGTTACGGAAAAGATCTTTTTAGAAATTACTCCACTATTAAACATAGTAGAAAGTATGACTAACAATTGTAGTCTGTAGATACCTCTTCATTTACATGTTTTCAATATCTAAAAGTTAGCCTCAAGCAACTTCAACAGGAAAATGAGTTGCAAAATTCTTCATATAAAGGCCATAACATAAGCCCATGAAATATTGCATAAAAGAGAATCCAAAGTAATTTGGGGAGACAATTCAATTCTAAACAACCACAAGGTACAAAATAAGACTAGCTATCCACATTTAGCAACAAAAAAAAAGAAGACTAGCTATCCTCTACATTTTTCCTTGTTTTCCAACAGTTTCAATCTCTGTTCTTAATTTACAAAAACTTTTAAGCAATGTTTGTTGGTAACTTATGCATAAAAGAAGCATTGTGACCATTGACTAGTTATGTTTATGGTTTTTTTAAAAGTAATATCATAGCACAATTGATCAGTTGAGCTTTATTTTGAACAGTTTTTATATATAATGACGGTAACAACAAACTAAATAGATCACACAATCAATGTATAAGAGTTTAGGGCAATGTATTTGCTAAATTTGTGTATTTTTTATTGAAGAGTACAACAAATTCCACCATGATCAATATCATACAAAAATCTCAAATGAACAAAACAAGCCCAACTAAACCATTATTCAAGACCACTTCACAGTGATATCATAATTCTCAAATTGCCAACTGTAACAATTAAACATTACAAAAATAAAGATCTTGAAAAAGACGCAAAAAAACAAACCTCACTACTCATTCAATTGAGCAAGCTCAGCCTTCAATTGCTCAATCTTGAGCCCCATAGATCTCTGCAATGCGCCCTTCTCTTTATCCGGCAACTTAGCCAACAATCCCTCAAACATGTCTAAAACTTCTTTAACTGCAGCACGAGCACACTCAGCTTCTTCATCAAAATACAAAGTTTCTTTCGATTCCAATGCCATCTCTATCTCCTCTCGTGCCTCTGCAAACTTAAGATTGATTTCATCGACTACTTTGTCCGTTTCAACGCTGTATTGCCTCACATTTCGGCAAATTTTGAAATGGTTTGAAGGGATTGAGCTTGTTGGGTGAAGAAAATGGTGGAAATTCTTGGGTTTGGAAGGTGAAATTGGGTCTGAATTGCATTGATTTGAGAGACTGGGGAGTGATTTTAAGGAAAACAAATATGTGGGTTTTGAAGAGGTTTGTAAAGGGGATCTCGAGAGGAATTTATAGAGAGAGATTGATGAACGATTATTCATTTTGAAAGAGGGAGAGAGATAAAGGAACTGAAATTTTAACTGTTATTCAAAAGGAGAAGAAGAATTAGGCTCTCTATGGCTTTACAGAAGAACAACATGCCCTAATACGTTTAAGCAAAAAATAATTACTGAATTTAATACTTAATATTTATGTTGAAGCTTTTTATTTATTTATTTTTATCTATCCTTGGCCGTTGCGACTGTCAAGGTTTGAACGCTCATCCACCCATGGCAGTTGCCACTGTCAAGATTTGAACGAACAACCATTGAATCAATACCCTTTGGTTTAAGTTGATGTTATTTGAACTTATTCCGCTACTTAATTATTATTCTTACTTTGTTACTCAAATTAGTCAAATAAACTTACATAATCAGGCTTGGACCAGTTTTGTACTGGATTCAAACAAACATCTAAAGGAAGAAATTTGTATAATACATTGGACCTTATTTAAAATATAAAAAATAAAAATAAATGTAATATTATCATGCTCCATAATAATAAATTCATGGAATTAAAAAAGGACTTTTGCAAGTAGTACTTATTGGTCGACCATACAGGGAGGAAGACACAAACTAGTTGATGACTATTTGTGGGGCTGTTTTTTCTTTTATTTTATTAAGAGTATTAATTTCTTTCACTATGAAATTATTCATTTTTGGTATATAAACAAAAAAAAAACATCAATGTCCTTAATAATTTTTAAAATAAAAGAAATGAAAAAAGCTCTTATCAATTTGTATTTCATATGCACCCATATATGTAATTTAAATTCATTCAGTTTAGATTTTGAACTAAATGCATAGATTCAAGGGAGGCAACTTGGTAGATTCAAAGCCACATTAGCTTTGTGGCCAGTGGCCACCAAATCCCAAAAAGAAATATCGTCTTAATTATGTGTGCTTTGCGCCTAAACTCAAAGGCCCATATTAACTACAACTGTACCACAAATTAGGAATTGACCTGTTTGGATTGGTTCATATTTTTGCGCATTTGATTAATAGTTATTATGATAATATAGTCAGATGTGTTTGAATTTGGAGATTTATTAGTAATTCAATCTTGAGTTTTATTAATGTATTGGGTCTCATGAATTTAAGCACACGATATAACAATTAAGATTTTTTGAGTTACTTTATAAATTTTGTGTGTGTAAATTATTTTAGAATAATGAAGCATCAACTATATATGATTAAAAGTACAGACTTGGTTTGATTTCACAAATTTTTTGTTTAATTTTTCTATTCATATTAGCATAAATACTATTCAAATTTGTATCAATTAAATACTATCTAAATTTAAAAATATTTTCTATCACTAATAGGAATAGAATAAAGGAATATCTTTTTCTTTTCTATTCAAATTATTATAAGTACTATAAAAATTAATAATAATTAAATATGTATTATCTAATTTATAAAGTATTCAAAAGAAACACAACCAATCTCTAATAGAAAAAGTAAGTTCTAAAATAATTTTTAGTATTAGTATTACCAATTTAATTATAATTTTTTATCATAATTTTATATAATTAATTAAGACAATATAACACATTATACTATACATTACTTAAAATTTTTAAAACTTAAAATTATATCAAATCACATGATTAATTGTATTAATAATATATGCAAAAAAAAAACATAATAACTATATCATTAGTTGAGAATTTATACTGAATTTATTACTAACTAATTGTAAAAATACACTGACACCCCTTATAGATAATTATAATAACATTAACCACTCATCTAGTTTTTAAAGTAGCAGTCACAATCTCTTTAGTCTACAATATACAACATTCACTACCTCTAGTGTGGTTGACCAATTAATATCCAATTTTTTTAATATAATGTCCAGTACACCCTTCAAATTATTATGTTTAATATATCCATTAAATGTAAATTTGTATATTATAATTTTCTCTTAACTTAATCTAATTAATTAAATTATGAACCTGTGCAATAAATAACATATGTGATGACCCCGAATCCGAGTCCCTTGTACCTCGAATCCAGTTCAACACGAGTACAATATTTTTCTTATCATCCATGACTTACAACAATATTATAATTGCTAAATAATCATTTATTTATAATTTTACAACATCTCTTTCTATTCCAGAATCGCAATCTTTATACATTCCTAATATGTCTTAATATCATACATGATATGACATTCTATTACAATCAATTTGAGTATTTGACACTCATATTACATACCAACCAATTCTTATACTACACAATCATTTTACCTATCTAATTCAGACTGATATTTATAATAGATATTTAGACCTTCAGTGAATGTAATATGCATTCTTGATATTTATCGAAAACTTCGAATAACTTGCTGGGATGTTGTCGCAAGCAACTAAAAATAAAATCTTACTTTGAAAAATATTAATGTAGTAGTGAAAGTAAGAGTCGAACCCACAGAGAGTGAATTGTTTTAATAAATTCTAATGTTTTCAAAAATAACTAATTAAATGGGGGATTTTAAAATTATTAATTAACTAATTAAAATTCAAACAAATAAAACTAAATAATAATAAAGATGAGAAAAATCAATTAAAACAAACTTCAGTTCCTTAGTTCAGTATCCCCTTCTTTTAATCAACAAATTAATCAAGTTATTATTATCTTTTCCTTCAATTGAAATTAATAATCCTAGATAACCGACAATCGCCAAGCTACCCGAAATCCTCCTTAAATTATAAATCTAATGCAGCAATCGCTCACAAAAGACCCTAACTATCATACAACCTAGAACTATCAGTCTAGATTTAATATAACAGTTGCATTAAAAATTAGAGAATTAGATTATTCCAAGCAACAATCTCAACATCGCGAACCATTTAACTTGTCATCTTGATAATCATACTAATATTCAAAAGTTTGTCCACAATCAAATATTATTAATTGCTACTTATGATCAGATAAAATATCGTTTGCTTAATATCAAATCTTAATCTAGCATATGACAAAAACTTAATTAATTCAACTGGCCAAATCAAATTAATCAAATAAATGTCATCTAATCAATTAAAACAGATCATCAAGAATAAATCTCATGCATGAAGGAATATATAATAAAACTCAATTAGAATATTAATTAAAAATAAGGTTCAACATCCCTTTGGAACTGAAAAATAAAATTAGCCAAACATAATAAAAATAATACACAAGAGAATGGAGAGATATCACCTAGGAGAGCTCCCAAAAACTTATTATGAATAATGAGAGGTTGACCCTCTATTTATAGGCCTCTAACTTGTCCAAACCCTAATATGATTAACAATTAAAAATAAAAAAAAATAAAAAATAATTATTATCCTAACCCTAGTTGGAATTAAAATCCAATTTTGAATCAAAAAGTAGCAAAAATCTGAAATAATCCCGTTTTTCAGCATTTCTGCGTTTGCCAAACAGCCCCTTTACGCGCCAGTTGACCGGTCAACGCGGAAGCCGCGTCTGCTGACGTCAGCTGCCTACCCGCGCATTGCGCAGTCGCTTGTACAATACGACGTCGTTTCTGTTATGCCCCGCTGCTCACCGTCTCTACGCACGCTAAAACGGCGTCGTCTCAACTCCGTTGATTCTCCTTTCCTCACGCATTACGCGGTCGGTTTCTTTTCATGTAATTACGATTCTGCCACCAAAACTTATTTTTCCTACAAAATAAAATATAAAAATAAATAAAAATAATATAAAATTACTAAAAATCCTAAAAACACATAATAATAAATAAAATACCTAAAATACTAAAAATAAATAAAAACACATAAATAAAAAAAATATAAAAATACTATAAAATTACCTAAATTAACATAAATTAACTAAAATCCTATAAAACCTATTAAAACCAAAATAAACTAAATAATTAAACATTTAAGCACACAATAAATATAAAAACTAAGTATTAGAAAATAAAAATACCGTATAATTTATCCCTATCACTTGCACTATCTGAAAATATTGGTTTTAAGCAAGAGTGAGCACGACGACTCAACAAGTTTAACAGTTACACGTAGCACATTACATGCTTCACATATTATACATGCTCTTCATTTTATTCTTACATCATACATTTTATGAATGATTCATACTTCTTATGTATCACATACATTAAACAACTAATATCTAGCAATTCATGCTTCATATTTCACATGTAATCATAACTCATGTTTTTCACATATCACAAATATTTTCAATAAATCTACATATCAATAATATAAAATCGCGTTGTAGCATATTAATGCACATAAGAGTAAGTTCTGAAAAACTTATCTGGTTTGCTTCTACCATGTACGCTTATTTTGCGTCTTTCGTTCAACCTATAATTTATATATGAAATTGACATAATTATTAGTTACAATGACTATTAATTAGTCTTAACTTAAGACCTTAACTTCAAATTATTAACTTTTAATATGTCCGACAAACGAACCTTTAAGTTTCAGACAAAAACCCTAGCCCAAAATATAATTCGGACATGTCGGGTACGCTTAACCCACTTACGCCTTCACTACACGTCATCGTATAACCCACTTTTAATAAGTTGCCTAAATTAGTCACAAATGGATTATTTACATTGGTTTAATTCAATTAAACTTTCTTCTTTTACATAACTTAATGATTTGAACATTTAATAATGTACCAAATACCTCAAAATATTATCTACATTTGATAATATACAACTACATTCAAATATTATTAACTATTTAATAATATTTTAATCACTTATTAATATTATTAATTATTTAATAATATTTTAATCACTTATAAATATTATTATCCATTTAATAATATTTTAATCACTTATAAATATTATTAATGATTTAATAATATTTTAATAACTTATTAATATTATTAACCATTTAATAATATCTTAATCTCTTACTACTATTATTAATCATTTAATAATATTTTAATCATTTAATTAATATTATTAACCATTTAATAATATTTTAATCACATATTAATATTATTAACCATTTAATAATATTTTAATCACCTATTAATATTATTAACTATTTAATAATATTTTAATCACTTATTAATATTATTAACCATTTAATAATATTTTAATCACCTATTAATGTTATTAACCATTTAATAATATTTTAATCATTTAATAGTGTCATTAATTATTTAATAACATTTTCATCATATACTAATGTTATTATTCATTTAATAACCTTTTAATCTTATACTTATATTATTCATCATTTAATAATATTTTAATATTCCTCAAACATTATCAATAGTTAACTTTTTAATTATGTTAACTTTAGTCTTTATTTTATACATTTAGATATCATTAAGTCACTAATAAACTCTATATATATATAGGTTTAGTATTCAAACACATTCATTTTACATGTATTTCAACTTAAATTTTCACTCTGACCAGACCAGACCCGGACCGACCCGACCCGACTCGAATCAAAACTGCTCCCAGAAACAACCGATTCAAGCGCCTAGGCGCTTGGTAGGCGCTCGACCAATTTTTAGAAAACCATAATTTGGACTACCCGACCCTCAGTTGCTCCGACAGCCATAACTTCTTCATTTTAAAATATTTGGATGTGATTCTTGAGTCCATTCTTATCAAAATTTCTCCCTCTACAATTTCTCTTTATATCACAAATCCAAATTCCGAACGGAATTGGTCTAAAAACTGCTCGTAAGAACAAAGTAAAAACTAACTTCACAAATCTTTAGTTTTAATGGTTCAAACTTGAATAAAATAAACTCTACGCATCCAAATGACACCAACTTGGTGTTGTTGTCTTCCTAACTTTTTGTTTTACAATATTTCATGGTTCAATCACATTTTTAAAAATATTTGACACGAAATTTAAAGATCGAACCACTTAGGGTTTTACCGGTAAATCGTTATATGGATTTTCCTTCTAATTCTTTACGTACCACACATACAAATACATGTATTAACTATATCAAACTATGAATATACCTATATATCATAGTTTTAGACTTCTAGATTATTAAAATAACTTTTGATCGGTTAAAAATATTTTTTTGACTGATTAAAACATATATAGACTTTAAAAATGTACTAAATAAGGTTTAGAACACTTTTGAACCTCTTATACATAGATACTCTTCTTCCGCTTGGTATGAACTTAGCTTGTAACTCCTTATTGACTATCCTCTAGCAATCTTCTTGGTGGATTATCAACCTCACAAAGGTTTGCTTACTTTTTCTCTAGAGCTTCTCACTTTTCTCTCTTGTTGCTCTAGCAAGATATCTAACAAACATAACACATAAGTGAAGCACTCTATATATAGCACTTCCTTAATCATCATCAATTCTTACTAATCAACTAACATTGGTCAAATTAGGACTAATCTAGGCTTACTATAGCATGGAATGACCACTTGATAGACACTTTGATTGACCATATGAATGACTAGGGTGGTTGGGAAGTTGTTGAACCATTTTGCACTCAAAATTCATCCAACAAGCAAGTTTTACATCCATGTGGGCCCCAAAATTCAGGATTGCTCGATAATTATACAAATTTGGCTTTATTTTTATGTCCTATATATTCATATAAGCATCCATATATATATACACCAATATATGTATACACATTCACCTATACATGCACAATACTTGTATTTTCTCATATTTGACCATTAAAATGTCACACATCAACTTAGCACATAGATGGTGAAGTGCAACATAACACCAACACCTAACCTTGGTCACTCAATACCCAACCATAGTTAAAGTTCATCTTATTTATATATACATATTTATATATTTTACAACAATTAACCACAATATGGTTAACTCTCTACATTCCAATGACCTAGGTTGGTCCACACACCCAACCATGGTTTTAACTCATCATATAAATAGATGTACTTATTTTATCATTTTTTCTCAATTAACCAAGGTATGGTTAATTCTCTACAACATTCAACCCATGGTTACCTACCAATTCTACCTTGGTGAATTATATACATACATAATTGTATCTATAATATTCTTCCTACAACTAACCCATACATAGTTAAATCTTTAATTTATTTACTACCTAGGGTTACTCAATTAACTCATCCATAGTTAATTCTCATCATCAAATTCACTCACCTAACATTTAACCAATGTTTGGTTAATGCTCTCTCTTGTCTACCAACTAGGGTTATTCAATTAACCCTACATTAGTTAATTCTCTACACTTAACAATTCTTGAAATTATTCTCCCAACACATTGACCATCATTTGACTTTTAAATTATTTGGACTACATAACTTCATTTTTTTATTTGGCTCTCTTATGTAATTACCCACTTCATGCAAATATTCTCATATTGGGCTAACATCTATAATCCTTTTTGGCTAGTTCACTAGTAGTAATTAAATTACTTGGACTCTTTATGAGGCTAAATCATTAAATTTATTTGGACCTCTTTATAAATACCAACAAGACTTTTAACAATTAAAATATTGGGCTTGCTTTAAATCCATTAATGGACTCTATACAACAACTTAATAATTAAATTAATTACTTCACCTTATTGCCATCCAAGACAATCATCCTAAATTTTCCACAACTTTAACTCATACTAATATAATTAACATAATTAATTATATTTCATGACTTCATATTTAAACTAATTAATTTATTAGTTTAATTGATCATTAACTTACTCATCCTTAACAAACACGCTTTAGGTATATATATATATATATATATATATATATATATATATATATATATATATATATATATATATATCCATTTTCACTTCTCAAATGAATTTATTTCCTTAATAAATTCTCTACATGCATCATTAAAATATTCTCACATTTAATTTCTAACAAATAAATTATGTTAAGAAAAAATGTTTACCCATTTTATACACATTTCACTTCGACAACTCTAGATTTTAAACCATAACATTTAATTAATTATTTCAATTCTTATTTACAATTCTTGTAAATACTGGGATATTACAGCATAAATGTCAAAAAATAACAAATATTCATTTTATGATAAAGTCGTACACTTTTTGCTAATTAAATTCCTCAAAGATTAAGATTTACGTAATAAAAATTCAAATATATTTTTTTGTAATTAAAAAGTAAAATGTTAATACCCATAAAAAGTACAAATTAAAGTAAAAAAATTATAATTATTTTTCCCAAATATTAAAATTTACGTAAAACAAACTTATTATTATAGAACGAATCTTATTATTCATATAAAAAAGTATTAAAAATAATGTTAATTATTTTTCTCAAATATTAAATTTAAACATAAGTCACACTTAAGCATAATTATTTACAATAAAAATGACAAATGTTGTTACTAAAAAAAAAGAAAAAATATATTAAAAGAAAAATCTTTTTACAATATAGAGATGATAATAAATATTATTATATTTTCTTTTTCAATATTGCACGAAAACAACACTAACTGTGTACTAAAAAATATAATCAAAATTATAAGCATTCCAAATTTTGACATATACTCAAGAAAATTTAACATATAAAAATCATAATATGAAACTAAGAATTCAAATAATAATTTTTGTTGTTAAACACCCAAAACTAAACTATCAACATATTCAATCACTCTAATTAGAACAACTTCATTAATAATTTAATTTAAAATTCTTAATATTTGTGTCACTTATCCAGAATGTGTTAACGAAGCTAAATTAGTTTTTTTTTTTTTTTTTATATATATAAGTTATCAACAATTTTGAATGAGATAATCTTAATTACAAATAAAACTATAATTAAAATATATTATTTTTAAAAAAAAGGAAAATTAATATATATATATATATATATATATATATATATATATATATATATATATATATATATATATTATTCATGAATTAAAATTTGATAACATACAAGGGTAAATATGTAACTTTATTTATTTAGTCAACCCTAAAAACTTACAAGGATACTAACTATTACTTAAAAATTTAGAGGGGAGGCAACTGTTATTATAGTTATCTGAAGGTGGTGTCATTATATTTTACTCTATAACTAAATTAAAACTTATTAAAATTTGAGTTTCATACTTTTATTTGAATTAGAATTTCAAGTAAATTTTGTCAATATAAACACTTATACAGAATTCTATTAAAAACTTAAATAAAAATTAAAATAATTATTTTGTAATAATCATAACTAAATAAATATATACTTCATTCAAATGTTTAGCTTAATAATTGATTGAAGTAACATATAATATATAATTTAATATTTAATATTTAAATAAATATTTAATAATTTAATAACTATAATTATCTTCTCAAAATTTTAATTAATATTTATCTATTTAATAATACAATAAATCATTGTCATATTGCCATAAAGCACGGGGGTAATGAGTTTGTCTAATAAATATATCTCATAAACATAACTAGTTAAATTAATAAACCTAAATGTATTATATATTGCGCTATATTCCGGTTTTAAATTCTAACATAACCTTGGCTAAAGTAACTGTAAAAAAGGCAACCAAAACCACAAAAGAACGTTACTACTGAAACAAAACCAAGTCAAATATCAATCCAAATCTTAACAAATCCCCCAAACTCACCAACCCCAACTATGAACTGACACAATGACTATATATATAAACACACTCGACTCAAGCTTAGCAAAAATATTAGACAACCAAAAATCCCAATGGCTAGGGCTGTAAATGGTAACCGAAAAATTTGTATTCGTTCGCATTCGTATTTAGAAAAAAACAGATATTATTCGCATTAGAAAAAAAACGGATATATCCGTATTCGGATTAAAGGTATCCGCAAATAAACGGATACGAATACGGATATAGACGTATTCGTATTTGTTTAACATCCGTCCGTAAATATATCCGGCGGATAGCGGATATCCGGAATCCGATATCCGAATTCGGATCCGTATCCGAAATTCGTATCCGAATAACTTGTATATATATATATATAAAATAAGCAAAAGAAATAATTTCTTTTAAATTTTAAGTGGTTTTCCTAATATAATAATTAGTTTTCACTATCATACGAAAATTATTTTTAAAATATGTCATTTCACTTCTAAAAAGTAGAAAATAACACTTTTATTATAATATTAATAAATTGATTTAAGTATAGTTAATGAATTTTTACTATTATAAAGTTAAAATATCTCAAATGTATCATTTAACAAGTGTTATAAATATCATTTAACAAGTGTTACAATATAATTTTTGGATCATTTAACAAGTGTTATAAATATTATAAATATCATTTAAATGTTATAATTATAGATTATAAATATTCATACACACTACAGTATTGCTCTAAACATATAAAATGGACATCAATTTATTACTGGACATCAAACTTTAATAAGTAGAGCATTCATTTTAAAATTTAGGATTTTAAAAATAATAAAAATTTATTTATTGTAATTTAGAGTATTGATTATTGTATTTATTAAAAATAAATAAATTAACATTCATTAATTAATGAACTATACTTTAAAACTTATTATTTTTTCCCCTTTATTCTAGTTATATATAGTGTTACAATATATCAAAAATACATCATTTAACAAGTGTTATAAATATCATTTAAATGTTATAATTATATATTATAAATATATGACAACTATAATATTACTCTAAATTAACACATAAAATGAGTATCTACTTATTAATGGATATCAAAACATTAATAAGTAGAGCATTTATTTTTGAATTTAGGATTTACAAAATACTGAAAACTTATTTGAATTATAATTTAGAGCATTGATTATTGTATTTATTAAAAATAAATAAATTAATATTCATTCATTAATGAACTATATTTTAAAACTCATTATTTTTTCCTCTTATTTTAGTTATATATAGTATTACAATATATCTAAAATATATCATTTAACAAGTTTTATAAATATTATTTAAATGTTATAATTATAGATTATAAATATTCATACACACTACAGTATTACTCCAAATTAACACATAAAATGAACATCTACTTATTAATAAGCATCTAAATATTAATAAGTAGAGCATTCATTTTGAATTTAAGATTTCAAAAATAATAAAAAATTATTTAAATTATAATTTAGAGCTTTGATTATTATATTTATTAAAAATAAATAAATTAACATTCAGTCATTGATGAACTATACTTTAAAACTCATTATTTTCCCCCTCTTATTTTAGTTATATATAGTGTTACAATATATCTAAAATATATCATTTAACAAGTTTTATAAATATAATTTAAATGTTATAATTATAGATTATAAATATTCAAACACACTACAGTATTACTCCAAATTAACACATAAAATGAACATCTTTTTATTAATGGGCATCTAAACATTAATAAGTAGAGCATTCATTTTGAATTTAGGATTTCAAAAATAATAAAAATTTAGTTAAATTATAATTTAGAGTATTTGTAAGACCCCGAATTTTATGAAATATAAAATTTAATTTTTCTTCATATATATATTTTTTTTTCTGAAACAGTAAGTGGTTAAATTAACAAAATTGAAAGTTAAGGATGTTATGTGCAAATTTTATTTTGTCGGACAATATTCGCTTTGTCGGGGAATATTCATTTGGTCGGAGAATATTCGTGTCGTACGACGGCGCCGAAATAATAAATTATTGGTGGACCCCACAACGGAATATTTGTCGGATATAGAAAACCAAAGAAATAACCTTTTTAAATAAAAATAGTCAACGGAACTGTTAAAATACCGGTGATAAAAGAATAGTAGCATACGGTAGTTTATGGTATTTTCTGTAACACACGGTATTGCATAGTGTCTCATATTATTGGTCTGATAATTGACACCGTAACTGTTACGCATCATTCCATCGATAATTGTCACTGCATAATATTTTATATTATCAATTCAATAATTGTTGTTACACAGTATTTTACATTATTGATTTAATAATTGTTATTACACTGTATTTTATATCATTGAGTCAATAATTGTTGATGCACTGTTTTTAAAATTATTGAACCTAATAATTGTCACAGTAACATATGCACAGTAATTCACATTATTGAATCAATAATTGTCATTACACGGTAACGTATGCTTTCTTTTACATTATTGTTATCTCTATTATGATGTTATTTAAACAGTTGTATTTCATTAATTTATTGACTTGATATCTAAGAGCTAACTATACTGTATTTATAACAATTAGTCATAATAATTGAATTGATAAAGTTATTTGTTTATAATATAAAGTTAGGTGATATGAAATGAATGGTGTAGATTAAAGTGTGAATTATTGTTGAATAATTGAATTGATAAAGTTATTTGTTTATAATATAAAGTTAGGTTATATGAAATGAATGGTGTAGATTAAAGTGTGAATTATTGTTGAATAATTGAATTGATAAAGTTATTTGTTTATAATATAAAGTTAGGTGATTATTAGGTGATATGAAATGAATGGTGTAGATTAAAGTGTGAATTATTGTTGAATAATTAAATTGATTTGTTTATAATATAAAGTTAGGTGATTATTAGGTGATATGAAATGAATGGTGTAGATTAAAGATAATATAATATTTGAAATGGATGGTGTAGATTAAAAGATGATCTTTAAATGAATGGTTTAGATTAAATGAATGATAAGATTTTTGGCTATAAATAGAAGCCTTAACTTAAGGATTTTTCATAAACTTCCTTACTTGTTCTTTCTTTCTCTCTCTAAATACTTTTTGTGTAAGTTCTCTCTAAGTGTTCTTAAGTCATTCCTAGTTTTGAAATCTTTTGCATTCTTCTTTGAATTCCCGAGTGGAATTTTCTTATGTACAGTAACTCTTTCGAAAAATCGTAGTAAATTCATTATTTGTCAGAATTTAATGAATTAAAAGCCTGTCTCTTCAGTTTTTCGTCCTCTACAACTTTGAAGAAGGAAGAAAAGTCATCTGAAATCATCTTCATGCCTTAAAATACTAAAAACCGTAACATATTCTGATTTTCGTCACTATTTTCAGTCTTAGTTTTGAAAATTCATAACTCATTCATATTAACTCCGAATTGAGTGATTCTTGAGTCTATGCCGTCTATCTTTCCGAGAGTAACATTATTTTAAAAACATAAAGAGATTTTAAAAACTCTAGAAGACTCAAAAGTCAGATTCTTTACTGCTACAAACAAGGAAGGATTTGTTCGGCTATAAACTTGTTTCACAATACCAAGGTAAGGAATGTCATCTTCTTTCATCTTCTATTATCAAAACTTACTACGGTAAGGGATGTCATTTTCTTTCATACTCTTAAAATTACTACTCGTAAGGGATACCATCTTTTTCATCTTCCATTATTCAAACGTACTATGGTAAGGGATTATCATTATTTGATTCTCGATAATAATATTGTTTCTTCCTTACTCATAAGACGTGCCTTTTATTTCCATGTATTAAATTGTGGGAATAACCTTACGGAGCGGATTGCCGCCTGTTGGTGAATAACCTTTCGTATTCATTCATTATTAATCTCTGAGAATAACCTTACGGAGCGGATTGCCGCCTGTTTGGTGAATAACTCTTTGTACTCAAATTCTATTAAATTGTGGGAATAACCTTACGGAGCGGATTGCCGCCTGTTGGTGAATAACCATTTGTATTAATTTCTTTCACCTTTTGTTAATCAAACCTGCTACGGTAAGGGATATTATTTTCTTTCATACTCCTAAATCGAAATTTATTATGGAACTATTGCTTCTATAATTCCTGAAAATATTATATGTTCCATAATAGTTGAACTTCATTATTTCAACTGAACCTTCCTATTTACGTGAACCTTTCTATTGAATTGTAACCGTTATTCTGAACTGTGGATCTTGAATATCATTTTTAAATTTCACTCCACATCATGTTGACAATTTGGACATTATTTGAATCTGTACAAAGTAAACTTCCGATACTTATTGTTATCCTATTTCTTCTGTTCATCATTTATATCATTCTAATCATCCAAAAATCAAGCTGTTGTGAATATCTGTGGCCGGGGGCACAGATGTGATATATTTGTTGAACAGATGATAGGTTAAAGGCGATATAATAGGTTAAAGGCGATACATCTGTTCGGTGTCTTTTATGGCACGTGGTGAATGTTCTCTTTGGCCCGTAGTGCAAAGATGAACTGTTGTTTGGTATGATTATGACCAAAGGCTGAATCTGGTATAATCATGACCGTTTGTGCTATATTGAATATCTTTGGCCCGTAGTGCAAAGATGAACTGTTGATGTGCATGATTATGATCAGGAACTGTGAATTTATATTATCATGACTAATGGTATTTCAGATGATAAAAGTTGATGATGTTTTTACGAAAAAGAGAAGCGAGTGGACATTATAGTCTGCATTATTCTTCTAATAGATTGCTCATTCCGCTGCTATTATTGATCTGAACATTGTTTAAGAATTTAACTACAGTTTTTGATATAAACCTTGTAGTCTATTGTATTCTATCAAGAACTCAACTGTTGAAGGCTAATGATAATTTATTCGTCATTATCTTAGTCATGATATTTCTTACTGGCTATTTGAGCTCACCCTTTCTTTTGTTCCATTGTTTTTCAACAGGAGATGAAAACATAACAGGGTCTAGCCGGGGAATGGAGTGAGGGTCCGAGGAATAGTTATCATAGTCTTCACGTTTTGTAAAATAGTGTGGCAATAATAGTGAAGACTTAGTTGTGTATTATTATACACTGTATTGTTGTACGTTGTGCTTTGTTGTAATAATTTTGTTGTAGTCTTTTGACGACTCAAGTTTGGGCTGTGTGGGCCCAGATTTGGGGGCGTCACAGTATTGATTATTGTATTTATTAAAAATAAATAAATTAACATCCATTCATTAATAAACTATACTTTAAAACTCATTATTTTTCCCCATTATTATAGTTATATATAGTGTTAGTTGATATCTAAAATGTATCATTTAACAAGTATTATAAATATAATTTAAATGTTATAATTATATATTATAAATATTCATACACACTACAGTATTATTTTAAATTAACATATAAAATAGGTATCTATCCATTAATGGACGTCTAAACATTAATAAGTAGAGCATTCATTTTGAATTTTAAAAATAATGAAAACTTATTTGAATTGTAATTTAGATTATTGATTATTGCATTTATTAAAAATAAATAAATTAACAGTCATTTATTAATATATATTAGTAATTGCTCTTGCCTGAAGGCACGATGTAACGAAAAATTAGATTAAAATTCGAAAAATACTACAATACTTAAAAACGCTTTACAACCTAAATAACTTACAATCACACATAACAATTATTATAATTTACCACACCGCCATAATAAATAATTTTCTTTTAAAAATAGATATACAGAAAAAATTAAACATGTCTACAAAACTTGCAATTATCAATAAAAATTACCATAATTCACCATACCACCACAATAACAATAATAATAATAATAATAATAATAATAATAATAATAATAATAATAATAATAATAATAATAATAATAATAATAATAATAATAATAATAATAATAATACAATAATTATTATTATTGTTATTATTGTTTTTGTTGTTGTTGTTATTATTATTATAATAATTATTATTATTATAATTATTGTTTTTATTATTCTTATTGTTGTTATTATTACTATTGTTATTATTATTATAATAATTATTATTATTGTTATAATTATTATTAATATAATTATTATTATTATCGTTATTATTATTAACATAATTATTATTATTATAATTATTATAATAATAATTATTATTGTTATTACCATTATTATAATTATTATTATTGTCAATATTATTATTATTATTATTATTATTATTATTAATGTCGTTATTATTATTATTATTATTATTATTATTATTATTATTATTATTATTATTATTATTATTATTATTATTATTATTATTATTATTATTATTATTATTATTATTGTTGTTGTTGTTGTTGTTATTATTATTATTATTATTATTATTATTATTATTATTATTATTATTGTTATTATTATTATTATTATTATTATTATTATTATTATTATTATTATTATTATTATTATTATTATTATTAAACATTATAATTATTATTATTGTTAATATTATTGTTATTATTGTTATTATTAATATTATTATTGTTATTATTATTATAATAATAATAATAATAATAATTATTATTATTATTATTATTATTATTATTATCATTATTATTATAATTATTATTCTTGTTATTATCATTATTATTATTATTATTCTAATTCTAATTATTATTATTATTATTATTATTATTATTATTATTATTATTATTATTATTATTATTATTATTATTATTATTATTATTATTAACATTATTATTATTATTATCATTATCATTATTATTATTATTATTATTATTATTATTATTATTATTATTATTATTATTGTTTTTATTGTTGTTATTATTAATATTATTATTATTATTATTATTATTATTATTATTATTATTATTATTATTATTATTATTATTATTATTATTATATTACATAATCGAATCCGGATATAAATAGAAACGGATATTATGCGTATTCGGATATTTTTTAGAATACCGGATACAGATATAATTTTTAAAATCCGCCAGATACGGATACGGATAGCGAATTAATTTTCCGAATACGGATACAGATACTGCTATATCCGTATCCGTTTACACCCCTACCAATGGCCCGGCAACTTCCCCAAGAGCACTGGCTAACAAGCCCGTCTCAGGCGGTCTTGGCTTTAGGATCACTTCTTTTATGTGCCTTAGCAGTGTTCATGTGTGCTAATCATTCGCAAAAATGGCCCCGCTGGAGAGCCTGCTATGGCTACCGCAATGAAGATCCTGTCATACAACTTTACCATGAAGCGATATGAGTGGAAATGGATTTCAGTTTGGAGATTGTGATGAAAGCACTCGTGGTGAAGTTTCTGTTTGGCAGAAGAATATAATTATGGGTGGAAAGTGCCAGCACCCGGTCTCCGGTGTCATAATTTATGACTCCACCGGAAATGTCATCGCCCCGCGAAGCCTTCTGCTAGACCTCTTGCTCTTACTTGGAAATGAAACCAAGTTTTCAGAACCATTTAGTCAAAATTGCTAAATCCTGTATAATGTTATTATAATCATGAAATATGTTATTTGTTTTATAAAGTATTTGATTCTTATAAGCCAATACACAAGCACGCAAAATCTCATGCAACAGAACAAAATGCTGAATGAAAGATAATAGTGCACTTCTTACCAAACTTTGATGAATAATCTTACAAGAAACAATTCTGAAGAACCATGGCAAACTGCAGAATTCAACCCTGCAGAACTCCATTAAACATTGCCTAATCCGAAAGCTAATCCCAACTCGTAAAATTATACCGAATGAGGGAGTAAATAAAATTTACAACATCATAATAACGCCAAACCAATGCAATCTAAAAGCATAGATCATTAAATTTGTGACCTCAATCAAGGGGCCCTTAATGGCTTATTAGATGAAGAGCTCCGCCCCCTGAACCCAACAACGTTCAGTTTTGATGTAGATTTTACAGCACTGGACTTTTGGCTCCTTGTCTGTTTCTTCCCACCAGAAACGGGCCCTTTACTGCTACTCGCACTTGTAGACTTGGTTGGTTTTGAAACCTTAATTGTTGACTTATGTTTCTTCCCTCCAGACACTGGCCCTTTGGTGCTGCTTGAAATTGAAGACTTTAGTGGCCTTGAAACCTTAATAGCAGCCTTCTTAGGTTTAAATACAGGGGATAGTTTACTGGGTTTTGTTCCAGAAATTTTTCTGGTATTTACAGCCTTGCCACGAACAGCAGATGATTTCCCTAATGAAGCTTTACTCCTGCTTTTCTGATTTGAAACTTTTACTAACTTTTCATTCTTCCCTTTCTGCTCAGTTATTCTGGACCTGGCAGCATCCCTTTTAATATGTTCTACAGAAAGGGACTCCAAGCTCTCATTCTTCATCATGGCTTCCTCAATTCGAGTTGCCAAATTATGGTCCTTCTTAGCCACCAAACTAGTCACCTTCCCTGTTAAATGAAGAAGATATTTTAAACTTGATTAGATTAAATAACAAATAATAAGAAAAGCATGGACTGTTGGCAAGTAAAATGGAAAGAATGAAGCCAGAACACAACATGACACAGTGACTGCACTATATCCCAAGTAGTAATCGTGTTGCTAACCAGAGACCACAATAGGAGATAGAAATTACAAGTCATTCTGAAATGGGAAGCACTTTATAAGGGTTAAATGTCCATGCCATACACAAAGAACATGAATACTGCGGGAAGAAGTTTAGAGCTTTTGACGATAATATTTTCATGAGAAAATTAAAATAGTATTTGGTTACATAATTGTAGACGTGCTTTTAAGAAATTAATGAGAAAATTATAGGCAATTGTAGTATGAGATTTTATTTTCTTCAACAATCTAAAGATAAATTTGCATGCACTATATCCCAAGTAGTAATTGTGTTGCAATAAATTACAAGTCATTCTGAAATGGGAAGCACTTTATAAGGGTAAAATGTCCATGCCATACACAAAGAACATGAATACTGCGGGAAGAAGTATAGAGCTTTTGGTTACTGAGGGAAGATGTTTAGAGCTTTTGACGATAATATTTTCCTGAGAAAATCAAAATAGTATTTGGTTACATAATTGTAGACGTGCTTTTACGAAATTAATGAGAAACTTATAGGCAATTGTAGTATGAGATTTTATTTTCTTCGACAATCTAAAGATAAATTTGTATTTTGTGTCTCCACCCTAAGTGCTTCAGCCAAAAGCACAAATTTTCTGCTTTAACCAAAAGTGCTTTGAAACCCAAATCTCTACTCATTTAAAGTGTTTTCAAAGGGTTACCAAAAACCAAAATGTTTTCAAATACTTTTAGGCCAAATAAGTACCTCTCAATAAACTCTGAAGTTCTACATTTATTTCATATGTCTGGTATATACATCTCAATTTGGAAACCCAAAAACTAAAGGTAATAAATAAAATAAGGAAAATATATGGATCATTTCAGAGAAATCGCATGTTGGCAACATGGTGAATTATGGACACAAATGACATACCTTTTGCGCCCATGCGAGCAGTTCTCCCAGTTCGATGGAGGTAGTCAATCTAAGTCAACAAAAAGGAAGTAGTTCTTACTTCAAAACAAGTATAAAAACACCTATGCAAAAGCTAGTGAAAATACTCAAAATACTAACAAACAATTCAGTTGTGATGCTTACAGAGGTGAGTGGAAAATCAAACATGATAACATGGTCAACATCTAAGTCCAATCCTCTAGCAGCCAAGTCTGTGCAGACAAGTGTGGGGCAATCTCCATCATCACTCTTGAACTTCTTTAGGTTTTCAACCCTAGGTTGGGGGAGAAAATTGTACACTTAGATAGATATAGCAGTGGTAGTATACAAGGAAATAACCTTGCCCTTAGTTGAGCTTGAAAAAGAGCATCCTCAAGCTTCTGGTTCCTTGTAGTTAAGTTACATGCTCAGGAAAGTTAATTCTAGCTAAAAGTTATAATTCTTTAATTTATCATATGTACTTTATTAAATAAATTAACTTAGCAATAGCGTATGTTATATATCCTAGCCATATGACGTGATCGTGACATAACTGTATAGGATATTAGAGTTCATATAAAAAAATATAAGAAATTTGATCAGTTCCACAAACAAAACAATTTCAACTTTCCATGTATTTAGATCAGGATGTCAGAAGCAAATATTTTACAGGGGGCTGGGTTTGGAAAGGAAATATAGTCATTAAAGACACTCCGGAAATTGTGCATGTACAAAGCAGGAAATAGGTATACCTGGTACCATCTCACCTTTGTTCTGCCGGCACTTCTCCATGGTAGTTAACAGTAAAGAGTTGATTTTCAGAAAGAAAGTGATCCACAGCACGGCTAGAATTCAATGTATTACAGAACACCATCACTCTGTTCCCCTTTGCTAAACTTGGTTCAAGTACCTAAAAGTGATATCATCATACTGCGCTCTGTAAGTTTTACTTTGCTATCAATATAACAACAGAGCTAGCACAAATTATTTACACGGCTCTTTGATTATGAAGATAATATATTGCCACAACTAGTGATTGTACTCCAAAATGTAAATTCAGCTACAATAAGCCTACAGATTAAAGGTACTTCATAGATTGTTCAACTCATAATAGGTACTCGAGCCAACAGATTAAACTACAGAAGCTTCACTGATGAACTTGTAGCACATTTTCTCTAGTACTAGTGTTACACTAACAAGTCTTATTAGTGAGTTAGTAATAGAATCATACCTGACAGGTTTTAAGAGAACTGCCAAGCTACATGAATTAGAAAATGTCCTTTTCCATCCTTACAGCTGTTTGTTTTAGACAATCTTATCAAACAAAAAGTAGTTGTAGTTTGAGCTATATTAGATTCTATTAGAAAAAAGAGAGAAAGGTACAAGGGTCGAGGTAAAGAGGAGGAGAACTTTTGTTTTAGAAAGAAGAAAATATTTATTAGATGAAATGAGAAAATACAAGCATTGGGGGGGGGGGGGGGGGGGGGGGGGCAAGGTGTTCACCTTTGATATAACAAGAAAAATAAACACCCAAATGAGGCACGAAAACTCTCTAGTCTCTACAAAGATCAGACCCAGAAATACCCCAAAAGTCACCCGGGATAAAACCTAACAAATAAGCAAGAAAAAAGAACCTACATCGGAACAAAACAAAAGTTAAATAGCTATCTCTAAGAACTGAAAAGAAGAAGTCCCCCAAGGTCCTAATGCAGGAAAGCCCATTAATCCCTTTCAAAGAAGTTGTGCAAATTCTTAACTGATAAAACGATCATAAGACACAACAAACTGAGCACTGGTGAACTCTGAACTGCTTTTCGACATTCATGGATAGTGAAATTGTTAGCCAATCTTGCAAGGCTACTTCCAAGTTTTCAAATTGACTTTAGAAACCCCATGATCCATCTAGAAACATTAATGCAAGAGGGATGTCTACTCTAAAATTTCCTAAAAGGTAGCATTGTAAGCATCCTTATCTTTTTATTCTAGTTTGACAACATTTGAATAAAGAAATAACATTCATTGATGAAAGCACTAAACGAGAAACTAAAGAGGAAACCTGTAGAACCTTACAGTTTGCCACCATGGGGTCAAAACTAGTACTCATGCTAATTCTGGCTTCCAATGTGAAATTTTAAAATACCCTATAGTCTAATTCACACCATTCTTTATTTCTATTCCCCTTCCACGATTCACTTATCAAGTTCAAAACCAAGAGTGAAAAATTAAGAGCAAGTGCCACCTCTTGATTTTTGCAATTCATTGTTAGTATAGCGGTGTTAAAGTAAAGTGACCCCTCTTAAAAAATAAAAATAAAAAGATTTATTGACTTCAAAAAATGAAGATTTAAATATGATTTTGTAGTAATTTTTATGTCTTTTTAAAATCTATATTTGGTGAATTTAATTATTCCATCTGTTTCGCAATAAAAGAGTGTCATTTTTTTTTTATTGTTTCACAAAAAGAGTGCTCATTTTATTGATAGTAGTTAAAATGACACAATATTCTCAAATTTGTCATTATAATTTCATTAAATATCACCACTTAACAACTCATTATTTTTAATGGTAATTATGTAATAAATATTACATCATTAATATTTGTATATACTACAAATAAGACTTTTTTTGTCTAACGAATAATGTAATTTTATTATTTTTGTTATTTAATTATAAGTGTGCCCCATCTTGATAAAATTCCCGCATCTGCCAACCTCAGAGATACATAAATCGAAATTAGGATTCATCTAGCCAAACATGATTTAAGCGAAGTTTCGTACCAAGAGTAGAGAATTAAGAGCAAAGTATTTTAATCAAGAGAGAAATGTTTTAAGCTCGGAGATCACATATGTCTAATTAGAGTAGAGAACATATCAAAATCTTTATATCGAAACAAAATACATACTAGTGATTGCAATTAGCACAACCATGAGGTCCATGACCACCGATACCACCAATATAACCCCCATCTAAAAGTTACTACAAACTATTAACAATTACACAAAAAATTATAAACAAAATAATAAATTGGAACTAACCTGTAGCAATGCCTCAAGCTTGTTTTCTGAACCAGAAAGTTTGATAAAATCATGGCGAGCAGAAGCAATCTTCTTATGCAATGTTGAAGTGCGCAAATGTACAATTCCTTGAAACTCCTCATCAACCAGCTTTTGCACTGCCTGCAAAGCTCAAATAGATCAGTTATACTCTATTCTCACAGACAAGTTCATTCTACGACAAAGACTAGGGAAAAGGTCTAATTGGTGTAGATCCTGATTAGATAACACACCAGCACTGATGCAATCAGCAGGTTTCATTTGCACAAACCTAATCTCATGGTGTCTTACACTCGAATATGGTTCGAGCAACTCATTTATAAGCCCCAACCATGTAACATAAAATTGCAACAAATTTACTGATACAACAAAATAGATGTTGTTTAAGTGTGTGTGTGTGTGTTTGCGAATCTTACTTGTATCTGCATGAAACAAAGTCACTTGTTGAACTAAAATATAATTAATATATACAATCTAATATCACAATATCAGAGAAGTTCCTATCTCATGAAGATGCCCACAAAAAATCTCTCGGGGTTTCAAATATGAAGAATTAGCATACCTTTGTCATTGTTGCGGTGACTAAAACAGTTTGAAATCCTAAACCACCTGGTTTTGATGCACGGTTATTCAACGGGCCAAGAAACTTGCAAATTTCAGGACCAAAACCACGATCAAACATGGTATCTGCTTCATCCAAGACCTACATGAGATTAAACACCACTCAGTGTATCAAAAAGCACTAGAGTGCTCAAATACTTTTATAACGTTGACAATAATTCATAAAGTGAACATGAAGAACTCCTTGCAAACAAATAAGAGAAAAGTGTAAAAGTGGGGAGGTAATCACCACGTATCTGATGTCACCATACACCAAGTTTCCGTCTTCAATATGTTGCAGAACCCTGCCTGGTGTCCCGACTACCATGTCAATTGGGGTATTTAGTGAATCCTCTTGGGGTCTTAGTCGGCCACCACCACTAACCATGGTACACCTGAATCGTGCGTGATGGCTAACAGACTTCGCCACCCGAAAGACCTGAAAAGGTCATCCACTAACAGTTAAATAAGTCCTCATAACATATGTGAGTCTAAAGATAAAAAGTATATTTACAAACCTGCTCAGATAGCTCCCTTGTGGGGCATAGTACAACAGCTCGAGGACGTCTAGGCTTCATTAGAATACCATACAATGCCTCATCCCGTCTCAACAACTACAATAAACAACTAACTAAACACTTTTATATATTTCTTTTGTATGTATTACGTATATCATACAATGGGTATGCAATTACTCTGTTTAAAGATAAGAAAAATCATACCCATAATATAGTAGACATATTGTGACAACCCTTTGGCAGCAAAAGTATGGCTAAATTTTTTATAAACTAAAAGCTTGGCTAAGGTTATCACCAAGTGAAGTCCAATAAGTGGGTGAGTGTCCTAGAAGGGTCTACAGATATCACAAACTATACAAATGGAGCTACTGCGGTGCTCCAGCATCGGCTCTCTACATCGTGTCCAAAACCAGACTAAGACCATAAACATACTTAGTAAGGAATAGGTTGGGGGATCATCACGAGGGAAAAAACAAAAAAAACAAAAAAAGAAGAAATGATAAGCCAGATTCCAGACAAACGCATCTAAAGTAATTGTTAAAAATTTGAATTCTCCGTCTATTGTGAGAAGACCTGGAAAAGGTACATAATGGTATCTGTAGTGACCAATACACAAGTACATAATGGTATCAGCCAATAAATAAAGGTATCGTCCAATATTGGTATCTGCAAGATATATAAAGAATTTTTAATTTTGCATCAAGAAAATGTTAGCAAGTCCAGTTAGCTATGTTACTTATAGTATTAAATATTTAAATGACAACTTCACATACATTTAATTCATTATTTTACTTATTCTTATTTTTAAGTTATTTTTTAGGGGGGGAAAAAGAAAAGAAAAGCAATGTATAGCTATTTGTTCCATATCCCTGATATCGATACCAAATATGCATCAAGAATTGGTTGTCGATTCATCTTCCATACCAAGACTTTCAACCCTGATCCTATTGTAATCCAATTCTTTCAAATGTAACGCTGGTCCTGTTATGTTATACTTATAATAAATAATCTCAACTTGGAACATTTGTATGAAGAATTGCAAATGCAGGACCACTTGGTCAAACATTATTACAAAGCCGAGGAATGGATAACCCGAAAACACCTCAGTAAGAATCTCCACAGCAAATCTGACATATCGGAAAGATGTAGCCATGACAAATTTGAACAATCGGCAGCTATAGATTGTCACTCAAGGCCACCACCACACCCCAAAAACTCCCTAAATATCCAAAATAGCTACACCTCAGAAAGGCCCTATAGCCATACCCATATTTGGCTTATGTGCTTAAATCTTTCTACAATAATATATAAATGGACCTCAACATAAAATTCATTATTCCCGCATAGCAAACACACGTTTCTAATACATTTTACAAAAGGCACGAAATAAACAGGTTACAAGTTCCTTTAGCCCCAAAAAAGTACTAATTGAAAAAAGAATGTAGATGAAATGGACCTGAGCAAGAGGCAACATGTAAGCAAGAGTCTTTCCAGAGCCAGTGTGAGAACCCAAAACCACACTCTTCCCTCCAAGCACAGCAGGCACACCAATACCCTGAATCTCAGTAGGAATAGAAATACCCATTTCCACTAAAGCCCCCATTACTTCCTCACTCAACCCCAACTCCTCAAAGCTGGAAGCTTTAGCCCCACTTTCCTTCTTCTTCTTATTCCTTGACCCATCACTATCCTCATCAATACCCAACAATGGTTTAATTGTTACTGGCTTATTTTGTGGGGGTTTTGCAGATTCTTTGAGGTGTCTGATCCTGAGTCTTTCGAGTAAAATTGAATGCTTCATAGGCTCTATGGATTCATCTGATAAAGGGGTTGCGGTGGCTGTGGAAATGGAGCAAAGGGGCCTAAAATTAAAACCCAGATAAACCCTTGAAGGGTTTGGTGGGGATATGGGTTTAAGGAGTGAAAATCTTTTGGGGATTGGTTGGAGAGAGAAAGAAAAGCGGGACGTGGTTGAGGAAAGAGAAAGGGTTAGGAGCGTTCTTCCTGTTCCTCCCATTTTGCAATTTCTTCGTCTTCTTCTTCAATGAGGTACTCTTTGTTATGGTTGGGCAAATGGTGTAGATAACTTGATTTTTGATAGTATCGGTAAATAGTTTCTCGTTATTATTTTTCCTTTATTTTTATTCTTCACTTCTTTTACCAACATAATTGCTAACTCATATTTTCCTTTTTCTTTTTCATTCCTTTACAGGATTTTGGTATTTCTCATCATTTTTTTCCTTATTTCATTTTTATTAATTTCAACATAATTACGAACTTGAACTTGGAAAATATAGAGAAAAAATATACACAAATATAAATAAAAACAAATATATCTTAATAAACTATATATACTTCTAACATAATCTGCTATCAAGAATAATGTTAAAAATATAATTTAAGAAATTTAAGAAAAGTTCAAAAAATTAAGATTTTATTTTCTTTCTCCCTCAAGTTTTGTAAGTATCAAATACAGCCTTAATCTTTTTCATTTCATATTTTGTGATTTTATTAATTCCCAACTCATAGAACTATTTTCTTTATTACTTTCGTATCTCCCTCCAAAAAGATTAAAATCTATATTTTTTATTTTTAAAAATTCTAACATAGCACCAAATAATATAAAAATTTTAACTCTCATATAATATAAAAAAAAATTATTTGTACAATTGGATTTATCTTTTTTTTTAAAACTAAAATAACAACCTTAATCCTAGGATTATAATTTTATTTTTAAGAAAAAAATTATTTTTAAGAATAATTATGACATAACAATATTCAATTGATCTAAAATATAAATAATAAAATATTAAAATTTTATTTTACTTTATACAATAAAAACTGAAAATATATATTTACTTTTGATAAAAATAAAATAAAAAATATATCTTTAATTTTAAAACAAAAGACACAATAAATTTTTGATAATATTATTAAAAAAATTGCTTTAACCAATGAGTTGTGAGGACCGAGGATCTTACTTTGTCACATAAGTCGGTTGACCCCAAAAAAAAGTCTTACTTACTTCCCAAGTAACACTAGCTCTATAAATTAAGAAACTCGCTCCCTATAAATAAAAGTTAAGCACAATAACAAAATAAATGAAAGAGTAAATTTCACATAATAATCTGACATTTATACATTTTTACATATCACCACTTGAGCTTTAAAAATCAACACATAAACATTTATATTTTTTAAGCTAACTGAAAAAAAAAATTCTATTTTAACAATGTTAATCTAAGTGTGTAAAGACAACTTTGTCTGTCTTTTTATTTTTTTCTTTTCTTTTCCTTTATAATCAATTTCTCTTTATCGCCGTCTAGATTTGACTTTTTGAAGAGATTTCAATCTTGATTTTGGCTACAATCAATTTGGTTAGGCTTAGAATTTGTCAATCTATTGTGCCCAAATGATTTCAATTGATGAGAGTTAGATTAGTTAGGGTTTTGGTAAAGTTTTATGAATTTCTTCTATTGTCACAAATTGAATTAATTTTTGAATTATTTATAACACCGCAGTCCCATATCAATTAATATGAGATATATAGATGTGTATATAAGAAATCAAATTGTTATCATTAATACTTGACATTTTTTGTGAGCCTATAGTGCGTTAAGATAACCCAAAAAAATATTATTGAGAAAGCATATTGAGTTTTATTATATTATGATTTGATTTGGACTTTGAGATTTGACACAAATTGTTATATTTTTGGACTGATGTGATGGCATTGTAAGACTCCTAGGGTGATTTTGGGTGGATTTTATAGTGAGTTAAGTTTGTTAATGTTTGTTTACTTTTGGTAATCAAAAGAGGATCAAACCCATAAATATTTGAAGAGATTCAAAGTGATTTTGTAGACACCCAAAAATTACACGTGTTCTTGATTTTTTTGTAACAGGAGGGTAACAATGTTAAATCATGACAAGTTGAAAATGTCAAAGGATGGCTCACAAAGATAAAGAGAATTACTTGGAAAGCACACATATACCTTGGAGTACCAAAATGCAAAACAAAAAAAAGGGATCCTAGACATCACTTATGTTTGCAAGAAAATGATTTTTTTATTTTAATTTTCCTTCCTTATAGCAGATCTGAAAGAGACCGAATTTGATACCATTGCGAAGGTCTCGAAACGGGCTTTTTGAATGGGGTTACATGTCTTTTAATTATTCCCAAATTGCGAGATATGACCATTTTAGTGTACGAAATGAAGGTAGAGCAGGTGGGGCCCACTTGGCGCCAACATGATGGGGCCTAGGTGCCACCATGGTAGCACTGGCCATTTTGTGCTATATCAGGCCATTTTCTTCATTTGTGCAAAAATGGGGGAGAGAAAAAGAAAGGAAAAAAGAAAAGAAGAGAGAAAAAAAAAACATAAAAATAGAGAGAACCTCCTAAAATAGACTTGAACTTTGGATTTGTTATTTTTCTTACAAAACACTTCCATATATATATATATATATATATATATATATATATATATTAAAGGATTCGATTTGAGGCTTAAAAAAAAGCCGATCAAATTTGAAGATACCTCACTCTTAAGATCCATTTTTCTATTTCTTCTTTATTTTTCTTTATTATGGCTTGTTAATACTTAAACTTTATCACTTAATGAGTTTTACTTCATTTTAGGATCTCAAAGCATCCTAGTTTATTACTAGTGGTGTTTGGATCCTATTTTGGATTATGAGTTATTTGAGATAATTTCTCATAAATAAAATTTCCTCCTAATTAGCATGAAAAATCCCCTTTGTGTTTTATTTGATTTATAATTTTGTTTTTTTGATGGATTTATGGAGTTTAGAATTTATGAGTCACTAGCCCAATATCCTAAATTTCTTTGTTAGACCTTATTCGTGTAGTTAGATTTTCATGATGTAATTAATGTTTTATATATGTAATTAGATTAATATGATGTAATTAGTGTTATATTTATGATTTGTTGGTATTTTGTTGGACCTGTGAATCTAGTCTTTATGGTCTTCATTTCCTAAATTCTAATTTTTTTTAATAGATCTTAATATTTTGTTATGCTTGGAGTATGAACTATGTGAGCCTAAGAATAAATTTAAAACCCTTGAACTTTATGTTTAATGAGAATTGAAAGATATTTCCATGATGGAGTAATTTTAATATTTGGTGATTGTAATTGTGATTGGGCCATAAAATAATTTAGATGGCTTTCATGCTAAAAAATTAAGTTTAAGGCTCATTTATAGTGAATTTTTATCATTTTAAAATGTTTGGGGCTTATTTGATGGCTTACATGACTATGGGTAACTCTAACTCTATTTTGATGATTGATTTAATTTTTGTCACATAAAAATGGGTTTCAAATAAAAAATTAAAAAGATCTTTTAAAATTGAATCAAACGAGGTTATTAGAATAAATTTTAAGATAAAATTTGAAGTAGTTTGAGTCTTGTTTCCTATTTGACATAGGGATTTCAAAAATTATTTTTCTTATCAAAATTTTAATTAGTCATCACTACTTTATTATATAATCAAGTGTTTTCCAAATTAAAAAGAATATTTCCGTAAAACCTCACTTGCAAAACATTAAATTCTTATAAATCTATACATATATGATCATTTTGAGAAAATAAATCCTAAAGGATGATTTTCAAAACCCTAAAAGATATATTTTTAATAAATCACTCAAAATAACTTTTCAAAAGATATTCACAAAAATTCAAAAAAAAAAAATTAAAAATTAAATCAAAATCTCTTGTTTGTAGGAATAAGAACTCAAATTGCTTTCAAGATAATGCACTCGCAATGACCTAGGTGGTTTAGGGTGTGACGCCCCTAAATTTGGGCCTAAACAGCCCAATTTGAGACGTCAAAAATACACGATAACTATTACAAAATAGTACATAGTACAAAAATACGGAGCTCAATAATACACAACTAAGTCTTCACTATTATTATCGCACTATTGTTACTTTCTCATTTCCTGAAGACTGATAAAACAAACGAAAGAGTGAGCTCAAATAGTCCAGTAAATAAATATCATGACTAAGATAACAATGAGTAAATTATCATTAGCTTTCAGCAGATGAGCTGTTGATGGAATATACTAAACAACAAGTTTTAGATCAATAATAGTAGTGGAATGAAAAATCCATTAGAAGAATCATGTAGACTACGATGTACTAGCTTTTCTTTTTCAAAAAAATATCATCAACTTTTATCATCTGAAACACCACTAGTCATGATCATACCAACAACAGTTCTTCTTTGTCACAGATCAAAGAGAACATTCACCACGTGCCCTAAAAAGACACACCATCATTATATCGCATTTATCTTGTCATTTGTACCCCAGATCACATATATTCACAAGAACTTAATTATTGATGATTAGAATAATAACAGAGATATAAATGATGAATATAATAACATTATACTTTATCCAGAATCAAATAATGTCCAAATTATCAACATGATGTGGACTCAAATTTAAGAATGATATTCAAGATCCATAATTAAAAATAATTGTTGAAGTTCAATAGAAAGTTCAAGTAAATAGGAAGGTTCAAAAAAAATGATATTAAATAAAGTGCAAACTATTAAAGAACATATAATTATTTTAAGAAGTTTTACTGAGCAATACTTATCATAGTAAGTTTAAAAGTATGAAAAAAATAATATCCCTTACCATAACATATGACTGGATATTGATTTAAATGAAGTTGATCAACTTATATATTTATAATTTAATTAGTAACTACCACATATAATTTAATGGTGTATACCAATTTGTATGAAATCATCAAAAGTGATTTGATAGAAAAAAATTGTGTAGTGTACAAAATAAAGTATAATAAACTTCAAAATAATTTTTGAAAATATTATTTCAAAAGAATCTTCAAGAGAAAGTTTTTTAGAATGAATCTTCTAAAGATTGTCTTCTAAAGAAATATTTATAAACAACGTGTAATGTGTGTGGTTACTTGACTAACTATTATGAAAAGACTTACTTGAACTTGAACAATACTTGTATTCTTACTGATCTTCACAAATACTCACGAGAGCTTAAACATACTTAGAGAAAACTTACACAAAGTAATATTTAGATAGTGAAAGAAATAATAAGCAAGAAAGTTATGAAAATTTCTTATGTTAATGGCTCTATTTATAGTCAAAAATCTTATCATAATTCAATATTTTTTAATTTAACATAAACCGTACATTTCAAGATAATATTTAATCCGCACCACACATTTAATCTTTTAAGATTTCTTTAATCTAAATCATTCATTCAAATTTCTTTTAATCTATACTGTTCATTTTATATCTTAATAAAATAACTAACTTAATATATAAATCAATTAACTTTATATATAAAAGTTAAAATAATTAACTTTAAATAAATCAATTAACTTTATATATAAAACAATTAACTTTATATAAAGTATATAAAACAAATAACTTTATAAATTCAATTATTCAACAATAATTCATCAATTATTCACAATTATTTATTATTATAATTAATTGTTGTAAATACAATGTAGTTGGTTTTCTGAGTTAAAGACTCACAATACTAGCAGAAAAATAAACTAATAATGAAATATAACAGTTTAATCAACACCATAATAGGGATAACAATAATTCATAAAATAAATAAAAGAAAGAACACATTATTGTGTAATGACAATTATTGATTTAGTAATGTGAATTATTGTGCATATACTACTGTGACAATTATCAGTTCAATAATATGAATTATTGTGTATGTGACGACAATTATTTGTTCAATAAAGTCAATATTATACAATAACTACTTTATTAGTTCGATAATATGAAATACTGTGCAATACCGTGTGCTACTGTGCAATACCATATGTTACTGTGCAATACCGTATTCTACTATTCATTTATCATCGAGTATTTAACAGTTAAAAGTGATAGTACCGTTGATTATTTTTATTTAAAAAGGTTACTTATGTCATTTTTTATACTCGACAATATTTCGTTGTGAGGTCCACCAATGTTTGGTTATTTCGAAGCTGTTGTACGAATCAAATATTCCCCGATAAAATGAATATTCTCTGACAAAATAAAATTAGCACAAAATATTTTTAACTTTATCTTTTGTCAATTTATCTACTTATCATTTCAGAATATATATATATATATATATATATATATATATATATATATATATATATATATATATATATACAAAAAAATTAAATTGTATTTCATAAAAGTCGAGGTCTTACATAGGGGATGATATCCTAGACTTCCTTTTTACCATAACTTGGACGGTTTAAGAGACAATACTCTAGACTTCTTTTCATGATGACCCTAGGTGACGATATCCTAAATTTCTCTTTCACCATGACTTAAATGACTTAGGAGACAATACCCTATACTTTCTTAATTTTGACAACTCAAATTGACTCTAGAAGGCGATATCTTAGATTTTCCCCTCTCGACACGGCACACCTAGGCATAAGATACTAAATGTGACGCCCCCAAATCTGGGCCCACACAGCCCAAACTTGAGTCGTCAAAAGACTACAACAAAATTATTACAACAAAGCACAACGTACTACAATACAGTGTATAATAATACACAACTAAGTCTTCACTATTATTGCCACACTATTTTACAAAACGTGAAGACTATGATAACTATTCCTCGGACCCTCACTCCATTCCCCGGCTAGACCCTGTTATGTTTTCATTTCCTGTTGAAAAACAATGGAACAAAAGAAAGGGTGAGCTCAAATAGCCCAGTAAGAAATATCATGACTAAGATAATGACGAATAAATTATCATTAGCCTTCAACAGTTGAGTTCTTGATAGAATACAATAGAATACAAGGTTTATATCAAAAACTGCAGTTAAATTCTTAAACAATGTTCAGATCAATAATAGCAGCGGAATGAGCAATCTATTAGAAGAATAATGCAGATTATAATGTCCACTCGTTTCTCTTTTTCGTAAAAACATCATCAACTTTTATCATCTGAAATACCATTAGTCATGATAATAAAAATTCACAGTTCCTGATCATAATCATACAAATCAACAGTTCATCTTTGCACTACGGGCCAAAGATATTTAATTTAGCACCAGCGGTCATGATTATACCATATTCAGCCTTTGGTGATAATCATACCAAACAACAGTTCATCTATGCACTACGGGCCAAAGAGAACTTTCACCACGTGCCATAAAAGACACCGAACAGATGTATCGCCTTTAACCTATTATATCGCCTTTAACCTATCATCTGTTCAACAAATATATCACATCTGTGCCCCCGGCCACAGATATTCACAACAGCTTGATTTTTGGATGATTAGAATGATATAAATGATGAACAGAAGAAATAGGATAACAATAAGTATCGGAAGTTTACTTTGTACAGATTCAAATAATGTCCAAATTGTCAACATGATGTGGAGTGAAATTTAAAAATGATATTCAAGATCCACAGTTCAGAATAACGGTTACAATTCAATAGAAAGGTTCACGTAAATAGGAAGGTTCAGTTGAAATAATGAAGTTCAACTATTATTGAACATATAATATTTTCAGGAATTATAGAAGTAATAGTTCCATAATAAATTTCGATTTAGGAGTATGAAAGAAAATAATATCCCTTACCGTAGCAGGTTTGATTAACAAAAGGTGAAGGAAATTAATACAAAGGGTTATTCACCAACAGGCGGCAATCCGCTCCGTAAGGTTATTCCCACAATTTAATAGAATTTGAGTACAAAGAGTTATTCACCAAACAGGCGGCAATCCGCTCCGTAAGGTTATTCTCAGAGATTAATAATGAATGAATACGAAAGGTTATTCACCAACAGGCGGCAATCCGCTCCGTAAGGTTATTCCCACAATTTAATACATGGAAATAAAAGGCACGTCTTATGAGTAAGGAAGAAACAATATTATTATCGAGAATCAAATAATGATAATCCCTTACCATAGTACGTTTGAATAATGGAAGATGAAAAAGATGGTATCCCTTACCTCAACACGTGACTGTATATTGATTTAAATGATGTTGATTAACTTGAACAGTACACGTATACTTATAGATCTTCACAAATACTCAAGATGACTTAAGCACACTTAGAGAGAACTTTCACAAGAAGTATTTAGAGAGAGAAAGAAAGAACAAGTAAGGAAGTTTATGAAAAATCCTTAAGTTAAGGCTTCTATTTATAGCCAAAAATCTTATCATTCCTTTAATCTAAACCATTCATTTAAAAAAATCATCTTTTAATCTACACCATCCATTTCAAATTTTATATTATCTTTAATCTACACCATTCATTTCATATCACCTAACTTTATATTATAAACAAATTAATTCAATTATTCAATAATAATTCACACTTTAATCTACACCATTCATTTCATATCACCTAACTTTATATTATAAACAAATAACTTTATTTATTCAACAATAATTCACACTTTAATCTACACCATTCATTTCATATAGCCTAACTTTATATTATAAACAAATAACTTTATCAATTCAATTATTATGACTAATTGTTATAAATACAGTATAGTTAGCTCTTAGATATCAAGTCAATTAATTAATGAAATACAACTGTTTAAATAACACCGTAATAGAGATAACAATAATGCAGAAAGTATGTAAAAGAAAAATACGTTACTGTGTCATGACAATTATTGATTCAATAATGTGAATTACCGTGCATATGTTACTGTGACAATTATTAAATCAATAATGCAAAATACTGTGTAACAACAATTATTGAATTGATAATATAAAATATTATGCAGTGACAATTATCGATGAAATGATGCGTAACAGTTACGGTGTCAATTATCAGACCAATAATATGAGACACTATGCAATACCGTGTGTTACTGTAGAGTACCGAGTGCTACAGAAAATACCAATAACTACCGTATGCTACTATTCTTTTATCACCGATATTTTAACAGTTCCGTTGACTATTTTTATTTAAAAAGGTTATTTCTGTCGTTTTCTATATCCGACAAATATTCCGTTGTGGGGTCCACCAATAATTTGTTATTTCGGCGCCGTCGTACGACACGAATATTCCCCGACCAAACGAATATTCCTCGACAAAGCGAATATTGTCCGACAAAATAAAATTTGCAGATAACATCCTTAACTTTTAACTTGATCGATTTAACCACTTACTGTTTAAAAAAAATATATATGAAGAAAAATTAAATTTTGTATTTCATAAAATTCGGGGTCTTACAACCTCCCCTCCTTATGAAATTTCGTCCCCGAAATTGACGTACCTGACATATCGAAGAGGTAAGGATACTTAGATTTCATCTCAGATTCTAGCTCCCAGGTCATTTCCTCATTATCTTTGTTCCTCCATAAAACCTTGACTTGAGGTATAACCTTTGAGCGTAGGATCTGCTCCTTCTTATCCAGGATCTTAACAGGTACTTCCTCGTATGTTAAATCCTCTGCTATAACGTCTGGTTCTAACTCAATGACGTGGTTTGGGTCCTTCACATATTTACGTAACATAGATATGTGAAAAACGTTATGGATGCGAGACATACTTGGTGGTAAGGCTAGTCTGTAGGCTACAGTTCCTATTCGATCGAGGATTTCAAATGGGCCAATAAATCGAGGGTTGAGCTTTCCTCTCTTTCCGAATCTCGTAACCCCTTTCCATGGAGAAACACGTAAGAATACATGATCTCCGACGTTGAAACTTTCGTCTCTCCGATGAAGATCAGCATAACTCTTTTGTCGTTCTTGTGCGGTCTGTATTCGTTGTCGGATCATTTGGATCTTTTCGGTCGTCAAGCGTACCAACTAGGGTCCCAACAATTTTGCTTCTCCTACCTCATTCTAACATATTGGAGAGCGACACTTCCTTCCATACAAAGCCTCGAATGGAGCCATGCCTATGCTTGCTTGGTAACTGTTGTTGTAAGAAAATTCCACCAATGACAAGTACTTATCCCAACTTCCTTTGAAGTCTAATACACAAAGTCTCAAAAGTTCTTCGAGGGTCTGGATCGTCCTTTCCGATTGTCCGTCCGTTTGAGGATGGTATGCAGAACTAAAACGTAGTTCAGTGCCCATAGCTTTTTGTAAACTGATCCAAAAACGTGAAGTGAATCTAGGATCTCGATCAGAAACTATGGAAACTGGCATGCCATGCAATCTCACGATCTCATTTATGTACATACCGGCAAGACGTTCAAGTGAAAAGTTTTCTCGTATAGGCAAGAAATGAGCGGATTTGGTCAATCTATCTACGATGACCCAAATTGCATCTAAGCCTTGAGAAACTTTGGGAAGACCCGTCACGAAATCCATATTGATGTGTTCCCACTTCCATTCGGGAACCTCAAGTGGTTGTAATGGACCCTTAGGTACTTGATGCTCTGCCTTGACACGTTGACAAGTTAGGCACCTTGAGATAAACTCTGCAATCTCCCTTTTCATATTGTTCCACCAAAATGTATGTCGAAGATCTCGATACATCTTGGTACCCCCTGGGTGGATTGCGAACGGCGTGTTGTGTGCCTCCATCATGATTTTATGCTTTAATTCAGGATCGTTAGGAACACAGAGTCGAGAGTTGACTCGAAGTATTCCTTTCTCGTCGATTCTTGCTTCGGGAATGGCACCTTCTTGTACTTTTTTTATCATGTTTATCAGTTCCGGATCAGTAGCTTGAGCAGTTTTAATTTTATCGATTAAAGTTGGTTCTACTCGCACGTGAACAATCTTCGAGTGGGTCCCTGGTGTCTTTAGCTCTATCTCCATCTTTTGCAAGTCGTACAAAATACACTTTTGTGTTGTCAGCAGTGCACTTGTACTTGCATAAGATTTTCTGCTCAAAGCGTCAGCTACAACGTTCGCCTTTCCCGGGTGATACTGGATTGTGTGGTCATAATCCTTTAACAGCTCAAGCCAACGTCGTTGTCGCATGTTGAGTTCCTTCTGGGTGAAGAAATACTTGAGACTTTTATGATCCGTATAGATATCCACTTTTTCTCCGTACAAGTAGTGTCTCCAGATCTTCAACGCGAAAACGACTGCTGCCAACTCTAGATCATGAGTAGGATAATTTTTCTCATAATCTTTGAGTTGTCGAGAGGCGTAGGCTATAACCTTTCCATGTTGCATAAGGACACAACCTAGACCTTTGCCAGAAGCATCGCTGTAGATAACAAATTCTCCTGATCCTGATGGTATGGTCAGAACAGGAGCTGAAACCAGTCTCTTCTTGAGTTCTTGGAAACTTTTCTCGCATTCCTCGCTCCATATGAATTTTGTGCTTTTTCGAGTAAGCTGCGTTAATGGAGTGGCGATTCGAGAAAATCCTTCTACGAATCTCCGATAATAACCAGCTAGACCCAGAAAACTTCGGACTTCGGTTACTGTTTTGGGTTGTTCCCAATTTAGTACCGTTTCAATCTTCATAGGATCGACTGATATTCCTTGACTAGAAATCACATGCCCAAGAAACGCGACCTCCTCAAGCCAGAACTCACATTTCTTCAACTTGGCATATAATTTGTTTTCACGGAGCTTTTGTAGTATCAATCTCAGGTGTTGTTCATGATCCTCGCGACTCTTGGAGTATATGAGGATGTCATCAATAAAGACAACCACAAAATGATCCAAATGTTCCTTGAATATCCGGTTCATCATGTCCATGAAAGCTGCAGGAGCATTAGTTAGTCCAAAAGGCATGACTAAGAACTCATAATGCCCATAACGAGTTCTGAAAGCAGTCTTTGGAATGTCCTCAGCTTTAACCTTTAACTGATGATATCCAGAACGGAGATCAATCTTTGAGAAATGTTGAGCGCCTTGCAATTGATCAAACATGTCATCAATCCGAGGTAACGGGTACCTGTTCTTGATGGTGACATGGTTCAATTCTCGGTAGTCAATGCACAATCTCATACTCCCGTCTTTCTTCTTCACAAATAGAACAGGAGCACCCCAAGGTGATGCACTTGGACGAATGAAACCGGTATCCAACAATTCCTGTAGTTGGTTTTTTAACTCTTGAAGTTCAATGGGAGCCATTCGGTATGGAGCTTTGGAAATGGGCTTGGTACCGGGTTCAAGATCAATATAAAATTCAATTTCACGGTTTGGGGGTAAGCTAGGAAGTTCTTCAGGAAAAACGTCAGGAAACTCATTAACAATGGGAATATCATTCAAGTTTGATGTATTTTTGTTCAAATCAGTGACATGAGCTAAAAAGGCTTGACATCCGTTTTTCAATAAACGAATGGCTTTATGGCTAGAAATAACAGTTATAGATTTCAATGGTTTAGTTGCTTGAATTTGCATGACAGGTTGATTAGGAATATGAAAACTAATAATCTTATGAAAACAATCAATTTTAGCATGATGGGTAGTCAACCAATCAATTCCTAAAATCACATCAAATTCACGCATCTCCAAAGAAATAAGGTTAACAGGTAATGTGAGGTTGTTGATTTGAACTAGGCAAGATTTATAGACAGTGGATGTAATGGTCATTTCTCCTAATGGGGTTTCAACTGATAAGTCAAAGTCCAAGTTTTCAGGAGTTAAGTTTAAACGCTGAGCACATGCAGGTGAGATAAAAGAATGGGTAGAGCCAGTATCTAACAAAGCGTAGACTTCACGAGAATTTATGAATAGCTTACCGGTTATCACCTCGTTCGAGTTTCGCGCCATTTGGGATGTCACAACAAAAGCTCTCCCTTGAACTACAGATTTTCCCTTATCCGCGCTAGCTTTTGGTATCATCATTGCAGCTGGACTTGATTTTGTGGCAGGACAAAACCGCGCAAGATGACCATCTTTCCCACAACTGTAGCACTTTTTGGACTGCTGTGTACAGTTTGGGCTGATGTGACCTTCCTAACCACACCTATAGCATCTCACTGGTAGTCGATCTTCTCCCCTTAAAACTGGGGTCAGTGCTGGTGCTGGTACTGGTGCTGGTGCCCTTCCATAATTATTATGGAATCTCTTTCTTTTGAAATTGTTCCCACTGGATTCTCCTCTTCTGTTATTTGATGTGGAATTACCACCGAAGTGTTGGTTACCTACTCGATGGTTCTCGTTCCTGTGGTTGTTGTCATTCCTTTCTCTATGTTGCTCATTAACTCTTGGCTGCAATGTTTCATCTGTTTGCTCCACCCTTTGAGCCCTATCCACAACATCTGAATACAAACTAAATTTATGAGAGCTAAGTTGTTGACGAATTTTGAATCTCAAACCTCTTAGGAACATCCAACTCATTCGTGCTTCGTCATCCACAAGATGGGTGGCAAAGCGAGATAACTCGGCAAACTTGGCTTCATATTGGGAGACTGTCATGTTTCCCTGCTCCAGCTTAATGAATTCCACCTCTTTCATATGACGGATGCTTTCTGGGAAATACTTCTCGTTAAACAGTTCTTCGAATTCTGTCCAAGACATTTCGAGTGCTGAAGGTTGGATACGTTTTACCGCTTCCCACCAATGGTCCGCCTCACCTCGTAACATAAAAGTGGCAAATGGCACCTTCTGATCATCAGCGCATTGTAAGACATCAAGTATTTTTGTCGTCTGCTTCAGCCATGCCTCCGCTTTGAGTGGGTCAGGCTTCCCGTGGAATTCAGGTGGTCCCAATTCTTTAAATTGCTTGACAGTGACCATCCTCAAATTACCGGCGTTTCTACCGTTATTATTGACTGGATTTCCTCTTGCTTGATTCTGTATGAACTGCATGAAATTCCTAAAGAATCCATCGTTCATCATGTTATCAGGAACATTATTTCCTGAGTTGGCAGGAGGATTGTTTGGGGCCTCTTGATTCTCGGCTACATTCGCTTCAGGCATTCCATAGTTAACCTCTTGATTTCCAGATGCCATACTAAACTGTTGTCACAAAATAATTGTTAGTTCAAACAAATTGACTCATCTCTTCATGTTCCTACATTCAAATCGATTCATTAGATAAAAAAAATCTAATTTAGGTAGGACACACTAGTGATTGATTCTATTCGTCTCTCCCCTCCTAGTTCTAACCCCAGATCTCCATTAAAGACCATATCCCTAAGCTCTGATGCCAACTGTGACACCCCCAAATCTGGGCCCACACAGCCCAAACTTGAGTCGTCAAAAGACTACAACAAAATTATTACAACAAAGCACAACGTACTACAATACAGTGTATAATAATACACAACTAAGTCTTCACTATTATTGCCACACTATTTTACAAAACGTGAAGACTATGATAACTATTCCTCGGACCCTCACTCCATTCCCCGGCTAGACCCTGTTATGTTTTCATTTCCTGTTGAAAAACAATGGAACAAAAGAAAGGGTGAGCTCAAATAGCCCAGTAAGAAATATCATGACTAAGATAATGACGAATAAATTATCATTAGCCTTCAACAGTTGAGTTCTTGATAGAATACAATAGAATACAAGGTTTATATCAAAAACTGCAGTTAAATTCTTAAACAATGTTCAGATCAATAATAGCAGCGGAATGAGCAATCTATTAGAAGAATAATGCAGATTATAATGTCCACTCGTTTCTCTTTTTCGTAAAAACATCATCAACTTTTATCATCTGAAATACCATTAGTCATGATAATAAAAATTCACAGTTCCTGATCATAATCATGCAAATCAACAGTTCATCTTTGCACTACGGGCCAAAGATATTTAATTTAGCACCAGCGGTCATGATTATACCAGATTCAGCCTTTGGTGATAATCATACCAAACAACAGTTCATCTATGCACTACGGGCCAAAGAGAACTTTCACCACGTGCCATAAAAGACACCGAACAGATGTATCGCCTTTAACCTATTATATCGCCTTTAACCTATCATCTGTTCAACAAATATATCACATCTGTGCCCCCGGCCACAGATATTCACAACAGCTTGATTTTTGGATGATTAGAATGATATAAATGATGAACAGAAGAAATAGGATAACAATAAGTATCGGAAGTTTACTTTGTACAGATTCAAATAATGTCCAAATTGTCAACATGATGTGGAGTGAAATTTAAAAATGATATTCAAGATCCACAGTTCAGAATAACGGTTACAATTCAATAGAAAGGTTCACGTAAATAGGAAGGTTCAGTTGAAATAATGAAGTTCAACTATTATGGAACATATAATATTTTCAGGAATTATAGAAGCAATAGTTCCATAATAAATTTCGATTTAGGAGTATGAAAGAAAATAATATCCCTTACCGTAGCAGGTTTGATTAACAAAAGGTGAAGGAAATTAATACAAAGGGTTATTCACCAACAGGCGGCAATCCGCTCCGTAAGGTTATTCCCACAATTTAATAGAATTTGAGTACAAAGAGTTATTCACCAAACAGGCGGCAATCCGCTCCGTAAGGTTATTCTCAGAGATTAATAATGAATGAATACGAAAGGTTATTCACCAACAGGCGGCAATCCGCTCCGTAAGGTTATTCCCACAATTTAATACATGGAAATAAAAGGCACGTCTTATGAGTAAGGAAGAAACAATATTATTATCGAGAATCAAATAATGATAATCCCTTACCATAGTACGTTTGAATAATGGAAGATGAAAAAGATGGTATCCCTTACCTCAACACGTGACTGGATATTGATTTAAATGATGTTGATTAACTTGAACAGTACACGTATACTTATAGATCTTCACAAATACTCAAGATGACTTAAGCACACTTAGAGAGAACTTTCACAAGAAGTATTTAGAGAGAGAAAGAAAGAACAAGTAAGGAAGTTTATGAAAAATCCTTAAGTTAAGGCTTCTATTTATAGCCAAAAATCTTATCATTCCTTTAATCTAAACCATTCATTTAAAAAAATCATCTTTTAATCTACACCATCCATTTCAAATTTTATATTATCTTTAATCTACACCATTCATTTCATATCACCTAACTTTATATTATAAACAAATTAATTCAATTATTCAATAATAATTCACACTTTAATCTACACCATTCATTTCATATCACCTAACTTTATATTATAAACAAATAACTTTATTTATTCAACAATAATTCACACTTTAATCTACACCATTCATTTCATATCGCCTAACTTTATATTATAAACAAATAACTTTATCAATTCAATTATTATGACTAATTGTTATAAATACAGTATAGTTAGCTCTTAGATATCAAGTCAATTAATTAATGAAATACAACTGTTTAAATAACACCGTAATAGAGATAACAATAATGCAGAAAGTATGTAAAAGAAAAATACGTTACTGTGTCATGACAATTATTGATTCAATAATGTGAATTGCCGTGCATATGTTACTGTGACAATTATTAAATCAATAATGCAAAATACTGTGTAACAACAATTATTGAATTGATAATATAAAATATTATGCAGTGACAATTATCGATGAAATGATGCGTAACAGTTACGGTGTCAATTATCAGACCAATAATATGAGACACTATGCAATACCGTGTGTTACTGTAGAGTACCGAGTGCTACAGAAAATACCAATAACTACCGTATGCTACTATTCTTTTATCACCGGTATTTTAACAGTTCCGTTGACTATTTTTATTTAAAAAGGTTATTTCTGTCGTTTTCTATATCCGACAAATATTCCGTTGTGGGGTCCACCAATAATTTGTTATTTCGGCGCCGTCGTACGACACGAATATTCCCCGACCAAACGAATATTCCCCGACAAAGCGAATATTGTCCGACAAAATAAAATTTGCAGATAACATCCTTAACTTTTAACTTGATCGATTTAACCACTTACTGTTTAAAAAAAATATATATGAAGAAAAATTAAATTTTGTATTTCATAAAATTCGGGGTCTTACACTAAACACATACTTTTGCATTTCTTTTTAAGGCAATTTACTTAAACTTTAAATAAAACATTAAAAAAAACGATAATCGTGTTTCACGAAAGTCGGGAGGTATCTAACATTTTTCTCTCGCTTAAGCAAACCCCCGAATTCTTGAAATCTCGGTTGCGGACCAATTTTACCGAACCAGATGTGGGTCATATCTTTTTATCAAAACTAAAAATTCGAATTAGTTGGTACATTTATTTAAATCTACACCAACTGTCAACTTTGTCTAATTGGTTCACTTTTAAATCAAAATTTCAAAATCCGTCGATGTAAGTCAATTTTTTCCAAAATAACTTACAAGATTTTTTTTAAACTTTAAAAAATCCCGGCATCAACAAATTTCATATGGGTTTAATGAAAACAGTGTGTTAATTCGGTGAGTTAACTCATCGGTTGTGAAGAACAGGCTAATGGTGGTACTGTTGCTGCGTTGTGGTTGGTGGCAGTGACTCATCTTAAGTCGTGAGCAACACTACAGAAGTTTGACAAATTTCATAAATTTAACAATATTCATTCTAATTCCACTTGTATGCTAGGCCACAATTTTTTGTGTTGGATTTGCTATTTTGGTTTTACCAAACTTCTTATTGATTTACAATATTTTAGTTGCCAAAATATGATGGAGAAATGTAAATCTATACGATTGGGACGATGGTTGGTCTTATTTTTTGGGTATTAAACTAGGGGCATTCTGGGCATTTTATAAAGTGAGTAACCTGATTTATAAAAAGCTCATGTTGTTTTAGAGAGTAGCACACACACACACAGTTAAATTGAATGAAAAATGTAACAATTTTGCCTAATCTCAAAACTATAGTTGTTCGTTTGTGTCGACTTTTGAAATTTAAGTGGTGATATGCAAAAATGTATAAACCGTTAAGTGAAATGAAAAGTGAAGGTCGCTAGCATGGCTCGGTTCGGAGCTACCGGATCTTGCCAGGTCCATTGATAAGTCCTAGGCCCAAGCCTAGATTCATCAAGCAGGTCGGATCATGCCTGACTATTGACATTTTCATCAAAGTATCCCAAACAAACCCACCAACCACTCCAACTCTCCAAGTGCATAGGCAAGTGTGGTTGTCAGCCCAAGTGCTTCAAGTGTCATTTTTACCCATCCCACAAGTTCTGGGTTTTATGTGATGCTAGCTCCGAGTACTGGTTGGAACGATTGAAGAAGTTTTCCGGGTTGTCAGCTAGTGAGATTTTGCATTATTTAGGTACTAATGATATTTTGGATCATGATAATGATGATAGTTATAAAAATTGAGTTCATTATATTTGTAAATGAATAGAAAATGATTATTATGAGGAGGATACGACTTTTTGTGATATATGGGGATCTTATCGAATATAGACAAGTCGGCAGAATTATATATGGAGCAGTTGAATTTTCAGAAATTTGGTTGCAAATTCAAATATAGCAAGTTCAATTAAGGTTTAGCATTTGTTATGCATGCGAGTGAGGCGGGTTGGAGGGGTGTATGCTTTAATTTGCAATTTTGAGGGGGTTTCTTAATTTCTGGGGAATATTTTATCAAGTGATTAAGCTTTTGGGTGATCAATTAGAATATTTCAAGCTTGGTTTTAATATCTGAAGTCAGATTATTGGAAACTAAAGGAGAATAAACATAAATTTTAAACTTTTTTTTTACAAACCATGGAACAATATCAGGAAAAAATCATTTGTTCAATCAGAAAAATACGAATTACATGTAAGAAAAAATTGAAGGGATATCTATTGTATTCAAAATAAAATCCGAATTACAAACTTTTATGCTCTAAGCAAAAAAATCAAAAAATAATTGTCGTAATAAGCATGTCGCATCGTGTATCCAACTAACAGATCTACAATTACCCATCAATCACAGTAGACGAAATCAACTCTTCACATAGAGAGAATTCAAACTCCCAAAAAGATAAAAATGATTATCACAAGAGTAAAGAAAAAACAAGAGATCTAACTTCAAATTAGGAAAAAACAAAAATTCACAGAAAAAAAATACAAACTCCACAAAAAGAGAGAATACAAACCGAATAAACGACTAGTTATAACAGAGAAATCTAGGGAAAAGTCTCAAGAGACCCTTCCCACGTCTAAGTTTGGAGTGTTGGAGGCTAGAGTTTATGTGCAGAGAGACCAGAGGAAAAAAGAGAAGTGTAGAATAAACATGATATGATCAATCGGCGTTTGGAAGAAATGATCAAGAGCAAAAAAACAGCTTTGTACGGAAGTTGGAGCAAGGAGAAAAGAGTTGTGAGAAGAGTTCTATGCTTTTCTTTTCATCTTTTCATTCGATTCAGGAACTTGTGTCATGAAAAGAATGCTTTATCCTGCCTGAATGATTTTTTCAAGTACCGATGGTTATTCATATAATCAGGATGAGGAACTTTGTAATATTACAAAATCCAAAAATAAAATACTCTGCTTTTTGCCAAAGAAAAAATAATAAAATTTTCTAATTGTATTCTCTTACATTTTTAACACCTTAGGCTATGAATGGCTTCAAACTGTATGCCAATAAGAAATATATTTTAAAAATATATTTTTTTTAAAAGTCGTCATTTTACAAATATACTTTGAAACAGAGAGAGAGGGAGTACTTCTGTACTTGTAGTCGAGCTCCATGGCTACTAATTAATGTCTAATGTTAACACAAGAATTAAACAGTACTTTTTACAGCTCTTCGAATCTCTTTCCGGGGTTCAGTCTCCCATCTTTCTGGTTTATACTGTTCTTGATTAATTTGTCAGTTTCGCTTTTTGGTCGCAAGTGAAATGAAGATTAAAATGAATTGCTTGCATTCACCTTTCACGGGTAAAATGTCATTGACATAAAAATTGCAAAATGTTAGACACTAAACATTTTTCTAATTACTATAACATTGAATATTGGTTGAACAAGACCAACAATGTATATATGTGGGTTAAGAGAGAACCCCAAACAATTATATGGTGCAATAATTTGAGACAAAAGCAATCACTTGTAGAGTTCAGGTTTCAAGACCCCAACATACGGCAAGTTTCTGTAATGCTCCGCAAAGTCCAGTCCATAACCCACCACAAAATAATCTGGACACTGCCACAAGAGGAATGTAAGCGCTTGTTGCTTCCCATTGGTCAAAAACAAATAGTACAAGATGTTCTCAGCTTAAAATAGTTTTCAATCGGAAAATATTAGTGAAAATAAATAAATAGATAAAGTGCAACTGATCATATTAAAAAGTTTTCTCAATGGGAGGAACTACTGTTGAATGATGCTGCAACAAAGCAATACATAACAAATGGAAACAGGAACTACTGTAGAATCAGATAACTTAAAATGAAGAAAGAAAACAAATAAATCTGTAGAGATAATCAAACAATATCAAAACATGGAAATGATGGGTATTACTCAATCAACGTGCACACGCGCGCAGAGAGAGAGAGAGAGAGAGCGAATACCTCAAAACCACAATAGTACTTTCCCTTGCCCACTAGCTCAAAATTAACCTTTCGTCTTGATGGTTTATCAAGGAGAGTACACACAGATATGGAGGATGCCCCCTTAGATTTCAAGTGGGTAATGAGGCAGGATAAAGTATTTCCCGTATCCACAATATCCTCTACCTGAATCACGAAGATCAGTAAATAACCTTCATTGTAACTAGAAAATCTGGGAACAATTATTTAACAAAAATAATGTTCAAGAAAAATATTAGGACTAATTGATAGCAATTCTTGACTATAATACACATTACTAGTATCCCTTTCTTTCTCAACACCGCCTCTCTTTTGTAGCACAGTTAAAGAACTTCATGGAGAGGACTACAAACTAAAGACTTAATGGTCTGGAGATTTAGGGGTCACTGTTATAAAATCAACCATTGTTTGTCCCCTTAGTAACAGCTTCCCGGGCTCTAGATACACTATAAATGCCTTTTACATTGCCTCCCGTTCTCTGGATAGGTATTAGTATTACACTTCCTCCATATTTCCTTGTATGCAGAAATTACCTTCCTCAATCTCCTAAAATATGTCAACTAGAAAGTTTGTTTGAAGTGGTAAATGAGACAGAAAGTATTACCTTACTTCCAGGAAAAATTGATCAAATAATTGCGGGGAAAAAAAGGATTACTCAGATATATGCGGTTGAGTTAAAGCCCACATAATTATACACTGACAGTGCATAAAACTTCAATTCATAAGTTAACCCTGACACACACAAACTACACCAATACTTAACAAACCAAACAAAGAACAAAAGACATAAAGAATTACCATAAAAAATACGGGTACAATAATATTGCGTATAATTCTAGTCTCATACTTGAAAATGAAGACATATCATTCCCAAAATTAAACTATTCATCCCAATTCTAAAGCTTTAACTAAACGCTATCAAACAGGCCATTAGTAAAAACTTCCAAAATTATGAACGAAATGCCATGAACTAAGAAATAAGGTTTGAAAAAATCACAAAAAACTTTACTTTAAAATGAGGAAATATTAACAATAATTACCAGAATTACGTGCTTTCCCTGAATATCAAGCTTCAAATCAAAGGAAATTAGTGGGGCATTGTTGGATTGTGTGCCGGAACCGTACGATGAAGCTCGAATGAAATCGACGGTGACTGGTAATGGGATTTTTCTGACGAGGTCGGCGAGGAACAGAAATGCTCCGGTGGCTACGCCGATGATGACCGGCGGAAGTGGGTTATTATTGAAATCTAGGGTAATTTGAGAGGCGAGTTCGGATATTCGTTGGGAGATTTGTTGTTCGGTCCATAGGATTCTCTCTATAGCGTTCTCCATATCCCTCTCCAAATTATGCAGATAACCAGAGAGGGATTAGTCAGACAAACCCAATTGAAAATAGGTCCTCTTAAGGTACGCCCTAAAGGTATATTTTAAATACGAAAAATAAGAGATATTTATTTATATATTTATATTAAATTTAATATATAAGGTTTATTAATATATTATTTTTTTATACATTAAATTCAGTATAAATATATAAATAAATAATATTTAGTGAGTGTCATTTTTTATTTTTTGCACTTAGCATGTGTCTTAGGACACATATTAAAAAAACTCTTGAAAATATTAATACTTCCTCTAAAATATAAAATCTTTTTTTTAAATAATTTAAAATATTTTTAAATTCAAACTTACATAAAAAAATTAATTTTAACAATATAATAATAAATACTATAAACTGTTTAAAAAAGTTACTCATTTATTGTTTTATAATCTTTGAAAAATCATCTCAATTTTAAATTTAAAAAAAATAAATTAAAATTTAAAAAATAATAATAATTTTATAATTTGAAGTGAAGTCATAAAAACTAAGATAAATAATAATATTTTGAATTTATGTAAATAAGTAAGTAATATCTTAATATATATATATATATATATATATATATATAGAACGGTTCAAAAATATATCTTTTAAACAACATACTTTCTTAAGTAACATATTTTTATCAAAATAATATCGTTTTAAAGATTTTTTTAAGACATTTTCGTAAATAAAAGAAAAATAAATCAGACAACATAATGTCACATCTTCTTTTAATATTTAAAAAAATAAAATTCAAAACGACGTTGTTTTGATAAAGATATACTATTTAATATAGATATACTTTCTGTGATAATTTTGTGTGGTAAGATATTTAATGTCGCATTATTGAGAGTAAAAATTTGAGATTCATATTATTTTTAAAATTAAAAATATTTTAACAAAAATATTGAGCATCGAATAAAAGGATACAAGATTTTAATTTTTTTTTACACACAAAAATTGAAACGTTCAAAGAAAGGGACTTCCTTCTTTATTTTTCAACAATAGAATTAGCGGTCACTATTATTAGAATTGTATTCTCTACTTTTTTTCAATTCTTATTCGTCGAAACTTAATTTTGAATTTTCTTTCTCCACTCTCATGAACAAATTAATTTTTTTTAACAAATATTATCCTATTTTCAGTAGATTTTACGTTATTGATTTAAGGATTATCAGTTGAGCTACAAATAAATATTGTACTGTTGAAATAAAAAATAAAATTATCAGAATAAATATTTATTAAACATTTTTTTTAATTATTTTTATAGACACTTAATATCTTAAGTGATATTTATTATTTTGACGTTATCATTTTTATTTTAACACTATCAACTATCGTAATAAAATATACAACTCACCAATGCGATGTCTTTTAGCTCGTATGGTAAACAATTTATTTAGCAACAACCATATTTTTCCGGAGCGAATCTTCGCAAGCGTTACACCATTATCTATCATTATCATATTTTATAATCCTTCAGCCCCTCAAAAACAAATTTTGTTTTATTTTTTGGTCAAATTAATTATTTTTATAATCTAAATTTATATTATTTTTTTATAAATATAAGTGAAGAAATTATAATTATAAAAAATTATATCGAATTTACTATTAATTTTAATTTTTATAAATTTAAAATATAAATAAATATATTTAATTTTTAATTCTAAAATTAATTAATTTAACCAAAAAAAATTAAACTACGACGAAGGAAATATTCAAAGCGCAAAAAACTGAAGTGCATCTATCATCCCAAGACAAAGTACAACCACACATGTCCTATAGACCCCTCCCCAAAGTCATTTAGCTTAAAACAATTGAATTGAATACATTTTGGCGCCTAAAAATCGCATAAACACACAAGAGACAGAAAGAGAGAGATCAAAGCGAAATATGCCTACCATTTTCATCGCCGTTCAATGTTGTCAGTGCTCCACGATGCAGGCATTCTTCATTTCTCTCTCTCTCTCTATATATATAAATATACTTATTATAAATATTGGAGGTCCAAATGCACCACATTACTTTTGATTCATTGCGTTTGAAATAAGTTGTAGTTAGGTGAATAAGATTCTCTAGTATGTTCGGTGCGTTTGAAACTCCCAAACACAGTAAACGTCTGGTGAAAGTGAACTAGATGAGGTAAAGCCTTTAGGCCTTCTTTAGTACCTAGACCACGTTGAGAACTTGAGATCCTTTTGTTTTACAGAGAAGCAGCCAAGCAAACCTGGAGGGCCAATGGTGAATTCGAAACGGAGTGATCACGCAAGGCAAGCTGTTGACATTTTTGCTGATAAAGAGCTAATAAGACCACAACGTTCAAAAGACAAGACGGCGTTTCCAAATGCTGTAGACAATTTTGCTGAAAAAGTGTTAATGAGAGGTCAACTTTCAAAAGACACGGGGGCATCTAAATGGAGAGATTACATAACCCAAGAAGATAGTAATGAGAACCACAATCTTGCAGAGAAAGCGCCAAGGCAGCGAGGGGCAACAGCAATCAAAGGCGCAACTTCAAAATGGAAGGAATACATTGCAGAAGATGATAATTGTTGAAGATTGTCTCATATCTTTCAAGATTTGATTTGATTTTGGATAAAATTTTTCAAAGATTTGCAAGATTTGGAAAGATTTTGCAAGATTTGGAAAGATTTTGGTCCTTGATTTGTGGGATTTTGTCCTCTTCTCTTGCACTATAAAAGGAAGCATTGGCTTCCCATTTCAACACACCAAGCCAATAGCTAGCAACTAGAGAGAGAAAGGAGATAGAGAGGTTTAGTAAGAGAAAAGAAGAGTGAGAGGGTTTTGAGAGAAATTAAACAGTTAGTTTATTTCTCAGTTGAGAGAGTATGTAATTCTTTATATTATTTTTAGTGAATTTCTGAGATCTCTCCCCCGTGATTTTTCCCAGTTGGGTTTCCACGTAAAAATTCTTATGTCATTATTTTTATCTCATACAGTTGAGTGTGTGTGTGTGTTATCTTAGTGTTTATTTTGTGAGCCTGATTTCTCAACAATTGGTATCAAGAGCTTTTGGTTCACGCCGTTGGTGTTGAGGTACGATGTTGAACCATTTGATGAAAAGTCAAATTTCATTATTTGGCAGAGTACGGTCAAAGATGTATTAGTTCAATAAGGATTGGCGAAGGCACTAGTAGGGAAGGAAAAACTTGCAGTTGACGATGTGATGTCAGCAGTCCTGGACCAAGATAAGTTCAGGGGCACTACTTCCAGAGATCAAGGAGACAGTCTTCTTGCATTTTCAGATGGGCGTGGCAGGGGTCTTAATTGGAAGAAGAATTTCGGCAAGGAACGAGGAAGGTCTCAATCGAGATCAGGCAAGAAGGATATATCTCAGGTTGAGTGTTATCATTGCCACGAGAAGGGCCACTTAAAAAATAAGTGTTCATTGTTGAAAAAAGCGAACAAGAAGAAAGGTAAGCAGATTGAAAATTCTGCTAATGTTGCTGAGAAAGCGGATGTCTGCAGCGATGGAGAGTTGTACACAGTGGCAGAAAATGAAGCATCACGAGGTGATCTCTTATCCATTAGAGACAGTAGCAGCCTTACAGATTGGTACATGGATTCCGGTTGTTCTTTTCATATGTCCCCTCACAGGGATTGGTTTGATACTTTTACATCCTGCAATGGTGGTTCCGTGATATTGGGTAACAATGCAATCTGCAAAGTTACCGGGATATGCACCATCAAAGTTAAAATGTTTGATGGGGTCGTCAGAACATTGGGTGATGTAAGGTATATTTCAGAATTGAAAAAAAGCTTGATATCGGTTGGAGTACTTGACTCTATAGGCTGTAGTATCTCAGTCAGAGATGGTGTCATGAAAATTACCAATGGTTCAATGGTAATTATGAAGGGTCAGAAAAAGGGCACCCTCTACAAGTTGATAGGGGACACAGTTACTGGTGGAGCAGCGGTTTCTGTGCAGGATAATTCCAACAGTGATTGCACAGAATTATGGCACATGCGACTTGGTCACTTGAGTGAAGGTGGAATGAAAGAACTTCACAAAAGATAGTTGCTGAAAGGTGTCAAAACGTACAGTTTGGAATTTTGCAAGTATTGTTTGTACGACAAACAACGAAGGGTCAGCTTCGAGGCAAGAGCACATACCAGTAAGAATGTACTTGATTATGTACATTCAGATGTTTGGGGCCCGATCAAGGATACGTCAATGGGTGGAACCCATTATTTTGTCAGCTTCATAGATGACTACTCCAGAAAGGTGTGGGTGTATTTTATGAAGCAGAAGTCCGAGGTTTTCAGAATCTTTAAGCAATGGAAAGCTAAAGTAGAAAATCAGACCAGAAAGAAGCTGAAGTACTTTAGATCAGATAATGGCATGGAATACAAAGACAAGTCATTCCTATAGTTCTGTCAGGATGAAGGTATCACCAGACACTTCTCAGTTAAAAGAACTCCAGAGCAAAATGTTGTTGCAGAGAAGATGAACAAAACTCTCTTGGAACGCGCTAGATGTATGAGGTTGAATGCAGGTTTGCCCAAGAATTTCTGGGCTGAGGCAGTCAACACAGCCTGTTATCTGATAAATCGATCCTCTTCAGCTGGAATTGATTACAAAATCCCCGATGAGGTATGGAATGGGAAACTAGTTGATTTTTCTGTAATGAAAATCTTTGGTTGTCTAACTTATGTTCATCTGCCAGTTGAGGAGCGACAGTCCAAACTTGATCCAAGGTCAAAAGAGTGCATTTTCCTTGGATATGAAGATGAAGTCAAGGGATATAGGTTATGGGATCCAGTATCCAAGAAAAAGGTTGTTAGTAGAGATGTGGTGTTTAATGAGAAACACATGCTGAACAAATCCGAGAATGAAGAATCTACAACAAATGAGTTGCAGAAACACCCAGTTGAGGTGGAGCTTCCTGAAGAGAACAAAGAAGCTGAAGAGATTGAAGATGATCATCCTTTAGATCCCCAAGAGAGGTCCTATAATCTTGTTAGAGATCGGGAAAGGCGAGTCAGTAAACCAGTGCAGAGATATGAGTTTGAAGACATGGTTGTCTTTGCCTTGATTGCAGGTAGTGGAGATCCAACTAGTTATCAGGATGTTATTCAGTCCAAGGATAATGATAAATGGGCAATAGCGATGGCAGAAGAGATGGAGTCTTTACAGAAGAACAAGACTTGGGAGTTAATTCAACTTTCAAAAGGATCAAAGGCTATATGATGCAAGTGGGTGTTCAGGAAAAAGAAAGCTCATTCCGATAAAGAAGGTGAAAGATTCAAAGTCAGATTGGTAGCAAAGGGATTCTCTCATAGAGAAGGAATCGACTACAATGAGATCTTCTCACCAGTTGTGAAACACACATCGATTCGGTTGATCTTGTCTATCGTAGTATCACAGGATGTGGAGTTAGAGCAGCTTGATGTGAAAACAGCTTTTCTCCATGGCGATTTAGAAGAAAAGATCTACATGAAGCAACCAGAGGGGTTTATTGAACCAGGGAAATAGGGCTTAGTTTGTAGCTTGAAAAAGTCTCTCTATGGTTTGAAGCAGTCCCCGAGACAGTGGTACATGAGGTTTGATAGCTTCATGGTGGCTCATGGTTACTCTCGTTTTGAGTATGATCCATGTGTGTATTTTAGATTGCTTGATGATGGTTCTCTAGTACTGTTGACATTATATGTCGATGACATGTTGATAGTAGCAAAGAGGATGACAGATATTCTTCAGTTGAAGAATTTATTGAGCAGTGAATTTGAAATGAAGGATCTTGGGTCAGCCAAGAAGATCCTAGGTATGAAAATTCACAGAGATCGTCAGACAGGAAAGTTGTGGTTAACTCAGAAAGGATATGTGCAGAAGCTCTTGGAGAGGTTTAACATGCACAATGCTAAACCAGTTAGCACTCCGTTGGCAGCACATTTCAAGTTATCTTCACAATTGGGCCCACGGACAGAGGATGAGGTGGAGTCTATGTCCAGAGTACCGTATGCAAATGCGGTGGGTTGTCTCATGTATGCTATGGTATGTACAAGGCCAGATATCTCACATGCAGTAAGTATGGTTAGCAAGTATATGACAAATCCAGGGAAAAAGCATTGGAATGCTGTTAAATAGATTTTTCGTTATTTAGCAGGTACAACCAATTACGGTCTTATGTTTGATCGTGATACTGCGAGAAGTGAGGTTACAGGGTTTGTTGATTCGGATTATGCTGGAGACCTAAATTCAAGAATATCTATAACAGGGTTTGTATACACCTTTTATAGAGGATGTATATGTTGGAGGTCAGTGTTACAGTCTACGGTAGCATTATCAACAACAGAGGCTGAGTATATGGCATTGACAGAGGCAGGCAAGGAGGCTTTGTGGCTAAAGGGACTAGTTGAAGAACTAGATTTCATGCAGGGCATTATCCGGATACAGTGTGATAGTCAAAGTGTTATTCATTTAGCAAAGAACCAGGTGTTCCACGCCAGAACCAAACATATAGATGTTCGGTATCACAAAATTCGTGAGTGACTGAATAATGGTGACATTGCAGTTCGCAAAGTTCACACAAAGGATAATGCTGCAGATATGATCACAAAATCAGTTACAGTAGAAAAGTTCAAGCATTGCTTGGACTTAATTCACTTCATCAATTGCTGAGTTCGTAGTGGAATATCCAGGGAAAGGGATACATTCACAGACACGAAAAAGTTCACAGTACGTAGTATTTGGAGAATATGAGTCAATGTGGAGATTGTTGAAGATTGTCTCATATCTTCCAATATTTGATTTGATTTTGGATAGATTTTTTCAAAGATTTGCAAGATTTGGAAAGATTTTGCAAGAGTTGGAAGGATTTTGGTCCTTGATTTGTGGGATTTTGTCCCCTTCTCTTGCACTATAAAAGGAAGCATTGGCTTCCCATTTCAACACACCAAGCCAATAGCTAGTAACTAGAGAGAGAAAGGAGCTAGAGATGTTTAGTAAGAGAAAATGAGAGTGAGGGTTTTGAGAGAAATTAAACAGTTAGTTTATTTCTCAGTTGAGAGAGTTTGTAATTCTTCATATTATTTTTAGTAAATTTCTGAGATCTCTCCCCGTGGTTTTTCCCAGTTGGGTTTCCACGTAAAAATTCTTGTGTCATTATTTTTATCTTATACAGTTGAGTGTGTGTGTGTTATCTTAGTGTTTATTTTGTGAGCCTGATTTCTCAACAATAACGATGATGACTTGAAGCTTCAAAGTGAGGAAGGTTTTGAAGATCATCATATGGGTAAACGGAATTCTGCTGCATTTCACACCACCTTGAATGATCGACAGTTGAGGACGATATACACCCCGATTTTCAATGAATCTCTCTCTAAATGCAAACGTTTCCAATTTTTTCATCTTCTTTATTTTGGGCAATTTACATGTGATTTTGGGCAGTTTACATGTTTGTTTCAATTTTCATGCAATAATACAAAGATAAAAGTATATTGTTACGCTAGAAGGTGAATATGAAAGCCTGGGGATTTCAGTTGTTTGTTTGATGCAATAATATAAAGAGATGAAAGGATACAATAGTAGAAGGCAAGCTGTTCTCCTTGGTTATATTTTCAGTTTCAAAGTGCTCTGTTTTTCCTTCTTACTGGAATCTTTTGATTAAATGACATAGCAAATGCTGTACGAGACAACCAAACACTTCCCAACCACCATACAAATGTTTTAGTTAAAATCGATACTATGACGGGCTAAATCAAAGCACATACAATAAATACAAATGAAAGAAGTCAATGAAATCAATTTTCAAACTGCAAAACATATCAAAATAACACATCCTCCAGTTAAAATAAATTAAAAAAAATAGAAAATCCTAGTAAATTCCAGGTCTTCCAAATCTTCCCCACTACGTTAGAACCCTAAAAGAATTTCCATCTCAACTTCCGAGAAAACCCACTGCAAAATGAAACACAATCCTAGAAGGAAAATTCCATGTTCACAGTTCACCAACCGTAAGAAAATTGAGTCCTCAGGTAACAAATCTACTAACTGAAGTTCATTCCCTCAGAGTCAGAGAACCAAGCCGATCACCAAGATCAGAACCTGTTGTTGTAGCTAAACAAAGCACATCCAGGGCCTCAGCAACTTTCTTCTTCAAGGCATCTGGGGATTCAATGAGATGGAGCACCTCTGTTTGGCCCATCTCCAGCAACATACCAGTCACTTTTCCCGCATTCTCATGCTCAAGATGCTTCCCAAGCGGAAATAACTGCTCCCCTAGCATCTATGATTTTAACATGATAAGTACATTAGTTCTTGAAAAAAGATCTAGCTAGTAAACGACAGCAGCAAATTCGTTTATTTTGACAACTTTGTAAAATTCGCTGAGTTCCAGGGTTAGCAGAAGCCAAAGTAGAGGCAAGTGTTGACCTGGGTACTGGTCCAGAACGCTAACTAGCTGAAGGATCACATAGACTCATAAGAAAATATTAATCCATCAGCAAAGACATTACTAAATTAAGAAACGTGATAAATATAAATCTGAAAAAAAGTCTCAACTTACATTTTCTTTCAGCTCAGTGAAGGTGTTCATCTAATTTACTAATTCAGCTTTTGAGAGAAAAGCTCGTAAACCCTTCAAAATAAATTCAAATTTCAAATATCAAAAATAGATTGAGACATGCCACACGCGCGTGCGCGTGCACACACAAAAAAAATGAGACTGTGTGTGCTTGTCTGAGAGAAAGATACATAATATGTATGGCCTAACCTCAATTCTTTTAAGGAGGCCATTAGTATTCCGCTCTGTTATTTTGACCTCTATAGGTTCATTGAGCTGCTTAATCTGCACAAAATATGAGTGTGTATATAATTTGATAAGTTGATCTGCACAGAATATATAATAAATAAAAAAAAAAGTTGAACAGAATATAGCACTATTTGAAACCCATAGTGGTAATCGTAAATGCATTGACAACAAATCCTCTAAACTACTTCCATCCATCAAGCTGTCAAGGAGTATAATTAAACATCAGTAGTTTTTTGGAACTTATAAAAATTAAAAAAAAATCGAAGGAAACAGAAATATTAGGTAGCTGGGCAGCATGATTGTTGTGCTGAGGCAACAAACTCAGATTGGGAAGCTCATAAATTGTGACTGCAATCAAGCAAATGTCACACAGAACAAGGCATGAATGGTAGATAAGAGCTCAAAGATTTATATTTTCTGTATCCTAATGGAGAGAAATTTCTTGCAGTATAGGCCACCGTATACCTCATACTTGCTACCACACAGGATTAATTATGCAATGACAGACAAAGTGAGGTTCTGAGGTCCAAGTAACAGTCGATTTGTTAGAAGTATTCTTCAATTCATTGGTTTTCACAGCTCTTTGTGCTTATTACTGCAAACTGCAATCTCAAACAATTACGCTCTCATTGCCTCATTGAACTATGATTACTTCAAATACAAGGTGTTGCAATCCTTACTACATATGATTATAAAGTTATTCATTTGACATGGAAAGCATGTATTAAAAAGATTACACAAAAGGTCTCAATAACCTTAAAGCACCATTAAATTGAGTATCAAAACACGTGACCAACAAGAATATCACTTGATTCAGGTATTTAAAAGTGAGAAAAGAATGTACCTAACTCGATGGCAAGACGCAGAAATAGCTGCCTAGTAGAGAGCAATGGCTTCCCACTGAGAGTTCTTCCAAGAACCTCAGCGAACAAAACAGTTCCAGGCTCCACAACAGGCCTTCCAGGAACTGATTCACCATTCATTGCATCATCGTTTTTCACAATCCCCATCTTCCCTTGAACCATAAACTCCTCAGCATCCTTCTCAGTATCACATAACAAGTAATCCATCTCTTTGTCATACAAAGGAAGCACTTCCTTTCTCAACATTATACCCAACATGTCAGCCCCAACATTGACATCGAGCTTGTTCTCATTACCCGAAACCACAACACCCACAACAAAATCACCGGGTTTAGGCTCATAATACTCAACAAAAGCCTTCTTATCCTCCTCTTCTTCATTTTCACTCTCCTCGCTACTCTTCCGACTCTTCTGAAGCACTTAACTGTTCTACCGAGTCTCTAGGCTTAAAGAACTTATAGAAAGGTTCTAACACCTCTTCTTTATCTAGCTTACGCGGTTCAAGATCCACTTCTACTACAGACCCATTGCTAATTGGTTTTGGGTACGGCTTATTTAGCAATTCAAGCTCTTCAACCTCTTCAATTCTCTCAATTTTAGTCTCTACATCCAAATGGGTGTTTGGAACTTCATCAAAATCCTCACCATTTGAGCAAAAGGAAACATGGGTACTTCTTGAAATTGCACAATTAGTAGTTATAACCAGACTTCCACAAGACCCAGTAACTAAAACTGAACTAGACTTTTTGGGGTTTTACTTTTAGGAATTGGGCATACAGGGAAGCTGGAAGTAGCAGTGTTTTTGGTGGAATTATAGATAGTGAAATTGTTGAGCTGTAAGGAAGGATTGAGGCAAGAGAAGGACTTACAGGGATGAAGAAGGGGTAATTTCCTATGATAGTCTCTTTTTAGTTCCTCTTTCTGAATTCTATCCAAAAAGTTCAACCTTTTCAATTAGCCTCGAGTACAATTTTTAAACTAAACGCCCGTTTGAACTGACGTTAAAGTTTGTCAAAAAATAAAAACTGTGTTCAACACCAATTGAAATGGTGTTCAAGTTTTTATGAAAAAGAATAAAAAATTCAACGCTTATTGAACTGGTGTTCAAGTATTTTAAAAAAAATTGTTTTTGTCTTCTTCTTTATTCTTTATGAACAAATACTTCTTCTTTATGAGCAAATATTTATTTTAATTGTTGGTTCAATTGTTCAATTTCATTCCTTTATATAGATAACTGTAGATGTTGATGTGGATCCGAATTCCGAAGGCTACTTGTTTCAGACAAGCAAAGAATGGTCTATAAAAAATGATTTTTTTATTTCTTGTATTTTTAAAAACGATTTCTTTCATACAAGCGAATAATGGTCTGTTTATTTCTTGTATTTTAAAAAAAATGATTTTTAAAAAAAAAACATGATTTCTGTAAAAAAATGTTAATTATTTTTTTAAAACAAATTTCTTTTTTAAATTTTTTTTTAAAACAAAAGATATAATATTTTTCATTCAACGGCAGTCGCATTGGCGTTCAATTTAATTTATTTTTATTTATTTATTTATTTTTAATCTAACTTTAAGTTTTGTCTTGTTTTCCTCATACACTTTTAAATTTGTAACTTTTGACTTCAAATTTATAAAGCAATTTTGAAAATCTAATTTGTAAAGTACCTTCTAAAAAAAATAACAAAAATCTGGCGTTGATTTTTTTTTGTTTTTTTTTACAACTAATAGCAATCTGGCATTGGATTTGAATTTTTTTTTCTTTTTTTACAAATAATAGCAATCTAATTTATAAAGCAAATTTTTAACGCCAATGACTTTTCAAGAACATAAAAAAACATTGAAATAGTAAAAAAGTTTCATAAATATTGAAGATAAGATATATAGTTACTTATAAACCAAATGAATTATCTGTTTAAGAAATAAAATACTAACATATATAGATACAATTTTAATACTAAATATAACCTAATAACTTATCTATCTATGCACCTGGTCATGTGTGCCACATGGCCTCCCTCTATCTATGGCCTCTCTCAGAGGTCCTCTACGTGGTCCCTTAATGTATATAGAGGGTGCCTTAACATGGTGTGTAGCTGGAGGTGTGGGCAATGTCAACTCATGTTGCATTGAGAGGAAAACTTGATAGTTTGATGGTACTCCACCTGCTGATGGAAGTGGACTAGGGAATGACTGTGTATATACCAAATGATGTGGAGTACAAAATTGAGATGAATCATAGTCCGTATATAATCTGTCTCTACATCACGTTGTAGCGTCCGAGATGAAAACGGGATGTCGCGTGGCAGAGATGTTGACGGGATGTCCTCACGACTTCTACTATTACCTCGTCCATGTTTGTGTTCGGTGTAAACTGGTGTTGGGGAGGTATCCGTACGTGGACTGCCATTGTAGGATAGGATCGATTGGCTGATGGTCTAACAAGTGTGATTGGCCTACATCAGTAAGGGTCGTAGTACAGTTCCTCAAAGCTTCAGTAATATGAAGATATACGTTAGATTCTAAGTTTACACATGTGTATCCATCTACCAATGTATGGTATACACGTGCAAGATTCTCAGCGTGTAAGATAATAGACGTACAATATGTCATGTCATAAGTAAAATATTTTTTTAGTCTATACAAAGTTATAACTGTGACGCCCCCAAATCTGGGCCCACACAGCCCAAACTTGAGTCGTCAAAAGACTACAACAAAATTATTACAACAAAGCACAACGTACAACAATACAGTGTATAATAATACACAACTAAGTCTTCACTATTATTGCCACACTATTTTACAAAACGTGAAGACTATGATAACTATTCCTCGGACCCTCACTCCATTCCCCGGCTAGACCCTGTTATATTTTCATCTCCTGTTGAAAAACAATGGAACAAAAGAAAGGGTGAGCTCAAATAGCCCAGTAAGAAATATCATGACTAAGATAATGACGAATAAATTATCATTAGCCTTCAACAGTTGAGTTCTTGATAGAATACAATAGACTACAAGGTTTATATCAAAAACTGTAGTTAAATTCTTAAACAATGTTCAGATCAATAATAGCAGCGGAATGAGCAATCTATTAGAAGAATAATGCAGACTATAATGTCCACTCGCTTCTCTTTTTCGTAAAAACATCATCAACTTTTATCATCTGAAATACCATTAGTTATGATAATATAAATTCACAGTTCCTGATCATAATCATGCACATCAACAGTTCATCTTTGCACTACGGGCCAAAGATATTCAATATAGCACCAACGGTCATGATTATACCAGATTCAGCCTTTGGTCATAATCATACCAACAACAGTTCATCTTTGCACTACGGGCCAAAGAGAACATTCACCACGTGCCATAAAAGACACCGAACAGATGTATCGCCTTTAACCTATTATATCACCTTTAACCTATCATTTGTTCAACAAATATATCACATCTGTGCCCCCGGCCACAGATGTTCACAACAGCTTGATTCTTGAAGATTAGTTCAAATGATAGTGAGACAATTGATGAACAGAAGAAATAGGATGAACAATAAATATCGAAAGTTTACTTTGTGCAGATTCAAATAATATCCAAATTGTCAACATGATGTGGAGTAAAATTTAAAAATGATATTCAAGATCCACAGTTCAGAATAACGGTTACAGTTCAATAGAAAGGTTCATAAAATAGGAAGGTTCAGTTGAAATAATGAAGTTCAACTATTATGGAACATATAATATTTTCAGGAATTATAGAAGCAATAGTTCCATAATAAATTTCGATTTAGGAGTATGAAAGAAAATAATATCCCTTACCGTAGCAGGTTTGATTAACAAAAGGTGAAGGAAATTAATACAAAGGGTTATTCACCAACAGGCGGCAATCCGCTCCGTAAGGTTATTCCCACAATTTAATAGAATTTGAGTACAAAGAGTTATTCACCAAACAGGCGGCAATCCGCTCCGTAAGGTTATTCTCAGAGATTAATAATGAATGAATACGAAAGGTTATTCACCAACAGGCGGCAATCCGCTCCGTAAGGTTATTCCCACAATTTAATACATGGAAATAAAAGGCACGTCTTATGAGTAAGGAAGAAACAATATTATTATCGAGAATCAAATAATGATAATCCCTTACCATAGTACGTTTGAATAATGGAAGATGAAAAAGATGGTATCCCTTACCTCAACACGTGACTGGATATTGATTTAAATGAGGTTGATTAACTTGAACAGTACACGTATACTTATAGATCTTCACAAATACTCAAGATGACTTAAGCACACTTAGAGAGAACTTTCACAAGAAGTATTTAGAGAGAGAAAGGAAGAACAAGTAAGGAGGTTTATGAAAAATCCTTAAGTTAAGGCTTCTATTTATAGCCAAAAATCTTATCATTCCTTTAATCTAAACCATTCATTTAAATATCATCTTTTAATCTACACCATCCATTTCAAATTTTATATTATCTTTAATCTACACCATTCATTTCATATTACCTAATAATCACCTAACTTTATATTATAAACAAATCAATTCAATTATTCAACAATATTTCACACTTTAATCTACACCATTCATTTCATATCACCTAATAATCACCTAACTTTATATTATAAACAAATCAATTCAATTATTCAACAATATTTCACACTTTAATCTACACCATTCATTTCATATCACCTAATAATCACCTAACTTTATATTATAAACAAATAACTTTATCAATTCAATTATTATGACTAATTGTTATAAATACAGTATAGTTAGCTCTTAGATATCAAGTCAATAAATTAATGAAATACAACTGTTTAAAAAACATCATAATAGAGATAACAATAATGTAAAAGAAAGCATACGTTACTGTGTAATGACAATTATTGATTCAATAATGTGAATTACTGTGCATATGTTACTGTGACAATTATTAGGTTCAATAATTTTAAAAACAGTGCAGCAACAATTATTGACTCAATGATATAAAATACAATGTAATGACAATTATTAAATCAATAATGCAAAATACTGTGTAACAACAATTATTGAATTGATAATATAAAATATTATGCAGTGACAATTATCGATGAAATGATGCGTAACAGTTACGGTGTCAATTATCAGACCAATAATATGAGACACTATGCAATACCGTGTGTTACTGTAGAGTACCGTGTGCTACAGAAAATACCAAAAACTACCGTATGCTACTATTCTTTTATCACCGGTATTTTAACAGTTCCGTTGACTATTTTTATTTAAAAAGGTTATTTCTGTCGTTTTCTATATCCGACAAATATTCCGTTGTGGGGTCCACCAATAATTTGTTATTTCGGCGCCGTCGTACGACACGAATATTCCCCGACCAAACGAATATTTCCCGACAAAGCGAATATTGTCCGACAAAATAAAATTTGCAGATAACATCCTTAACTTTTAACTTGATCGATTTAACCACTTACTGTTTCAAAAAAAATATATATGAAGAAAAATTAAATTTTGTATTTCATAAAATTCGGGGTCTTACAATAACAAATAATAATAATCATCATTTAAAAAATAACAGTGTAACAAGAAATTAATTATTATTTTCTAACATACCAAATAAGTTGTAGCCCCATGTATCCCCTCTAACTCTTTGCCGTTTGTTAAGCCAGCCTAGGATTTAAAATATGACGTTGTGTAACACATCGATACCAAGGCATGTAATCAGGGTCACACTCTGGACATTCATGTGTATCCTCTCTGATAACCACAAGAGTTTCCCTAGTACCCCACAACGCTATGTGGTAATGGTGTTTGCCTCCCAGTTTGTATGCGAGCGACCAGTAATGCTGTGAAGATATGTTCTATTTTCTGGCGCCCGAGGTATGAACTGTTGTATACCAAACTGTCGGAGCACTCTATCGGCATAATGCTATTCCACCACCTCAAAACATATCAATGGGCATTTAACACCTCAAAGACCTTGACCGGTCAAACAATATGCTGGCAACAAAATCATCACATCTTCTGTATATGGTTGCCAAACAAACTGATCATCTCTCAATGTGTCTATGTTGTATCGATGGATTGCCAAGATATGTTGAGGAACACGGTCCAGCACATAATGCACGTTCCACCTACATGTAGTTATTGTTAATAGTTTATTTGCTTACCCTACTACATCGACTTTACTTTATATAGACGATAAGTTATAATTACCTTGCAACTCATGGCCTGCGTGGTAGAGGAAATGGTGTAGATAAGCTAGACTCTAATAGGAGGTCTATAACCATGTCATCATCATCTGGTCACCTACCCGGTGCTATAGATTTAAAGCGCTCCGAAGTCCATATCTAGAACTGTACAAGAACAATTTACACAATATAGTTAGAAATTTCTAAATATGTTATTAACAAATGAGTAAAATTTACACATTACCTATAATAATATTAAATAGCCTGCAACATCGTTGGTATTTGGATTAGTCACACGACATAAATAATGGTATAAATAAGCTAGACATGCACTACCCCAACTGTATGTATGTACCATCTTCAGATCCTCTAGTAAAAGTAAAAACTTTAACTTAACACGATTGTGTACAATCACAAAGTATGCAGGTTATGAGTATAAGCAAGTGAGCCCTAATATGCTATGATAATGCATCATCAGTAACATCTGTTTGTATTAAGTCTAACAGCTAGGGGTGTCCAAATGATTCGGTTTTTTCGGTTTTTTACCGAACCGGTCCAAACCGGTACCGGTTTTTTTCGGTTCGGTTTTTTTGGTTTTTTTGTAATAATCGGTACCGGTAACGGTTTTGGGTTTTTGTAAATTCGGTACATTTCGGTATACCGAAAAAACCGAAATAAATAATTATTATTATTTATAAATAATAATTATTATAAAAATGAATTAAATAATAATTATTATTTGTAAATTATTATTATTATTTAAAAATTATTATTTAAAAATAGGTAATAAATAGGTAATTTTTAATTATTATTTATAAATTTTAATTATATATAATATATGCGGTTTTACCGAAAAACTGAACCGATTTTGTACCGAACCGGTACCGACCCGATAATTCGGTACCGATTTCGGTTCTTGGTTTAACGGTATTTTCGGTTCGGTACCGGTTCGGTTTTTTCGGTTCCGGTTCGGTTAAAAACCGATGAACACCCCTACTAACAGCCACATCAACCTAAGAATATTAGAAATAATATCTACATTAGGAGTCGGTTTACTTCCGAGAAAATACTCAACTAAATTACACCACTTCGGAATGGTAGCACTCCCATCATTAGTATGTGTCACAGGAGATCCAAGAGTTGGAAGACCCATTAGTACCTCCACATCCTGGAGGGTGATGGTAGTCTCGCCAACTGGAAGATGGAATGTATGGGTCCTCACTCGCCATCTCTCTACCATGACTATTATCAAAGCACGATCAAATCTAATTTGTCCTACTCTATATACTCCATAAAATCCAGCATGTTTAATACTATGAAAAATAAGAATATCAGGGTGTTCTTATCTCTAAAGCTGAAAATACCCCCCATCGGCACGCCTACATTTAAGGGAAGGTGGCTCCTGTAAAATGTAAAAACAAATTACAAAATACATATGAATAAATACACTAAATACATATGTAGAAACAAATTACAAAATACATATGAGACACCAGACACTGCGTACCAATTCATCATTATATAATACATATGAATTTATACACTAAATAAATAATATATACCTGACCCCGCCAAATGTTCTTTGAACGATGGGAAGACTAGAGAATCAATAATGATTCATCAACAGGACCGGGGTGGATCTAATAAGCCTCAGCCATAAGCCTATTACAAAAAATTATTTGCATAACATTATTTTTAAAATGCCAACTCTTTCAACCAAATTTTTAAAAATAAATATTTTAAACTTTATTACTACACATTTCATATGTATCAATTTTTTAAAACATTTTATATTTCTTTTATGTAAAAAAACACTTAATAGTCCAATTTTTATTTTTATTTCCATTGAATTTTTTATTTCCTACAAAAACACTTAATATCACAACAAAAACTCAAACCAACGAAAATATCTTCAATATCAATAATATGGACAAAAAAAAAATTAGACTAACATTTAAATATCATTACTTGATTTTACAATAATTAAAATTAAATTTATTATAAAAATTAGTAATGTCCATACCTTTAGGGATACTCTGAAGAAAATTAATGAAGAAAACTAGAATTAGAGGGAAGCGGCACCGGAAAAATGGAGGAAGAAAAAAGAGAGAAAGCAGTGAAGAAAATAAGAACGGAGGAAAAGGTATTTAATAAGGCTAGTAGTAGTGGTTCCTATTCATCAAGCATATTTGCCATCAGAGTAATGCATTGCTATTTTAATTGCCTTTTTTAGTTTTTTTTTTTGTACTTGATTCAACATTTTTTGCTGAATGTATTGGTACTTGATGCAATGTTTTTTCAGTTTTTTTTTGCTTAAACATGTGATTGTATGGTACTTGATTTAATGTTTTTTCAGTTTTTTTTTGTTCATTCAATTGAATTGACTTTTCAACTTTTTTTCGTACTTGATTCAATATTCCCCCCCCTTAAAAGTTATGCAGATTTGGACACCAATTAAAAGTTGCACATATTTTTGTACCTATTGTTGTTATTTTTTTTAAAAGGTACTTTTTAAATTAGATTTTCAAAGTTGCTTTATAAATTTGAAGTCAAAAGCTACAAATTTAAAAGTGTACGAGGAGAATAAGACAAAACTTAAAGGTAGATTAAAATAATAATAATAAATAAATAAATAAAAATTAAATTGAACGCCAATGTGACTGGAGATGAATGAAAAATATTATATCTTTTGTTTTAAAAAAATAATTAACTTTTTTTTTATAAAGAAATCATGTTTTTAAAAAAAAATCATTTTTTTAAAAAAATAAATACAAGAAATAAACAAACCATTCTTTGCTTGTTTGAAAGAAATCGTTTTTAAAAATACAAGAAATAAAAAAAAATCATTTTTTATAGACTATTCTTTGCTTGTCTAAAATAAGTAGCCCTCGGAAGTCGGATCCACATCAACATCTACAGTTATCTATATAAAGGAATGAAATTGAACAATTGAACCAACAATTAAAATAAATATTTGCTTATAAAGAAGAAGTATTTGCTCATAATGAAGTAGACAAACGCAATTTTTTTTTAAAAACACGTGAACGCTAGTTCAACGGGCGTTGAATTATTATTATTATTTTCACAAAAACTTGAACGCAATTTCAATTGGCATTGAACATAGTTTTTATTTTCTTTTTAAAACATTTAAACGCCAGTTCAATTGGCGTTAAACTTTTTTTTTCTTTTTTTGAAAAACTTGAACGATTTCCTGATAAACTTGAACGCCAGTTCAAATGGCGTTGAATTTATTTATTTATTTTTTAAAACCCAGTTTAACTTCTTTTTTTTATTTATAGTTTTGTTAAGTTAAATTTAATTAAATAATTAAATCGGATTAATTAAGTATGTTAATGTTGAACGCCACTTCAAATAGCGTTGAGTTTAAAAATTGTACTTGACCCCAAATGAAATGGCATTGATGCTATAATCTGGAAAAGTTAAACTTTTTGGACAAAATTCAGAAAGAGGAACTAAAAAGAAGTTATCCTAAGAAATTACCCATGAAGAAGGATTGCCATATCTTTTTATCTTGGGCGCTTACATGAGGTTAGAGGTTTGTTTGTTTACTACTTAATGAATCTGAATTTAAATCCGTAAGGTATTGATAGACTTGGCAAATGGGCTGGGTCATGGTTGGTGTGACGCCCCCAAATTCGGGTCTCATATACCCGGATCCGGTCATCACGATCCAATACAAACATCCACCTCTTAACAACATACAATAACTAAATGCGGAATAATAAACATATGTTGTTCATTCAAAAGGTGTTACTAGTCCCAAGATACGGTAACCTTACACAAAAATACATAAATACCCTTAATAAAGTACTTAGGGTTTACATCACAAAATAAGTAATTTTAGCTAGAAGAATAAACTAAAGACTGTCTTTTGAAATCTATCACTTCATCTTTCCCTTACCCTTGTTCTTTTCAGAAGTCTCGGGTTCCACTACAATAAGGTTCATGATATAGCAAGGGTGAGCAACTAGTTTGCTCAACAAGTTTAAATAACAAAAGAAACGATATATCATGAATGAAAGGGAATAGCTAAAACAATCCAATAATATAAATAACATAAACAGGAATAATGATTTGCTTTTAGAAACAAGATAGTCAAATAGACTATGAACTATAAACATCCACTGAAGTCAATAGCAGGTTGACCCAATGGTTACTACCAGAAATATGTACCCGATGGGATCAGCCTTAGTATAATATGTGTATGCATAACATTTAATTTTTGTGTTTTGTACCTGATAATAGATACAGGGTACTCCCCTATAATAGAGGGGTGTTCATAATAGTTTAAGAATCCGCATCTTTAATGATTTGGATAGCTTTTAAAATCTTTAACATAAATGTCTAGCCGAACAATGGCTTAGACCTACTTTGAACAGATCTTTTAACAGTAGAACAATAAATAAGGTACAAGTCAAAGACTGTACAAGATCAAGTGCACCAAGTGCGACTAACGACAACATCGATGTGGAATAATTGTAAAGTAATTTAAACCACTCAAAGCATACTTGGAATTACAATTCAAGCTTAAATAAATACTTGCTCAATGAAATGAGTTTAGAGATAAAGAACTTGTCTGTCTGTTCAGCTACAACAAACTAACTTTAATTAAATGGCTTTGAAGGACCTAACATTAATCAAGACGATCTAACAATTAGTACGACGTATGCTGGCACGTTTGTACGATTACTACGAACTTATCTAACAAATAAGTCTAACACATAATTCACATCATTTGACATGCTAACATTAACCCTATAGACGTGTAACTACACTTAGGTTAATGATTTAATAATGTAGGAGTATTCATCCTAGGTATTAAACACTTAAGGAACTTTAAACAATTTAATATAATTGTTTAATTGGTGAATATTAAATAATCTATATTTAATTAACTATTTCTTTAATTAATTACTATTTTTATTAGTTAAATAGTAATTAATTAACTACCTTTAGTTATTATTTAATTATAAATAATAACTAATTAATCTTACTTAATAATTAGTTTATTTATTTTAATGCTTCTTAATTAGTACATAAGATTAATTAGATAATAATTAATTATTTAACTTTATTATAATCTTATGTAATTATTATTTAATCTTAATTAAATAATAATTAATTAATCTTACATTTCTTTAATTATTATTTAATAATAATTAATTTCTTAATTATCCTTATTTATTATTTAATATAATAAATAATTAAATTATTAACTTTATTTATCTTTAATTATTATTTATTAATTAAATAATAATTAATGACTTCTAAAATCTTATTAGTTAATATAAATCAACTAAAAATTAACTAAGTAATTATCCTCACTTATTATTTAATTTAAAGAAATTAAATAATAGTTTATTAATTTTAATCCTCTTTAATTATTATTTAATGTTAAATAATAATCAATTTATTTATCCTTATTTATTATTAAATGTTTAATTACATAATAAATAATTAATAAAATTTATATTTATGTAACTTAACCATAAATTTAGCTAACTAGATTAATATTTAAAATATTTAAATATAATCCCAAATATCACTTTTGTATTATTATTGTTTTTATTAAAATTTTAAATTAATTTTTAAACATTTAAATTAATTAAAAATATGCAGAATGGCAAACTTGTAAATAAGCTAAAAAACTGATCCAATGGCAATTTTGTAATTATCCAGAAAACCAAACGGAGGGGCAATTGGGTAATTTCACCGAAAAATTTACTACCGCGCATTGCGCGTGATTTACAGAATCACGGCCCAAAACGGTGTCGTTTTGGAGAAATGGAAACGACTTCCGCACATTGCGCACGGGTTATCTTTTTATACGCCAAACGACGTCGTTTGGCTCCGCGTCTGGCAGGAAAAATACTGGCGTGCCATGCGTGGCCAGCCCCCCCCTTTTTTTTTCCTTTAACAGATTGTCCACAGTGTTCGAAAAATACCACCCTAATGAAAATTATACCTTCAAGTAAGCTTTAACTTCTCAATAAAAATCCAAAAAATTTACCCATCACTTAATATCAATTTATAACACGAAAATTTAATTTCCCAAGATTTAATTCTATTTTTTTCATAAAAATTATTTTACCACATAAACTACTACAAATCATAACTTTTTATGTATAACTCCATTTTGAGTGATTCAAACTTTGTTTTTCTCATGATTTAATGTTCTATAATATTAGAACATTAAATCTAAATATTATAAAAATATTTTTTTTGTCATTATTTTGAGACTTGTTTACACATCACCAAACATATGTTTTCCATCATTAAAGTTTATATAACATAAGTTAAACTCATGATAAACTATATAAACATACATAGCATGATTTTAACCATAAAAATTATTACATTAATATTTATACCATAAACTTGAAAGAAAAACAAGATTAGGGTTTAAAAAAATAACTACTTTGTTTTGATAGCTATTCTC